>OW818032.2:42802908-44052908 GCA_942486065.2 Calliphora vomitoria | reverse complement strand
TATTTTTTTTCTGCGTGTACGTGTGATGTGAAATGGAATAACATTATTTATCGAGCGTTTAGAGTTTGGAGAACAAGGTTGGCTACCGATTCGAAAAGTAAAAGAGGTTTATTTCGGTAATAGTATTTAAATAATAATTGTAATTTCAGTCTGACTAAAATTGTGGTCAGGTGGTATAATTTTACATTTTAATTCCTGTAGATTTCTATAAATTCAATTAAGAAAAATAGAAGAGGGTAATTTTATAATTTAGAATTTTTATAGAATAACGTAACGGTTTTATAGAGGTAACGGGATTGTAGTGGTAACGGTAGTCAACCTGAAAGGGTATTACGTTAGCTTAGAGGTAACGGTAACGGTAGACAAGCTTGTTTAAGATTGTTTTTAAACATTTTCTAAACTCGAATATAATTAAAAAGCAAAAAAATCGAAAACAATTTTAACAAAAATGAGAAAACACAGTTTTTCTAAAAAAAAACTTTTAATTGTTTTGGAGAATCTTTTAGAATTACTTTTATTATCTAAAAATTAACTAATTTTGCAAACGTATGACTTTGTGTTTGTTGGGTTGGATTACACAAACAAATATGTAACAGTAAAACTTGTAATGATTAAGAATTATTTTCCCATCCATTGCAACTTTTTCTCCATTGTTGCCTACATGCTGTTTGTTGGTGTTGATGTTGATGTTTACGAACGTGTATTGTTTATTTACTTTACTACTTATACAGTGTATTGATAATGCTGTTACGAGTATTTTAGCCTTGACCACCATTAAACTATTTTGAACTGTTGTAAATGCAATTATGTGTGTGTGTATTTCCTAGTTGTTGTGTATTTGTTTGTTGTTTTTTATATGTATGTACTTATACAATATAAAACAAAACAATACAAAGGCGAATAAGTGATAATTAAAATTATTTTAGATTTTTTTTAATTGTACTGTGGAATAAAAAAGAATAAATTTTTGTATGCAATTGCTTGGGGTATACTTGTATGTATAGTAAAAAGATTAATTAATGTAGAATTTATTAACAATGGATGTGATGTTTACAAAATTTATAATTTTGAATTTCCCGCCTCTTAACTAAAAGGGCAACATTGCTCCTGTCAACAGGCATCTGTCAGTTGACTCCTGTCAAAATTTGAACAAGCTTCGTAATTTAGTTTTGCGTTTGACAGCCATTGATAGAAGACTACTGAGTGATTTGAGGACAAAGTGGAAAGAAATAGGATTTCGTGTACTCAAGCATTGTTTTTTTTAAGAAAAAAACTATCACTCAAACCAAGGCTACGCTTGTTAAAAAATATGGGAACTCTGCTTTCAGCACGGAAGATGCCGAACGTCCTGGATGCTCAGTTAAGATCTCAACACTCGAAGCAATTGGAAAAATTCACGATATGGTATTGGCTGATCGGAGATTACTAGAGCGAGAGATTGTGGAAGCCGAAGGCATCTCACATGGTTCAGTGGTTTTAATTTTGAATGATCACTTGAGTATGAGAAAGCTTTCCGCAAGATTGGTACCGCATTTCCTCACAATCGACCACAAACGCAATCGTGTGACTACTTCGCAGGAGTGTTTGGCGTTGTTCAACACCAATATGGACTAGTTTTTGCGCCGTTTTATAACCGAGGACGAACCGTGGATCTACCACAACACACCAGAGCCCAAACAACGGTCAAAACAGTGGGTTTCTCGGGGTGAATCGGTCATCAAATGCCTATTTTGATAATCTATACAAAGCTTATATTTTGAAAGATATACACAAATTGGACAAACGTTGGACAAAGTTTATAGAGCTCAAAGGAAACTATGTTGAAAAATTAAATGATTTTTTATCCAAAAACTTGTGTTTCTTTGAAAAAGTCACGGACTTATTGACCCGCCCGTTGTGTAATAAAGAGAATTTTCAGAAAATCAAATATTTGAAACACAATGTTATTTTCAGTTGATATCAATTATAAATCTCATAAGTTTTCCAAACCTAAGCAAATGTTTTAATTTCAATTCCAAACCCTTCTCGAAAGTTCGACATTTGAGAAAAGGTATGATTTCAAGTCAATCTTAATCTGATGTCTAAATGTTTGCTGGAACCTGGGGGCGTGCTACAATTTACCAAAGTTTACCAATACGTTGCAAAGATTATTTAATGAATATAAAGAAAAACATTTAATTAAATGTTAAGTCAATCTTTAACAGACACAATTACACCAAGGAATTAAACAAACAAATTAATATATCAACTCCTAAAAATACGTTTGCAGGAAATTCTTTTTTGCTTCCGTTTACTATTTCATTGTACATTTTATTGTCTTTTATCTATTTGGTCTCTCTCAACATGAATTTACGTTAACCTTCCAAAAAAAGAAAAGAAATCTAAAAAAAGACAAATGAATGAATTAAATATGTGTGTTTGTTTTGTTTTTACAAATATCCTGTCATGTATGTTGACAACCCGAACATGACACAATCAACTACTACTACCTTTTGTATAAAATTTATTATATCTGCAAAATCTACTTAAAGATTAACAGAAAAAAAGCAAAACATTAAACACTTTAAAAACCTTGATCTTTAAAAAGTGTTTGTTGTATTAATGAGTTGTTAAGAAAATATTAAATACAATTTGAATTTCTGTTTAGTTCATTAATTTTAATAGGATTTTTTGTTTTAATTTGATTTTATTGCAAAATATCATTACTTTTCTTTAAACAAATAAGAATAATTATAAAAGTTCAATCAAACATTTAAATATGAGCAGAAATTTATAAATTTAATGGAAGAACAGTGTGCTGTTTTTTATTTCATAAACTTTGTGTACTTTTGTATACTAAAATTCATTAAATTTGGATTAATAACTTTGTTAAACAATACCACAATATTTGAAAAATAAAATTTGTGTTTGGAAATTATCGGGGTTGTCATAGAATCCAATGGTTGTCGGAATCGGTTTTGAAAACGATAGAATTCGAAAGTTATAGGTTTTATATTCGATCTAGAATTAAATTCTTTATCGATTAAACAAAAAAATACATTGGATTTCATAAGTCAAATGTTACATGAATCAAATATATTCAATATTCAAATTTTAAATTCAATCTGATGTTTAGGTTTGAGAAACCTTTGAGAATTATGTTTGATAGGAAAACAATATAATTTTTTAGTTATTCAAACCTTTGAGTATTGTGTTTGATATACAAAACGTAATTTTTTTAGAAAGGAATAAAAATACATTTAATCTTAAATTAATTAGCTCTAAAGGGCAATAATCTTTGATAAACAATAACAAACTAGTTCAATCTGGGTGGTCCTTTAGATCATATTAAATTCCCCCTAATACTTGCAAAACCATTAAGTATTTTATTTGAATATATAAACTATATAAACCAACAAATAAAATATAAACACTTTAATGATGAAAAATACATCTTCATCACTCAACACTAATGATAGTTTAGTCAAAAGAGGGAAAAATTTATAATATAAAGTTTTTCTTCACCCTCAAAAACACTTAAACAAAAAGATAGTTATACTAGGTCTGGAATGAAATGCACAATTTCTAACTAATTGCCAATAATGGGGTGGTAATCCCAGGCAATTAACCAGCAATATGTAGGAATAAATGAATAAATACTACAAAAAAACTAAAGATTTATTATAAAAGATTTTGCATGTTAAACTAAATTCTCCATAAAGTTTTAATATTGATTGATGTTGTTTTTCTTAAAGCAAAAGAAAAACAAACATTTAATGTATAAGTATACTTATATTGTTTAATTTAATTTTTATTCGTTTAATTATTTGACCTAATTGTTATTAAGAGTTATTGATGCTTCAAAAGTTCTCAATTGAAGGTGGCCTTTTGTAAGATCAATCTTGTGTCAAAATACGAATTTCTTTTATTTTTATAAGAAAATTCAAGGAAATGTATAAACGATTTTTTTTTTTTTTGTGGTTGCTTTAATGTAAATATTTTGAACCGAGATATTCATAGTACGAGTTCATAAAAAGAACATAATAATGTTATTGTACATGATTTATTTAACAAAAATTTACATGTAAATAGTATCATGTGTATAGACTTGAAATTATGTGATGATGGTATCAATGCATGTACATATTTAATATGTAAATATTTAGTTTGTATTGAAGTCAATGAACACTTGGTATACTAGTATTTTATATACATAGTTTACAATGATGACACATACAGCTAAAAAGGTCCTTTGGGAACAAAAATTAAAATTTTAACAACAAACAAATGATTTTTTGTAAAACAATGTCTAAATTTTGTCGCGTTCTTGTATATAAATCCTGGAGTTTATCATTACTTCTAATTAAGTGTATGAATACTTAAATTCAAATCAGAATTTGAGGCTTTAACTTAAAATAGTTACTGCTTATAATAATCACACTTAACATTTTGTTCTGATTTTCAAAGTATATCTCGTTCGCTATCGTATCACTTTCGAAAAAAAGAAAAATGTTTTTATTATTTGTTGAAACTACTTATTACAAACGTGACTCGAACATTTGTCGCTTACTAAATCATACTAAAGATTGTAAAAAACTATCATATATATGATTGCTACAATGATGGGAATGGTAACTTAAACATATTATGATTACCGCAATCATAAACATAATTATGTTGAAATAGTTATGGTAAACATGTACAATTACATTTTTTCTATGCGTGTAGTCTACTTCTTATTACTCATAGCTTAAAATTCTAATATTTTTCCCTATTTCCAACTATTCTGATAATATTGTATTTTGTTTTACAAACCTTATATTCATAGCTGCCATATATGACGATTTATCGTCATTTTGACGATTTTTGGTTTCAAAAATACAAAACTAGCGATTTGACGATTTCTTTCTCGAAAGTAACGATTTTCTGCATTATGAAAATATGGATCTAATTTATGAAATAGTTAATGAATTTTCTGATTTTGTCGGTGAACATTAAAATCAATATTTAGATTTTGAATTTCATGAATTAAAATTTTTAGATTTTAAATAAATTTTATGAAAAAAAATTACTAAAATAAAACGGGAAAATTCTACTCTATTTAAAAAAAAAATTATGCAGAATATACTGACATTACCCCATTCAATTGAAGCCGCCAAGCTCGAATTTATGCTCTAATTTCAGGAATTTTTACCTTCCGAATGGAACACCTACAGCGTGGTGCTACATTTTAATGAAATTATCTTTAAAAAGTAAATATCAGAGATTGGTCGTTCGACTCATAATAAAGATTCAGAAATTCAATTCTATTTTATGTGTTTTATTTAAAATTAAAAAAAACTTCTAAATGAAACCTTTTATTATAAATAAATTGAGCTTTACTTTATTATTTTAGTAATCACTTATTTATGAACTTCAGCTTTAAGAAATGTTTTTTGATATACATATCTGTGGACTTTTGACAAAACAACTTAAGTGTAATTTTAAAATTTTGTCAGAAGTGTGCAATAACTATTGAATTGATCGATAATTATTTTATTGTTTGTCCTTGAAGAACTTTATTATATGTCTTAAAGAATTATGCAAAGCTCTCGAAATTTTGTATGGTCAAATAATAAAATAATTATCGATCAATTCAACAGTTTTTGCGCACTCCTAAAAAATTTTAAATTTACACTTAAGTTGTTTTGTCAAAAGTCTACAGATATTTATATTAGAAAACAGTATGTCAATTTGAATTGCTATGTTTTTGTTCACTTTTTAAATACAAATTTAAAATTCCTATTAAAAATATTGACCTTTTTAATTTTCCGATTTTTTTGACGATTTTTAAAATTCGAAATGACGATTTTTTTCTTTTTTATCGGGATATTGACGATTTTTTTTCCAAATTCATCTGGCAGCCCTGCTTATACTCAGTTGTATTTCAAGTGTGCATTGCAATTTGCGAATAAAAAAAAACTATGTTTTTTCTAATCTCAAATATTTCAGAATAATTTGATAAACTTTTGAAAATAATAAAAAGGGGACATTATTTTAATTTTAGAAATTAGTTTTTTCTCGAATTGTTGTCAAACCTGGATTTTATTCTAGAAAACTTTCAAGTTTGTTATCAAACTGAGAATGATTTGAAACCAAATTTCAAGCATTTGAGAATGAGTTAATAAACCATTCAGAATAATAGACTTTTCAATAAAAACTAATTTTATATTTGAGAAATAACTTCTTTCTCGAAATGTTGTATTCAGGTTTGATATCAAATTTTTAATGATGTGTAAAAAAAGGTCTAAAAATTTAAGAATGATTTGATAAACCTTTGAGAAAAATACTTTTCTCAATAAAAAAAGGTGATATTATTCTGAATTTGAAAAATAACACTATTCACGAATTGTTCTCAAACCATATTCTTAGATGTATTTAAGATATGGATTGCAATTCGCAAATAAAATTAATTTTCAAAGCTTTTCTTAATGTCAAACATTTAAAAATGATTCGAATAACCTTTGAGAATAATAAAAATAGGAGACTATTCCAAATTTAAGATATAACTTCATTTTCGAATTGTTGCCAAACTTTAATTCCAGGTGAAATTTCAAATGTGGATTGAAATTTGTAAATTATAACATTTTCAAATATAATTGATAAAAACTATTATGCAAATAGTTTTACTTCCAATCAACATCAGCTTGGATACAAATGTGAAATTTGAATCCCTGTTTTTGTTTAAGAAGCTTGCTGAAACCAAGTTTGATATTCAATAAAAAAATATTCGATAATTTTTTAAATGTTTGACTTTGAGTTTGTTAGGACTCTGCTATTGTCTAGAAATAATTTTTTTAGCCCTCTAATGGCATTTTCTAAAAAAATGCCTAAAAACGTTGGAAATAATTTTTTTATGGTAGTTTTTGGGCATCTGATTTCAAAAACAACATTTAAAAGTTTCTACAGTCAATGCTTTACCAGCCAGGAGGGAAAATCTAAATGAGTGCCTTAAGGCACCCTTGTGGCTTTAGAAACATAGTCGTATTTTAGTTACTAAAGTTTGTCAATTTTTATTGAAAACATCTTTTCTAATTTTTCATCACTCAAATCAGATAATTTGAAACATTTGTTCACTCGACCAGCCATTTACTACAAATTTATTTAAAAAAATTGCTAATCAAAGCAAAGAAAACCAAACAACATTTTGCTATATGAGGGAAAAACTGAGGCAGCAAAACTAGTCTGCAATGCCCAAGAGTGCCTGAAGGCACTCATCAATTAATCACGTCTCTAAAGAGTAGCTTACCTTTTTTACATAAATCTTGACTCCTATATATAAAATACTAGCTGACCGCACCGGCTTCGCCCGTTAACTATTTACTAATGTTAGTTCTTCAGTTTCTCCAAAAAATTTCTTTTATTATGAAAAATGAGAAGTGAAAAGGTGGCAATATATTAAAAATTTTAATTTCCGAATTTTTAAATTTTTTTTCTTTACAAACCATCTCCTGAACATTTCAAATCGAATAAAAAAAAATCATCCAAATCGCTCCAGCTGTTCTCACGTGATAACATTACATACATGGACCATTTTATTTTTATATATATAGATAAGTATACTTTTTGAGAAAACAAAAAAAAAAAAAAAATGATTGCAATCGGGAAACTTTAAAACACTTTAATCAACGTTTGATAACACAACATGGACTTTCCATATTTGCAGGAAATAAGAAAGAAGAGAGCTTTTAAGACGTTTCAAGGCTTATTAAAATATTTAAGTACGTTTTTTAGAAGCTGTTACAATAGTTTTTGAAATGAAACATCAGTTATATTTGCATTTATTGGCATTTTTGCGACGAGTGCCCTGAGGCATGCTTAAGCATTAGAGGGTTAATTACACTAAAATAAAACCTAACTACAATATAATTAAAATTTATTTTATTTTTGTTAATGGCCCATTAACATCATTCATAAATAATCTTTATTAGAAGATATTAAACATAGAAAACATGTTTTATGTTGAATTATTCCTAAAATGTATAACACAAATAAAGTTCCAATTAGGACTGTCTGCACCAATAGACATCCAAATGAGAAATTTATTTATTTTCAACACTTTATTAAAGACTTTTCCAAAACTTTCCAAAAAGGGAAACCATAACCCATATATAACGAAAATTACCTGACTTTTCCCAATGATATATTGCATAAATATAAACATCTTACAGATACACAAACCATGTCACACTTTGCTTTATTAGAAACACAAACACATCCTCTCCCCATTCAATAAAAACGACCTTTTAAACACTTTCAAAGGCCACTTATCTTCCACAAGAAATAGCTGAAAAATACATAAAAGACCAAATTTGACAAAGAGGAAAAAACACTAAAATATTTCATAGATACGAATGAGTAAGAAAACATATTAAACCAAATAAAAACATTCAAACATGTATAAAGTCCATGATATGTATGTTGGTATTTATGTCTAGATAGTCTTTATATGTTGGTGGCTACAACTAAATATAAAAATATAGATATATATATTTAAGCAAGAAAAATTCTTTAGAGCTTTGCGTAGAAAATCTTTCAAGCAAATCAAATATTTAGCTACAAATATTTTATCAACACAAATATAAAACCATGAATAGAAACTGTTGAGAAGGGGTGTTAAGATTTATGGTCGCCATAATAAAGTCTTTAAGAATACTCGAATACTTGGTCATGGAAACAACATATAGACTGACAGACAGACGGACAGGAACACGCACAGACATGTTTGTATGTATACTTTCACTTCAGAATGACATCTAAGAAATTGGAGTGTGTCACTCACTTTTAAAAAGTTTTTCTTTTTTTTTTGGTATATGTTTTATTAGTTTGTTTTGGCCTGATTGCTGTTGAAGGAAAATAGTTTATGGTTTTTTAAGGAAAATCTATCAATAAAAAAGACAAATAAGTATGTAAGTATTTAAGTAAGAAATTCCATTGGTCAGAAGACTGTGGACTAAAGTCCTTGAAAAAGTTTTCTCTTACCATGAAAACTTAGATTTAGGGATAAGGAGTAGAGTTATTTTAAAAACTACGCAGTAAAAACTTGGCTTGTAATTATTGAATAACAAAATTTTCAATGACAACTACCTACCGTGTGACTTACTTAGGAGTAGTCCAATAATGACTTATGACCAGAGAAAACCAATTCAAGCAGGAGTGCTATATTTGGCAGTGCCGAATCTTATATACCCTTCACCAAAGTATACTTTAAGATAAACATAAAAAAAAAAATTTCTTAAAAAAAATTTTAATTTTTTCTGAAAAAAAAAATTGTTAAAAAAAAATGTTCTTAATTTGGTGAACACAATTTTTGGTAAAATAAATATTACTCGGCATTGATTGGATAACATTCCACCACCAAACGTACAGGTTTGATATTAAAATGAGAATAATTTGAAATCAAACTCTTTCTCAAATGTGAAATGTTTGAGAACAATTTGCTAATAGCTTTTTCAACAAAAAAGGGAATTTGAGAAATATCTTTGCATTAAAATTGTTATCAAACCATATTCTCATTAGATTTTAATAAAATTGCCCCCCACCAAACGATATTAAAATGAGAATAATTTTAAATGAAATTCTTACTTAAATGTCAATTTGAGAAATTGTTGTAAATTCAAATTTTCTCAAACCTTTTTCTCAATTGTTTCTTTCACCATAACACAGTGGTTGAAATACTTTTTAGTTTGGAAATAATTCGGTAACTCATTAACAATTAGAGTGTCTGAATGAAAATTCTCGCAGTCAGTGCTCAGGGTTCATAGTTGGAGTGGAGGCTAGTGGGCTCACGCAGAAAAAAGATATAGTTGTGCATGTTTACTGTAACCATTTCGACATTTTTATAAGTTTTTTAAGAATATTATAGTCACAGTAACTATTTATATGATTGTGGTAACAATAATATGGATAATTTACGATTCACATGATTGTATCAACCATATATGTGGTTAAAGTAAACAAGTATATGTTTGTGACAACCATTTATATGAAAAAGGACTTACCATATTATGTTGCTATGTTGTTGGTTGATACAATTATGTGAATCGTAAATTAAGCATATTATTGTTACCACAATCATATAAATAGTTACTGTGACTATAATATTGTTAAAAATGTTGAAATGGTTACAGTAAACTTGCACAAATGTTGAAATGGGTACAACTATATTTTTTTTTCAGCGTGCAGCATCCCAAAGTTGCTCACCTCACCTAAAATTCAGTTCTTATCGTATTATACTTGAAAATATCTACAAAAAATACATGTATGGATCATTTCTTTTAGTACAGGATATATTTATGTTGACAATTTTTTTAAATTTTTGGCCTACCTTTTTTTGTTTTTTTGATGTGACAGAATTATGTTCAGAAATTATACTTCTAATAAAATTTTAAATAAAATAGAAAAAAGTTACAAACTGTTATCTTATCCCTATAAAAAGTAACTCGCATCTAAATTCGGAACATCTAAAGTAGGCCATATTTATTACATTTTTCCCAAAAAGGTCTCCGAATAATTTCTCTTATACAAAATAAATTTCTTCGAGATAGTATATGTATTTTATACATGGCTTTGAGAGAAAACACAATGTTAATGAGGGTAAAATAATAATTGGCTGATTTAGGAGAATAGTGTCCCTCCGTCCTTTCCAAACTTGACCAAAAATTTCAGATTTATTAAAAAAAATTCTAAAAACGCAAAACTTAGATTTTTCAAAAAATTGCATGTTGAAAGGCTCTGTATATAGTTTGAATGCAGTAAATGTATACTTTAGTATATATTTTACATGCTATTCACTAAAGTTGATATTTGTATTCATGAACTAGTAAGAAAGCCTTATTCTGCTGTGCCATCTCTTATGTATCCTTCACCAAATTATACTTTAAAATAAAAAATTTTAATATTATTAGGTAAAAAAAAATTATTTTTTTTTTTCAAAATTTAAAACAAAAATTTTTTTCAAAATTTAAAAAATAATAATTTTTTTCAAAATTGTTTTCAAATTTTTTTTTTTTCGAAATAGTTTTTTGGAAATTTTTTTCAAAAAATTTTTAAATTTGAATTTTTTTGTTTTTGTGAAAAAGATGTATGACAAAAAAAAAAATTTCCCGATTTTGACCCGTTGTAGGTCCAAATTACTATCGCCTATATATATAGATCGTTGCAATGGACTTTGAAATATCTATCATTAGATATCCATATTGTTTATAGGACTTAGTAATCCAGATATAGATAAAAATATGCCAAACATCGAGGTTGGACCGGTTTTTGCCTTATATCTCAGCCATTTGTGGGCCGATTTTATCGATTTTAAATAGTAACCGAGCTGGAAGAATTCCCGATATATTGATGTTTTAATGAAGTTTGTAAGTTATTTTTGAGAAAATTTATTTCAACAGACAGACAGACCGACGGACATGGCTTAATCGACTCCGCTATCTATAAGGATCCAGAATATATATACTTTATAGGGTCGGATAATTATATTGTGGAAATTACAAACGGAATGACAAACTTATATATACCCATCTCACGAAGGTGAAGTGTTTAAAAATCACTAAATCAATTGATGGAATAAATGTTTTCTTTAAAATATACATTATGCCTACCATTTAGGACATTCTCAAACCTGTCTTCTCTTGAAAATTAAGACAAAAAAATTTCCCAAACATTATTTTTAATCTTTATCTTATATACTTTGGTCTAAGTATACTATGGTGAAGAGTATATAAGTTTTGGCTATAAGTGCTATTGAAATATTTTAAATAAATGTTTAAAATGTCTCTCTATAAAAAAAATATAACAAGAGTTGAAAATTTATGCTTTTTATAAGCCATAGTGCAATGCTTTCCATATGTATACGTTTTGTTTTTTTTTTCTGAATTTTACGATGTGTAAAATATGTGTGAGTACAAGTTTTTCGTGTTACCAAAGTTTATGCGTAATAAATCATATTCACAACAAAATTCCATAAACTTTAATTTTTTCTTTTTTATTAATCCCAACAAGAATTTAACAAAATTGATTGCATTTACAGAAATATTTTTTTAATATTTAAAACCTCATAATTACTGAAAATAAGATTTAAAGGCGTAAACATACAAATATGTAGTAAAATAAATTGTTTAATACTTTAATACATATTGCTAATAAATAACACCCTCTTTCTAACATATTGAATAAAATATGGAGCAAACATATGTTTAATATGAAAAATAGAAAAATATAATAAAAAAAAAAAAACAAGAACCAGTTGAAAAGCAGACTGTCTGTCTGACACAGGAGAGTAGAAAAGTTCTTGATTTTATAATGATCACTTATCATATTTTTTATGGGCCATTAATGCGTTAAATTAAACAATTTAGTTTAAGTGTTTTGATGGGCTCATAAAAGAAAAAAACATACCAAAAACGAAAAACAAACAAACAAATTAAATAAGAAATTATTAGTATGTTTTTTATGTATTTAATTTAATTATCGTACAAGAGTTCATTGTTTTGTTTATTATTTCGATTAATTAATTGTCTTGATAGCATTTAAGGGTCATGCAGTCATAATATTTACTTATGTAGTAAAACTTTTAAGGAGTATTATGTTTTATGGTATTTAAATAAAGACTAGTTTGCTCATAAATATTTAATGGCAAGTAAAACTAAATTATATGAATCTTAATAACAATTATGGGGGATTATTTCTGTTTGATGCAAAAGAACAGATTCGAATTAAAATTTTTATAAATTTTACCAAATTTCGAATTTCACTATAGCGACAAAATTTTGTCGTTAAGTAATCAAAATTCATTAGTTAACAACATTTATCGTTAAGAGATATTCCGAATTAAATTTTACCGATTAGTTTCGTTAAAAATAGTCGGTAGATAACGAAATTTGTCGGTAGGTTAACGACAAATAAAATGTTCTAGTTAAGCCATAACGAGAAATCGTTAACTTCAAACAGTAAATATTAAATTCGTTAAAGCAGCCGATATTTTTCGTTACTTAACGACAACGGTAGGAAAGTACAAAAAGTTACAGAATTGCGGTACTGACTTTCTAAACCAATAGATTGGATAAATTGGGGATATCTGAATGAAATTTTAAACAGTTCGAGCTGAGTTTTTTTTTTTTAATTTTAAGCTTTTGTTTTGAAACATTCGTACAATATTAATTTATTCAAAGTATTAGTCATTGTTAGCTATGACCTTGTACCATCTTTCTGGCAACATTTAGATTCCGAGAGAAAAGAACTGCTCATATTTTGAAACCAAGAACAAGTCAAAATCGGATACTCTTTTCCAAAGTGAAGCGTATGCCAGAGAGAGCGTTCTGCAGCGATCGAAATAAATAGTAGTCGGACGGGGCATGGTCTGGAGTATAAAACGGGTGAAGCAAAACTTCCCAACTGCTTCTTTCTAAATACTTTTTAACAGGTATTGCAACATGTGGCCAAGTGTCGTCATGATGGAATATTACGGTTTCATGTCTGGCCAATGCTGGCTTCAAACGAATCAGTTGCGTTTGGTACAGGTTACATATGATAGTGTGGTCAGATTTCTGCAGGTCATAATAGATAGGACCCTTTGCTCCCATCAAATACTGAGAATCACCTTATTGATTTGGTGTCGATTCGATTGTTTTGTCTGGGCTTCACATACGATCTCTTATTCGGGTTATCACAATGGATCCATTTTTCATCATAAAGTAATGATTCAGTGAAAAAATGATTTTCTTTTATAGCGTTCAAACATAATTTTAGAAAAATCATATGGTACCCAATTCCCCAGCTTTGGATGAATTCTGCTACTCGCCAACGTTTCGAAGCTGCTGCTTGAGTAGCTCCTAATGATTTTGCAAGCTCTTGTTGAGTTTAACAACAATTTTCATGGAGTAATGCCTCCAATTCTTAGTCTTCAAACTTTTTTTGACTGTCCTGGGCGATATTTGTCTTCCGAGTCAAAATCACTACTTCGGAACCGAACAAACCGTCTTTCGCACGTTGAAACCGATGGAACACATCCACAATAAGCTTTGGTGTGCAATTGGTGTGCTTCAGCGTCAGGAGTTATTTCCCAATTTTTGGGACTAATCTTTTTATTATTATAAAACTATCAATTATTGGGAGTAATTTAATTTTACCCTTTGGGAATTATTTCACTTTTTAACATTTGGAAGTAGTTAAGTTTTTTCGGGAATAATTTCACGTAACCTTAAAATACAAATCAACTGAAAAAATCAGCTCTATTTTTGATGCACAAATTCCAATTTTTAAGATTTTGACTGGCTTCGTTCATATTCGTGATGTGTACATCTAAATCATTGGTAGGCGTTCATATTGTTCAGGATACGAAGATTTTCGTCAATTTACACGTACATACCCGAATGTAAACAATAGAGAGTAATAGAGCGTAAAAATACAAATATTTCATGCAGTTGATTGATGTTGTTGCGGATATTTTATTGTTTACCCATACATGCACACAAATTAAGTGCCTCTATTTGCCTACCAATGATCTAAATATTTGATTAAGTTCGGCACCTGGTGACTATGAGTGCCGACCACTGATTTAGGCAAATATCAACACAGCAAACTAAACAGATTGTCCTCTACAAATTCAATCTAACAATTCTCAAATAAAAAAAATAAAAAACAATTGATCACCCAAATCAAATTAAATAACTCAAAATTGCTTAAAGTTGATTACTTACTGACAAACAAAATAAACTACTGAAGTTGACACAGTCCTGCTGATGCAATCAACCGTATTAAGAAAATCAAATATTACTTCACAACAAAAGGAACGGTTTAACAAATTGACCGAGCTCGTTAAATCAAATACCACATTTACCTTTAACAGATAAAAATCTACAAATCTATTTGGAGCTGACAAGAACAATTTTCTCTAAGCAATTGAAAAGAAAAGCTGAACAAAACAATATACAATATAATATTGAAGAATATTGGAAATGTGTTCAATCAGGCGAGAGTGTGAAATTGAAATACAAACGTGAGAGAAATAAAGTAAAGGATTACAACAAAATTATAATTTACTTGCTAGAAGCTAGAAGAAAAATAAAAAATGATGTAAATGTTGGAGAGAGAACGTTATTTAAATGCTAAAATTTAGCAAAGTGTGACCAATTTGGGAAACGTGAAAACATTTGTCAGACATTTACTTTGAGGTAAATTTTACTGTATTTTCGGTTCAATGCATTTACAAATGAAAGTTTTTGATGGGAATTCCTTTTAAATTAAAATAAAACCTTTTTTAATAAAGACGTGTAAGTATTCATTGATTGTCTTTAACTTTCTAATACTGTTCTTAACTTTAAGCAGTTGATAATTTCCAACAAAAAAAGGAAAATTAACTACAGTTCTGTTTGTCATAACTTTCGAATGTCATACTGGACATGTTTGAAGAACACGGCAGGGTATGATAATGTTTAGTGTGACACTTGTCGCCAATGTTAAACATGTTAATATTGGCAAGTCTTTAAAGTAAGTGCACTTGATTGACTCCTAATGCATTCATAAATAATACTATAATATATTGTCTTAATACCATGTCTCTACTTTATGTTTAAGTAAGTTTTAATCTATTTAGGAAGACGGTCATCCATACAAAAATACCTATAATAAGTCTATAATTTTCTTTAATTACATATACACAGTTTTCTCTGAATTTAATGCAACCACGAGAATGTATGGTTTATAATACAATACATATTACTTTATTTATAAATACATATTGTTTGTTTTCTTTTCCCAACCACATGCTGTCTAGCGAATTAAAATAAAACAAATATTGCCGACATCAAAATATTTTGCAGAAAATTTTAACAAATTATTTAGTTAATAAACGAAATTCTTTTTAAATAATATTTAAAAATTTAACACTTCTAAGCTATAAAACAAATCATCACCATTAACACTATTTCAACCACAAGTGTTTAAAAATACAATACAATTTCCAAAAAGTACGGCGAATGACCGTAAACAAAAATATCCCAATAAAGTTACTCTATTTTAACCAGAATTTACGGAGAATAAACTCTGTTTTATAATTGCTAAACAAATTGAGTACCGACAAAATTCTTATTTGGGTATTCTAGGTATATACCCGGAAATTAATCTAAGACGTAATTGGCAATGGAGTATTGTAAGGTTAAGGTAGAGTTTCGTCTTCAGTTTTAACCGAAACCGCGGTTTTTACTGGCTTAAAACCGAAATCAAAAACCGACAATTATTCTTCGGTTTTTATTCCCTTCACCTTCGTGAGAAGGTCAAAAATCGGGCAATCCTCGATTTTTGGCTTATTTTTGATCTATATCTGGATTACTAAGTCATTGATATAGACAATGTGGACATCTCATGATAGATATTTCAAAGTCCATTGCAACGATCTATGTAAGGCTATAGTCATTTGAACCTACCTAACCTAAAAATCGGGTAACCCGATTTTTTTTACCCAAAAATTTTTTTGTCATAAATTTGTTTTCATTAGTAAATTAAAAAAACAATTTAAAAAATTAAATAAAAATTTTGAAAAAAATTAAAAAAAAAAATTTGAAAAACAATTTAAAAAATTAAATAAAAATTTTGAAAAAAATTTCAAACAATTTGAAAAAAATAAATTTTGTTTACCTAAAAATATTTAAAATTTTTATTTCAAAGTATAATTTGGTGAAGGGTATATAAGATTCAGCACAGCCGAATATAGCTCTGCTACTTGTCTCCTGTATAATTATATTCTCTTCTATGGTTTTTTGGAAACTCTAGTTTTAAGTGATGAAGTTTCAAAAAACATGGTGGATGTATGATGCAATGGTATTCCGGGTTTAAGGAGAGACCTAAATGTTTACCGGGTTTAGGATCTCCTGAATTTGATTTTTTTATTACAATAATTTTCTTTTGACAATGATTAAATTAAATAAATGTAGGCTATCTAAAATTTTTTGAATTATCTTAATAGCTATCTTATACAATAGGCTATTTAGGCCTAGTTTTAAACAGCAATCTTTTGGTTCATATATTTTGTAATTACATGTGCATGATTTTGAATGATGTTACTAAGGACTGAGATAAAAAATCTTAACATACATATATGTTAATAAAAAACTAAACTTACAGTTAAAATTTACAAAAAATATTATTTTTATAGTTTTAATCAATAGCATTGAATTTATGAACCTTTTCCGGAAACCCTTCCATTAAGGTTTTTATTGAGCTTTCTGTCACTATTCTTAAACAAAATCTACCACACTTTTGAACACCTTTTTTGTGCCCTTCAATTCTCTTTTAATGAGATCCCAATATCTCTCCACTGGCTTTAGCTCCAGGCAGTTTGCAGGATTTGCCTTTCTTGGTACATATACCACATTATTGTTCTTGTACCACTCAAGACCTTGCTTACCACAGTGACAGGATGCCAAATCAGGCCAAAAATAAGTGGACACATTAAGAAGTCTTATGAATGGAAGCATCCTCTATTTGAAACATTCCTTGATGTAAATTTCGGTATTTATAGAGCCCTTTGCAACAAATGTTTGGCTTCTTTTGCCGCAACTGCATATTGCTTGCCATGCCATTCATATGCATTTAATTATAGACCAAGTATCTTGGAGATTGGGGCAATGAGGCAAAACATGAATGATACGCTTAACCAAGATCTTGTGACAATCTCTGAATGGGGTTGTGCGAATAGAGTCTATTTCAATGCACGCAAGACTCAATGTTGTATGTTAACACAAAAAGCACAACTGATAATGTTACTCCATCTGTTTTTATGGGTGTAAAAATTAAGGAATCAGAAGCTCTTGATGTTCTAGGCATGAGTATTCGGTACGATGTCCACTGGACAAAACACATTTTTCGAGTGTCGAAAGTACCATTCAAGTGCCTTGGTTTTCTAAAACGGTGTAGGAAATACTTCACTCTATCTGATCTCCTTACTATTTAAACCACTTATATCCGACCTAAAATGGAATACAACTGTCATGTGTGGGCCGGTGCTTCGAAGTCTATTGTGGAGATACTCGGCCGCGTACAGGAGAGGACAAAGGTGCTTATCGGTGACGGTAGGGTAGCCAGCTCTATTGACTCACTGGAACATCGTCGCAATGTGGGTTGTGTTTCACTGTTCTACCGATACTACAATGGTATGTGCTCTGCTGAAATTAGGGAACTTGATTTACGCAACACACGTTCTTCGGCAAGGGCTCATCAATTCGTGGTCGACTGGACAGTGGATCGCACAACACATTACAGGAAAAAATCGTTCTTTAGCCGTACTGTCCGTATGTGGAATATGGTTCCTCCTGAAGTCTTTCTTGTCACTTTCAATGTAGGAAAATTCAAATCAAATGTCTACCAACACTACTCCCTCTATCCTCCCTCCCACAACCTATTTTCCTAGTTGCAACGCAATGTTTTGCCTGAGTAGGGGTCATCCCAAGTAGGGGTCAGTCCAAGAAAAAAAATATTATGCAGCAGATATATTTTTTGTATAAAATTTGACTTCAATTTCCGTACTCTGTCTTTGGACTCTAAATTTTTAGCACAGTTCCTGTCAGGAACTTTTCTTAAGCCTTGTATGTTTGTAAACCTGCATTGGCTTTAACTTTTCGTACCGAGTACTGACCTAACCGGGCTGCTTTCCTGCCGGATGTGTTGGGAGCTCTTTTGAAAATGCTTTCTATTTATTGGCTTTAGAAACATCATTTGGACCATTCCTTCAACATGAACCAGGTTTTCTATCAACAGATATGTTCTCTTGATACTGTTTAATAACATTGGAATCAGTTTGATGGCAGACCTTTGATTGTTTGGCCAACTTTTTGTAGAACCAAGTTGGGTTTTCTTTAAAATCTATATAAATATATAAATGTCTTTGTAAGTTTGTTTGTTTGTTTGAGCATCGCGCCTAAACGGCTGAACCGATTTTATTGAAATTTGGAACGTAGATAGATCCTTACTTGATCCTTACTTGATCCTCAATAGGCTATAACTATTTTCAATACTTGGACCAGAAAGGGATAAACAGGGGGTAAACCTAATTTTTTATAAAATCCTTACATATATTTTTTACTACGACAGGGGTAGCGAAGCGCACCGGGTCATGCTAGTATTTAATAATTTTAGTACCTACTTTTTTCTGGTCACTGTTTTTAATCATATTAAGAACAAATGAACATAATTGACATTAAACATAATAACTGAAATGCTTTACAAAGGCAACTTGATTAAAAAAAACAATAAAATAATACTTGAGTTAAAAGTTTTAATGAAAAACGTGTGTTAAGATTTTTTCGATCTCAAACCTTATATCCTGTAATTAAAGATTAAAAATAATGTTGTAAATTTGTTTGCTTTACGAAAAAGTTCTAACTAAATTCTCCTGTCTTCGTGGGAAACATTAAAAATTGGCTTAAATACAAACAAAAATAAATAAGTGTGAATCTACCTCCATGATTTTCAATCTGTTTGGTATTGGTATCTTATAGTAGGTCTAACTAGTGTTAATGTTTTGATAATAAATAAATAAAACTGTATCTGCTTTAAATATATTAATTCCAAAAATTAAAACAAAAAAATACAAAAAAAAAAAAAAATTAATCTTTAAAATATTTATAGAAGGAAACTGGTAATATTCACAGGTAATTGTGATTGATATGTGAGTGAAACCATAAACAAGAAAAATGAAACAAAATGAAGCAAAAAAGTAAATATTCAAACAGTTCATTAAAATAAATTATGTGATAGCAAACAAATTTAATAAAGAAAATCGAAACATTATTTTTTTAATATTTTTTTTTTAAGCACGCTACCATTAGATTTAAGGTATATACACATTATGGTTTTATTTTGTGACACTGATGCCAGCAATGTTGCTCTAAATTAGTGGTAAGAATTCACAAACTCTAGAGGGCGGTTATGATTGGTTATCAAAAAATCACAATCAATAGCTAGTCAGATTAAACGTTCTCTATATACCGACCTCTGCTCTAAAGCCTTTTGAGCGAAATTCTTGTTACACTTAAAGCTTTAAATTTATAATAAAGTTAAAACAATAAACAAATTTACAAAAACAAAAAACAAACATTTGAAATATTTAACAGAAAATGTGAGATTTATTACTCTTTTAGATATATTTAAAAACAATGAATTTAGTCTGTTTTTTGTATCTAGAATGCGATTTAGTGCATTTGTACTCACTGCTAGCGATATACAAATACTACTTTACCATTAATTTTTCACCAGTACCTTCAACATTTACAACATTCGAATACAACTTTCATTATTAGTGACTTCCTTCCGGTTGCGGTATGTATGTGGGATGTACCATTTTTGTACCTTCTTTTTTTCACAATTTAGTAGAACAAATATTGCGTGCTATTTGTTATACTTCCAAATAAAAAAAAATGGCATAATTAAGTAAACCAAACAAGTCAGGATATCACACAGACTATGGGGACTTTAGCTGAAAACCTTTATGCCAACACAGATATACTATACCAGACATATATACATATTTGTATTGTACTAGTACGAATGTTAAATTTTCTGTTATTTAATATTTATTTGAATTCTATTTAACAGTTTTGTTGAAGTAACAAAAGCCAAAACATGTACAAGTCATGTTTATAAATGTATGTAAGGATGAGAGAGTAAAGTGAGTACATGGTGCCTTACCCATTTCCGGTTTACTACAATATATCCGTTTTTCTCTCTTTTTTATTGTTTGTTATAATTTTTCATTATTTAGATTTCATGTTCAATTTTTGGTTTTTTTTGTTTAATTTTTTGTCTGTGTCTAAGTAAAGTTGGAGTTTTTGGCAGGATATTTATTTATTTTATAAACTCTTAGCCATTAGAAGTCTAAAAGTATATTTGTAGGCCAATCAGTTAAGCAGTATTATTGCTGCGATTTCATTTGGTTTCTTTTGTATTTGTATTTTTTTTTTTTTGGCTTCAGCTCGTGAAACGTTTAAGGTGTCATTTCTTATATATTTTTTTTATTTTCTTTGGCTTTTTTGTTTTACAATTTGTTTTAATAACTTGTGGTCATTTGTGGGTTGGGTCACCACTCACTCGCCACATAAACATTTCACCTCAAATATGTCACATTATTTTGTTGCGTGTGCGAAAATGTTTGAAAAAAAAACTATAAAATTTAAGCAATTTTAAGGAACTTAAATTTTGGCTTTTTAAGGTATAAATTTAAAGCTGTTGGTAATTAAGAAATTTATGTGTTAAATATTGGACACGCTTTTAATATTATGTTAGGGACGATTAACATAAATTTCAAATATTTGATGTTGGAAAAAAAAAGATTTATGTTTATTTGAGTTGGCTCTTTTGTTACATTAATTCTGCAAAACCGTTAGCTTAGAGTTAAAAGGGACTAAGTTTGTTTGTATAGATTTTACGAGCGAGAGAAACAAGGTTTTAAAACCGTTTTTTTATACCCTTCACCTTCGTGAGAAAAGGGTATATATAAGTTTGTCATTCCGTTTGTAATTTTCACAATATAATTTTCCGACCCTATAAAGTATATATATTCTGGATCCTTATAGATAGCGGAGTAAGCCATGTCCGTCTGTCTGTTGAAATCAATTTTCTGAAGACTCCAGATATCTTCAGGATCTAAATCTTCAATAATTCTGTCAAACATGCTTTCGAGAAGTTTCCTATTTAAAACCAACAAAATCCGTCCATAAATAACGGAGATATGAGCAAAAATCCGAGACAACCTCTGAAAATTTCATCAAAAAGATACAATTTATTGCATGCTTTGAGAAAAAAGCAACAAAACGTATGTTTGGATATGTGTTGGTTTCAATGCTTTGCTAATTTTGTTTTTGTTTTTTTTTTTTTTTTTTTTGGTTTTTCGTTCCGTTTGTTGTTTTTATACCCTTCACCTTCGTGAGAAGGGTATATATAAGATCGCCATTTCGTTTGTAACTTCTACAATATAATCTGTTCGTCAGCAATTAAATGTAAAATTTTTAAAAGTTTTCTTGATATATTTAGGATGCTATACGCTGAAAGTGGGCATTTAATGCATCCAGAACAAAGGTGAAGGGTATATTAGATTCGGCATAGCCGAATATAGCACTCTTACTTATTTAATTTTTAAATCATCTGTTGTTTTGAGTTTCATTTTCCTTTATAAAGGGTGTTTTTTTATAGAGGTGGAGAACTTTAAATTGAATTAAAATATAGAAAAAATTTTTAATATCCATCCAAATGACTTTATTAATTACATGACATAACCTGGAGGTCCAATTTTCACATAACCATCACAGTAAATCAGACTGTATTTCGGCACTAATGCATCAAATATTCGCTTCTAAGTGCCCGACCATATCTGGTTTATCTGCATAGACCTGGGATTTTACATATCCCCAGAGAAAATAATCTAAAGGCGTCAAATCACATAAACGAGATGGTCGGTTTACAAGTAAATTTCTTGAAATTGTTCGATAGGCAAATGTTTCTCTCAGTAAATTGATCGCGCGCTGTGTGACATGTGGCACTATCCTGCTGAATCCACAAGTATCCAATATTTATGCCTTTCAATTAAAGCACGAAAAAGTTAGTAAGCTCATCGTTGACGTAACGTTCTAACCATCGCTATTTGTAAAGACAAATGAAAGGGCAGTAAACAGTAAGTTTATCTGGATAAATGATGTTTCGACACTGGCTTGAGGATTATCATCGCTTCAAATATGGCAATTCCGTTAATTGACATAGCTATTTAACCAAAAGTGAACTTCATCACTGAACAATATTTTCAAATGAAGGGTGTGTGAAAATCCGACCTCAAGGTTGAATTCACATGCTCAAATTCATATTTAAACATTAATTACATAATATTATATAATAAATAAAGCCATTGGATGGATATTAAAACCGTATTTCTCTTTAGGTTTAATATAGGCATTTCGACGATCAAGAACGCGACAATCGTATGCTCTTGAAGTGAACAAATAAAGAAATCTTAAACATTTTTTTTTTGGTTTTCATTTTTCGATAACATTTTAGTATCACTATGTTTTGTGCAAAATGTAAGTTTTGTCGTTTTGTTATTTCCAATTTGGTTTCAAAAAATAAAACTCGTTTATACATTTTTAAAGCGATTTTTTCCATATAGCACGCGACTTTTGTCATTTTGCTTTTCCCAATAAACATGGGTTCAACAATGCAATAAAAAAATATAAATTTGTTTCGACTGCATCTAGAAAAATACAAAAATCTACAAATTAAGTACAAGAACGCGACATTGAAACAGAAAAAATTTACTGTTAATCAAGCTTTGTGTAACCTCTCTTAATTTGTTTGTACGAATTTGTTGTAGATAAAAACATTTCATAAGAAATCATGAAATAAATATGAGAACTATAAAAGAAAATATCATTAAAAGTAGCTTTTATTACGAATTTTACATTTTGTCATTTTGTTGTTCCCAATAAGCATGGGTTCAGCAATGCATAAATCGTTTTCGACTGCATCTAGAAAAATACAAAAATCTACATACTAAGTACAAGAACGCGACATTGAAACAGAACAAATTTACTCAAGCTTTGTGTAGCCCCTCATAATTTGTTTGTATGAATTTGTTTTAGATAAAAACATTTCATAAGAAATCATGAAATAAATATGAGAAAAATGTGAAAAAAATAAATCTTAACAAATTATTTTTGTTTTCATATTTTGATAGCATTTAAGTAGCAACGTATTTAGTGAAAAAGGAAGAATTTGTCGTTATATTGTTTCCAATATTTTAGCAATAAATATGGGTTCAAAAACGCCACAAAAACATCGTTTTCGACAGCATCAAAAAAAATCAAAAAGTCTGCGAATTAGATAATTTCAAACTAAAGCTGAATAATATGCATTTCTGTTGGTCAAAATATTTGCATTCATTTTTTTACAGCCTTTATAATGATTTAGCACGCGACATATTTTCCCACTATGTTTGTAATAAGGATAAGTTCAAGAAATTTCAACAAAAGCTTAGCATTTATTAGTTAGTTATTGGTTTGACATCATTTCTATATAGCGCTTCAATAACTTTAACTATCGGCTATATTACTATATAGTATCTCTTTTAATAACGCATTGTTGCTTCCCTTCTTCTTCTTTCGGCAAATGATATTCCTGTTAAGATAATAAAAACATTTGTTTTTGATAAAAGATACACTTACGATAGCGAATGTGACACACTTTGAAATTAGAGTAAAATGTTTAGTGTGATTATTATATGCAGTAACTTATATTTAACCATTTGATTAAGGTACCAGAACGCGACATTGATAAATATATCAAATGTAGATATTTTATTAATAAAATGTTAGAAAAAATCATTTTTCTAAATTAAGTTTCTAAATAGATTTTCAACCGTAATGATAAAGTTCTCTGAAACCTTGAAATGAGAATATGTTTCTCATTAAACTCATTTTACATGGACACTAATATCCCAATTACATTGTTTAGTGTCATTTAAATGTCCACTATTTTAAAAATGGCAATAAATGACAAAACAAATTTAATTTTTATTGTCACCCACAGCTCAATAACTATTTTTATTTTCTTGTCAAAAAAAATCAAAAATTAGCAATAAAATAATGTCGCAAATTGCTCGACAATTTACGAAAAAAAACCACCAAATGTCTCTATCTGTCATTTCTTATTATAAAACCCCAAAAATAAACATAAGACTTTCATACTATTAGCTACACGTGCTCGCAACATCAAACAAGTTGTGTTTATGTTTTTTCGGTTTTAAATACTACATAATTTTCACAGCTGTTGTTTTGTCTTTACACACACACACACATCCAAACAAAAATTCGCCAACAACACACAAATACCAACATAAATGGCTCGTCTTTGTTGTTTAACTTTCACACACGACGTCATTCATTCATTTGTTAAGTTTTTCGTTTGGCAGCCCAAGTTTGTATGTGAGAGATTGTGTTTGCGGAAAATTGTTTACATGAATTTTCGTCTGATTGAATTTGTGCTTTTTTTGTTGTTGTTGGTATTTTGGAGAAACCAACAACAGCAACAAAAACAGCCTTAATAAATTGAAGCCTGTATGTTTGAAAAGAAATTTTAAGTTCTTTAGTTGATGCGTTGACAACGTAGCGGACGGTTGGTGGTAGCAAGTGTTTTATTAGCCAGAAATGAATTGTGTGTGAAAATCTTAAATATAAAACATTTAATGAAAAAATTTAAATACTAAAAAGCAAAATGTATTAAAAAAATAAAAAAAAAATCTACAAAAAATTAAATTTTACAAAAATTACATATGCATATTAATAAAATAGTATGTAGTCACATATTACTCATACGTCGTGTTAGTTTTGCTAAAAGAGTTAAAATAATTAAAATTACTTATACGCCTGGAATGGCTCAAAACTCGTGTTGAAATTAATATCGTTTCTTTTTAATTTACTAAATTGATTTCCTTAAAACTATACGTTTCGTTTCTTGGTGTTGTAAGATGGTGCTAAAAGTTTTTTTTTTTTTTAAAGTGTTGAAGTAATAATAAAATAAAAAATACGTGTTTCTGACATGAATGGTGAAAAATGAAAAAATGAAAGAAAATACTAAGTGATTTGATGTATGGTTGCTAAGTTCAAAGTGATTTCATATCATTGCAAGTACAACATATTATGTATATATTTTTTTAAATAAAATGCAAAAAATTAAAACACGATATTAAAATATTTTAATCGATTTAATGAAAATGGTTTAATTTATGATGTCTTTGAAAGCAAAGTTTTTACTCAATAAAACACATAAGGATTTAGAATAATAAAATATAAACAAGGTTAACACAAGTCATAAATTGTTATTCAGGAATGTAAAACATTCAATTACATATAAATTGATTTTAATGAATTTGAATTAAAATGTGCGAGTATGGAGTATGGAAAATCAGTCTAGTAGACGCCGTTAAGTTCACTTAGTTACAGAAAAATCATGTTTGGATTACATGATTTTTCTATAGATGAAAAGATAATAATATTTATATGAGGAAAATTAAAAATGTTGGAGAATTTGACTAAAAAAATTTAAAAAAATTAAATGCCGATTTTTAAAATACAGATTATGCCTAATTAAAATTCAAATGATAACAATTCATAGAACTACCTAGTAACTATCAGCGTGTAGATAAAATTTGTTATTCCAAATTTCATAATTTTTAAAATACACTTAAACAAAAATTATTTTTTCAACGACTCTGTTAGTAGCTAGAAATGTTTAAAAATGTCACTTAATATTATACGTAATTTGCAATGCTTTGCAGGAAAAATTAAATAAATATCCATGTTGGTTAAAACAATGGAGGTTTTTTAAACCCTTAAAAAGGTTGAGATTTGCGCCCCCTGTTGTGGATTTTTGAATTTTTTTTTAATGGTTCAAAAAACGTCCATTGTATTAATTTTTGCTGCATAATCAACTGGTGAAATCAGATTTGCAATATATTCAACCGTTTTTGCTCTACAGAAAAATGAGCTCAAAATCCGTGTTTTTAGGTGCATTGAACCAGCTTAAAAAGTGAAAATTTTTTCAAAAAAAAACCGCCATTATTTTTATTTACGCAAAAACCTGCACAAAAATTATAAATACGTAAATATTTTGTACATGTGAAAATTGTATGACTTTGGGACAGCATGATTGGATTGAATGCCATTATGTATAGAAATATTAACCTACAGCTAGAACATAAGCAAAATCTTCCAAACTATGTTTACCATTGTATGTTCCAAAGATTTAACTTTGATTCGAATTTAAATTTATACAATTTAAATACAAAAATGTAAGCTTTCTTGAATTTATTTTTATTTGACATTTTTATCAAATAGATATTTTCTGAATAAAACTGCAGAAAATTTAAAAGATGGGTTCATGAAACACGTCGCCCAAATTTGCATATTTGCACAAATGGATTGATTTTCTTGCGAAAACAATAAAGCAAGTTGTTTTATTTTTTCTTTACTCACTTACACACTACAGTTTGTGTCGGCAAGAAACCAACCAATTGTAGTAGAGAATGTAAGAAAAGATAAAATCACTGTTTATTGTTGGTGTTTTGTTTAAGCTTTGATATTTTTACAAATAAAGCTTGAGTGTCTGTAATTCTCATTCACTCTATAGTTTTATTTGTATAATATCTTTAGTTTTTCTAAAGCCTTTTGGGAAAAGGTTTCCTGATGATCTGACCTAAGCAACCAGTGAAATGCGCATAGGAACTAGCTTATCCCCCAACAATAAATTTCAGTGAAATTATCAATAAAAATTGGGAATTTAGCATAAGAAGCTCTTACTAAAATATTAATTTTGTATTCCCGAATAACCTTTTAATGGAAAACTTAGACGTTTAAACGATTATCTTTAAAAATCATATTTTGTTTGATAAAATTGTAAGTCCTTAAAATATTTTAAGACAGAATTTTGGTATCAAGCTTTCATTTGCCACACATTTTGATGTATTAATGCATCGCGATAGTTGTCTGAAATGAATATGTACTGGACAGAAATGTAAAAAACGATGATTTTTTTTAAAGATATTTTACGATGCACAGTGGTTTAGAAAAAAAAGATGGAAAAAATTCTGTAACTTCTAAACCCTTAGTCCGATTTGAATGAAATTTGACATGCGAAAAGAGTATTGTCGAATTAAAGTTTTGAATTTGGACCGCACAGGCTCACCAGGGGTGCGGCAAGGGGTCCCCAAAATAGGACACCTCGGGTATATTCAATTTTTAAAACGGTCCCATTTCTACCTATCAATTATCAATTCGCTAGCTATCAATTATGAATTCGCATTTGAAAATTAAATTTTCAAAATTTTTACCCACTCTACTCCAGTTTTTTGATAACAGCGGGTTAAAAAAGCTGATTTTTTTGGTAGTTTTTGGGAAAAAATGTACTTTTTTCTTTTTAAGTTATCTAAAAAATTTCTAAGAAGATGTATTAGAAATTAATACTTTTTAAAAAGCTAACTTTATATTAAATATTTTAAATGAAAACGAATTTGAAAATCAATGATACCGAGGGGACCAGGTCCATCCAAAAAACGCCTATTTTTTATGTAAAATTAAATTTTGGAGCAAAAAATCTCAAATCGAATAGTCGATATCAAAATATAGTAACCTATTTTAGTTGGCCAAATATGATCCTAATTACTTTGTAAAGGGTTATGATAATCCCGCCCCTGGTATGGATATAATAGCCAAAAAACTAAAAAATCCCATTTTTGGAATTTTTAAACACTTTTTTGGGATTCTTGATTACAAATTTCAAAATTCGTTTCTATTTTTCGATTTTCAATAGAAAAATCTATACAACTGTAAAATTTAATTAAAAAATATTCATAAATAAAAATTTAATTTCAATTTGAAAAATTTGTATCTTTGCAAAACTCAATAAAAAGCATTTTTTGTCATATTATGTTGTGTTTTTTTTTTTTTTTTTTTTTGTGTCAAATTAATTAAGAAAAACTTAACAACTCGCAGAGTAAATCGGAACACAGACCAAGAAATCGTCGTACTTTGGGGACCCCTGGCGGCACCCCTGGTGGGCACATGCAGTCCAAATTCAAAACTTAGACTTCACAGCACTTCTTTACGCATGTCAAAATTCATTCAAATCGGACTAAGGGTTTAGAAGTTACAGATTTATTTCCCTTTTTTTTCTTTACCACTGTCCGATGTTCTCATAAGCATAGAATATTTGAGAAATTCCTTCTCAGTAAACCCTACCATGCCCTAAACTGACGGACGGAACGTCTTAGAATTTTATAAGAACTTCTGCAATGAATATTTCGATGAATACCGCCATTTTTTTGTGATGGGTAAACAAATGGCCGGACATGGCAAAATTCGTAATGAAAGATAAACCTGAGCCAAATTTTACGTTAGACACTAATTCCCCACTTTATTAATTTTGTGTTATGTAGGAGAAGAATTATAAAGAGAGAAAGTTGGAGAGTAAGCATGTTTAAGTGTACTTAAATGCATGATACAAAAATAGAAGGTAGTCTCACTTTCTCTTTTTGTCGCCATATTAACGTTCTGACGTTTATCGGAATTATGAAAAATTGTGCTACCGTATTCATTCTTAAAATCCCATTTTTTGTTTATTTAAAAGTAAAAAAATAAAACA
Source organism: Calliphora vomitoria (assembly GCA_942486065.2). Classification (NCBI taxonomy): domain Eukaryota; kingdom Metazoa; phylum Arthropoda; class Insecta; order Diptera; family Calliphoridae; genus Calliphora; species Calliphora vomitoria. Next base: position 44,023,715 of record OW818032.2, on the reverse strand, counting down.
GCAAACAAAAAATTTTATAAAAAAAATGTTAATTAAAGAAATTCGTTTTTGAAATAATTATAAACTATCCCTTATACAGATTCGCAGAAAGAAAAAACACAAAAAGCAAGAAGCCGTAACAAATTTTTAATATAAATTACACATTAAAATTAAATATTTCTTAAACGTTATTTCCCTTTTTTCATATGTGGCAAAGACTTTTTTTTGTTTACAAAAAAATAATTTCAAATAATTCCAATAAACTTCAAAAATATTTTTGTGAGAGAGAAGTGGAGCAACCTTGTATACTTGAATCATGCTTAAATGTATGGAACTAGGATGTGCTGCAACACAAACATACATACATAGTTCTGGTAATCACACAACTTTTATCATATCATTGGCAATGAAGATATCCATGTGACTGGAGTAAAATGAGTATAATTCTTAAAATTTGTTGAAACGTAAGATGTAATAATGGGTCTTCGAGAACTGTTTCCTTACAAAGGACTCCCAAGTTGACAAGTTTTGTTTCGATTGGTTATTCTTACATAAGTAAGAATATTTCTCTTTCAGAGCTAAGTAAGTTGAACATTCTAGGTTTTATGCAAGAGATGAAAAAAATTATATTTTACTCCATCAGTAGTTCACTGTAATTTCTTCTGTGTTTGAATTCAATATCTCTGCTAACTGCATTCTGAAAATTTAATTGATTCTTAATTTATATTCCAATTTCTATATAACTTTGTTACTTAGAAATAATTTATAATACATTTAAAAAGAATTTGCTTAATCACAAATAAAATCATTCCAAAAAATCTTTTTCAACAAGAATTATTTATGGGATTTTTAAATTATCTTTTTAACTAAATTAAGTTTTATTTTTCAAATAAATTATTATAAAAATTGAAATGTATTATTGCGGGGATAATTCCAATGCGCATTTTGTTGGTTGCTTAAGCCAGCTCATCTGGAAACTTTTACCAAATCTTTAGGAAAACTAGAAATGTTTTACGATTAACTCTATGAGAATAGTGTAAGCCTTGTACAAAATATTAATGATTTCATTTTCCTTTACATTTCATTCTTTAAAGAAAAAAAATATATATATATATATATAAAAATAGTGTTAAAATAAATCTTCCCAAGTAAAACCACATTCAAACATATCAATCGAAATGAAACAAATTTTTAATAAAACTTTCAACAAAGAAATCATTTAATTTACGCCATGTGTTCCTGTTAAAAATCAATTAGAAAGAAGAACAACAAGAAAAAAATATATAACAAAAATTGCAAATGTTTTCAATATTGAAACACACTTCTTATTCAATTAAATGCAATAAATTGTAACAAACAACAACTACAGCAGCAACAACAACAAACAACAACAGAAGTGTTTTGAATAAAAGAAATTAATTAATTAAAAACTAAAACTAAAAATAAATTTTGCATCAAAGAGAAATACATAAATAAAGAATTTTTAACAAAACAAAGCGCCCATACAAAAAATGGTTGAATTCGATGCACAAGACGATGTGAACACAGAACTTTTACAAAAACTTAAACACTTGGATGTGCGTGTGGAAAATGGCGAAAGTTCAGCGAGCCAGGGTCTGTGTGAAACATCATTTTGGAAGTCTTTAAAATGGAAATCGACATTAAATCATATCGGTTTATTAGTCTCATTGTCAATATATTGTGGTGTAGGTGGTTTGGTAAGTGATTTTATGGCATTCATTCTTTTTAAAATATTTCCACTTCTTTGCTTTTTTCATTTGTTTAAATTTATTAAAAATTTTTCTTGTCTAAACTATAAATTACTGGATATAAAATTTATGTGTTTTGTTGAGAGACTGGAAATAAATTTTTTGTTTTGTCTGCTCAAACTATTTTTAAAATAAAAATTTTAAAAATATATCTTTTTTAAGAAAATTTTGTTTATGACCCATATTAATACTTATGTGTGTTTTTTTATCAGTTTGTACTAAAACAATTAAAAATATTTTGTGCTGAAAATAGTTTATTTCATAAGTAGTTTTTTTTTTTTTTTGTGTGTAAAGGCTCTTTGTTAAAACCGTATAAATCTATAATTTTATGGCAATTTTCTAGTAAATGGTCGAAATGCGTGTGCATATCATTCAACACAAAACTGTTATAAATGAAGAATAAAAAAGAAATAAACTCAAATAATTTTGTAACAATGAATATTCATCATCATTAGCCAGAGATGCAATAATATTCATGCAATACTTACGTATTTATAGTTAATGAAAAAAGTGAGTTTTTTGTTATAAAATAAATTATGCTTATAATTACATAATATAAAACAATCCTGAAAATTTTAAATCTTTGGAAATTTCTGATTTAGGAAATTTCTTTAAATATCTATCTTAGAAAATTGTGTACGAACACTTTTTCTAGCAAGTGTCTACGCATTTTTTATTTAACTTCAGCCTATTTTTTCAAGTTTCACAGCTGAACAAGTTTTATGGCAATAAAAACTCTTGAGGAATTATCGAAATTTTATGTGCTGTAAACACTGCCATTAAATTATTTTTACTATTTGTGCATTAGATTTTCTTAAATACTGAGTTATGATCAAATCAGTCAATTAAATAGGCCCACACACTAAATGTTTTCAGAAGTTTTTACACTTAAACTAATGCCCATTATTTTTAGTGTAAAAACTTCTGAAATTGTGTAAAAGAAACAACAAGTATTTTATCCCAAATTTAAAATTTTAACACAGATTTTCCTCTTCCGCTATTATTTGTTAAAAATTCAATATACTAGAAAACTGTGTACGCAGATATAAGAATGATTACGATATGGTTGCGGCAAACACATTATGTTCCATTAATTTTTGCGCAAACTATTTCATTATTAACCCTTTGACGTCAAAGGGGGGACCGTTGTCCCAACACAAAGAAATTTAATAACTAAATAACTAAAAAAATAATAGGTTCCTTTTTATTTAGTTCTTAAACCGGTCTTATTAATGTGTTTAGATTAAAACATGTTTGGTTACATCACTTTTTTATTGTCTTTGAATATATAAAAGGGACCTAGAAACACGAAATTAAGCATTCATGGTTTAGTGAATGTGAATTCAAAAGAGAAAATTAATGTTACTATTTCTTTATAGTAAAGGTACTTTTTGAATATTTTATAATAATAAACTTTAAAATCGAAAATTAGGCACAAATGATTCTGAATGAGTTAGAATTCACAAAAGGTGATTTTAGTGGTACATTTCTTTAGCATTTTCTATAATAATGGACACAGAGTAGGAATACAAAATGTGGGTCTTTATGGTTCTGTTTTTATTCTAATAATACGTTTCGAATGAGCTAGTATCCACATTGCAGTTAATCAATAAACATGAAACTAGAGACATGTTTTCCGGAACTAGAATTAATTCATAAAGGTAGATTTAATAGTACTATTTCTATCTTCCGATTGGGGTGGAGAAGTGCACCTGGTCAGCTAGTACTCCATACTTTTATCGGAAATTTGAAAATAACTAAGAGTTTGTTACAAAAATTTTGGATTATTTTTTTTTAAATAAAATAAATAAACAGTCATTTGAAGTTTAATTGTATGGAAATACTACAGGGGTGTCCAAAAGTTCCTTATAGAAGAGCAAACTCCAATACATTTAAAGAAAAACCAATTTTTATTCAATATTTTTTGTTATAAAAACCAAAATATACGAAGAATAAAGAAAAAAGTAAACACTTTTAAACCATATCATACGAAAATCTACATTGATGATCGCACTTGCTTCTATACAGTGAAGAACGACAAAAAACTAACAAGACTTTTAAACCATATCATACGAAAATCTACATTGATGATCGCACTTGCTTCTATACAGTGAAGAACGACAAAAAACTAACAAGACAAAGTTGTTTGTGTATTTCATATTGCTAGTGCTGAGTGCTCTATTGAGTAAAGAAACAAACAGCCTATAGCTAAGAGCATTTACAAAAACAAATGAGCACCAAGAGTATAGGGCTTGTACACCACTGCTTTTGATCAATATGTTGTGTCATGCTTTACTAACAGGTTTCCTTGTCTAGCCTGCGAAAGGATGCTGTAGCAGACTCATCTGATACAATTTAAAAAATTTAAACAAATCTTAAGATATTTTTACCGACATGTTTTTAGGGATATTGAATGAATAATTGGATGAAGTTTTGAATTTTTCTACTGAAAATAGATTAAAAGTAAAAACCGAAGAATAATTGTCGGTTTCCGAACTGGAAACTCTTGTTTAAATGATTCTCGCTATGTGTTTGGCAATATGAATGATTTTGAACGATGTTATGTTATGTTTGTGAAAATTATAACTATTGGGTGTATGACTTAAAAATGCGGGATTTTTTCAAATATTTAGCTTTTATTTTGAAACATTTGTACAATACAAATTTATTCAAAGTATTGGCCATTGTTAGCTATGACATTTTCCCATCTTTCTGGCAACATATAGATTCCGAGCCAAAAGAACTGCTCATCTTTTGAGGCCAAGAACGAATTAAGCCAATTTCGGATACTTTGCTCTGAATTGAAGCGTATGCCAGAGAGAGAGAGAGTTCCGCATCGATCGCAACAAATAGTAGTCGGACGGGGCACGGTCTGAACTATAAAGCGGGTAAGGCAAAACTTCTCAAATACTTTTTAACAGGCATTGTAAAATGTGGCCTAGCGTTGTTTTTCGACCAATGCTCGCTTCAAACGGAACAGGTTTCATATGATGGTCTGGCCAGATTTCAGCAGCTCTTATTAGACTCTTTTACTCCCACAAAATACAAAGCATTACCTAAGCGTTATGGATATTTGGTTTTGATGTCGATTTGATGCCGGGCTTCACATACGAGCTCTAACGCTTCGGGTTATCGTAATTGATCCATTTTAAATCGCAAGTAATGATTCGGTGCAATAATGATTTTCTTTTATATCGTTCAAGCACCATTTCGCACATGCAAAATCGTTTTTCAAAATCTCTCGACTTCAATTCGTATGGTACCCAATTTCCCTGCTTTTGGATGAATTCTGGTGCTCGCAAACATTTTGAAATTTGCTGCTTGCGTAGCTCCCAATGATTTTGTTGAGTTTGACAACAATCTTCATGGAGTAATGCCTCCAATTCATGGTCTTGAAAAAATGTTTGACTAGACTGGGCGAACTTTGACTTCAATGTCAAAATCACCTCTTCTGAACCGCAGAAACCATCTCTCGCACGTTGAAACCGATGAACCACATTCACTATATGGTGAGCAATCGATGTGCTTCAGCGGCACTTTTTTTTTTCAAATTAAAGAAGTAAAGCCAAACTTCCCGCATATGACGCTTTCTTGGCACAAAATTCGATATTTTCGAAGCAAAAAAAAAATTTATTGTTTACACTATAATGTTTAATAACTAAGTGAGAATAAATGACAGATATGTACCCTTCAAAATGACATAAAAGTTATTAAAAACAAAATCCACCTTCAAAAGATACAGCATTTATTGTAAATCCTCCATATTTAAGTCATGCTCCCAATATTAACAATCATGACATGGTCACAAACACTCCATATTATGGTTATGTGGATACCAAATGTCATTTAACAGATTTAAAAATATTCTTGTTATGATTTAGCTGGAATCAAAATACAGTGCAAGCTCGGTATTCACAACTACCCATTATCGCGACGACCCGGTTATCGCGACGGCTTAATTTTTAATATTGCAGGTTCTAAAACTAATCGCGACAGTTTACGAAAAACGGGTAGTATTTTCGCGACTTTTATCTGTTTTTTTAAATTTGAGTACAATAACCAAAAAAGGAAAATCTCCATATATTGGATGATTTTGATCTTCAATTTTGTCAGTTTATTTGTGTCATTTGTTGTGTAAATACACCTCTTAATATGGGAAAAGTTCAACATATTTTAAAGCAAATGATTTCTCAAAAATTAGAGAATTTAAAAGTGCAGATTCCATAAATTTAATTTGCGTGAATTACAAGTTGCACCGCATTATAAAGCAAGAAAATTCATTAAAAAAGTTTGTACGTACAACAGAAAGTTGCACCTTAAAAAAAGGTGAAAAAGAAAGAATGGAAAAAATGCTTTATAAGTGAGAAAAAATAAGAGAAGATAATGATCCAATACCAGTCATTTGTTTTCAAAAATGTATCAAACTAATTCAAGTTTTAATGCCAGTGAAAGATAGTTGAAGAAATATAAGCGTCGACATGGAATTAGATTTTTAAAAATCACGGGCGAGAAATTGTCTTCGAAACCTCAACTTATTGATCCATTTGTGAAAGAGTTTAAGGATTATGTTGATGAGAATGAGTTGACCAAATCTACAATGCCGACGAATCTGGTTTATAATATAAGATGCTTCCAAATCACACTCTTCCCACATGTAATGAGGAAACAGCGCCCGGAAGAAAAATATGTAAAGAACGAATAACTTTTTTGCACTGTTCAAATGCGAATGGCACAGACAAACTGAGATTGTTGGTTGTTCGAAAATTGAAAAGCTCACGCGCCTTTAAAGGCTTTTTCAATAATTCTTAATATACAATTCCTCTAATAGTAAGTTAGTAAAAGTAAGTCGTGTCACCCAGTTGAGGAACTAAAAAGTGATGACGTTTTAATTATAGCAATGAATCTACGACCCAATTGCATTGCGCTTATTCAACCGTTAGATCAAAAAGTTATCAACTTGGTCAAATTAAATTATAAAAAACAACCCACTTGCTGGACCAGAAGGGAACAAATTTCGAGCTCAAACTAAAAAACATCAATCTCAAAAATGCAGTTCAGATTCTAGCTACTTCCTGGGATAAAATATCAGTGTCCAATATTCGAAAATCCTGGAACGCCTTGCTCAAATTCGGTACTGAATGTAGTGACGAGGATAACATGCCCTTAATTTTTTTACAAAATATAATTCAGGAAGAAAACGAAAATCTTTCTACTATTGGCACACTTGTAGCTCAAATTGATACGGAACATCTTTTCAGGAATCCTGTCATAAACAACTGGATTTAAGAAGAATTTCATGTGGAAAGTAATGAGGAGCAAATGGAATTATCAGATATGGAATCGGAGGATTTATACGATAGTGGTCATGAAGAAAACAAAATTAAAGTGGACGATTGTTTAACATCGATAAACATATGCATACAGTGGGCTTTTGAACTACGTGATTTAGCTGTTGTTTTAAAAAATAATTTGCCAAAGAAGCAACTCAAAATCTCCAATTTCTTTAAAAAAGATGATAATTTTAAAAATTACATAAATTTTTTCCAAAAAATTTTGGAAATTCAGTTTTCGCGACAGGTTTGGTTTTTAATTAGTCGCGAATACCGAGCTTGCACTGTATATGGTATGGGTCAACTATAATGCTACAACCATAGTATGATCATATCAACAATCACGTTATTACATAACCATATTATGGTTGAATCATAGTGTAGGTGGAATCATAGTATGTTTGCCCACATTCATATTGTGGTCGTGGTATTATTGAAATTAACAAAATGGTAATAAATCTTTCAGAAAATCAAATCTTTGATCACCCTGTTAAAATACAAAGTGAGATACACGGAGTCGACCACCTTTGGTGTGCAAAACTTTATAAAGCTTGTACAAATATGAACAGATTTCAGTGAATTTAACTTTGCTATAAAGCCTGTTTAATTTTCTATGTAATCTCTAATAGATTTAAGTTACAATTTTTATTTTTCTTTGGTAATAGTTATACAAAATTTAAACTCTAAACTAAAAAACGTAAAAATTATTTTTGCAATATCTGAATCCACTTAGTAGAACAATGGTTTGAACAGTACCTGCATCGAGAATTAATTCGATTGTTGAATTTTATATGTGTAATACATTTTTATACCGAGTTATACACTTTTTGCATGTAGCAAGAAAACTTTTATATAGTTATGATTGGAACAAGGATAAGGATAACAGAAATATAATTAGAATGTTTTAAATACGAATAGTTCATTCGCAATTTGATTTTATTCTATGCTAGAAAATCTCAGTTTTTATCAACAAAATGACGTTATTTTTTTTAACGTAATATAAACGTGAATATATCTTTATGATTTTCTTCTGTATTTTGCTTGAGGAATGTCTCTTTGTAATGTCCAACAGTAGCCCGCCAGCATATCGTTTTTCTATTATAGAAATGTATTGGTAGAATCTTTCACCGTGTTCATCGCTGATGGCTCCCAAATTATTAGGAAAGAAATGTAAATGTAAATGTGGGTAATGTATTTTCAACGACATAAGTATTACAGTCCAAATCTTTATAAGTAGATAACAGTTTCGCGGCAATACTTTTATAGTAGATTGATCGCTGATTTCCGAGAAAATTTAAAGTCACTTTATTAAGGATTCCCTGGCTGATTTTTCCCTTTCTTTACATATGCCTTCTTTCATTTTTGCATCTCTCATTTTTATTTTAAATATAAAAAGCTATCACCAATATTATCTATAGCTTTTACGAAGTTTATCAGGCTGGACTAAGAAGTATTTTAATATTTTCAACGACATAAGTATTACAGTCCAAATCTTTATAAGTAGATAACAGTTTCGCGGCAATACTTTTATAGTAGATTGATCGCTGATTTCCGAGAAAATTTAAAGTCACTTTATTAAGGATTCCCTGGCTGATTTTTCCCTTTCTTTACATATGCCTTCTTTCATTTTTGCATCTCTCATTTTTATTTTAAATATAAAAAGCTATCACCAATATTATCTATAGCTTTTACGAAGTTTATCAGGCTGGACTAAGAAGTATTTTAAATATTTGCTTGTCCTAGTGTAAGAGATTTCCTTTTTTAAATTTACTTTCGAACCATTGATAAACAAACGCCACTTTTCTCCTTTATATTCTATACCCAAAGCAGTCATTATGCCATAATCACTATTACAAAATACTAATTGATCATCTTGTGAGAAAAACCTTATTCTTGTTTCGAGTTGTAATAAATTCCATCCCTTTAATCGAGAGACCAAAAGTTCTGCCTGTTGTTTGGAGAAATTTAAGTCACATATCAAATCATTGAGATCTTTTTGAAATAGCAGATTTGACTCATTAGATGAGGAAGTTTCTTGAAAGTCAGTGTCTAATGAATCGTTTTCGATTGCTTCTGGCGTAGCTGACCAATCGGAGGTTTTGTTCTGTAGGAGAATTAAAAATCTTCACATATTCCAGCACAGGCAGTAACACAAAAACTAGACCAGATCAAATCAAAATAAATATGGTGTTCGAATGATGTTAGGTAGGAAATTCAAAATTAGTAAGTACATTTCTTGTTAAATTTATTCTAAATTATTTACGTTTCTTGCTATTCTCTTCATTTAAATATAAAGAATAATATTGAAAGACTGAAGCAGTGGCAAATATATGCCAATTTAACCACAAAATTTAAAAATGTACCGCCATATGCTAGATCTCATAATGAAAAAGCACGTGATCTACTATCTTGCATCAATGCCTTTTTTTCCTCAAAATTTTGTTCATTATTTTCAACTACAATCTCAAATTCAAAATCAAAGTTTATAACGGATTTTGTATTCTCATAAACGGAACAAAAAATTATTCAATGTCCTCATTTTAACACATTTCATGTTGACATATTGAGTTTTACAAAATTTACAATTCTATTGTATAAATATTAGCAGTTGTGAGAGAGAACGGAAATTTGTTCAACATTTACGTGCATTAAATTGCTTAATACAATTATTGCAAACAAAAAATCAAAAGGCAGTAACCCGCACATGCCAGCCATATCGTGGAAATAATAAAAAAAAAAGTATTAAGGAAAATTGCCAAAACGACCATGGCCAATATAATAAATATTTTTTTTTTTTTTAAGTAAAAACATCATGTCAAATTGTAATTGAATTGCAACCAAAGATGAGATTTATAATTAACGAAATATAACACAAAAAGAACATTACGTTTAAAAAAAACAGCAAAACTTACCTTAACTTCGTGACCAATAATAATGGTTACATTTTACAGCCACAGCAAGGAAATGGAAAACAACTCTGTACTTTTGTTATCTAGAAAAAAAGTAAAAAAATATAATAATTTTTGAAACCATTTTACACGTAATATAAACATATCACTAATTAAATAACACAAACAAAAATAACAAAAAACTTAACTTAAATATCTGATTCAGATTCAGGTCATGTTTTTCTGAGTTTGTGTTGTTTTCATGTAAGAGAGTGTTGTAATTTTGAAATTTCACACACGTTAAAATAAAATAAAAACATGTCAGCCATGTAGTCAGCCAGTTGTTATTGTTTTGCTGAGCGTTTAAAGGACACTTAAATATTCGTACAATTTGTGAACATGTCAATTTGGAATGCATGTAAAAATGTAACAATCATAAATAGTGTGTGTGTGGTTTTATTTATTATATTGTGTTGATGTCACAGTGTCATAATTAAGGCCAGATAGTGGAATTTTACATTTAAACAATTAACAAATTATCAGTTTATTTAGATGGTTTCTGCTACTTGGCCACTTAATTTTTATTAAAGAATATAAAGTTTGAACAAATTTTGTTTGATCCTTTTGTAAACTTTTCCTTTTAAATTTTTTACATCAATAAAATCTGATATTTAAATAAATTTCTACATAACTAGTGTTTTCATGATACTTTAGAAGTCGCTAATCGGCTCTATCTAGCTGTGTCTTGAAACCACTATAGGGCCCAACCGAAATTCTCTATGTTCCACAAATACTCTCTGTTGATAAGATTTGTTTGGTATTGGAAAATGTGCAATATTGGCCAAAGATATTACATACCCCCATACAAATACTGGAATACTGTTTTAGCACCCATAAATATTGTTACGAATTTCCAATATCGATTTGAATTTAACAGTCTGTAACGACTGCCTGCAGCATTCATCATGTTTATAAACGCGTCCAGTAGCATGCGGTTATTAGCACTGTTTGTAAGTATGGCAACACTAAATGTTTAAGCTGCTAACATTTACATCGAAAGCTCTAGAATTCGAATGTACTACTTTGTCCGTTAAGATCATTGTAGAAGATTCACGGAAGATGACGTGTGAATAAATAGTGGCAGAGGTGGCAGTCGTCAGTCAGTTCATCATTGGCGCTGTTAGAGTTAACATTAACTGTCGTGAATATTTGAGTTTGAACATTATAAAGTTTGTGTGTATTTGTGCGAATTGATAAACGTGTATAAAGACACTGAGTGAATATTTGAACTGTTGTTGTTGTACATCTTAAATAATAAACTACTAAAACTGCCTTTATTTGCAATCAAAAGTATCCGGTTTATTTAAAGGAAATAAACCCCGTTTTTAAAAGGTAAAAACGTAACAATATGTTGATTATGCAGCAATCCTGATAAAATATGGCACAATTTAGTTTTAGGTACTCTGAAATTATACATGTAATCCCTATATAAACTCTATATCTGAAAAATATTTTATTGTCACATATTGATGGTGGTTTACAAGATTCGGCATAGCCAAATATAAGGCTCTTACATGTTAATATTACCTATGTCAGAGGAATAAACAGCCAAACCCTTGTACGAAAACTTTTGGGAAAATATTAGGCCTCAAACTACATATATATTGTACACTGGATGTATAAAGCATTTGTATTGTGGACCATGATGGGTACCAAAAAACAAAAACCGTCGGATCTGCAACGTAAAATCATTTTGGCACTATTGTATTTATGACCAATAAGATCTTTTCACATATATCTATCTTTTCCGACAGCCAAGCATCTTGGAAATCTCTATAAGCAGATGAATTTCGTTCCAAACTTTTAAAACGCCTCTGATAAGTCGACCTTAAGATCAAAAGAATCTGACGAAATGAAGTATGACCGTATTGGATATGGCTCCATTCTACCAAGCACAGTCCAATGTACTACCTACATTGAAGTTCGACAGAACATTTAAGACAAGAATACCAACCACAGAAGACTGGATTGAAAACTCTGAAGAACTGATGATGTAAAAACGCTGCCATGTATTCTAGTCCAAAATTTACGCCATCGCTTCAAATGAGAAATCAATTAAAAAAATCAACGATCATTTATATCTTTATTTCTCTTTTGTAAACTGATCAACTATGGATTGTGATTTTTTCTTATATAATAATTATTACGAACTTCGTTCGCATTCTTGTTGTAAAGATAAGTACTTATCATGTTCGGCCTCCGGTAGCTATGAGTGCCGACTCTCACTTCGAATTAGATCGGGATTGTACACATTCTCCTGCCCAGTTATTTCTGTCTATGGCTATAATATAATCCTTACAGACTAGCAACATAGAGTACAAATATAGTATTTAAATATGTTAAGATTTTTTTTTCATCTTTATTAAAAAAATTTTGAAACGAATTTCTTGGAACATTTGAAATTTTTGTGATTCAAATTCGTGTACGTGTATTTGATGGTTTGATTTACACTTGCTGGATGACCCGTCAAGCATGCATTTTGTATTTGATTTTGTGGTGTTAACATCAATTGCGGAAATTCTTTAAAAATGTCAATATGAGGTTGATAAGTTTACCTGAAACACTTATCAACCTCACGCCTTGAAATATTTTTGTAAATGCTTACGAGCTTTATGTGAAAACACCATATTATGATCAAAATGATTTGAAATTCCATCAACCGTTGTCAGTGTCACACATAAAACACATTTTCACTAATACTACCATAGCGCTTGATGAGTATTTTGATAGTGTGTGGTCTATCTATTATCTATATTTATATCTAATACTTAATAATGTTTATTAAATAATATCATAGCTTTTGTTGTTCTATGAATATCTATTATTAATAATTATTTTACCTGACCGACATTCAATGGCATGTAATATATCAGGATAATCTATTAAAAAACAGATATTATCAACATTTTAATGAAGAAAAGTAACGTCTCGTTTACAAAGTCTTCATCGAAATCAATGCACACTTATTCGCATACTTTATGCTACACATATATTAATATGAGCCCGGGACATGAAGGCATCCATGAAATGAAAATTCTGACGAATACGCAATAAACGTGTCATCCTTAGATCGTCAGGTTGATGTGCCGGGACATTAATTTCCCTTTGATTGCAATATCGAATATGATCAATAAATGTTCACACAGAGTGTCTTTACACAGGTGTTATAATATTCCTACTTGTACAATATACAGAATAGTCTTTTGGCTGTTCATAGGAACTCGATTAGAAGCTTGTCGAAAGGACGTACGAATTATCTACATTCTATGGAATGTCCAGCTCTACTACTGCACTAAGGTGTCTTGGTATGAGATTATTTGAAAATCTGGACGCAAATTATATTATGATTCGTATATGACCATTATAATACTTATGTACCCTCATAAAGTATCATAATATGATCCAACTTAATCATAATATGATTCGTTGTTATAGTAATATGTTTTTTGGTAATCATAATATGATAAAATCGAAAAAATATTTTTAATGTTGCTAGATTTATTGATGAGAAAAACGATTTTTTTTAATTTTTACAACAGAAATAAAGAAATAAAAATCGACTTTTTCAACTTTTATCGACGTTTTTGGGATAACATAATGGATTATTAACTTTTTCCCGAACACAAAGACTTTTCGAAGTTTTTCAACATAAAGTCGATTGTTCTAACAATTGAAACCTATGATCATATTTAATTATATTATGATTATATCATGATTAAATTTCGTTGCAGTTAGTATTTTTGCACATATAACATGGTTTAACATCAATCATATTGCCAACCAACCAACTTAGCGACAATCTTGTAATTATAAAATATGAACTAAAACATTGCCGTAGAAAGCATGTTTTTAAATATTATTATATCAAATTTGCTTATTATCCTTAATAAAAGGATAGATTGAAAATAAAGATTATTAAAGTAAAATAACAACAAAAAAAACAAGTAAGAGAGCTATATTCTTATATACCCTTCACCAAATTATACTTTAAAATAAAAATTATAAATATTTTTAAGTAAACAAAATTAATTTTTTTATTTCAAAATTGTTTTTCAAAATTAAAAAAAAAATTAAAAAATTTTTTTTCGAAATTGTTTTTTTAATTTTTAAAATTTTTTTTTTTAAATTTTTTAAAAAGAAATTTAAATTATTATGAAAAAAATGTTTTTGTAAAAAAAAATTCGGGTTAAAAAATATTTTTCACGATTTTGACCCATTGTAGGTCCAAACAACTATAACCTTATATAAATCGTTGCAATGGACTTTGAAATATCTATCATTAGATATCCATATTGTCTTTATTAATGACTTAGTAATCCAGATATAGATCAAAAATAGGCATAAAATCGAGGTAGTCCCGGTTTTTTCCTTATATCTCAGCCATTTACCGGCCGATTTTCTCGATTTTAAATAGCCGAGCCGGAAGAATTCCCGATATATTGATGTATCAATTATGTTTGTAAGTTAGTTGGGGGCTACGGAAAGTTGATTTCAACATACAGACGGACAGACATACATGGCTATATCGACTTCGCTATCTATAACGATCCAGAATATATATACTTTTTGGGGTCGCAAATGAAAAATGTAGAAATTACAAACGGAATGACAAACTTATATATACCCTTGCCACAAATGGTGAAGGGTATAACAAGTTATTATTGAAATAAAATGTTTTTAACCATTAAGTCGTTTGCGATATATGATTGCATATAACAAAGCTGCAACCATGTCGTAACCAAGTATTTTCTCTAAGTGTGGAGTGTGTTAACGATGTGCCGCTGATGAATCTAATCAGATAAGTTTTCACAAGACCCACAGGAATTGTAAACTCATCCAATTTAGAGAGGACGATTTATAATTCATCATTTATAATTTACATAAATTATGCATGATTCTAAGGATATCACATGGGGCTTAAATCTAACTGTTATGATAATGGGTTAATGTTTACAATCATTTATAACTCTGTTATTAAATGAACTAAACATAGCTTAAGTGTTATACCATTTTCCAACACTACACATTAAGTTTAGTACTTTAATTATATGTAATACATATAAGGATCATTAAATAAAGAGACATTGAAATTAACACATGGTGTCAGGTTTTAAAGGTTAGAAACCCTCGTGTTTAATATTGATTAAAAATCAATTAAACAAAATAAAACAGAAGTGTTTTTATAATGACAAATGAGGCAGATAAAAAAGCTGCTGAAATAAATGAGAAAATGTCAATATCTACATCAATATCGCCGCTGAACATCAATGCTCCAAATTTAAGCATAGAGTGGAAAAATTGGAGCCAGAATTTTAAGATATTTATGAGAGCATCAGCACTGGATACACAGCCGGACGCACGCAAGGTAGCGTTGCTGTTGCATCATTTAGGACCATCAATCATGCAAATTGTAAGTTCTTTTAATGTGGATATAGACGTTATATTGTACAGTGCGTTGTGGGAAAAGTTGGACAACTATTTTGTTCCAAAGAAAAACACTGCCATGGAGCGCCACATGTTTTTCACAAGAAAGCAGTTGCATGGCGAAACTATATTGCAATATGCGACACAGTTGCAAAATATGAGCATGACATGCGAATTTGAGTCACTGAGAGAAGGCTTAGTGAAAGATATTTTTATCTGTGGTTTATCGCAAAATTATCTTAAAATAAAAGAAAAATTGTTGACCGATGGAGACATTAACTTGCAAAAAGCTCTTCAAATTGCACAGAGCATGGAAGCTGCCAGAGAAAATGCTACTGCGATAGAGCAAAATTTTAATATCAACAACAACAATGCAAATGTTTGCGCCTTAAAAAAATACAACAACAAGTCTTCCAAATACAAAAAATCTAACAATAAGATTCAACAACAACAAAAATGTGGAAAATGTGGACAAATACATCTAAATAAATGTCCAGTTGAAGGAATGAAGTGCCATTTGTGCGGTAAGATCAACCACTTTGCTAAAATGTGCTTTAGCAAAAATCACCACCACCACTACAACAACAAAAAGAACAACAACAAATATGTAAAGGCCGTGGAAAATAATGAGGAAGAAAATCTTTTTATTGGTACTGTTAGAAACAGTACAGGTGCTACACCTCGTGATTGGAATGTTGAAGCCGAAATCAACAAGAAGATGGTGATGTTCCAAGTGGACACCGGGGCGCAAGCCAACCTGCTATCGGAGAAAACATTAAGTATTTTGAAAATTAACAAAATTAATAATAATAGTTGTAATAATATACTAACCTTTAGTGGAGAAAAACTTCCAGTTATAGGAAAAGTTGATTTAAATATTAATTGTAACAAAACAAATTGTTTAACAACTTTTTACATATTGAATATGGAATGTAGAAACGTAATTGGTTTAGATTTAGCTATAAAATTAAATTTAATCAAAACGGTTAATGCTATAAATATAGAAGAGGTTTTTGAAAAGTACGACGAAGTTTTTAATGGTCTTGGTAAATTGAAAAAAGAATGTAGTTTAAAAATAATAGAAAATAGAGAACCTATAGTGGAAGCACCTCGCCGAGTACCATTAGGTCTTTTAGAGCCTTTAAAAAAGGAATTAGCTAGAATGGAGGAATTAAACGTTATTATTAAAGAAAATGACCCTACTGAATGGGTAAATTCCATAGTTTTGGTAACTAAGCCCAATGGTAGTCTACGTTTGTGCCTTGATCCAAGGAACTTGAATAAAGTTATAGTTAGACCGAGGTTCAGTTTTCCTAATATCGATGAGTGTAGGTCTAGATTAACAGATTCAAAATTTTTTAGTAGCCTTGATGCAAATTCAGGATTTTGGATGATTCCGTTAGATGAAGCATCATCAAAGCTGTGTACTTTTAATACCCCTATGGGTCGGTATAGGTTTTTGCGTTTACCATTCGGTATTAACGCTGCCCCAGAAATATTTCACTCGGAAATGGTGAGATTATTCGGAGATATAGATGGGCTAATCATCTATATGGACGATTTTCTTATACATGCCGAAAAAGTGGAAAAACATAATGAAATATTAGAAAGGGTTTTGGAACGAGCAAAAAACGTTGGTTTGAAATTCAATAAGTCCAAATCGAAAATTTTGAAAACTGAAATAAAGTTTATTGGACACATTTTTAATAGTGATGGTGTTAAACCGGATGTTGACAAAATCAAAGCAATCGTAGAGTTGCCAGAACACTAACCTAATTGTTAAATCTAACCCAAATAAGAAATTTATTTGAATTAACATATTTTTGCAAAAACAGAACACTTTTAGATTTCTTCTTTTGTAAAACATATTAAAGATAATCTACAGTTTTGAATTATAATTTTAAACATTAATTTTTATATTTAATGTTCACATTAACCATAAGTATAATATTTTTATAGCTATAAACATTGTTCCACAAGTAACCAAAATTCAATACGACTAAATAAAAATAAAATAAATAATAAGGTGAAATGGGAAAATTATGCTGATTTGACGAAAAAGAAAACGAAATTATATAAGTGTGAATTGGCTCCAACAATACTAACAAGTGTCTAACACACATATTATGGCAAATCATTAGAAACAATTTGCAATAATAACAGAAAAGTATACAAAATGTAAATAGCCAACAAAAATCAATATACGCATAAAAACACTCTAATGACAAACGATTACTGACTACTATTAAGGCGATTTGCAGTAAAAAATAATTGTTAAAATTATAACTTTAAAGAAATTATATACTTAGTCATTATCATTAAATATAAGTATGTACATACTATTTACTAAGTATCATAATGCTGGCAAAACTGGGAAGGAGAAATGAAACTTAAAATCAAAATATTAAAGTTAAAAATAATAAAATAAAATTTATATTACTTTTACATATTAAATATGAAATGCTAAAATGATATTTGATATTCTTTACATGGTGTCTCTTTGTTTGAATAGGATACGCTACACTCTTGCGTATAATAAGGAGGGGCTAATAACTAATTTCCATTTTATTTCAGTTTTTCGTTTTGATATTCTTTCAGTTACCTCTTGGTAGTTCTTTGAGTGAATAAAACAGAAAACAAAAACAGTTTGATGAGTATTTTTAATAGGATTTCATATAAGATAATGAAGTTAAACTAAAACACACACTAATATATGCTCAGACATGTATAAAAAATTGTTATAAGGTTATGTGTCTTTCCGTTTCCTCCCCTCTCACACCAGGCATGAGCTTGTTATGAGCCTTAAGAGACAAATGTTTTGTTATAAACACAAGTGTGGAGTGTGGTTTAAGGACTCGCGGTTTTCAATTTAAATACTTACCTATTCACGTGTGTTTTGTTTTACGTTTGTAATTTACATATGTGTGTCTGAACTTCTGATTTTATTAAAGTTTCCTTTTCGAATTGCTATAAACAAAAAACTTGGGTAAATATTTAATATATAGATTTTAAACACGCATTTATTTGCTATTCAATACTATGTATTGTTATTTAACACACATTTGTTAAATTGTTTTAAATATGTTTTGTTCGTTTTTGTATTTGTAACAGAAACAAAACACAAACCTATAAATAATAACAATTTACTGGCGCCTATTTTGCAATTGATTTATATTGACATGTCATTATTTGCAGTACTATTAGAGATAAAGATTTCTATGTATAATATTAAAAACTTATGTTAATGAATTCATTTTATGATTAATTTTAAATAATTTTAGTGAGGTTAGTTTTGTTTAGGGTCCTTGGTCTATAAGTCAATTATTTGAAATCACTTAAATTTATTAATATTAATAACAAATATAATTAGTTGAAACATTTTATCACATTATCCATAAAAAAAAAGTTGGACACAAATGATCGTTAATGCAAATTATGTTATTCCAAATCGGATCCAAAGTTCGAGAAATTGTCTTATAATCACTTTTGATTTAACGATTTCATTAATTCGAAAATTATTTCTTCCAAATTGTCCAGTCGAAAATTTAGGGCATCGATCAATTGGACTGTCATGCAGCAACTAAGGAATATTTGAAAAAGATGGCCAAACATAATTTAAAGACATTTAAAAAACTTTTTATACACTTTTTTCAAACAGAAAAAAAGAACGTTTTTAAAGATCAAGGTAGCTGATGAATAAATAATGTTATCTACCACAACAAATTTGAAATGTTTATTTTTAAACAATTTGCGCAAGTTCGCAACGATCAATAGGGTTCGCCCTTGGACCTAATATAATCTAAAACTGCCAAACTTTTAATTCAAAAGACACTTCTAACAATTTTAGCCGGATTTTAAGGTCTGTGTCACGTCACGATTGGAGTTAATGGAAATGAAAAGGCTGACGAATGCACAATAAAAGGTTACGAAACTACATTAACATTCATATCCCTTTGGCTGCAAGATCATATATGATCAATGAATGTTTATCTTGTGCAGGTAGTATGTATATTAGGGTGGCCCTTAATAAACGAAAGTTGGATTTCTGCCAGTCTCACCCCCAGTTTGGTGAACATTGGTAAAAAAATCATCCTGAAAAAAGCCCTCTGAAGTTTTGAGATGCATTTACAAGGGGAAAATATGTATTTTTTCAGTTTTTGTAAAAATTTTGCATTTAAAAAATGACTTTTGCAATTTAATTTAAAAGAATAGAAATGTGTACGTAATTGTCGTCTAAGGAGACATAAAAAACAGAAATTTGTCAAAAAATTTTAAAGTTATTAAAAATTCCCCAGGCCATTAACGTGTCTCAGGCTACTAGAACAAGAAATGTAGGAACAAAATTAACATATTTTGATAAATATTAAAATAAAAGCTCATTTTTACTTAAAATATATCCATATTAACTTGAAAATGAGTTTTTGTCTTCGTAGGATACCGTTAACCTATTCGCAGGTATGACCAAAAAAATATAATTTTTTTTAAGGCAGTTTCAAAAAAAAAAAATTTTGTTAAACAAATTTCAGAATTTTTTGGTCAACTCATTGGGATTTATTGAGAATATAATAGGGAATAAAAATATGAAAATATCTCTTATAGTTTTTCCGTACCTGCGATTTAAATTTTGAAATTTTCGAGAAAAACAAATTATCTTGCCATTTTTTGGCGAATAAGCTTTAGTTCCTTACTGTTATAGTAAGGAATATTCAGAATATAATAGTCCAGATAATTCTAAATATACTCTGAAAGTTTAACAAAAATTATTAAATCGTGAAGGTCAAAATTCAAAATTTTCAATATTTGGAATTTCTAATTTAAAGATAGCGAAATGTTGTTTATTTTCGGGCCGATTTTGATGAAACTTGGGAAAAATATAACATGAAGTCTAGTCTAGCACAAAAATGGAAATTAACCCATAATGGCACCCTAATGTATAAGTACTATTGTCATTTGTAAAATATCCAGAATGCTTTGGCCCTAGGGAAGGGTTAAAGGTTATTTAGGCTATTGGTAGGAATTCCTTATAAATAGCGAATATAATTAGTATTAACATTGCATCACACTATCTATATATAGATATCTCCCTATATTGAAGTTTAAAATAAATGAATTTTAATGCAAATTAAGTTTTATGTCCATGTCAAGCGTGTAAAATACAGATTTTATATTTTGGTACAGGGACAAAGTCTAATGAAATTGATTACGAAGTGTCCAATGATGTTCATATTAAAATAAGCGATTGAGATATTCGTCGTTTATCTTGTGTAGTATTAAATTCTGCAGTGGAAATTGTTCACATACATATAACTATCTTTTCCCACAGAATCTCAATTATCATGTGATTTCTGTTTCAAAATTCCTTTTAAATATTTCGACACTCTTCGACAACTCACTGTGAGGAACAAGATCTCTCTGTATTAGATACCTAGCCAAGAGGAATTTTATAGCAGACGAATTGACTAGACGATCATATTTTGTTAATAATACCAGAACCTTATTGTGGTATAAACTGGTAAACAGTCGCATATGGGCAATTCCACAAGAATGACTACCACGACTGAAAATACAAAAACCCTTGAAACTTTTTTTCAAGATGATTTGAATAGGATAAAACACTGAAATGTTACTATGATAAGGTAGTTAGAGCTTATTACAACATTTTCAGTGCAAAAACAATGGTTAAACTGACTATATTTAATTTTTTAATTTAATTGGTATGTTTTAGGCTAAAATTGCGGTTAAAACTAAGCTCACAATTAGCATGTAGTATGAAATGAATTTGACTCTGATTGAGTTTTTGCTATTATCAAACCGAATATATATTTTCTATTATTTTTTTTAGTTTTTGTATAGATATATTTACAGAATATATATTGTTTTACTATAGGAGAAAAATCTGTTACGTTCGGTATGTCACGTACGATATTTAATTTAATTTATTATAAAATCATCCAAAGATTGTTTTTATTTAAATACGACAGATTGTCAAGGAAAAATATTTGGTTTAGTGTAAGAAATTAAAAGAAAACATAAAGTCTCAGACGATTCCCAAATTTTCGCATATTTCAACATGTACCTGAAAATTACTTCCGTTTTATGTCACGTGCGATATACCCTTATTTCGCTCTATATTTCGAACAACAATGTTTCGAAAGAATTTATTATTTTTTTAAAATATAGGACACTCTGACTGGAACATAAAGACCAAAATTATTTTTCAGATACTCTTGTTTTTGCAAAATCTATTTCATTCTATAGGCGTTCAAATGTCACGTACGATGATATTGAATTGCCCATATTTGATTATATAAGAGGAACTGCTATTTGCAAAGAGCGCTTAGGTTGAATCTTAAGGCATCCAACTGACCAAACTACTGATTGAATATTTCATATTGTGAAATCTTAGTATTTATTAGGTCTGATCTGTGACTCATTACTGAGTTTATTTTTGGTCCCTGCCAAATTAACTATACTTTGTGGAGAAGTAATCAAATTAGTTTGATTATTGTTTCTGGTATCTGAGTTCGGCTGAAACACAGATTTCTCCAAACTATGTACTGACTTAAACATGCCACCTAGTCAACAATTTTTGAAGAGAAAATTCATTTTTTTCTTTTTTCCCTTTTTATTTTGGAGGTGTGGTGCGTTTAATTTCCTTTTTTCATACCCTTGGATCCGCACCTGGACTTACATAAGGAGCATAAACCAGAGTCTAGAATAATTTATGATTTGTGGTACAAAATATCAACAAAATGTTGCAGTAAAATGAGAACTCATCACCTTATAGAGACAAGTATAAGTCACTGGATTTAATTTGAGAAAACGTTTGAATACAAGAAGCGGAACTCACTCTAACTAATCTTGTAACTTATTCTGTAAATTATTTGAAGCATTTCCCAAGGGTCTTGGCCCCTTCTGTACTCTGAACCACGGCATTTAAAACACTTTTTAAAGAATACTAGCTAACCGCACCGTCTTCGCCCGTTATCTATTTACTAATGTTAGTTCTTCAAGTTTCTCCAAAAAATTTATTTTATTATGAAAAGTGAGAAGTGAAAAGGAGGCAATATATTAAAAATTTAAATTTCCAAATTTTTGAATTTTTTTTTTCAAAACCATCTCTTGAATATTTCAAATCGAATAAAAAAAAAATCATCCAAATCGCTCCAGCCGTTCTCACGTGATGATATTACATACATGAACCATTTCATTTTTATATATATAGATTTTTGGAACATGAAATCGAAGAAACAGCATTGATTGCACTTAAATATTTCTTTACCAAGAGATTATATGTATTGATCATAAATAAATCATCTCGGGAAAATAATCCTCTATCCCCGAAAGAATTAATTTGAGCTCTTAAGTAATAAGTCGGATGAATGAAATGTTAAGGGCTTCTACATTAAACGCACTGATATATAGAGCATTGCTAGAGACTAGGATATTTATATTAATATTTATATTAAAAGTATTGATCACAAATGTATCCTTTCGGAAAATGAAATTTTCATTAGATGATAAGTCGGTTGAATAATGGAATATTGACGGCTTCTACATTAAACGGACTGAGATATTGTGATCTTCATTAAAAACATATTGAGATTTTCATGAAAAACGCTGTAAATTAAGGAGTTGCCTAGGCATTCTACTGTAAAACATTTCGTGATATCGGGACGCACAATACTTATATTGAACCACGATTTCAACCAAGTTCTCGATATCATATTTCATGCTGGGTCTTCGACAGAATCTCAATAGTTATGGACTGATCAGATGGTCTTCAAAGACCTCATGTTCGAAAGCGAGAGTGATGCGGTCATGTCATAACAAAACTGTCTTCATAACGACTTTTTTAGATATTCTTCAAATAAATATTTTTGCTTTTATTTGTATAAAATATTGATTGATCACATTAAAAAGTTTAAATAAAGTTAAAAGAACACATAATTTTTAAACAAAAATCAAATGAATGTTCTCATTCCTCAAACAAAAGGAAATATTGAATTAAAGCCAATATTTTATAATGCACAGAAAGTGTTACAATACTTCGAATAAATATAGTAATACGAATAAATGTCTATATTTATTAAGCATATTATTTGACATATGGCTTTTGTTTTTATTTATCTAGTTTATATTTTGCTGTTATTATTTATATCCTGAAACAAACAGCTCGTATTACAAGTGACAAAGAATGACAAACTAGTGCGTGTGTAATACTAATACTTAATATCAACAACAATAATTCAAATGAAATTTATTTATAACCTTGGCCCATTTTTGTGGACACCAACTAGAAATATTCACTATAATTTAATATTTTTGTACAAAAATCTGTTTTATAAATATGCATGTATTAAATTTTTTGGCTGTCAAATATTAAAACTCTTAAAAAAAATTGAAACTTAAACTTTTTATTTTGGTTTGATATTTTGCTATTTTTGTTTGGTTTCAATAAGTTTAAATCCCACTTGAAATAACAGTGCAACAACCAACAATGATGAGAATTTTTACACAACTTTATAGAGCCAACATAAACATCAATAGTACTTGTTGGGTTTTAAGATCTTACACCCAGCAAACATTAAATTCAAATTATGGAGGAAACTATTGTTTACAATTCAACTAAAAACTTAGAAACAAGTTTGATTTAACATATTAATTTTACACTTTCTTTCTTAATGATAAGAATTATGTTTGCTGGGTTATGCTACTTATATGTGGGGTAAGTATGTAAGAATTGACACTTTGTTATCTGGTATTATGTTTGTTTACGTGATATCTTTACTAAAACATGTATACTTTTACACATTTGAATTGTATTCTTTTGTTTTTGCGTTAAGATGAAATGAGCATGGCACAATTACCATATAAAGTACATCCTCTCTGGATTAAGGATACCAACCAAAGTTGTCAGAATAGTAACAACAAAGAACGGGCGATTAACTATTAAAGGGCGGTAAGATTTTATGGAATTAGAAGTTTAATTTAATTCAGAAGGAAGCATAAGGATAGTAAATACTTTGTAAAATTTGAATTATACTTATTAGTAATTGGACTTAAAGGACAATTCATCATATTGAACGGAAAATGCATAATTCGTTAATTCTGTTATCCTTTGCGGATTTCATATTGTTAAAATGTTTTTATGCTTAGTAGGCATAATACACATACATTTCTTATAGTAAACACCTTTGCATTAAAAAGATTTATTTTGTTAAAACTGTGGTTATATCAAAGGCGATTAAGAAGCATCAAAATGCGAAAATATAATCTTTTCTGAACTAATTTGAAATCAAAGATAAAAAATGTAAAAATTATATATTCAGTAACATATATAATTTTTACATTGTTTAGCGCTGCATTTTTGAAAACAGTGGCATTTATTCTACTTTCATAAAGCTTAGATAATAGCATCTCACAATACATATCGGTAGCACTTTCCATTTTTTGGGAAGTACAAAAACCCGAGAAGCATTTCCAATTGCACTGAAATATTACATGATTATTGTTTGTGATTCCTCGCTTAAAGGCTTTGCCTTAGTTTGATTTAATGTTACCAGACACTTATTCGCTTTACTTTACTGTTTTTTTTCAAAACTTTTGAAAGATTAATATTGTGAGAAGCTGCATGTAAGCCAAAACAATTCCTACTGCTTCCAAATCAATAACGTTTTCTGCTTGATAATTAAAACCTAGCACGAAATAAATCAAACGATTTTATTATAAGTGTTTTCTTCATAAATGCGTTGTGATTTCAATTCGATTTCGATTTTAATTTAAAGAGAAATAACTTCTACACAATTTATTCCAACGGATTTTTAGGAGCAGCCCTCACTTCATCATAATATGTTCAAGCTTCGTATGAAGCAATTACTCTGTTTGATGAAAGAACAAGAAGATGACATGGGTCCATTTAAGCCCTTATAACACATCCTTTTTTATGTTTCTTTCCAATTTTGGAGAACAGTGCAAATATCATGTAATAGTAAATTTTACCGAGTGTAAAGACCGCGAATGTATTAAGACAAATTTTAAAATGTCAAAATGTTTTCCTTTGTTATCGACAAAAAGTGTTGAAACTGTCATTTTTAATTTGAAATTGATATTTCGAAATTAAAATAGTGTCAGTGCTCCTATCTATATTCGTTTATGTTAAATTAATTTGTGGATTTTCAATGAAAAAAAGATGTTGGCAGCAGCATTGTTTCTTTGTTTATATTTCAAAGTGAATTAAAACAAGTAAGAGAACTATATACGTCTGTGTCGAATCTGTGCATTCATCAAATTATACTTTAAATTAAAAATTTTAAATAGTTTTAGGTAAACAAAATTTAAAAAAAAAAAACAAATTTATTTATTAATTTTCTTTTAAAAATTTAAAAAAAAAAAATTGCGCCGAAATTTTTTTAATTTTAATTTTTTTTTTTTTTTTTTTTCAATTTGTTAGTGAAAAACTCTTTTTTGATGAAAAAAAAAATCATGTTAAAAAATATTTTTCCCGATTTTGACCCATTGTAGGTCCGACGTACTGTGGCGTTATATACGTCGTTGCTGAGTTCTTTGAAATGTTTATTATTATACATATATCCGCATATTGTTTATATGGATATATGATATACATATATAGATCATAAATAGGTCAAAAATCGAGGTTGTCTTGGTTTTTTCCTTATATCTCAGAAATTTGTGGGCCGATTTTCTCGATTTTAAATAGCAACCGAAACGGGTCTATAGCAGATGTATACATAATGTATGTAAGTTATTTGGGGGCAAAGGAAGGTTGATTTCAACATACAGACAGACGGACATGACTGTATCGACAGACGGACATGACTGTATCGACTCCGCTATCTATAAGGATCCAGAGTATATATACTTTGTGGGTTCACAAATGAAAAATGTAGAAATTACAAACCGAATGCCAAACTTATACTTATTTATATATCCTTGCCACTCTTGGTGAAGGGTATAACAAGGTGTAGCCACTAGCACAGTAGCATCGTTTTTTGGGACATTTAACTGTTAATATCAATCTGTTCCATAGTTTATCCTGTTAAATTTAATTTGTTTAATATGATTTTTTTTACAGAAAAAGCAAGTGCCCTAGCAATTTACACATGGGAGAAAACTACAAGATTTTTTTTTTTCATTTTCATTACTTACATATATCTTATATCTAAGGACGAAAATATTTCTGATTAAATTGGCATTCTGCTGTGTCCCTCCATCTTAATCGAATTTGGACACCATTATCTAATATGTTGCGGGCCAGTGGATTTGGGTGGATATCAAACATTTTTTAAATATTCTTCTACATGTTTTTTTGATCTCAGTTTTTTACAAAGGGCACGTTTAGATCTTTGTGCATATTCGGGTTTTTGATATACCAAAAGCTTATTTTGGCGTCTTTGGATTTTTTCAACATTTTTCCTAGCTGGATCCCATATAATGTATCCAAAAAACTGGCAAACAGTGTTTCGGTTTTCTCATTCTAAAAAAAAACGGTTTCGGGTTTGTCATTCTAAAAACTGGTTAACCGGTTTTATATTTATTTTTATTTAATATGAAAAATGCCAATTTAAATTTATAGACAATTTTGGTAAGGCAAAAAGTATAATTAAAAAATAAACAGATTTTAACACACAATATTACCAGAACAATGAAATAAATAATAGCAACAAATTAACTTTTTGATTTGAATTCCATTCATTTAATTTCATATAAACCATTAATTTGGTTTTCATATTTATATATATTTATTTATATATATGTATTTCAAAAATGCCGCAAGCCCTTAGGGCCAAAATTAGCTAAATTAATTTAATTATTTTAATTTAAATATTTACAAAATTAAAATTTAATCATTATTGTTTTGCCATCCTATTTCAGTTTTGTGGACGCTAATAAGATATATGTTAAGAATTGTGTAAATTTCAAAATTTGTCAAATGCAGAAATTTTCTAATAAATAAATTTAAAAATGTTATCAAAATATTTTTAAGCAATATGTTCAAATAAGCTTTACAAAGTATTTCGTTAAAACCGGTTAACCATCTTAAAAAAACCGGTTTGTCAAAAAACCGAAAGCGGCGGTTTTACAAAGATGAAAAAACCGGTTTTCGGTTTTGGATACTCTAATCCCATAACACCATATCGGTATTATGATCGAGTTATAAAGTAAGTAGATATTTACAATCTAAACTAGAGTTTCTGCCAATGAGCCAATTAATTTGAAATGATTTCAGTTTCATTTGAGTAAAATTTTGCATGTAAGATCGAGATGTATTCCGAGGTATTTAACTTCCGATTGTTGAATTATTGTTTGGTTATTGATATGAATAGAGGGGCATGATTCGCTATGTAATGTAAATGTTATATGACTTTGCTCGTTGACTTTTATTTTCCATTGTTTTGTCTTTTTCTAAATCAAATATGTGACCATGTAAGTAACGAGATGCTTCTTGAATGCTTAGAATAACAGTTGCTATTGTTAGTTGGCATATCATACGTATATATCAAGTATAAAACGGGTGCCAGGATACTGTCTTGAGGGACTCCAGGTTAAAGGGGAGAAAACTACAAGATGAAGCTTATTACTACGAGTTTTATATTTTGAACCCATTAATCAAAGTGGGAAATATTGGGTACTTTGCAGAAATGTATAAAAATAAGAATAATTAAAAAATTCATAGAAGATTTTATGTAAAAATACGGAAAACAAATGTTTAGCT
Source organism: Calliphora vomitoria (assembly GCA_942486065.2). Taxonomy (NCBI): domain Eukaryota; kingdom Metazoa; phylum Arthropoda; class Insecta; order Diptera; family Calliphoridae; genus Calliphora; species Calliphora vomitoria. Next base: position 43,995,529 of record OW818032.2, on the reverse strand, counting down.
TATTTTTTAAAATTCAAATTTAATGAGTGCAAAAGTGCAAAAAAAATTAATATTTCTTTTGAGAATGCCACAATTTACCAAGACCCGGGTGAAAAATCAGACTTACCCCCATTAACACGAAGCCGGTTATGCATTAACAAATAGTTATACTGTCGGTTAAAATTATTTTTGTATGAAAACTGTCAGTATAACTATTATATATAACTAACATAACCAGACTTCGTGTTATTGGTGCTTAGTGATACTTATTCATTTTTAAATTGGTACTTCAACGAAGTATCGTTACAAGTGCAATCATGGTAAAAATAATTATAGTGAAATACATCTGTATGACATTTTTATATGAAATAATTGTATTACAATAATACAGATGATTCAAATATTTAATAATAATAACTATAACACATAAATATACCTTAAGGAAAACAATACTATAAATTTTTATTATTTAGTATATGTTGACAATGTTTTTTTATGTCTCAATTTTGCCTGAAACAAATCGTATCAAATTATCAAGATGTTACTAATGGTGCTATAATCTCACAAAAAGGGCCCCCTTGAATCAGAAGCTACAAAAAACACAAATATAATATTGTTAGTTGTTGCATTTAAGTTCTTACGAAAAAGCAAAGAATAACATATTTTATAATCATTTCAGCTACTACTAATGTAACAGCTGCAAAATGAATGTGTAACATTTGTTGTCTTTTCCAAAAAGGATATTAATACAAATACAATATTTTCTTTATTTCTTTTGTATTCTCTGCTGGTTTATGCCCCCTTCCACTACTTGTGCATAATTCTATAAAATGTGCATATTCATCTGTGATAGTTTTTATCATTTTTATTATAAAAAATTTAAGAAATTTAAAAAATATGTGTAACTTTTGTGCACATGTACGTATTACAGAGTAATGTAAAATATTTATGTAATTTGCTCATGTTTTTTGTGTGTGATGTTTAATGTAGTAAATACACAACAAAAATAAAGTTTTTTTTTACTATTTAATGCTTAAACTGTCATATATTGTCAGAGTTATTTGTCAAAATAATTTATCATTCTATGTTAGAAATAAGATAGTAATGATTTATGCGGAAATTTTGTATATTAGATAGTGTGATTCTCTTAGGGAGTAATAATAATAATTGAATTGATAATGGATTTGAAAGGTCACATTGCATTATACTCTACAGCAGTGGTCGGCACTCATAGCCACCAGGGGCTGAACGCCATCGTCAATTCAGATGTGTACAACACACAGGTTAAAATGATAAAAAAAACAAATTGGAAATTGTTGTACATTGAAAACACAATCAGAATATACAATTTATGCAACATTACATAAGATTTAGCCATATGACATGTTCTGTTTGTGCCGACCACTGCTCTACAGTACTTTTAAAACAAGCTAATGTTATCAAAATAGCTTTTTTAAAATTTTTTAAAAAATTCCATACAATAAAAAAAATCATCATTAAATTGACGCAATTAATTTATATAAATAACAACACTCTACATTTTTAGATAAATATACATAAATCCTAATTTTAAATATTATTGAATAAAAATACACAATTAATTACTTTTTGAACTTAATGTATTTTTCGACATGTTCGCTAAACAAATAAATATTTAAAATTTTTATTAAAAAAAAACAACAACAAATGAAATAAAACAACTGTTCAGAATAGTTTTGAGATTAAGAAATAATAAAGCAATACAATCAATGTGAGCATTTTAAACACGATAAACAACATCATTACAATAATCAATTAACAACTGAACTCCGATTCCTTTGTCTGAGGTTAAAGGTATATATATATATTAGTCTGTAATTTCTGACCCCACAAAGAATATGTTGCTACGAATGAGCAATAACGATTTGAATTTAACGGTCTGTAACGACTGCCTGCAACATTCATCATGTTTATAAACACGTCCATCAGTAGAAGCTTCTACTTATCAACAATGTTGATAGCATGCGGTTGTTAGCATTGTTTATAAGTATGACAACACTAAATGTTTAACATTAACATTGAAAGCTCTAGAATTCGAATGTTCTAGTTTGTCCGTTAGGATCATTGTAGAAGATTAACGAAAGATGGCGTGTGTATAAATAGTGTCAGAGGTTGCAGTCGTGAGTGAGTTTATCATAGGCACTGTTATCAACTGTCTTGTACATTTAAGTTTGTACATTATAAAGTTTGTGTGCATTTCTGCTAATGGATAAACCTGTAAATAGACACTGAGTGACTATTTAATTCTGAATAAATAAAAAGTTGTTACAATTTTAAACTACTAAACGGTTTTTATTTGCAATCAAAAGTATCCGGTTTATTTAAAGGAAATAAACCAACGTTTTAAAAAGGATAAAACGTTACAATATATTCTGGATCGTTATAGATAGCGAAATCAATATTGTCATGTCCGTCTATCTGTTTAAATCAAATTTGCAAAACCTTCAAATAACTTACAAACATAATTTACATATCGAATATAGTTCTGGTTCAGTTGTTATTTAAAATCTGGAAAATTAGTCAACAAACGTTAGAGTTATATGCAAAAAACCATGACTTCCTCGATTTTTTTACCTATTTTAGGCATTTCAAAGACCTTTACAACGATGTATATAACAACATAGAAATCAAGACCGTCAAAATCGAGTAAAATATTTCTTAACACAAATTTTTTTCAACAAAAATTTGTTCACCAATCGCACATGGCCTTATATAAGAACAATTTTTTTCTGGATTTTCGATACCCCTCACCTGACCCTAGTTAGAATTGTTCTAAAACTGCTCTATTTTTTGGGTATTTGTTTACCCATATGACATTAATATGTTATTAAACGACTTTTGCGACAGCAGCATAAAAAAAGTACGTTTTATACAGCACACAAATGTCGCTGCTTTCCGATTATTGCAAACAATTACAGAGTATTTATTGTTCTTTATGAATTCGTGATTGACCTATCTGAGTTACCATGAACTGGACTGAGTGACCTTATTACATACCTCAATGCCACAGGTTTGATCTAGTATCAAGTTTTTATCTGACAAGTAGTGTGGCCCTATCAAAACGCAGTTGTATCCATCTTATGGCAATCCTTAATTATTATGCTATTATACTATTATACTATTATACTATTATACTATTATACTATTATACTATTATACTATTATACTATTATACTATTATACTATTATACTATTATACTATTATACTATTATACTATTATACTATTATACTATTATACTATTATACTATTATACTATTATACTATTATACTATTATACTATTATACTATTATACTATTATACTATTATACTATTATATTATTATACTATTATACGATTATACTATTATACAATTATACTATTATATTATTATACTATTATACTATTATACTACATATTATACTATTATACCATTATACTATTATACAATTATACTATTATACTTTTATATTATTATACTATTATGCTATTATATTATTATACTATTACACGATTATACTATTATACTATTATATTATTACATTATTATACTATTATACTATATATTATACTATATACTATTATACTATTATAATATTATACTCTTATTACTATTACTAGCTGAACCGGCAAACGTTGTCCTGCCATACATATTATTTCTAGTGAATATTTTGGTTGTTTAATAAAAAATAACGAATGTATTCTAAGTGAATTTGGCATTTTAGGTATTCTTGATGCCAAATGAAGAGAAATACAAACAAAATTTTTTGGCGAAAAATATTTAAAAAAATGGGTGGATAGGGACATCCTAATGACCTAGCGGTATGAAATGAACTTTACGACCTATTCTCGTACCTACCAAAAATATATAAAAAATTCATAAAAAATAGTAGATATGTATTGATATTTGGATATTGCTCATACAAAATACTAAAATCTCGGCTAAAAAATGGGTGGGTGAGGGTCGGTTGATGAAAATTTGGGATTATAGGTAATTTTGAATGCCAAATAAAAAAATGCGAATAAAAAGCTTTTGGCAAAAATATTGTAAATACAAATTCTGGATAGGGACACCCTCATGACCTAACGGTATGAAATATACTTTACGACCTATTCACAGAAAAAAATTTCAACATAAATAGTATGATTTGATTTCATTGATTTCAATTCATAATATTTATAAATAATTTTTTAAATAGTATGATTATTTTCATATTTTATGTTTTCAAATAAAATCTAGAATGCTTGGAAAATGTTATTACAATTTCATTTATATTTTTATGTTGTTCAAAAATGTTTGAAATTTTCCTTGGAAAATGTTTGATTTTTTTATGATTTTCAGCTACAAAATTATAAAATATGCGCAAAATTGGCTGCATTTTCTAAAGCAGATGAAATGCTTTAATGTTAATGCATGTTTAATTATGTTTAATGATATTTTTTAAGTTTCAGATTTTGTTGATTCATCTTGAATGATTGGTCAATATAGGGATATTATACAAGAATACTTTAACTAGATAATTACATAATGCAATTTTAATGAAATTTATCATAAAATATCAACAAATTTATGTAAAAAATGCAAAAATTTCCGACATGTACATTTTCGTAATATTTATGAACATGTTCTTATTCTGAATGAAAAAAGTTTGGGAAAAAAAGTCATGTTCGATTAATAATATTTATTAAAAAATTCATTCCAATTATGAACTTTTTTTTTCTGTGTTCACATAGCTCCCAAATATACATACAAAATTACATAAAAATCGGTTTAGTCGTTTCGGAGAAGTTCAAACACAAACATTGTGAGACGAGATTTGTATATATTAGATACTATTATAATATTATACCATTATATATTTTTATATCATTTCGCTTATTTCTACAAGTACTATGTTTTACTGGGATCTTATATTGTTGATGTTTTCTAATGACGTTTTAATATACGATTATGTTATTATAACTGATGGCCAGATGTTAAAACACTCATTAGCTAGATCATAAATTCTTCAATTTGAATGATTTATTGATATATTTTGATTTGATTTTCAATAAAAAAAATGAGCAAAAACCACGAAGCAATAAAATGTAAAAAGAAAACATTTCGTTTTTCTGTTCATCATATTTTCAAGAAATTTAATTCGTTTCAAAACATAAAACATCTTGTTAAATTTTTGTTTTAGTTCGGCTGGCGCTTGCTAGTAATACTTTATTTTTGTTTGTGTGCGTATTTATTTTAAAGTAAATATTTCCTACAAAACACTGTGAATTTATGTTTTGCGAATCTTTTTGTTTTGTTTATATTTTTATGATGAATTGTTTATACAATTTTATTGTGTTTATTGACGGGGTTTTTTTAAGTACTTCTATACAAATTATTTGCAATTTATTTAATTTGTATTCTGCCTGCTACTTCCTTGTTGAATTTGCCACAAGACACGTGCTACAATAAGAACCATTGTAAACGTATTTATTGTATTCGTGTTTTTTACAGTAATGATTTATTTGAAGTTTATTTTTGTAAGTCTTTTATGTTTGTCAAATGAGAGCACTATGCGTGGTTTAAAATGTCAGCGCCTATAAAGGGATTTTAAAATAAGTAATTTATTATAATCAAAATTGACAGAGATGTGGTTAAATAAGTGGAAACTGTGTGCCTAAAGATGAATAATAAAGAGAATTGTACAATTTAATACTTGTATTTATTGTGGTATTTTTAATAAAAAGTATTCGAGTAGTAAATATTAAATTCGTTTACAATAAATATCGAACATTTACTATGTTCAGCTTTAAATGACACAGAAATAGCGGTAAATACAGAAATTGTAAATAAAATATGTGTATAAATATATAAAAGCAACATTTATATCAAATCAATGCTATTTTGTTACAAATCATATGATTCGGAAAAGTATTTGCTTAAAATCGATTTTGGGTTGCTGACTACAAACAGGCATTAACATGAAAATCATAACTATATGAACAGTATTTTATGTATGAAATTGTTTAATCAAAATTCATTTTAAATTCAATAAATAGTTTTCATACTAATTAAAACTTAATAAATATTTATAACATTTATATTAATAAAATTATGTTTAATTAAAAACTACTTACAAATGCATTACATACAATACTCTAAACAATAATATAAATATTAATAAAGAAACCTTACAAACATAATTTTAAATTAGAAATTTTCTAAACTAATAATTTAAATTAAAATAAGATTACAATTGTGAGATATATATGGGAAGGTTTTATTTTCTCTGCACTTTTACTATCTCCGCCAATACAATTAAATCTAAATGATTTTCACACAATTACTAAACACAAAGTCACACACACATACATAGCATTTTATAAAGGGAGGTAATGAAAAGATAACAGTAATTATTTCATATCCTTAAGATATGCAACACATTCCGTTGAATAGGAGAGTGAGAGCATTGTAAAAGATGTTAGAGTGGAAAATAGCATTACATGTGTTTATTTAACTATGTACTTATGTAGTTTACATTCATTTACATTGCAATACATACAAGAAGCTGCTGTACATTAGGAGGACCCCGTTTGTGTGAAGGTAAAATAAGTTGTCGATGTTCCCAACTAAAATTAATGTTTAGTTTGTTTGAGGAGACCATTTCTCAAAATCATCGTCCTGGCGTCAGTATTCGGTGAGCTGGATTAAAGGGTAAAAATATCCTTTTTTTTCTCAAAGGAAATATACAAAATATTGGAATTATTTAAAAGGTCTTTGAAGGGCGTTTGGAAAATATTGTAACTCGAATTTTTTTTTTAAATAAATTTAAATTTGAAAACTTATAAAATTTTACCGAAACGGGTGTTTTCCGTTTTTCGAAATTCAACCTAGTTTGATTTTTTTGGTTATTTTTTTCCCAATCTGATGTTAATGAAAAAATGTACAAAATTTTCCAAAGGGGGCAAGTTTTGTGGAACTTCTGAGGAGTAAATAAAGGCTTTTTATATAAGTATTTGATACTGTTGAAAATCATAGGACTTGAAGATTGATATTTTAGTAAAATTAAATAAATTTAAGAATTTTTGGGACCTCATTTACTTTAAAAACTTAAAAAATTATAATATGGTGATTTTCCATGAAGAAAAATATAAAATTTGAATTAATGTAAAATTTTAACTGTTAAAGATATCATAACAAAATTTGGAACTAATATAGACTCAATTATCCTTAAATCATCGACATTACAATTTTTGACAGTTTTTATTTTCAAATACCGAAATTCCTAAACCGGGGAAAATGTGTTCTAAAACCTGAGTTTTTTTTGGAAAATTGCCTACTGTGACGTTATTTACCGTGTGATAGTAAAAAAAAACCTTTTGGATATTTAAAAAGCATATAGGGTTATACAAATATGAAGTTTTTTCGAGGATCGGTGCTTCGCTTTTTTTGAATTCTTACTCAAATCTAAAATTTTTGATACAAATTGGCCAAGTTGGGATAGGTCTGGGGGGTGTTATGTCCGCTTAAGTGAGCCAAAATTTACTTTATGCGCTTTTGCATTAAATTATCTTTCCGGAGAAAATTTTTTTCTACAAAAGAAAAAATATATGGGCCTTTTTGAGAAAAAACTTAAAAAAATGGCACTTTTTACATGTTCCAACTTTGGATGCGTTTATCTTTTTATAAAGTCAAGATAACTGTTATGAAGTTCTTTTATTTTTTTTAGAATTTTATCAGCAATATAGGCGATATTTTAGAAAAATAATTCGACCCTCCGTAGGCCCGCTACATCTAAAAAACCATAAAAAGATCGAGAAAAACTAAAAAAAAAATAAATAAACCTAAATACATCTTCAACTTATAGAGATACCTACACATGTAAGCGCATTTTTTGTAGATATTCTTAAGCACTATTTATATTTATAAATGGATTTTTGGCGATATTTTTTTTTTAAATTAGACCCGAGGTGACCAACTTTGAGGGGCAACGCACTGACCCTCATTAGGGCTAGGAAGTTAAACAACTGCAAATCAACTCGAAAATACCTCATCTCCAACCATGTGAAATTTTGTAACAATATCTCAAATAGTTCCTGAGATACCGAATTATTTCCAAAAAAAAAAAAACTTTTCTAAACCACTGGGCGGCAGGACAAAGTATTTGTGAAATATTCTCCTCAAACAAACTAAATATTCATTTTAGTTAGTAACATCGATACCTTATTTTTCCTCCATACAAACGGGATCACCCTACTATACACACATTTGTAAAAACATTCTCGTTGTAAACATATATAAGTTTATTTGTCTATTGCATACTATTATACCCTTACACATGTGTAAATAACTATTCTAATGACAATTGCTGTAGATGTTGTTGTTGATAAGAAGGACTATTTTTGTATGCAGAGATGTTGTAGATGTAGTTTTATTAAGAAAACAATTGTTAAATTTCAGTCTCGTACACAAATATAACCCAAGGTATGATTCTTAGCACGCAACATGTTGTTAAAGTATTAAAACAATACGAATACAAGTATCAAATATACTTTAAGACTTCTTCTTTTTCACTTTTATCCTTAAACTTTTTTTGCTCTTGTTAATATTGTTGCTGTTGTTGCTTTTTGTTGTTGCTTTTGATTGTTAAATAAGCCAATTAGTAAGTCATCGCATTTACAGACAGAATATAAAGACTTTTTCTAGATTGTATTATTTAAAGGTATTTTCTGCAGTATAGGGTGTTATATTAATTTGGTTATGGCGTTGGTAACATTTTATTATAAACTTGAATAGAACTTGCAGCTCACATACAATTAGGGTATGTGTTTTTTAAATTTTCTTTCTAATAATATTCTTAGTAATATTTTATATTTTAATTTTTTTTTTCCCATAAAATTTTTTAAATTAAAAAAATAATTTTAAAATTTTGAAAAAAATATTTAAAATTTTCATTTTAAAGTATAATTTGGTGAAAGGTATTAAGATTCGGCAGAGCCCTCTTACTTGTTTTCCGTATTTTTTATTTGTTCCCTTATAATTGTTCATTATTTTGTTAAAGTATTTAAGTGAAAACAAGTAAGAGAGATATATTCGGCTGTGCCGAATCTTATATTCCCTTCACCAAACTATACTTCAAAATAAAAATTTTTAGGTAATTTTAGGTAAACAAAATTTATTTTTTTTCCAGTTGTTTTTTTCCATTTTTTGGAAAAAAATATTTTTCGAAATTTTTTTTTTAAAGTTTTTATTAAATTTTTTTTATTTTTTTTAAATTTAAAAAAATTTTTTTTTTTAAATTTAATTTTTTTTTTTTTTTTTAATATTTAGCGAAAAAAACTTTTGCAACTTACTATGGTCTTATATACGTCGTTGCAAAGGTCTTTGAAATATCTATCATTAGATATCCATATTGTCTATATTAATGACTTAGTAATCCAGATATAGGTCAAAAAATAGGTAAAAAATCGAGGTTGTCCTGGTTTTTTCCTTATATCTCAGCCATTTGTGGATTTTGCTGATTTTAAATAGCAAACTTCTCGAAAGCATGTCTGACACAATTATTGAAGATTTGGATCCCGAAGATATCTGGGGTCTTCAGAAAATTGATTTCAACAGACAGACAGACGGACATGGCTTAATCGACTCCGCTATCTATAAGGATCCAGAATATATATACTTTATAGGGTCGGAAAATTATATTGTGGAAATTACAAACGGAATGACAAATTTATATATACCCTTCTCACGAAGGTGAAGGGTATAATAAATGTTTGGTGAAAAAAACAGTTTGTGAAAAAATCGAAGTAGTTGTGGTTTTTGCTGACAACAAAGCCATTCATGGGCCAATTTACAGGATTTTAAATAAAAGTTATTTGTGGTCTTCGGAAAGTAGATTTAAACAAAAAGACAGACAGGTGGAAGAGGCTAATATCTACAACGATCCAGAATATATACGCAAATGAAAAATTTGGAAATTAGAAACGGAATGACGAACTTATATATACCAGAAAACGTAATGTCTCAATTTTAATAAAACGATGACTAAACTCAGATCAAAAGACATATACAATAGAATCAGACAAGTCGAACACATTCACCTGCATGGTCAAATGTAAACTGTCTGATTGAAATGTTTGAAAATTTAACTTTAGAAAATTGTATTAATGATTTTTAAAAATACATTGATCATCTGCAGGGTCAAAGTTCAAAATTTTGGAAAATTTTGAGGAAACATCAGATAAATATTCCCATACATTATAGTTGAAATTAACCCTTAAATGTACTTGAGATCAAAATAAGCCCAATATTTTACAATGCCACAAATCTCTGTCTGGTTGAAATGTTTGAAAAATAAAATTTTGAAAATTTTATTATTGATTTTCAAAAAATTAATTGAAAATTTCACATTACATATATGAAAATTTTATGAAAAATTGCTAGAACTTAATTCAAACCAAAAAACGTTCTTGGTTGTAAAAAATAAAAATTTGGCAAACAAAATTAGTGGTGAAAATTTTCTAGGTTAAAAAAATATTTTTTCCTAAGTTGACCCATTGCCGGTGCGAAAGGTTTGAAAGGTCCTTGAAATGCTTTTCATTTGATATCCGTATTGTCTATGTACATGAGATATAGGCAAAAATAGGTAATAACAAATCGAAGTAATCTTGGTTTGCTTATATTTCCCGATTTTAAATAGCAACTGAACCAGAACAGATATGTTTCTGGTATATTAATGTACTAATCGTTTTTATAAGTTATTTGGCAGTTTCTAAATGTTGATTTCAACACATCTGTAAGGATCCAGAATATGGTCCCTTACCATTAATTACGAGGGGTATCGAAACGACCTAATATATCCATATTTGATGTGAAATTTAGATAAAAAAGACGAAAACCTTAAAGATACTTAAATATTCGTCTTTGCCCCATAATAAACACTCTTTTCGCCTTTTTTTCTACCGATTATATTCTTTGTATTATTGTCCTTGCATTTGTTACCCTTAGTTACAATACTTGATAGGATAAAAAGCCAGGCGAATAAAAGAAATAAGAAAAGTCAATGGTGTTTTTATGTTAATAGTAGTTAACCTAGTTTTTCAGCTTATTATACTCGTTAAATACAACACTTTTAGCTAGAAATTGCAAACAAAAAACAACATCCAAGTTGTGTGTTTATTTTGTTGTATAAACAAAAAAAGTTTTCCTTAATTTGAAACGTATAAAACTAAACAAAAAAAAAATACCAAATCAAAATCCAGTTAAAGACAAAATTATTGTTTAACAATATGTACATGCAATAATACATAGTAATTTGAACAATTCAATACAACCAATAAATATGTATTAGTTAAAAGCAATTTGTTACATTTGTATAGCAATTTATTTCGGGGAATTTTCTATAAAATTGCGCTTGTAACAACAGTTTTAAGCCGAAAAATAAAAGTTTTACGTTGTTTTATTGTGTTGTCTACTTTTAGGGGTTCCTGCTGCGTATATTTAAGGACATAAAATCGTATCAATCAGATAATTTATATCCGTTTAATGAAAGCAATAATTCAGCGCTAAAATGAAAGCGTCTAAATGACAATATACACTTAGAATGTTGGCGCATTGACAGGTGTGACGAAGACTGGAAATAAATTTGAACGCAGGATTGTCATGTCAAATTGTTTAACGATTGTGTCGTTTCTTTTTTCTTTTGCTAGGGAAAACATAAATTCTCTGCGATTTGTTTAAATAGGCTTAGTTTAAGTGTAACATAAATTTTCAATTCAACACTAGAATATGAATATTTACTTTATTCCCCCATTTTATACCCTCCATCAAAAAAGACGGAGGCTATATTGCTTTTGTCATTCCATTTGTAAAACATCAAAATATTTGTCGTAGACCTACATTAGTATATATATTCTGGGTCCTCATAAGATTCTAAGACGATCTAGTTATGTCCGTCCGTCTGACTGTCTATTGAAAACACGATAAGGCTCAAACGAAGGCTAGCTCCTTGGTGAAATCTTCCACAAATACTCTCTGTTGATAAGGTTTGTTTGATATTGAATGGGAAATATTGGTCCATGATTTCAGCTAGCCCCCATACAAATGTCCCCCCGGAATACTGTTTGAGAAGTCATAAATATGTTGCTTATAATCTAAAATTACAGTGTAAAATATGCGATAATCGCATATTCCCCATACAAGGTCCGCCTCATAACATTCATAATTGTCTTAATTAACATCGTTCTACAAACTTTTGTGAGCATCGTTTGTAGAGTCCATAATTGACCCTACCCCCCATATAACTCCTATATAACTACCCCCATATATTTTATTGTCAATACAAGATTCGTTACAGCCGAATATAACACTCTTATTTGTTTTCTTTATAAATAATACACTGACAGGGATATTTAAGAACTACTTATGAGTCCTACATAAATTTCTTTCCATTGCAAATAAAAAGCATATGTTTTACTATTAAATTGTAATTGATACTTTAAAATTTGACACGCGTTCAACCATTTTCAAATTTTTTCTTTATTTGAACCTTATATGAGTTTATAATAAGGTTTGATTTTGGAATTTATTGACCGAAACCAACATCTTGTAAATAAAACATAAATTGTTGCTTCGAGGGGGGAGAGGAGGGGGTGTGTGTTGGTATTTATATAGACTCTTTATTAGATTTTATTTGTAATAAAATCAAAACAGGAGCAACATAAAAATCAAATAAAAAACAATGCTATGCAGCTAAATAATATACAAATATAGGAATATTCTTTGTTTTACAATATTCCAGTGTGTGGACTGTAAAGATGGAGCAAAGAAAATTTTGGTTTTTGTCTTCATATGTAAAAAAGCCTAGTCATCAACTATTGAATTATAATTTTTTATAACATTTCTGTATATTTTATTTATTGTGTATGTACTTTTACAAAAAAAAAACAACCAATGAAACTATAAACCACAAGGAGTAATATTAATAAACATAAAAATAAATATTCAACTAAGACACAAGTCATATTTTTTATGGAAATATTTTGGTATTAATGGAAATATTTAGGTATTAATACACTATCTCCAATTGTATTTTAGAATTTTCCACACCAAGGATATTTTTGATTCCAAGGATATTTAATAAGGTGTCATCGGATGCCCATCTGATATGAAAAACTCCATATAAAAACAAGTAAGAGAGCTATATTCGGCTGTGCAGAATTTTATATACCCTTCACCAAATTTTACTTTAAAATAAAAATAAAACATTTTTTTTTTTCGAAATTTTTTAATAAAGTTTTTTCCAATTTAAAAAAAAAAAAATTTAATTTAAAAATTTATATTTTTAAATTTATTAGTGAAAAAAATTTATGACAAAATGAGAAAAAAATTCTGGTTAAAAAATATTTTTCCCCATTTTGACCCATTGTAGGTCCAACTTTCTAAAGCCTCATATACATCGTCGCAATGGACTTTGAAATATCTATCATTAGATATCCATATTGTCTATATTTTTGACTTAGTAATCGAGATCAAAAATAGGCCAAAAATAGAGGTTGTCTCGGATTTTTGCTCATATCTTCGTTATTTATTGACGAATTTTGCTGATTTTAAATAGGAAACTTCTCGAAAGCATGTCTGACAGAATTATTGAAGATTCGGATCCCGAAGATATCTGGGGTCTTCAGAAAATTGATTTCAACAGACAGACAGACAGACGAACATGGCTAAATCGACTCCGCTTAGGATCCAGAATATGTATACTTTATAGGGTCGGAAAATTATATTGTGGAAATTACAAACGGAATGACAAACTTATATATACCCTTCTCACGAAGGTGAAGGGTATAAAAATTAACGAATTCGCCTGAATTTACTTGAATTCGCCCGGCTGAAGTTCGACCAACGTGGGGTACCTTAAGTATATATTAATCGAGATATAGATCAAAAATAGGACAAAAATAGAAGTTGTCTCGGATTTTTGCTCATATCTCCTTTATTTATAGACGGATTTTGCTGATTTTAAATAGAAAACTTCTCGAAAGCATGTCTGACAGAATTATTGAAGATTTGGATTACAATTTACAAAAAAAAATATTTGTATAGTTCTAATCACTAATGATGAAATTTTGAACCTTTTTTGAAATCTACGATACTTTTGGACACCTTTTTTGTGCTCTTCAATTCTCTTTTAACAAGAACGCAATATCTCTCCGCTGGCCTTAGCTCCAGGCAGTTTGGAGGATTTGTCTCTCTTGGTGCAAATACCACAGTACTGTTCTTGTACCACTCAAGACCTTTCTTAGCGTAGTGACAGATGCGAAATCAGGCCAAAAATAAGTGGACACATTAAGAAGTCTTATGAATGGAAACATCCTTTTTTTGTAAATTTCGGTATTTATAGAGCCCTTTGTAACAAATGTTTGGCTTTTTTGCCACAACTGCATATTGTTTGCCATACCAAGAACTTTTTGGGAGATTTTGTTTGGTTTTGGGCTCTAAACTTTTCTTCAACATTCCCTCGAGCATCTGCAACATAAAAAAAATTGATCCAGAAGCTGCGAAAAATGTTCCATACGTACATTTCGTCATCCATTATGAAGCAGTTATATTTGTTGTATAAAATTTGACTTCAATTTCCGTGTTCTGTCTTTGGCCTCTAAATATGTAGCGGAGTTACTGTGAGGAACTTTTTGAGCCTTGTATGCTTTTAAACCTAACCGGGCTGCTTTCCTACCGGAGGTGTTGGGAGCTCTTTTGAGAATGCTTTCTATTTTTTGGCTTTAGAAACATCATGTGGACCATTCCTTCTACCTGAACCAGGTTTAATATCAACGGACAAGTTCTCCCGGTACTTCCGGCAGACCTTTGATTGTTTGGCCAACTTTTTGTAGGACCATGTTGGGTTTTGTTGAATATATTTAACAATTTTAGTACGTACTTTTTTCTGGTCACTCATTTTAATCAGATTAACAACAAGAACATAATTGACATTAAAAATAATAACTGACATGCTTTACAAAGGTAACTTGATAAAAAAAAAAATTCAAATAATACTTGGATTAAAAGTTTTAATGAAAAACTTGTGTTAAGAATTTTACGTCTCAGTCCTTATAAAATTAATAAAATATATATTTTTTTTTTAATTAAATTGTACAGTTATCTAGATTTTTCTGATGAAAGAAGTGAAAAAATAAAATAAGATTTGCAAATGAGGTCAGGGAGAAAAATATATTGGGTCATACATAACAGGTTCTAATTTTGAGAAAATGTGGCTAAGTCTTGAAATATAGATAGGAAATACATTTATTTTGGATGGCTCTGGTCTTCGCAGTAATACAAAATTTAAAATTATTTTTCATTTCCAAAATATTTCCTTTCGAAAAATATAAATATATATATTAGGGTGACAGCCGATTTTTTTTTTTTAGATTTCAAAGTGTACCGGGTGGAATATTGTGACACTAGGTCTAAAAGATAAGTACTGAAAATTTGAGCCAAATCGGACAACGATTTCGGGACGCGCATCGAGGTCAAAGGTCAGATATATGCAAAATTTTACTATTCATATGAAATAAATCTGTGAAACTTCTTAAATTTCTTCACTACTTTACAGAAATATGTAGATTTTTTTGTATTAATGAAAATTACAGTAAAAAAAATATTTTTCAGATTAAACCTATATCTCCTTTGGGTCAAATTGACCCACAAACTGTATTATCGTTAAAATTCGGAAAAAATGCAAATTTTTCAGGTTTTGTAAAAATTTTGCTACTAAATAATTATTTTTGCAATCGAATGCATAAGAATCGAAATGTGTACGTAATTGTCGTTCTAATGAGATATAAAAGATAAAAATTGGTTAAACAATTTTAAAGTTATTAAAAATTCCCCAGACCATTAACGTGTCTCAGACCACTTGAACAAGAAATGTAGGAACAAAATTAACATATTTTAAGAAATATTAAAATAAAAGCTTATTTTTACTTAAATTATATCCGTATTTACATTCCTATGAGTTTTTGTCTTTGTAGAATACCGTTAACCTATTCGCAGGAATGGCCAAAAAAATTAATTTTTTTTAACGGCAGTTTCAAATCTCCATTTTCAAATTTTTAAAAATTTTCTGAAACAAATTTCAGAATTTTTTGCTCATCACATTGGGATTTATTGAGATCATAATAGAGAATAAAAATATGAAAAAATTATGTCAATACCTCTTGCAGTTTTTTCGTACCTACGATTTAAATTTTGTGATTTTCGGGAAAAAATATTTTTTTGGTCATAATTTGGCGAATGAGAGCAATTTTCTTACAGTTACGAATTTTAAATAAAACCTATACAGAATCTTATAACTCAGATAATTTCAGATATACTATGAAAGTTTTACTAAAATCGAAAACGTTAACCCTTAAACCGTGAAGGTCAAAGGTAAAATTTTTCAATATTTGGAATTTCTAATGTAAAGATGCTGAAATGTTATATATTTTTGGGACGATTTTAATGAAACTTGAGAAAAATATAACATAAAGTCTAAAATATACAATAACAGTGCAAAAATGGAAATTAAACGTTAATATAATTTGGGGTCCAAACTTTTAAAATCGCGAAAACCACAGTCAAATATAGAGTCATTTTGACCCCAAGTGCTTTTAAGGGTTAATTTCCATTTTTGCACTGTTATTGTATATTTAAGACCTTAAGCTATATTTTTAGCAAGTTTTCTTAAAATTTGTTCAAAAATGTATAATATTTCGCTATCTTTCATTTAGAAATTCCAAATATTGCTATATTTTACATTTAGCCTTCACCATTTAAGGGTTAAAGTTGTCCGCTTTTAGTAAAACTTTCAGAGTATATTTAAAATGATCTGAACTATAAGATTCTGTATAGGTTTTACTTAAAATTCGTAACAGTAAGGAAATTGCTCTCATTCGCCAAAATATGGCCAAAAAAATTTTTTTTCTCGAAAATCACAAAATTTAAATCGTAGGTACGGAAAAACTGTAGGAGGTATTGACATAATTTTTTCATATTTTTATTCTCTATTATGATCTTAATAAATCCCAATGTTATGATCAAAAAATTCTGAAATTTGTTTAAGAAAATTTTTAAAAATTTGAAAATGGCCTGAGACACGTTAATGGTCTGGGGAATTTTTAATAACTTTAAAATTTTTAACCAATTTTTATCTTTTATATCTCATTAGAACGACAATTACGTACACATTTCGATTATTATGCATTCGATTGCAAAAATAATTACTTAGTAGCAAAATCTTTACAAAAACTGAAAATTTTGAATTTTTTCCGAATTTCAACGATAATACAGTTTGTGGGTCAATTTGACCCAAAGGAGATAAGGTTTAATCTGAAAAATATTTTTTTAACTGTAATTTTCATTAATATAAATAAATCTACATATTTATGTATCATAATGTCGAAAGTTAAGGATTTTTACAAATTTATTTCATATAAATAGTAAAATTTTACATATATCTGACCTTTGACCTCGATGCGCGTCCCGAAATCGTTGTCCGATTTGGCTAAAATCTTCAGTACTTATCTTTTAGACCTAGTGTCACAATATTCCACCCGGCACACTCCTAAAATCGAACTCAAATTTTTTTCCATACAACTGATTGTCACTCTAATATATATATTAAAAATGGTGAAAAAACGAAAACACTTTTTTTAAATGCACATATTGTTAATTTTAACTAAGTAAAATGTTTAAGCAATTATTTTTTATGACAATTTATTGATTTGTTGTTAATTAAAAATAATTTATTTAAAAAATTAGGAAATATTGTGAGGAAAGTATCTTGTATTTGGCACACAATGTTTGAGAAGATACGTAATTCCTGGGCATGTTAAAAATCAGTTTTGTTTTTATGGAGGTCTTAAGGAATTTTATACACCCTTCACCAACTTTAAGATAAGAATTGAAAACAATTTGGTGAAAAAATATTGCAAATATTTTTCCGATTTTGACCCAATGCCGGTCCAGTTTCTATTTCGTTATATATGTATGTCGTTGGAAAAGTCTTTGAAATGTATATCATTAAAAATTACAAATGGATTGACAAACTTGTATATTCCCTTACCACTCATGGTAAATAAACAAGTGTAATCGAGTATCTATATTATATATTATCTATATTATTCGAATAATTTTTTTATTATTTACTAAACATTTTTTATACATTTGAAAACAAATTATTTTTTTCATTGTTCGTTTTTTTACTGTTTATTTATTTCGCTAACAACTTTTATACATATTCTACAAAATTGTTCAAATACTTGGATTTAATTAGGTAGAAAGTTATATTTTAAAAATAAGTTAATAAAAACAACAAAAAAAATTGAACCCAATAGCAGAGCAAGGTTTCGATCCTCGGACCTCTGGGTTATGGGCCCAGCACGCTTCCACTGCGCCACTCTGCTTGTTGATACTCTGCTGGCAAAACCAGTACAACAAACTAAGCCCAACAACAACAAACAACAAAACTAATGTGTGTATGAACAGGGGAAGTTTATTATCATTTGTGTGTAAATTTGTTGTTATCAAACCCACCAACCAACCAACCATTCCAACACATGCCCACAATACAACCAATATGTTGTGTTGTTTTTATTTCCAACAATAATAAACATGTTTGAAAGCAAATAAGTAAAAAAAAACAACAACGAACATGTTGTTATTAACAAATAAAAAAAAGTAATTGATGGTCCATAAATTGGCATTTTATTTTGTAAAATAATAAATAATTTATAATGAATTCAATTTTTAATACTTTTCAAAGCAAAACATAAACATTTATAATTTCTAAAGAAATTTAAGTACATACTTATGATGTTTCTGTAAATATTTAAAAAACAATCAGAGTTTCCTTTTATTTATATGGGCTAAAGTTTATTCACAAAAATCATAATATTATTTTAATGTTTAACACTGAATAAAATTATTAACCAAAAATCAGAAAGAAGACCAAACACAAACAAATAACACTTGGGCTGGTGCTATCTTTATGCTGATTTATTCAAATGTGTTTGATAATGATCATTAAACACTTCATTTTTTTGGGGGGGGGAAGGAGAGTTGATTCTCTTTTGTGGCGTGAAAGGCCATAAATTATCTCATTTAAAATTTGTTAAGAGACCTTTTTTAAAATGTTTGATATTAGGGGGTAAATTATGCTGAAAAGTTTATAGACTTTTGTTTTGTTACAAAAAAAAAAAAAAAAAAAAAAAACGCGGGTAATTGAACGTTGTAAATTGTCTAGAGAAATATTTGTTGGTTTGCGATTTAAACCAAAACATAAAACTTTTTAAAATTAGTGACAAAGTTTTGCTTTTAAATTGGCTAAATTAAATGTATGGAAGTTTTATTTAAAATAACTTATTTCATTTGTTTACATACAAATTTCAATGTAGCTTTTTTTAAAAGTGAACCAACTTTTGAAAGCGATGTCTTCCGATCTTTATGAGATTTGCACCAGTTAGTCTTATTGTATAGTAATTTAGGCACAATTTTTCAATAATATGGGTCAAAAACTCTCTGTGTTAGAGGGGATCAAAGTTTTACCTTTTGACCAAACACGTGTTTTTTTTTTCATCCATGTAACTTATTACCTATTCTACTTAGCAAAATTTATCCCAAATTAATAGCTATTTCTTCAATCTTTCGAAAAACAAATAAAAAAATGTTTGGCTTTTTTTTGCAAAAACAAAAACTTTTTTGACTTTTTTTCTAAATGGACCCCTTTTTTCTCAAAAGAATGAATTAGGTCTTTTCCTTGAAGAGGTTTTTGTTCGATGAGTGAGACGCATGTTGGATATCTATCAAAATAAATGTTATGTAACTCAAGACATAAAATGTTTGACTTTTTTTGCAAAATCAAAAACTTTTCTGAATTTTTTCAAAATGGGCCCTTAGGTCTATTCCCTTAAAAGGTTTTTGGTCGCTTAGTGGAATGCGAGTGGGATATCTACCAAAATAAATGTTTTGTAACTCTAGACATAAAATTTTTAACTTTTTTTTTTTTGCAAAATCAAAAACTTTTCTGAATTTTTTTAAAAATGGACCTTTTTTATTATTATTTTTTTTTAATTCAAAACAAAAATTTGTTTGGCAAAATGGACCCTGCTTTTATTTTATTATTTTTTTGCTCAAAAGAAAGCTTAGGTCTTTTCCTTTAAGAAATCTTTGGTTGCTTAAATGCTTTCTAACAAATGTTTTCTAACTCAAGACATACAATTTTTGACTATTTTTTGCAAAATCAAAAATTTTTGTTAACTTTTTTTCAAAATGGGCCCATTTTCGGACACATAAATTATCTATTAACAATAATTATTTTTCGTTGAGGTCTTATCGTGTTTTAATAGTTTTGATCCACAGGAATTATATGGGAAAAAATTCAGCCTCTATGCCATATCATGACTTCAACAATACTAGCAATACTAGCAGAGCAAATGACACTAAGGTACTAAATCAGTAATATGTTATATCTGTTGCTCTGATCACGCATTCTAGTTCCCAGAACCTCAGATGTTTCGAGGAGTATATATTGGTCCAGAAGTCTGTGTCTTATAACATGAAGAACTGGCCCTCTATTAGATAATAACTATTGAAAAAAGTCCGACTCTGCTTGCATGCTTAACTATCAGTCAATATTCCGGATCATTCAGATTTCTCAAGCAACCCACTGAATATTTAATGGTTAATAGTACTAAGGGTATTTCGACAGATACTGCATTTGATATTTAATACGGTTTTCATTCTGCACAGGGACTCAAACTAGTCAATGTCTGATAGATAGATACGCAGTAAAGTGAAGGTGGATAAATTATTCAAAAACTAACAAAAAAGATCTAAAAAATAATTATATGACATATATTCAATACATTAGGGCGATAACTTTTTTACATTTCCATTTTGCAAATATCAAAATGGGCCTAACATAGCCAAATAGACCATGGCTATATTATATTATAATAGCATCAAACAAATAATTATAAAAAAGGTGTCAAATTATGATAAGTAGGATCATATTGTAAGTAGTAATAATATTGTCATCTATATATATAAAAGAGTAACGTTACTGACTGACTGATTCATCATCGCACAGCCCAAACGACTGAAGCTAGAATCATGAAATTTTAACTCTGGGTTCCTCCCCAAAACAATCCCATAAGAAGGGATTTTTGGAAATTCGAACGTTTAGGGGATAAAAAAGGATAAATTCGGTAACCTTATATCTTCAAAACTAATAAAGATACACAAAAAACTTAAAATTGCATGTTACTCCATTTAAAAAATAAGCTGACAGGTGTCTGGTACATTTTCGAAATTCGAACCTTTTAGGGGAGAAAACGGGTAAAAACTCTATTTTGGTACTTTTTTGGCACCCTATGTATCACGCATACCTAAATTGGAGCGTAAGGCGTTTTTTACTTGTCAAAAATTCTCATGCCCATACAATTTGTATGCAGCATACCGAAATAACGCGACGGCAACGCTTTGCAATTGGAAAATCCGATTTTGACAGCGCGTTTAATAGTGAAGTTAGTTGCAAAACACAACAAATGTAAACACATACATACAAAAGGAGAAACAAATATGCAAGAAACACATTTTTAAACTTTAATATTTAGTTTCTTTGATAAAATTTTAGTTTACAAATCACGAAACAAAAATCAGAAACACCAATACTGCAAGATACTTTATTGTTTAAATAATCCGGGTTGTTAAATTAATTTTTTTGATAACCTTGTTTTTATTGTTTGACGTAGCGTTGGCGCTTTTATTTAGGTATGACATTTCAGCGTTAAAGCTAAGCGTAAAGAAACGTTCCGCCTTACGCTTTTATTAGGTAGGCCAGTATCTTTCAAACTAATAAACATAGAAACAAATTTTAAATCGTATTCTTTACTTATCAAAAAAAAAACCCCTTAAGTTATAAAAATTGTGTTTATTTTTGGTACTTTTTCATAAAATATGTTTTTTTTTATTTGACAGAGATACGAATATTTTATTATGAGCTCCCACCACGTTACAGAAATTTTTTTTAATATTATTTTACCACCGTAATGGGGATAAAATCGGAAAAATACATTTTATTTGAAATTATTAAGCCAATTTTGATAATTTTTTTTAACATTGGTTCCTGGATTGATACAAAAATTAACTAACAGGTTGTTATTTGGAACTCGAGTGCCAACGTTTATATTGGGCCAAATCCGGGTAAACAGTTTGGTACTTTTATTAAAACATATTTTTTCTTGGGCACATTAACACAGATTTTAATCATTTGAGACATGTCTGTAGCATAAACAATTTTGGCAAAATGGAAAATTTTTAAATTTCAAACTTGAGGGGTGTTCAAGGAGGAAAAGGATATTGGTACTTTTCTCCTAATGGTACTTTTTTTAATAGTTTACATTATTTCACTTATCGACATTAAAGTTAGCTGATATGTATCTGAGTGAAGTTAGTGTTAGGAATAGGCCACAATATTTAGGTACCAAAATGTGAGAACTGAACTATAGGTACTTTTTAACTTTCTATAACTTTTTGAATTTTCTATAACAATGGACTTAGAAACATGAAATTAAGCATATATTTTTGGTACTTTTTCTTTATTCGAATGGTACTTTTTGTAATGAATTAATAAACATGAAACTAGAGACATGTTATCCTGAATTAGTATTAATTCACAAAGAGAGACTTAATAGTACTATTTATTTCATCCAATTGAGATGGCGAAGCGCACCGGGTCAACTAGTATGCATATAATGACGCTGTTCGTTAATAGTCATCACAACTCTGTTTTTCTGTGCGTGTAGCATTTATCATTAAATATCGCATATTTCAAATTAATTTAGTTAATACACTTAATAGTAGAGTTTCCAATTCGGTTTTAACCGAAACCGAAACCGCGGTTTTTCAAGGCCTAAAACCGAAACCGAAACCGACAATTATTCTTCGGTTTTCACTTTTAAATTATTTTCACTATAAAAATTCAAAATTTAGAAATGAGAAGCAAACTTTTTCATCCAATATCTCTAAACACAGATCGGTAAAAATATCTTAAGATTTGTTTAAATTTTTTAAATTATATTACAATAATTGCTTCAGATGATGTAGCAGGCTAAATAATGCAAAATTTTTGTAACAAAGTCTTAGTTATTTTCAAATATCCGATAAAAGGAGTACTATCTGATCGGTGCGCTTCGCCACCTCAATTAGAATAAAGAAATAGTACTATTAAGTATACCTTTGTAGATTAATACTAATTCAGGAAAACATGTCTCTAGTTTCATGTTTATTGATTCATTGTAATGTAGATTGGAGCTCATTCTAGACGTATTATTAGAATAAAAACAGTACCATAAAGACCCACATTTTGTATTCCTACTCAGCATCATGAATGTTTAATTTCATATTTCTGTGTCCATTATTATAGAAAATACAATAGAAATGTAAGACTATAATCACCTTTCGTGAATTCTAACTCATTCAGAATCATTTGTGCCTAATTTTAAGGATTATTATTATAAAATATAAAAAAAGTACCTTTACAATAAATAAGTAGTAACATTAATTATCCGTTTTGAATTAGCGTTTCTAGGTCCATCGTTACAAAATATTCAAAAAGTACTACCAAAAAAGTCTTTACCCAGAAGCATATCAGCCAACTATTATGTGTATACAATAAGTAAAATAATTTATTATAATAAAAAGTACCATTACAAGAAAAAGTAAAAATTTTCCACCCTTAAACCACTGTCGAGTTTGAAATTTTAAAGTAATTTCCTAATTCAGGTTCAATATTATAGAAATTTCATTTTGAAGATCGAAAAAATACTCCTTAGTTCTAGTTCTCCATTATTGGTATCATAATACAATTGAGCACCCTATTCTTTATTATTTCTTTACTGAGAGGCATATTAGCCATCTTTAACTAATTTAATTTATTAAAAAGGTACCATCAAAAGAAAAAGTACAAATTTTCCTTTATCCTCGTAAATACTCGTCAAATTTGAACTTTAAATTCGTTTAGCAGTTCATATATTATCAACTGATTTAATAGTTAATAAATTATCACAAAACCGAACCGAAACCGATCGGTTTTCAATTTTTTAAAACCGAAACCGCGGTTTTGAAATTTTTCGGTTTTTTGGAAACTCTACTTAATAGTGTTTTCACACTGAGTGGTTTTAATGCAAAAGTTGGTTTTATCGTTAAAACCATTATTAAAACCTGGTCTTACCATACAAAATTATTATGATAAAACCATCTTAAAACCTCTTTTGAATTGGTTTTAAGTCGGTTTTATAACCTTGTTTTCTATGTACTAAATACAGTGCTACCAACATGGAAATGTTGAAAACAGCTGATAAAAGAAAACAAAACAAATATAGAAACGAAGAAAGCCGTTGACAAAGAGTAAAACTTAAAAAAATTAAATAACGAACGCAACAGCAACAATAAAAAAATACAAGAGAAAAATAAGCTTTTGAACAGTACACAACGAAAAGTTGTTATTGAAATGTGGGAGGAAAAAATAGAGTTAAAACCAGATTTATAAAAACTTTTGATGTGAACGCAAAATCAGCTAATTATGGTTTTAACGTTAAAACCAGGTTTTAACTTCAGGTGTGAAAACAGTATAAGGTGACATTTCCGCCTAAAGGGGATTAAATATTTTAATAACATACCAATATCCGTAAGAGGCGTAATATAGTCAGAAAGTTGGAGTTTTATTTGTTCTTTACTAATATATTCGCAACAAATCCGTTCATTTGTTTTAAACTTGTAAGCTTTAACTTTAAAATTTCTCACACATGAAATGGCATTTTTAAATCATCCAATAATGATGTCACAAATTTTGAAGCGATTGTTTAACAGCAATTTAAATTTACTGCGTCCCCTACCTCAACTTTCCATTTAACCCCAAGTCCTAAAAAAAAACATTTGTTCAATTTCTTAGGTCAGTGATATTAAATAAACAAGTAAGAAAGTATAGTCGATCAAGCCCCAGCATATGATACCCTACACCAAGAAGATGATTGTAAACAGTTTTCTTTTAATATTTATATGGGAGCTATGACTAGTTATGGACCGATCGCCATAAAATTTGGTGGCATGTCTTCTGTATATATGAAACTTATTTGTGTTGAATTTTATTTGAATAAAAACATTTTTAAGAAATCTATACGTGTTGAAATGATTTTCGGAAGTGGGCCTTATATGGGAGATATGACTAATTATGAACCGATCGTCACACAATTTGGTGGTGCGATCTATTACATATATCTATATAAGTAAGATATTTAAGATAGCTTAACTATTTTTAGATAGGGGCTAGGGGAAATAATAATGCTAACCAAATTCAATAGGCTTCGTCCTTAGGGCAATAAAAAAGTTTGAGGCAAATTTTGTCGAATTAGTTTTGCAATTGTGACCTGTAGTTTGATTACAAGAATTACATGGACGGACGGACATCGCTTAATCAAATCAGAAAGTGATCCACAGTACCTTAAAGTAGCTGGGTTTTGCTCGTTACAAACAACAGCACTAACCCAATATACCCTCCCTAAAATAGTGGTGTAGAGTGTAAAAACTACAACAAGTTCTAATTTGTTCTATTTTATTCTATGAATATACAATACAAAAAAAGTAAAACATTACTATATAGTATACCGTTTATGACTAGACCGGCTTGATTTAAAATGACACAAATGTCATTTATCTTTTGTAAAAAATTGAGGTTGAAATTCCAAAAATATCTTCTTTCTTTTGAATGCAAAATTATTTTCAAATTAAATTAAGATTTCCAGTAATGGTCAGCAATAACAAAAGAAAATAAAACACATTAATAATAATTTAAATATTGTATAAACACATACAATATAAAAGCAAAAAATATAAATAGGTTCACGTTTTCTGGGAAAAAATTTACTTTTTTTTTTTTTTTTTTTTTGAACACTTACACTCACTCTTTTAATTTAATTTAAATGAAAGAGAATCAAGTTAAAAATAGTTCTCTATAAACGTACAGCAAATATTGTGTCTTGTTTTCTTTGTGCTAATATTATTAAATGTCTTTTATTTATTTAAATAATATGCTAAATGTCACATCTCAACACGCATTGTCAACAAACATGTCATCAACAATTTTTGTTATTTTGGCCAATTTGTTGTTATTTTGCATGTCTGGAGGGAAATGTAGTCTTTGCCATAGATTTTTTAATTTATTTTCTGGTTAATTTTTACGATTATCATAAATATCAATGTTTTGTCTAATTATTTTGGCCAAAAGCCAACCAAACAAACACACCAAAATAAAAATGATATTTTCCACAGCTAAATAAATCCGAAAAAACAACAAAAAATATATGGAAAATAGGAAATAATCTAAGCACCAGATTTGTGAAATGTCAATCACCCAAAATGTGAAATAAAGAACAAGTGGTTTTTCTTATACTGTAAGAATATTGGCTTAAATAAACAATGCTAATAGAACATCAAGTACAAACATATGTAGGGATCTATAAACGTTTGCTATTGTTTTTAAAAGGGATTTTTTATTAACTTAAAATTATCACTGTCAATGTCATAAATTGTGACAGTTGTTAAAAAACACATGGAGGACTTTGGTTTTATAAACATGATTCTTATCTTTTAATTTTATCTACTCATAAATAATCTTAATTTAGTAGTGTGTTTGTTATAAAAAAATTTAAGAAACAAATTATTAATTTTTATTTGTTGACAGCTTTAATATAACTCACACACATATTTTTGTGGGTGTATTTATACAGAAAAAAAAAACCATTTCAATCCAACTGCCAGACAAATTTATAATTAATTGTGGCTTTTTATTAATTGCAAATCTATAACATATTTTAAACATTTTTTTTTTTTTTTTTCATTTCGAACATAATTAAAAATTTAAACAGTTTGTCTCGTTTTAATGTTTATGTGATATAAATTTTTTTGTTGAAATTTTAAAATTCTCGTAAATCAAAAATTTAGACAAAAAAAATGTTAATTGAAATTGTTTTGCTTTTTGTTTTTATTGCATTCACAATAATTAAATTTATGAAAAATTTAACAAAAGGTATTTAATAAATTAAGAGCCTGGCTCACTAAATGCGAACGAACATTTTCTTTCTTATTTTATATTGAAAACAACAAATAAATTTGATTTTTTTTAGGACCAGGATATATATACTATTTGGATTTAAGAATTTTAAAAGTTTTTTAAAGAAATTTTGAAAGCACAACTGGGATTGCAAAATGGTTAATAATTTCAGATACTACGATGTATTCCAAACTAACCATATAATTTGTGTATCAACCCAGGACCAAATGTGAACTTTATGATTTTCATAAATCATTATATTTTCTATCAAAAAGTGTATAAACGTAACAAATTTCATTGCGATATGCTGAATTCTCCACAGTTTTTGTTTAAACAAGTAAGAGAGATATATTCGACTGGGTCGTATCTTATATACCCTTCACCAAACTATACTTCAAAATAAAAGTTTTAAATATTTTTAGGTAAAAAAAATTTTTTTTTATTTTTATATTTTATATTGTGGAAATTACAAACGGAATGACAAATTTATATATACCATTCTCACGAAGGTGAAGGGTATAAAAATGCCTGTTCGTTCACTGAAAAAATAAATTTAAAATTAATATTTTTCACGAGTAAAAAAATTAATGATAAGTTGAATATTGCAGAAATTTTGAATTTGAAAAAAATTGGCGTACTTCACAGGTCCTACCAAATTAAACCCATTTTATAACGATATATTGTATTTAGCCTGTTTGTTCTAAAATCCCAAAGTTGGGAACTTTCAACGGAATACAGTTCTTAATGCCTTAGTATGTTTTAAATATGTTGTGTAAGCCTTTTATCAGCGTGGGACAAAATGTGGTCTCAATAAGCAAAAATCGTTAAATTAATTTTTATACCCAACACCACCATAGTGAGGAGTGTATATTGGGTTAGTGCTGATATTTGTAAATTGGAAAAATATTCTCCAACATCCACCTTAAAGTATACCAATCAACTTCCTGAGTCGATTAAGCGATATCCGTCCGTCCAAATAAAGCATGTAATCAAACTACAGGCCACAAGCTTTTCTCCTAGACCTCATACAACAAACCTATCTAAAAAAAGAGTTAAGCTCTTATACATATTACAATTATATAGATATCCAAACCTAATTCTGCAGAAATAAGTTTTATGTAAGCCGAACACACCTACTATAAATTTTGTGCCATAATTAGTCATAGCTCCCATATAAAGCCCAATTCCAAGAATCACATTAACTAGCTTAAATCTCTTAAAAATGTTGGTATCCAAATAAACTTCAACACAAAACAAAAGACAATTGATATTTCTGCAGATATGTCATTCGGTGTACCCGTAACTCTAAAATTATTCAGTGCACTACAGTGACTATACCACGCTACACGATAGTCGCTTTTTATCCACGAGTGGCAAGGGTATATATATAAGTTTGTCATTCCGTTTGTAATTTCTACATTTTTTATTTGCTACCCTACAAAGTATATATATTTTGGATCGTTATAGATAGCGAAGTCGATATAGCCATGTCCGTCTGTATGTTGAAATCGTACAGATTTTTGGCCTATTTTTGATCTATATCTGTATTACTAAGTCATTAACATAGACAATATGGATATCTAATGATAGATATTTCAAAGTCCATTGCAACGATTTATATAAGGCTATAGTACTTTGGACCTACAATGGGTCAAAATCGGGAAAATTATTTTGTTTTTACCACAAAAATTTTTTTTTTATAAATTTTTTTTTCACTAATAAATTTAAAAAATTTGGAAAAAAAATTAAAAAAACAATTTCGAAAAAAAAAAATTAAAAAAATTTTTAAAAAATTAAAATATAAAAAAAATACAATGGGTCAAAATTGGGAAAATGATTTTTTTTACCACAAACATTTTTTTCTATAATTTTTTTTTTTTCAGTAATAAATATAAAAAATTTCGAAAAAAAAAATGAAAACAATTTTGAAAAAAAAAAATTTTTTTAAAATATAAAAAACAAAAAATTTTAAATTTTGAAAAACAATTTTGAAAAAAAAAATTAATTTTGTTTGTCTAAAAATATTTAAAATTTTTATTTGAAAGAATAATTTGGTGAAGGGTATATAAATTCGGCACAGCAGAGTATATCTCTTTTACTTGTTTAATTTTGGTTGATTAAATTTGCGTCGTTATAATTTCGGTTTGAGTCACTATGACATCGGTTTGCGGCATACAACGTAATTTTTCTCTATCAAACCAGTCACATGTTTTAAATATAAATATTGGATTTCGAATTTTAGTCTTTTAGTCTTCGGTTCTTTTTACCGCTTTATATAAATAATTAAAAGCACTTGTTGGAATAAGTAGACAATTTTTTATTAAGAAATACAAAATTGTTTATGAAATATTCTGTTTCTGGAACCAACCAAAAACAAACAGTGCAAATTTATGAAAGAAGTGATTCGATTTGTAGTTACTTTTTAATTTGAGAACCTACCGGTAAAAATATACAATAATAGCAGACCAGGTTCGTTTCGCCACCAAAAAAATTGTGTAATAACGGAAATTTTAAGTAGTTTTTTAAGAATATAGCATTATAGCTTTTGTCATCGATATTGTAATGATATTATCCTACATTCGTAACGTAATGTTACCGAATTTACTACCTAAACCTTCGAACTTCCAAAAAATCCCTTCTTAGTGGATTTACATAGAGAGAAGAGAACATACAGCGCAAATTTCATGTCTCTACCTTTTGACCTTTGCGCTGGGTTATGTTGAATTAGTCAGTCACTTTTACCGCTAGTTGGTCCAACCTATTTTTTGGGGAAATCCCATACACACACAACATTTCTAAAAATTTTATTAAAACAACCAATTTTAATTGCATTAAATTTAGCCGAACATTGTTTGAAAATAAAATTCAAAGAAAATTCAAACATTTTTACACATTAAAGTGTTAATGACTCATCTAAATCAATAATTTAATTATAGCTAAGATAATGAATAATGCGATATTTTACACATTGTTGTTGGGTATTTAAATAAATTATTTGTTTAACAAAAAAAGCCACACAACATCAATATATTTGTACCATTTAAATGGGAATGAAAATGAAGAATAAAAACCCTTGGAATAGACACAAGTACAACAACAGCAAAAACCAAAAAAAAATGTAATATTAAATAAACAATTTTGAATATTTGTAGTATAGCAAGAAGAATTATTTTCAATGGCACAAAAACAATTCAACAAGTAATCAATCATGTTGAAAATTGATTTCATTTTCACTGTAAAATGATGCAATTGAAATAATCTGTAATAATGATTACTTAAATTCAAATGAGAGATATTGAACAGAACGATCATTTAATTTTTGCAATAATTAATTTATTTGTAATATGTATCATGGATTTTTAAATATATTTAAAATTTTATTTATATTTCGAATATTTTCAGATATTTCGCCAGCTGGAGAGACCGGCCGAAGTGGAACGTTTACAGGAATTGAAAACAATTGTGAAAACACAAAGAGAAAGATTTATACATGTGATATTAAATAATACGGATGTTAACAATTTAGATGAATTATTCAAATTTGAATTAGCTAAATATGAAGCGGTAAGTTTAAAAATTAAAAAAAAAAATAAATAATTATATAAAAAAAATAGTGTGCGTTGGCCGGGAATCGAACCCGGATCAACTGCTTGGAAGGCAACTATGCTGACCATTACACCACCAACGCCCTGATTACTCTGAGCGCTCAAATTTAGTTTTCATCTGATTTCTTTACAATTACACAAATTCTAAGTGACTCATTTTAGTTTACAATTTATTGCTTTCAAATAAAAAGAGTGCTTTTATACAGAATTTGAATTTAATGTTTGAAACACCACATGTGTTGTTTGCACAGCAGCTTATCTTTTGCACATTCTGTGACAGTATTGACAAATTAGTGATTTTCACATTCTACTAGGCGTTTTTAGAAAGTCATATAAAAAACTCTTAAACATGTTTATAAAATTAGTAGATTTTTTAATAATTATACTAAAATAAATAATAAAATTTTCGTACAATTTAGATTAAAATTCAAATTGACGTTTTCATGAGTTTTCTTTTTTCTATTAAAGTTAGCATCACTGTCCCATTTATATGACTCCTGTTAGCGTGCCTGTTTTTAGTGCCAGATAACAATTTTTTAAATACAACACAATTTCCCCTCATTTATTTCGACAGTTTCAATTTTTGTACCATTCATAGCTATTTACTTGTAGTATATTATAATGTCACTCGTTACATTCAATAAACTCTTTAGTTTATGATTTGTATGAGCTCCATAAAAAAAATGTTCCTTGGCACCAATACGTGCAAGTAGTAGGTAGTCCTTTTTCAAAAAAAAAGTTAATAAATTTTTAATGGCACAACTAATTTATTGTATTGTCTTTTAGACTATTAGTTCAACAACAGACTGACTATTAGTGCGTGGTGTCATGTTTCATGGTAAAGCTTTTAATTTATAATTTTACCATCATTTAATTTGCTACTCAATTAATTAGGATTAAGGATGAAAGGACTTGATAATTGAATTATTTTACGGCAAGTTATAAAAAGATTAAACGTTAAGGAGTGTTACAAGAAACTTTAATGTGTTTTTAGATAAAAGCATAAAAGAAAGTCATAACATAATTGTCATAAAAAACATTTACACGTAATTTCTAGTATTTATATTTTGTAAATTTCTACAACTAACATCTCTTCAGGGTAAAAAATTAGAAAAATGTAGGTATATCATGAACAGAATTCAATACAAATCGAAACTATTGCAATTAGAGCTACCAAATGGTAAATTGCAAATCTCAAAATCTCAGTTGGGTCATAAATTAAGTCCGATATTGTGTAGAAACCGGACCAATGTATAGTGAACTTTTAATTCTCAAATGCTTAAACTCGCTAATTATAAGAGATGAATAATAGAGCTTTAAGAATATATTAAAATCTTTAATAATATTGTATGTCTGAGGTGCCCTGAACATTATCTCAACAAGTAAGAGAGCTATATTCGGCTCTGCCGAATCTTATATACCCTTCACCAAATTATACATTAAAATAAAATTTAAAAAAAAAATTTTTTAATTTTTTTAAAAATTTTTTTTTCCAAATTATTTTTTAAAAGTTTTTTCCAACTTCAAATTATACATTAAAATAAAATTTTAAAAAATTTTTTTTTCAATTTTTTTTTCAAAATTGTTTCTTAAAAGTTTTTTCCAATTATTTTTTTTAATTTAAATTTTTTTTCTTGTTAATTTATTAGTGAAAAAATGTATGTGAAAAAAAATGCGGGTTAAAAAATATTTTTCCGGATTTTGACCCATTGTAGGTCCAACTTACTATAGCCTTATATACATCATTGCCATGGACTTTTTATTTATGATTTAGTAATCGAGATCAAAAATATGCCAAAAATAGAGGTTGTCTCGGATTTTTGCTCATATATCCGTTATTTATGGACGGATTTTGCTGATTTTAAATAGGAAACTTCTCGAAAGCATGTCTGACAGAATTATTGAAGATTTGGATCCAGAAGATATCTGGGGTCTTCAGAAAGTTGATTTCAACAGACAGACAGACAGACGACATGGCTATCTATAAGAATCCAGAATATATATACTTTATAGGGTCGGAAAATTATATTGTGGAAATTACATACGGAATGACAAAATATATACCCTTCTCACGATGGTGTAGGGTATAAAAATGCACTTCAATCTGATCAGCCAGTGAGAATTAGCATTGCATAATTTATAAAATATATTTAAATCCCACAGTAACTAAGTGTAAAGTAAATTCTACATTGCAGGCCGTGCAAGAAGCCGCCGAGGGAGGTTTATTAATCGAAGCAGAAAAAGACTTTCCCGAGCCCTACGAACGATGGAGTATTTTACAAGCGGTATTCTTTTCCTCCACCGTCTTAACCACCATTGGCTATGGCAACATAGTGCCGGTAACGATAGCAGGTAGAGCATTTTGTATATGCTTCGCATTAATAGGCATTCCCTTTACGCTAACAGTTATAGCGGATTGGGGCCGTTTATTTGCGACAGCCGTATCAGTGCTAGGCAAACATATGCCAAGTGAGTAAAGACTTAAATCTATATAGACAAAATGTTTTAAATTTTTATTCTTATTTAACATTTACAGAAACACCAAAATTCACAAATTTTATTGGCAAAACCTGGTTCTATGCCTTGTCGGCAGTATTATTTCTTTGCGTTTATTTAGCTATAGGTGCAGGTTTGCTGCTGCTCTGGGAAGATGATTGGACATTTTTTGATGGTTTCTATTTTTGTTTTATAACCATGACAACAATTGGTTTTGGTGATTTAGTACCAAGTATTGAAAATTAATTTTAAATTAATTTACATTATTACTCATGCGATTTTTTTTTTCATATTTTTAATCCTTTGTTGTGCAGAAAAACCAAATTATATGCTTTTATGTACTTTATATATTCTAATTGGTTTGGCTTTAACATCCACTATAATTGAATTGGTCAGACGTCAATATGCCACCAGTTGGGCCAAATTACAAGTAAGTTTTAAATTTCCTTTTGTTTGTAGTTTTCACATAAGTAATACTTATGTATAAAACTATTTGGTTGATTTTGTTTGTTTTCTTAATTAATGATTATTTCTAAAAAAAAAACTTTTTTTGCTGCTTTATTTTATTTGAAACAGGAACTTTCTGGTCCTATGGCGGAAACTTTGAGACGTTTAGGCGAGACTGCTGGCACTGGCCTCGATTATGCAACTCTACAAAAAGTGTTAACGGTAGGAAACCATAAATTATTAGTTTTCTAGTAAAAAAAACTTTATCTTAAGGTTACATTTGCTTATTTTGAGCATAAAATAGCTTTAAGTAACATATTATAGCAGAATCATAGATGTGCAACCTTAAATACGATTTAGTCGTTATTTCAAAAACAAAACATGTTGAAAAATACGTTAGGAGTAGAACCGAATACCCGAATCGATGCTTTGGTTTACCGAGCAATCAATTAAAATAATGGTCGACATAAAGAAAACATGGGACATGAATTACAACAACATTTTATGCACTCTCTCTGTCTATTTTAATCTAATCTGATTATAACTTTTATGAATTTCGTTTATTTTGTTCGTCCACTGAATTAAACGTAAAAGTTCTAAAGTTTATACTTTCTCAAAAGTATAACCAAAGATCATGAATGTGAACATAGCCAAAGTTCAACTTATAGAACGATTTTCAATTGATACCTGTTCAATTTAGTTAAACTAGTTTAAATTACAAATAATTGTTTAATTTTAAACATTTAATATTGCGAACCCGCTCCAATTTAATCTTCAATCGTAGATCTTTTTGTATTCCAATTTTCCGTGCTACTTTTTCAAGCATTACTGGCCGTATCTTGAGAGTTATCAAATCGCTCGACCTTGGAGGTCAATTGACAGGTCCATTTCTCGAAATCAAGTTATCGTCAACATTTTATGTCAATAACTATATGGTTGCGCTCGCCGTATGGCACATAGCGACGTCCTGTTGAAACCACATATCGCCCGGATCAATGTCATCCATATTTTCAAACTAAAAAACATTGACCGTAACGCGAGCTCCGGCTTGATTTTTCTGGATGTAACGGAGTCTGTAGAGTCTGTTGTGGATTGGTCACACGGCAATTTTGATTATTAACAACCCCATTAAGCCAAAAATGAGCCTCATCGTTATGTGCGCCATAAAAATCACAAAGTCGTCTATAAGTTTGCCCGAATCTACCAAATTTGGATTATTTGGTGGCGATGTTCAAGCGTCAATCTATTCATGATGATTGTCAGAGTATACTGAACATAAATGTCAAAAAGTGAGGGCAGTATTACAGTTTGTTGTACAGTTAACCCTTTCGTAAGTTCAATCGCGCTTAAAGTCTTTTTTTTTCTTTCTATACACCTATTTTAGTTTTAATTGGAGGTCTCTTTCTACTTAAATATTGACCTCAATCGTATGTCTTTTTATACTCCAATATTAACTTCAATCGTAAGTCTTTTCATATACTAATTTTAGCGTCAATCGTAGGTTTTTGTTTACTCCAATTTTAGCTACAATTTAAGGTAAATTTTAGCATCAAACGTAGATCTTTTCATATTCCAATTTAAGATTCAATCTTAGATATCTTTAGACTTGTTTAAGGTATTTGTATACACCAATTTTATCTTCAATCGCAGGAATTTATGTAATCCAATATTAGCTTCAGTCGTAGATCTTCTTATATACCAATTTTAACTTCAATATTAGACCTTTTTATCTTCACTCGCAGGACTTTTTGTAATAATATTTTTGCTTCAGTCAAAGGTGATTTTTACTCTAATGTTAGCTTCATTTTGATAAACGACCGATATTGTTTAATGGGGCTCCGAAAATTACAGCTATTCAAAACCTGTTTTCCTTGATATTGGTATTATAGAGGAAACGGGTTTTGAATACCAGCAAATTTTGGAACAAATTTATTAGTATCAATTGCCAATTTGAACGGAATTCAATCGGTAACAATAAAGATTTACATTTTTCTTTTTTCACCCCTCTGGATCCGCGCCTATATTTCTGAAGTTAACACTTAAATTTTTCTAAAAAATATTTTTTAACGATTTTTATACGTTTAATTTGTACTTTAAATCATTTGGCCCTAAAATTTTTATTGATAAAACATTTTTCGTTTAAACAACTAAAGTTTATTTAAACCTTGTCTCAGCGAAACTAAGCTGCCACCCATAAACCGACCCTAATTATTTGTGCTACTTACATATTTAAGAATAATGGTTTTTAGATTTCACCAAAAAAAAAAAAAACAACGTAACACTAACAAGATATATAAATTTATTTAAAACTTTTCTTTCAAGGTCTCCATGCCAAAGTGGAATATGTCACGTAAAGATCCAAATAATGCGGATATAGCTGCCTTAGAAGCCATTACAAATGCCATATTGAAAGAGGTTAAAGAAGCTCAAAACAATAAACCAAAAGTTTTGCAAATTGTTATTTACGAGTCTTCGGTGTAGTTTATACAAATAATTAAATTAATTTTAGGCTAAACATACGTACATGAATAAAATTAAACAAAACATATTTAAATTAAATTCAAACATTCATATAGATATTATAAAATAGCTAGTTACATTTTTATTTAATTAAAAAATATTTCAATTTAACGCACATTTAGTGTTCAAATAAAAAAATCCAAAAAAATATAGAAAATATGAATATAAATATCATAAAATATCTTTGAAATTCAATTAATATCAATAAGTAATAGTTCTTAAGCTTAAATGTTTTATATACCTACTCGTATGAGAAAAAGAAAAGTATTTTTTGAAAATGCCTACAAAAACCTGCCTTTTGTGTAAGTAATTTTAAAATTTAATTTAATTGAATTTTGTTTATGATTTCTGTTAATATGTATAATTTATTTATTTATTTATCTTAGGCTAATTGTATTGTATTAAATTATTTATATTTATGTATACATAACATAGACTTGAAACAATGTTGTAGGTTGTATTTAATTTTTGCTATCTATCTAGATAGGGATGTGTGTACGAGTATTTCTTGCACGTTTCTTCTTAATTGTAATTTCCGTTTGTACTTAGATTTAAATTAATTTCTTTGAGAAATTTAATTTTCTTTTAAAAGAGAATTATGAATACTCATGTACATTATTTGTCTCATGTATGACAAAATAAATTACTAATTAAAGGTATTGTGGCGAAATTGTAGTTTATACGGATAATAATAATAATATGAGGTAAACCACGTCTGGTGATTATAAAACTATTATTTAGTTAAAACAAAAATAAAATATTTAAAAAAAATACTACAGCAAAAACAGCAGTTTGAAATCTAAAATTTTTAAATTTAAAATTTTTGTAATGAATAAGGGCCATTATTACAACTTGCCTTTATGTTCGAAATAATAAAAGTTAACTTTAAGCAATATAAAAAGGTACGCTTAAAGTTATCTTTTACTATTGGGAAGATAAAGGCAAGTTATAATAATGGCCCTAAGAATAATAACTTATTATGAATCAATCACCAATTATAATTTGGTAGAGGACGATGCTGACCTATTTCTGTGATAGATGCGGAGTAAGATAAAGTTGCACTGAAAGAGTTCTCGAATTCGATTCACAGTATATATACAATAACGTCATGTAATATTTTCTCTATTGAGTATAAAAACTTATACACTTATTTCGAAAACATGGTCTAGCTTTGTTTTAAACTAACAAGCAATTGAGTGAAGTTTATGTCACTCATATAGATATTTTCATAATAATTATACTCATTCGTACATAAGTATAAGAATCCGATCAACTTTATAATCAGGGCAACATGAATGCCTATCACTAATCCAGATACAGCCAAGGGATTTGATATACCCTGATATGGTGCACGTTTATCACAATATCAGCAATAACTTCTCTTGATTTAAATCGAGCTTTCTCAGGTATCGCACTATAGAAAATGTTGTAAATGTGTTCTCCTAAAACGAGTTTAAGATTCAGGGGTACACCATTGCACCGTTCGCTTCGAATCTTTTTTTTTTTTTTTTTCTTTATTATCCATTGTCATAAGTTCTTTTGCATTTACCATTTAGTCATAGGCCTAGCTCGTCGGAGATTGAGAAAATCATGCAACTCATTAATCGAAGTCTTGTTACAATCTCTGAATAGGAACATGGGAATAGTGTCGATTTCAATGCTTGCAAGACTCAATGTTAAATGTTAAAAAGAAAGGTGCGAGCAATCCATTTGTTTTATATTTATGGGTCTTAAAACATTACCGCATCAAAAGCTCGAGGTGTTCTGGATGCCAAGTCCCGAACTAATTTGTCAAGTGTCAAAAGAGCCGGTGCTTCAAAGTCTATTTTGGAGGTTCTAGCTCACGTACTGTTCGTTACTGTAATGTACACAATATTTTCTATAGTAAAACAAGTTACACTCAATATTTTCTACAGAAAAAATTGTAATACACAATATTTTCTATAGAAAAATCTGTTATACACAATATTTTCTATAACAACAACTGTTATACACAATGTTTCTACTGAAAAACTGTTATACACAATATTTTCTATAGTGAAACAAGTTACACACTATATATTTCTATAAAAAAAACTGTTATACACAATATTTTCTATAGAAAAAACTGCTATACACAATATTTTCTATAGAAAAATCAGTTATACACAATATTTTCTGCAGAAAAAACTGTTATACACAATATTTTCAATAGAAAAATCAGTTATACACAATATTTTCTATAAAAAAACTGTTATACACAATGTTTCTACAGAAAAAACTGTTACACAGAATATTATCCAAAGAAAAATTGTTAGACACAATATTTTATATATAAAAAACTGTTATACACAATATTTTCTATATAAACAACTTTTATATACATTTTTTATAAAAAACTGTTATACACTATGTTTCAATAGAGAAAACTGTTATACACAATATTTTCTACAGAAAAACTGTTATAAACACAGTTTTCAATAATAAAAAAGTTACACATAATATTTTCTGCAGAACAAACTGTAATACACTATATTTTATATTGAAAAAACTGTTATACACAATATTTTCAATAGGAAAAACAGTTATACACTATATTTCGTAAAGAAAAAAACTGTTATCCACAATATTTTCTATAAAAAAATTGCTATACACAATGTATCTTATGAAAAACTGTTATACAGAATATTATCCAAAGAAAAATTGTTAGACACAATATTTTCTATAGAAAAAACTGTTATACACAATATTTTCTATAAAAAAATTGCTATACACAATGCTTCTAAAGAAAAAACTGTTATACAGAATATTATCCAAAGAAAAATTGTTAGACACAATATTTTATACATAACAAACTGTTATACACAATATTTTCTATATAAACAACTTTTATATAAATTTTTTATAAAAAACTGTTATACACTATGTTTCAATAGAGAAAACTGTTATACACAATATTTACTACAGAAAAACTGTTATAAACACAGTTTTCAATAATAAAAAAGTTACACATAATATTTTCTACAGAACAAACTGTAATACACTATATTTTCTATAGAAAAACTGTTATACTCAATATTATCCAAAGAAAAACTGTTATACACAATATTTTTTATAGAAAAAAATGTTCTACACAATATTTTCTATAGAAACAACTGTTATACACAATATTTTCTATAGAAAAAACTGTTATACGCAATATTTTCTATAGAAAAAATAGTAATACACAATATTTTTTTTATAGAAAAATCAGTTATACACAATATTTTGTAGAAAAAAAATTGTTATCCACAATATTTTCTATAAAAAAACTGCTATACACAATGTTTCTACAGAATATGATCCAAAGAAAAATTGTTATACACAATATTTTCTATAGAAAAAACTGTTATACACAATATTTTCCATAGAAAAAACTGTTATACACAATATTTTCTATAAAAAACTGTTATACACTATTTTTTATAGAGATAACTGTTATACATAATATTTGCTACAGAAAAACTGTTATAAACTAAATTTTCAATAATAAAAAAAAGTTACACATGATATTTTCTACAGAAAAAACAGTAATACACTATATTTTTTATAGAAAAAACTGTTATACTCAATATTATCTAAAGAAATAACTGTTATACACAATATTTTATATAGGAAAAACTGTTATACACAATATTTTCTATACATAAAATTGTAATACACAATATTTTCTATAGAAAAAACGGTTATAGAATACAGTATTTTCTTAAAAAAAAAACTGTTATACACAATTGTTCTTTAGTCTTATGATGTTTCAGAATTAAAATTTCTAAAAAGTTTTAAATTTTAAAAAATATTTCTCATACAGTGAACGAAACATCCTGAGCATACAAATAAAAAATTGATAAAACCTAAGTAACTATTCCTATATATGTATTTATTCCATTTTAAACTAAATTTTATTTTATTTAATATGCTTAGGTTTTTTCGTGCACAATACGCAATACACAATAACGCAAAGTTTAACAAACATTTTAAGTTCACCAGCATAGTATCTAACCTATTTGAATATTAAGGATTATAAATTGTGATTTTCATAGCAAATTAAATACAGCACTGTTTCAGGTCTATTATATACATATAACTAGGTACATATTATTAACTTCCATTTTCATATTAAATTGTTTTCGTAAAATTGTATAAATTAAAACTTAAGGATGTCTTCATGATTTTCTAAATATTTAAGTGATAAAAATTACTTTAAGTATTTTTAAGCTACAAATATTTCGACTAAAAATTATGATTAAATATATTGATTCACTTTCTAAATTATTATTAATATTAACTAAGTAATTGTATGTTTTAATTTGTAAATTATGTGCATAAATAAAAAGACTTATTGTAAGTTAATTTTCAGATAATTAAAATTTGTTTTAAACATACATTTTGCTAATAGAGGTTGAGGGGGGTTAAACATATGATATTCAAAGATAAAATCATAAATATTGTATGGCATGCAATATGCAAAATAGATTATTGTTGTTTTTAATTATGAATTTCCTGAGCAGATGGTTAAGGTTTGCTCATATACAATAATTTTTAAAATGTTTATGAAAAAGGGTTTAACAAAATTGTTTTTAATATGTAAGTACTTATGTTGTTACAACATTTAAATTATTTAACTCTTAGTGAATAAAATTCTGTTTAATAACTATTTCTTTATTTAACTTCAAAATAAACAAGGTTTTAATGAGATGAATGACCTAAGGTGAAGTGAAAAACAATAAATTTTATGATTTTTATTTTACTTTTTAATACTGTTTTCTTGATAAACAAATACAAAATTTTCCATCAAAACAATTAAATAAGTACATAACATAATATTGAGATATTGTGTACATATGTAGAGTAAAATATAATCACTCTCTATTTTTTTCGAAATATTACTCTACTAGGTACTAACACGAGTGGACGGACGACTACAAAAAATGCTCAATTCATGTCTGACAAAAATTTAAAATTACTTAAGCCTATAAATCATAGATTTTTAAACTAAGCTTTGACTAGCTCAAGAAGAAATTAAGAAAAGAAAATAAAAAGTAGGTAATAGTCAACTGTCTTTTACAGTACCATGACGAATGTGGATAATTTAGAAAAAATTTTAATTTTCGTGATTCGATTAACCGGCAACATAAATTATACGGGAAAGAAAAAAAAAAAGTTTTTGGATCGATTTAAATTTTTTGGATCGATTAACCGGGATTATAATTTTTTTTCGATTATTTTTGATCAATCAAACACAATGTGAATAAAACGATAAAGGGGAATTCCCTCGATTTTTCGATAGCTTTTGGCATGAGGAGTGTTAGACATTATGAAAAACAAAATGATTCTGTTATTGGCTTTGAAACTTTAAAAACAGCTGAAGAACCAAAAGTAGATTTTGCAGCTTATGAATGGTTCCGGATGGAACGATTTAAAGGAACTCCAATTTCTGGTTTAACAATGAAGGAAAGTCTAAAATATTCCACTCAAAATTTAAGAAAAAACCACATGGTATTCACAAACTTAATGCTGCAGGAGAAAAATATTCAGCTGATTAGCTGCCACAATTTTTGTGGAAAAATTAAATGAATTCAAATCAATCAAAAAAAAATCTCCAATGAGATAATGGAGAATGGAAAGTGTTTACTTGCCATAATGAAAATTTCATAGAATGAAACAAGGTCTCAAAGGAGAGACTAACCTCATTAGTTTGCGTTAATGCTGATGGTACACACAAGCATTATTGGAAAGAGCTTTAAAAAATGTCCATGAGAATGGTTTAACAATAACTTAGTACCAGAAGTGACTG
Source organism: Calliphora vomitoria (assembly GCA_942486065.2). Lineage (NCBI taxonomy): Eukaryota > Metazoa > Arthropoda > Insecta > Diptera > Calliphoridae > Calliphora > Calliphora vomitoria. The sequence continues at coordinate 43,953,524 of OW818032.2, read as the reverse complement.
AAAACTTTAAGAAAATTGGTCTAAAAGATGATAGTAAAATCATTCTTCCATTGGACAACATCCAGACGTGCAGGATTTCAATGCAGAAAACGTTATTGTGAAATTTTTCCCAGCTAATTGGACGACTTTGATGCAACCGATGGATCAGGGTGCAATATGGAGCTTTAAATGTCATTATCGAAAAACTGTCATTATTAAAAAACTACTAAAAATTGGTACTCAATTAACCGGGAAAATTTATTATCCAGAATGCTCCCGGTCCCGACCATGACGGACAAATGAGACGAGGTCTTAATTACTTTAGTATTGAAATAAGTGGTCGGCATAAAGAGAACTTGAATTATAATAACATGCTGTACTCTTTCTTTCTCTGTTGTAATGTTTTTTTATTATTTGATCATTTTTATGAGCTTCGTTGACATTCGTGTTATTTACAGGTATATACCTATCATGTTCAGCACCTGATGACTATGACAGCAAATTTTTAAAATTATTAGCATTTATTTTGAAACATTTGTACAATATAAATGTACTCGAAATATTGGAAATTGTTAGCTATAACCTTTTCCCATTTTTTTGATTTTTTGAGGCCAAGAATGAATCAAGCCAATTTCGGATAGTCTGTTCTAAAGTGAAGAGTATTCCAGAGAGAGAGTTCTGCATCGATCGAAATAAATAGTAGTCGGACTATCAGGGGGGTGCGACAAAACTTTCCAACCACTTCCTTCAAAATAGTTTTTAACAGGTATTACGGTTTCATGTCTTGCCGCATATTCTGGAAGTTTTTCGGCCAGTGCTCTCTTCAAATTAATCAGTTGCATTCAGTACAGGTTCCCTTTGATGGTCTGGCCAGATGTCACCACTTCATAATATATAGGACCCTTTTGCTGCCACCAAATACAGAGAATTACACTAGCGCCATGAATATTTGGCTTGTTGTCGATTCGGCTGGTTGACCGGGCTTCACATACGATCTCTTACACTTCGGGTTATCGTAATGAATCTAGTAATCACAAGTAATGATTCGGTGCAAAAATGATTTTCTTTTATAGCGTTTAAGCATAATATCGGAAATGCAAACTCGTCTTTAAAGTTCTCTCGGCTTCAATAAGTATGGTACCCAATTTCCCTGGTTTTAGATGAATCCCGCTGCTCGTTTTTAAATTTGCTGCTTGATTTAGCGAATTGTTTGAGAATTCGCGATCATTTGCGCTAAATGTATTTAAAAATAATTAAACATGTATGTTACAGAACTAAGAATATATGTACCTTTAATTTCATTTTATTTTTTTATACAAATTCTAAATCTCATAGCATCTAATACGTTTTATGTCAGACAATTATCAATTGTGTCTAATAGAGCAACACAATTAAAACATTTAGTTTTCAAACTAATTACCCAACTAGACTAACTCAACTTAGAAACACGTACATAAATGTAGGGTACTAAAATCACAATTAATGCATTTGCATTATGCCGCTTACAAACGACCAAACATTTGTACGTACGTATCCACAAGTATGAACTCATAATCCACTACAATACAATAAAATAAAAGCCACACAAGAAAATAAAATAAAAAAAAGCCTACGATTGAAACCCGATTGTTGACTGAGTGCTGAGTGAGGTAGATATGATGTTTGTATTTTTGCACAAAATAAATACAGGGACTACACTGAATAAACTAACTAACTAACTTGACGCATTGACTAAGAAAGAGGCAGACAAACTATGTGGCAGACTAGACGACCGACTAATGTTAAGCAAACACAGGCTATAAAAGTAAGCTGCATTTGGTTGCACGTTCACAGTTTAATTGTAAACGCGCTATTTCAACTTAACGGTGAAATTCGGGAAAATACTTAAATAAATAGTAACGGCTACAAAACTATTTAATACAAAACAAGAAGACAGTGTAAAAATATTCAACTAAAAAAAAAAAACTATTTTTATTATATATTTGCGTTATAATAAATAAATAGAAAAAATTAACTATTTTGCAAAAATTTCAGTAAATTAACACAAGTGTAAAAAAAAAAAAAAAACACAAAAATGGCATTAGAAATGCTTAAAGATCCCAATCTTATTTCACCCGGCAGTGTTTTCTATTTTTTATTATTACCAACTATTTTATTGTGGTTTCTGTACTGGCGCTTATCTCGGCGACATTTATACGAATTGGCCGATAGACTACCAGGACCCAAAGGATTACCAATAGTGGGTCATTTGTTCGACGTGTTGGGACCAGCTTCGTGTATGTGAATACCGAATATAATAAGTAAAATAAATCATAGTGGAAAATAAAAGATGAACATAAATAGTAAAAACAATAAAAAATATTCAAATCCAAATTGTTTTTTTAACAAACGAAAAGGATATTAATTACATTAAATGTTGAACATAATAAATATACAAGAAGATTATTTTTAAATACAAAATTTTACGAACAAAAAATATTGTGTAATAATTAATTTACAAAAGAATTTAAATAAAAAGCACCTAAAGCTATAATAATTTATAAACAAATCAAACATTTAATAAAAATATTCATACATGTTCTTAATAAAGTAATTAATAATAACATTTTTAAAATTAGTGAATTTTTGGTTTTCAAATTAAAACAAATAAGCTGGGAAGAACACATTTTAAGAATTATCTAAGTTTTCTAATGTTCGAAGTTCACAAATAATATTTTTTTTAACAATCTAAGTTTAAAATGTTTTTAAAAAAAATCTGTCGTACAAATCAAAATACGAGTATTTTTCGAAGCTTATTGGCCCTTTCGATATCTAATAAATGTATGTTCAATGCTCAAGCAATGAGTATTAGATGATATTAATATCAAAGCCGAACTGTCGTAGTTTATCCTTTAAAATACATTAATTTTTTGTCCGGCGAGTTATAAAAAAAATTTGCAAAAATACTTTAAAAAAAATTTCTTCACCTTGAGATATATTTTTAAATTAACATAAATCATTAACCGACGACAATTAATGCAAATCAAAATTATCAAAATAAATATATATAATTTTTAAATAATTTTACCTTAGGAGAATGAGAACTAGCACAAAACTTGTCACGTGACTAGTTCCGAAGTGAAAGGGACCTGTTTTAGTTCTAACGCTTTATATGAAAGAAACCGATAACCTAGGAGGGAGTAAATTGACACCTTTTAGGCACCTTGTGACATATCACGAAACCATCTTAAAAGCATCTACATTGTTTTGATATTATAATAATGGTCATAAAATTTTATCAAATTAATTGATAAATTGTAAACCACCATGAGTGGCAAGGGTATATATAAGTTTGTCATTCCGTTTGTAATTTCCACATTTTTCATTTGCGACCCCACAAAGTATATATATTCTGGATCGTTATAGATAGCGAAGTCGATATAGCCATGTCCGTCTGTAATAGTAATAGTAGTTCGTTGTCTTATAATAAAACCAGTTACATAATCTAGAACGTTATAAAAGTAAATAGTCAAGTGACTGGGTCCAAGTGAATAGGCATCGGCAATAGTTTTAACTGTTTATGACGTTGGTCTACATTAGGAGAACATGGAACATGGATTATAATATCACGTTATACTGGATTTTTCTCTGTTCAAATTCTAATTTTTTTATTGTTTTCTTATTATGAACTTTGCGAATAATAGCCGTGGCCGATTATGTTAGAACCCTGTTTGCTATGAGTGCCGATCACTGTTAAATTGTTGTCACGTTTTATTAGAATTTCTGTATAAAAATTACATCTTATTGAAACAACTTGCAATTAAGGACTGAGATCGAAAAAATCTTAACATACATATATGTTAGTAAAAATGAAAACACTAAACTTACAGTTTTGATTTTTTTATTTGATTGAAATTATTATTATAATTTACGTCTCTATTGTAAACATCCCTTAATGTAAATTTCGGTATTTATAGAGACCTTTGTAACAAATGCTTGGCTTCTTTTGCCGCAACTGCATATTGCTTGCCATACCAAGAACTTTTTGGGAACTTTTTTTGCTTTTGAGTCCTAAACTTTTCTATAACATTCCCTAAAGCATCAGCAACATAAAAATATTGACCCGGAAGCTGCGAACAATTTTCCATACGTGCGTTTTGTCATCTATAAAATTTTTTCTCTTTTGAAAATGTTTTCTATTTATTGGCTTTAAAAACATCATGATGGTCCCCATGATACATGAACCAGGTTTTCTATCAACATTGGAATCAGTTTGACGGCAGACCTTTGGTTGTTTGGCCAACTTTCTGTAGGACCAAGTTGGGTTTTGTTGAAAATATTTAATAGTTTTAGTACGCACTTTTTTCTCGTCACTCATTTTAATCAGATTAACAAAAAATCATCAAAAAACAAGTAAGAGAGCTATATTCGGCTGTGTATATACCCTTCACCAAATTAAACTTTAAAATAAAATTTAAAAAAAAAAATAATTTAAACTTTTTTTTTAATTTTTTTAAACAATATTTTTTAAAAAAAATTTTTTTCTAAATTGTTTTTTTTAAGTTTTTTCAAAATTTTTTTAAAAAATTTTTTTAATTTATTTGTGAAAAAATTTTTGGTTGACCCATTGTAGGTCCAACTTACTATTATAGCCTTATATACATCGTTGCAAACAACAACAAAAAATACAAAATACGCAACAAAATGTCAAAGCATGCAATAAATTGTCGTTTTTTGATGAAATATTCAGAGGTTGTCTCGGATTTTTGCTCATATCTCCGTTATTTATGGACGGATTTTGCTGATTTTAAATAGGAAACTTCTCGAAAGCATGTCTGACACAATTATTGAAGATTTGAATCCCGAAGATATCTGGGGTCTTCAGAAAATTGATTTCAACAGACAGACATCGACTCCGCTATCTATAAGGATCTAGAATATATATATTTTATAGGGTCGGAAAATTATATTGTGGAAATTACAAACAGAATGACAAGCTTACCCTTCTCACGTAGGTGAAGGGTATAAAAATACACGTTTTTCCTTAAAAACGTTGTTTTTCCGATTTCTGTTCCTTTAAAATTTTTTCATAAATATGAAAAATCATTTTGCCACATAAATAAAATGTGATTTGTTGCAAGGACAGACGAATAAAGATTTGTTGATTTTGATGTGACCTCACAATATTTATGCGCAAAAAAGCCCTCATCATGTCCCTAATTTTTATAGTAAATCTAGATTAACCCGGTGCGCTGCGCTACCCCTATCGTAGTAAAATAATAAAAAATATGAGCGAATTTTATAAAAAATTTAATGAATATAATTAAAACCGGAATACCAGTTTTTTTTTATTTATATACCTTTTTAATTATATACCATTAATTTGCCATTGAAAGTATACAAAAATACCCTGCGATATTAATGTTCAATATGTTCGTATGTTTTTAAAGTGAGCAAGTTTCGATCCAAATAGTGTATATAAATTGCAGTCAATCAGTTTATCATGGGCGCTGTTAGAATTAACATCAACTGTATTACCAGCGTATTTTTGGACATTATAAAGTTTGTTATATAAGTGTGTGTATTAAAAGAGAGTGACTATTTGAATTGTTGCATATATTTAAATAAATAAAGAGTTGTTACAAATCTTATACTGCAAAACTCCTTTTATTGGCAATCAAAAGAAAACGGTTTATTTAAAGGAAATAAACCACCGTTTTTAAAAGGTAAAAACGTAACAATTCAAAGATTGAAGATAGAGAATATTGAATATAGTCGATAATCAATTTCAAAATATCCTACGTCTATAAAAATAGATTTTGGTAATATATTATAAAAAAAATCAACATGTTTGTTTTACAATTATCGAATGTATCGAATGTATAAAAACGTCAGGGATGTCACCTGATTTTATATATGGGTTGATTTGTAGTACTAATATAATAATGTATACATATTTATAATAAAATATTTTATATTTTAAATCTATGCGGACTTGGTTGTAATGCAATCATTATCTTAAAGGTATATTAATTTTATTTTACTAAATTTCAGCTGTTTTTAAAACTGTTATACGTAAAAGCGCTGAGTTTCCACACGTGGCCAAAATGTGGATTGGACCGAAATTGGTGATATTTATATATGACCCTAGAGATGTTGAAATATTACTAAGCAGTCAGGTATATATAGACAAAGCATCCGAGTATAAATTTTTCAAACCATGGCTAGGAGATGGTCTACTAATTAGTACGGGTATGTAATTTATTAATAAAAAAAAACAAACAAAAATCACAAATTAACAAATATGAAAAAAAGCATGCTCCCAAAATTATAAAAAGAATATTTTGCACAAATGTTTGAAATCAAATGAGTCACTTGGAAACACAGACATATTGTGTTCATTTTCTGTGAATAATTAATAAAAAATTTACTTAATGTGACATTTAAATAAAAAAACATAAATTTATATGTGTTAAAAAATAATATTACATTTAAATCAAAAATAAAATAATGCGTAACATAAATATTTGTCAGTGTAGGTGGTAGAATGGGGGGAATGAACGAACATGTTAAAACCATGTTACCAAATGTTAATGACTCGTTGATCACTAGGAAGTGGGCAATTCACACACATATTATTGGTACTCACAGTTTTGAAGTGTCAAGTATTTGTATATGAACACAAATATAAAATAAAGAAATGTGTTAACAATTAATTTTACTTAAACAGGAATTATAAATCAATTTAGACATATTTTTCCTTAAAAGTTTATATTGCGAGTAATACTACATAATTTGAATATTAATGACTACTCACTACTAATTTAATAGAATGATTTAACAATTTCATTTGTGCTTACTTTAGCTTGTCTACTTATTTAAATAACAATACAAATTCTAAGTGTAATAGTATAATAATTCACACTATTCATTGTTAACCATGTTTTCCAGGTCACAAATGGCGTTCACATCGTAAATTGATTGCACCCACATTCCATTTAAACGTTTTGAAGAGTTTCATTGATCTTTTCAATGAAAATTCACGCAATGTAGTGCGTAAACTACAAGCAGAGGATGGCAAAAGTTTCGATTGTCACGATTACATGAGTGAGGCAACGGTTGAAATTCTATTGGGTAAGTAATGAAAGTAATTGTTATATACGTACTTACTTCTATTATTATTATTGTTAATTATAACAAAAGAGCTTGGAAATAAATACAAATGTTTAACAATGATCGTTAGAAATGTATGTTAATTATTTCCTCTGTTAACTTGTGTCACTTGAAGTCACAATTATTTAAATTGTTGACAATATAACATTAATTTTTTGCCACACCAATTGCAATATTTTGAAAATTCCACACACTTTTTATTATTATTGCATTTGTTGCATAAGTAATCAACTGACAATTAGTGCTTCATTAACAGTAACAATAAAAATATATGTTAATGACATTGTCCGTTATATTTTAAATCTAGTATTTTCACAATTTTGATAAAATGCCAAATGTTATAATAGTATTATGTTGCCAAACAATAGCAAATACATCCTTAAAATAAATATTTGCAAAACAATAAAAACTATTATCGATAGACAATTTACAACAGTTGTACAGAAAGAAATATTGTCAATAAAAAAAAATTACAAGTTTATATCATTATCATGCAATTTGCAATCAGTTCAACCATGTTCAACAATAAAAACTGCAATGGGCATGTAATTAAATACTGTATACCCATTTCTTTGCAGAAACACAACATAGCAGTGGTACACAAACTTTTATAAAATTGTACATATTACATAACTATAAAAAGTATGTTTGATTTTCTTTGACTCTATGAAGAATTGAGTTAGGTTTGGTAAGGGCAGTTGTCAGAGAATGAAATTAGAATTATTTGCATAATGTGCCTACACGATACGCTGCTCAACCAGAATATCTACCTTAGATCCAAACTGAACTTCTATTCAATGATTTTCATCGATGGCAACCAAGTATTGAGTATTTGAATATTTGTATACCCTTCACCTTCGTGAGAAGAGTATATATAAGTTTGTCATTCCGTTTGTAAATTTCCACAATATAATTTTCCGACCCTATAAAATATATATATTCTGGATCCTTATAGATAGCGGAGTCGATTTGGCCATGTCCGTCTGTCTGTTAAAATCAATTTTCTGAAAACCCCAGATATCTTCGGGAGCCAAATCTTCAATAATTCTGTCAGACATGCTTTCGAGAAGTTTTCTATTTAAAATCAGCAATCTATAAATAACGGAGATATGAACAAAATTCCGAGACAACCTTGATTTTTATCCTATTTTTGATCTATGATCATAAATATAGACAATATGGATATCTAATGATAGATATTTCAAAATCCAACGATGTATATAAGGCTATAGTAAGTTGGACCTACAATGGGTCAAAATGGGGAAAAATATTTTTTAACCCGAATTTTTTTTTCACAAAAAAAAAATTTTTTTTTGTCATAAATTTTTTCCACTAATAAATTAAAAAAAAAAAATTTAATTTAAAAAATTTAAAAAAAAAAAATGGAAAAAACATTAAAAAAAATTTTTCAAAAAAATTTTTTTTTAATTTTATTTTAAAGTATAATTTGGTGAAGGGTATATAAGATTCGGCACAGCCGAATATAGCTCTCTTACTTGTTATACTAAAAATCGATTTTTGGTATAAAAAAGGAGTGATCACAGATTGAGCTTATTTTCCCTCAAATCCCAGTATTTACGAAAGAATTAACTATTTAAGATATTCAAGTTTTTTATACAACACTCAATTTTTGGTATATAAAATAGGAATGATCACAGATTGAACTTATTTTGTTAAGAATCGCAGTATTTAGAAAGTTATTAACGATTTAAGATATTTAAGTTTTTGGTATAAAATATGAGTATTCACAGATTGAGCTTATTTTGTTTAGAATCTTAGTATTTGCAAAGTTATTAACGATTTAAGATATATGAGATTTTTATACTAAAAATCGATTTTTGGTATAAAATATGAGTGATCACAGATTGAATTTATTTTTACTTAAAATCGTAGTATTAACAAAGTTATTAGCGATTTAAGATGTTTGAGTTTTTGGTATATAATATGAGTGATCACAGATTGAGCTTCTTCGATTTAAGATATTTGATTTTTTATACTAAAAATCGATTTTTGGTATAAAATATGAGTAATCACAGAATTAGCTGAATTTGTCTATAATCGCAGTATTTACAAAGTTATTAACGATCTAAGATATTCGAGTTTTTTTATACAAAATTAAATTTTTGGTATATAAAATAGGAGTGATCACAGATTGAACTTATTTTCCGTAAAATCGCAGTATTTACACAGTTATTAACGATTTAAGATATTTGAGTTTTTGGTATAAAATATGACTGCTCATAGATTGAGCTTATTTTGTTTAGATGTTTGAGTTTTTGGTATATAATATGAGTGATCACAGATTGAGCTTCCTCGATTTAAGATATTTGAGTTTTTATACTAAAAATCGATTTTTGGTATAAAATATGAGTAATCATAGAATTAGCTTATTTTGTCTTTAATCTCAGTATTTACAAAGTTATTAGCGATTTAAGATATTTGCTTTTTTTATACTAAAAATCGATTTTAAGTCTAAAATAAGAGTGATCACAGATTGAGCTTGTTTTCCTTGAAATCTAAGTATTTACAAAGTTATTAACGATTTAAAATATTTGAGTTTCATAATAAAATATTTATATCAATTTAAAAAAACAATAAATAAATAAAAATTGTACGCGAATTTACCCGTTTTTACCCGCTAAACCTTCGAATTTACAAAAATACCTTCTTAGTGGATCTTCATAGGGAGAAGAGACTACATAGTCCAAATTTCATTTTTCTACCTTTTGGGCTAAGCGAACGATGTCGAATCAGTCAGTCACTCAGTAACGTTACTCTTAGATAGATTCAAATATTAATAAATCCTGCACTATAAGTGCTGTTAGTAACATCACTGTTTAACTACAATTGCATAACTTTGAAATATTTTATTTGCTTTACGAAATTTCAACTAAATATTAATTTCTTTCATTTTTCGCTATTTTCTATTAGTTTTTGGTTTCTTTGTACTTTTTTTTATATTTTATTTTGCCGTAACTCATTGGAGCTTGACTATTTTACTTGACTTTTTCCATGGAGAGGATCTACGTCATGATAACAAGTTTGTATTTGTTTTTTCTTTAGGTTGAATTCATTCGCACGTTACTGACACATGTTCATGGTTTGCAATCAGGTTTCTTGGTTAGATGGTTAAATGTTTGTTTGGCTCCACTATGTAGGCCAAAGAAATGAAAAGTTTCCAATTTGTTTGGGTTGTTTTGTTGGACATTAAAGTTAAATAAAGAAATTGTATGTGCATAAATATTAAAAAAAACTGTATTATGCAATGTAAATGGATATTATTTGTTTTCTTTTTGCATTTTTCTTTATATTTATATTGCTAGCAATACTTTTATAGCAGACTATTTACCTAAAGGAAGTTAAAAATATGGTGAGGTCAATGTAACCACCGAAGAAGTAGTCCATGTAGTGGCTAAAGTAGTATTTGGGTAAATTAAACAAATACGAATATTAATGAAGCATTAAATAATGTGTCTAAAGCAAATGCAACCATTATTTGAGGTTAATAGAAAATAGGGTTATAATAAGTGCAGTATTTACTAAATATTATACGAGTATTGCGGAAATGGAAAGAAATGGAGTACAAAAAACTGGTTAACCTAAATACTCTAAGAACGTTGTAAAATCGAAATATTTTCCTATAAAGCTTAAATATATCTAAATCATTAGAAATAAAAGCTTGTTTGTCAAATTGATTATTAATTATAATATTTATTCAAAGCATTGGAAAATCCAGTATTTATATGTTTTGTTTCCCAAAAATTTTTTTAAAAAGTAACATCTTTTTTGCAAACACACACATGCAATATATTAATTTATACATATTTTTTCAATTTTCTTTTACTGCTAGTCTTACCACTTTTATAAAATTCAATTTATTACACGAACATTAGCCGGCCTGCATCTTCAAAAACCCCAAAACAAAAAAAAATAAAAAAACTTCCACTCAAATGCAAAACAAAACATACTCTTTCCATTTATTACGTGTCACTGTGATGCAAGATTAAGTTGAAGAAACTTATCAATTGTGTATTAAGGAAAACACTAACGTAGAAATACAACGTATTGCCAATCATTAGTCAAGAAATCACATGAATGGTTTCCTAAAAATAAGTTTTGAAAGCATTGTAAAGTGTGTAAACTTTCAATTTTAGTTGTTCGCAATTTTCCAGACACCATTTACACATGACTAAATGAACAGAGCAGATGGACTGTAACCATCCGGGTTATAGGATCATTGTACAGTATGATAAGTGAATTATGGTTTTTATATGTATTAAATACGCCATTTTTTTAAATGACATAATGATACTGTTCACAATTTTAAAATTTTTTTAAAACATGTTGCTTTGAATAGTCTGATCGTTTTGACCGATTTGAACGATATTGACAGTTTTAATGTGATCTAGTTTTTGTTTAATACCTTTTACATTGTACAAATTACAATCCATTAACAATTTAACTATTTTTTTATCAAATACCCCTCAAACAGAAAGTCAATCGTTTGTTAAATTATTTGATATTAAATAAATCCTTAAATCTTTGTTTAACATTTTAATAAATTGATGACAAAATAATTATGATTCTAAAATGCTTGAGAATGGAGTTGATTTCAAATCTTTCTAAATTAAAAAATAGTTTGAATTAAATACGCCAACTTTTTTACAGTAATAATTGTAATAATTCCACAATTTCAAAATTTCTTTAATCCGAATTAATAAATTCCTTTGAATAAGCAAGCGGGTGTGACCGATTTGAATGAGATTGAGAGCTTTAATTTAATTTAAACAAGCTGTAAAATTACTTTTCTTATTTTCATATCTCTCTACAAGTTATAATCCATAAAGCAAAAAGTCGAACGTTTGTAAAGTGTTTAATTATGAAACGTGTCCTCAAATCTTTGTTTAATCATTTAAATTAACGAATGAAAAAATATTTTTTTATGAGAACAATATTCATTACTTGTACTCAATCGTTTGAGAATGGAGTTGATTTCAAATCATTCTCATTTCATATTTAAACCTAATGGTAGTGTCACACATATTTACTCAAAAAAACGTAACCCTTTTTTAGCACGAATTTGTTTGGAAATAAATCTGTAATGTTGTCTAAACGGATAGATTGATTTTTTCAAATATAGTACAAATCTTTCATATCGGATCAAAAACAGAAAATTGGGATCGTTTTAAATTAGCTTAAGGTGCCGTCTAAGTTCAAAACATAAACTCTACTCTACCTCTTTTATATCAATTCATCTAGAAATAACAGACATATTAAGAGTAGAGCTGAATTCAATTGAAGATGTACCCATCGACTATTGGAGTTGTTTTTGTACTCCGATCTGTACGCAATTGGAGTAGAATCTACTCTAAACTTGTCTTTAGTATAATATTAAGTTTATTTTTTAAAGAAAACACCAACTGTGGTGCAGTATTGGCACTGTTGTGTTATCTAGGTAGAAATTCTCCCTATTTTAAATTTCACACAAGTAATCTAAGTAACCTTGAAATCTTGTTGGGCTTTTCGATCTAAACTAGATCTAGAATAACTCTAATATACATAAATCCGAGAGAAACTTCCACTAACTCATCACCCAGCAGTCGCAAGGCCAATTACGAAAAGTGTGGCCGCACTTCTCGGCGGCTGAATTCTCATGTGACCGTTATGATAACCAAAATACAAACCCCAATCAATTTTAGAACTTCTACTTGGGTACAAGTCTCCTCCGATCAGAAGTAGAGGAATGAAAGGGGCGAATGAGGGAACATTTCACTGACCGTTATACCCCTTATCACCTAAAAAATATGGAGGCATTTATCCTCCCCCAACAGATTCTCTGTCACCAGCATGAATCACTACAGTTCCATCACAATATTAACTGCCATAGTCACTCAGATCTCAGAAGGCTTAAATCAGCAAATACCTACTGAAAAATCAGTCCTTATAGCGCTGGAAATGTGAAAAGCTTTCAACAATGACAGCTTCACGGTTCCCAAAACTCTAGAAACAGCAATGGTCATCTTTGGTCGCTTGAGAAATATTCAAAATTATGACACATCCTTACAAACAATTTATTTGTCGCATAGAAACTTTTGACCGCGTCGTTTTTCTAATTTAACGCCCCTGTACTATTTTCTTTGGGGACATTTGAAAGACTGGGTTTATGTAAACAAACCATAAACAATTGATGTTCTGTAATTCTACTTTACAATGGAATCAATAAAATTGAATATGTCAAAAAAAAAACTGCATTTTCAAACCAATTTACTTTCTAACCTCAAACTTGTCCACCCTTTGTATGGCATCTTTTAACAAAACTCAAATCTACGGTCGCAATACGCCTTTCAACTCGTATAGAGAGAAAACTGCGGGATACATGTAAATGGTGTTTCTAAATCAGATGTCTCCGTAAAAAAAATTAAAACTTTTTTTCTGTTTCTGCTCACTCTGGAAGTACCGCTTTGATTCAACATTTGAACCAACACTTTTCAAATTTTATTTAGTTTTGGCAACATTTTTCTTGGTATTCTTTGAAATGATGAAGAATTCCATAAGTCCACCTTTATTTCTGTTACACTAAAATACAAATAAATGTTTTTTTTACAATATTAATTAAAAAATTATTTTTCACCATTTTCTGCTTCCAGAAACTGCTATGGGTGTTTCAAGAAAAACCCAAGACAAGTCAGGCTATGAATATGCGTTGGCAGTAATGAAAATGTGTGACATTCTACACATGAGACATCGTAGTCTTTTCTTGAGAAATGAATTCCTGTTCACACTTACCAAATACTATCACGATCAAGGCAAACTTTTAAATATTATACATGGTCTAACTAAAAAAGTCATCAAGAATAAGAAAGAAGCTTTTACCAAGGGCACAAGAGGCTCCCTCGCCCAATACGAATGGACTAAAGATGGTGAATTAATAACGGAAAGTCTCAAATCGAATGGTGTTAATGGTAAAAATGAAAAGGTTACCTCTGTTGAGGGTTTATCGTTTGGTCAAGCAGAGGGTTTAAAAGATGACTTGGATGTTGATGACAATGATGTGGGAGAGAAGAAGAGGTTGGCATTTTTGGATTTGTTATTGGAGAGCGCTCAAAATGGTGCCGCTATAACGGATACCGAAATTAAAGAACAAGTTGACACCATAATGTTTGAAGGTCATGATACCACAGCGGCTGGCTCTTCATTCTTCTTGTCACTCATGGGAATACATCAGCATATACAGGATAGGGTTATAGCTGAATTGGATGAAATATTCCAGGGTTCCGATAGATCGTGTACCTTTCAAGATACTTTAGAAATGAAATACCTGGAAAGATGTTTAATGGAAACATTAAGAATGTATCCACCAGTACCGCTTATAGCCCGAGAACTGCAAGAGGATTTGAAATTGGTATCGAATAATTATGTTATACCCAAAGGAGCTACCATTACAGTGGCCACCATAAAATTACATCGCAATCCTTTGGTATATGAAAATCCCAATGTTTTCAATCCTGATAACTTTTTACCCGAACGTCAGGCTAATCGTCATTACTATGCCTTTGTACCATTTTCAGCAGGACCCAGAAGTTGTGTGGGTAAGTTTTCAAGCAAAATGATTAAGAAAATAAAAAAATACATGTATGTAAAATATATAAAAAATATTTTATGTTTTAGGTCGCAAATATGCCATGTTAAAATTGAAAATACTTTTATCAACAATTCTACGCAACTATCGTGTCTATTCGGATATGACTGAAGAGGATTTCAAACTACAGGCCGATATTATTTTAAAACGTGAAGAAGGTTTTCGTATTCGTTTGCAACCTCGCCGATCAGCGGCTCCTCATTCATTTGCAGCAACTAACACCACCAATTTGTCTAATCCAACTTATACTAGTTCCACTGTTTAATAATTTTAATATAAATATATGTATTGTTTTTTCGTCTCTATTTCACAACAATTTAATGATTTTATTATATTTTATGTATCCTTCTACTTAATTTTGTAATATTTTATTGAATGTACGATAGATATATCAATACTATTTTTATAGTTGTATGTGTATGCATTTATTTAAGAATTGATTTTTTTGGGTATAAATTAAAGAAATTTCATTGTTGTATTTTAAGTTTCATAAATATTGTATGTATCTATAATAGTTTGTAAAAAACCGTAATAAAAAACTTATGTTTATACAGGAAATGGAATTTAATTCATAATATAATATCGAAAAAAAACTAATTTCTGTTTTTTAGCAAAGATTCGAACCACAAATATTAAACATTTATAGTTTCTCTACAAGATCGATTTAGTGTAACACTAGTTATCGGTAATACTAGTGATAACAAAGTTAATATGAGGGTAATATAGAGATGAAACGTAATTGTCAAAAACCTAAGTCTGTTGTCAAAAACTTATCTATGATAATAACTAAAAAAACACACAAGAAACAACTAAAAGTTTTGTGTATTTAATCACATAAAAAATACATTTTTGGATAAAAATATCACAAATACAGCTTATTTTCTGAGCGGAGCTTCATTTTTCGAAATGGAGCTTTTATCGATGAATTCAAAATTTTTTAATTTTACATACAAAATTGATTTTTGCTCAAAAATATAAGTGTTCACAGGTTAAGTTCATTTTAGAGATATTGTTAGAATATGGTTATCGATTTGACAATTATTTAAGTTATTAACGAACCAAGATTTTTAATGTTTCATTAAAAAATAAATGTTTGAGTAGAAATAGGCGTAATCGCTTACTTTCCTGGTTGGACTAATCTTGGGTACTTAAGTTAACGAACGAACTGGTTCAATTGTACGATTATATTATTTAAACTAAATGAACTAATTCAAATCGTTTGCTCACTTAGTTCAATATTGAACTATGAAGTAATATGATCCATATATACCCTCTGATAGAGTGCCGAAGAAATAAGAGCCATAATGGATATAACCCGGTCTCATAATTATATGGCAACTGACAGCGGAATAAAAAACCCAAGGAGCATTTAAGCTCTAGTATCATACTGTTCTTTTAGTTCAGAACAGAGATACAATTTTAATATTTTATTATAAGAAATATTTATATTATTATCTATTAAATAAACCCTCGCTTCTTGTTCTTCTATAAACAGGGATTTCAAAGTCAAAAAGAGAGAACTATGAACTGAAATGAGCAGTCATTGAAATTTGGTTTGACGCTCTTTGGGATCGGAGAAACGCGATACAAACCTAAGCACGATTTTCCATAAATTTGTATTGATTTTCATTTAATTGGTTCCGAGATTCATAATTGTAGCTAAAAAAAATTGATTTTTCAATAAAACATACCATTCTTATAGTGGGGAGAGTATATTGGATTTTTTGTCTCATATAGCTAATCCCACAGATTATTTCAGATATGAAACAAATGAAAGTTGTCAAAAAATTAATATTGAACCGTATCGTTATTTTGATGTTCTACAACCACATTTCAATGGTTGTGGAATAAAATTTTCAATAGGCAACGAGTGTGATATATACTCTCCCTCTTTTCAAACCACAACCATTTTGACATTTTCTTTTGTTTGTTTTCTATTGACATGTTACTGAAACCCGCTTATTCTTATCTGTATAATTTGTGGCCAATCCAATCCAAATCAAATCAACTTATCTTGTAGTAGTTTTACGAGGTCTTTCTCCCAAATGTATAGTTTTTACAGTACCTGTGTTTTATAACTTTTGAATTGAATATTTATCCCAAATAGTATTTTGCTTCAATCGAGCATTAAAATCGTTTTTTATTTTGTTTTTTTTAATTTTCGCAAACCTTTCTAAAACTTGTGGGAAAAAATATTTTTGTATGAAAACTGTTAGTTTAACTATTAGTTAACACATAACCAAACTTCGTGTTAGTATAACCACATTCTATAAATTTATTTTTGTTAAACTTAAATGCTTAAAACGTGGAAATTTACCGTATTTTAATAGAAAACCTAGTACATATTTAGTTAAAGGTCATATTTTTGAAAACTGATATTAGAGAATATAATTTTCTAGAGTGTGTATATTATTTTTATTAAAAATTTTATATTTTCATGGATGTAAAAAAATGTATTAAACTTACCTCTAAAACATTTTTTTCGATAATTTCCATATATCAATTTTCTTGATAATCAAATTTAAGTTGCTATTTATTTGGTTTTTTAATTTGAATTATATTTTTAATTAACACATTTACCGGCATTTATTTCAAATTTTCTTTTAGCTATCGATTAATATTGGCACATAATTTCCGGGGAAATTTCAAGAAACACATTTACCAACATTTATTTTAATCATTTCCATCTCCCTTTTCCGAAAAATTTTAATTAACACATTTACCGGCATTTTTTTTTTTAATTTTTTCTTTTTGCTATCGATTAATATTTGCACATAATTTCCGGGGTAATTTCAAGAAACACATTTACCAACATTTATTTTAAACATTTCCATCTCCCTTTTCCTATCGATTAAATATTTCACCTATTTACCAACTTTATTCACACTATTACCAATTTATCGACTACTAGCATGATAATGCTGTGCACACTAAAAACACATCACTAGCGATGCAATAATAAAAAATGCAATGACACACAAACTTTGCCACAGTGTCCCGTTATAAACTTCTGACTACATTTTTCGGCATTTATACATTATGTACTAACATTCTTTCATTTTATTCTGATTACACAATTCTTACACTTTATTTTGAATGTATTTTCATACCACTACACTAATTTTGTACCACTTTTTTAAGGAAAATATGTAAGCTGCTACAACCCGCGTCTTTACACTTTGACAAGCGACATTAAACTAAGGATTAGAGATGGTAATTCTAATAAGAAACAGTGTTGTATTTTAAAAGTTATAGAGAATGACAAACAGAAATCGTAGTAGAAAGGTAACGATATATTGAATTTTTCAAATTTGAATACATTTTTGAAAAAGTGAGTACATATAAAGTGGCAGATTTTGTACATATTTTATTTTGTATTTTCAATGAATTATAAACTTATTTTTACATTCATTGTTATACATACATTTCGGTGGTCGTAAATTCAAATTATATGCAAAGAACATATGCACTAAAATCCGTTAAAGCACTTTCTTTTTAACGAACTATTTCAGATTCCTTTGAAAATGTTGATTTTACTCGAGCAATGAAAATGTACCACTGATGAAACGTACATCGCCTATAATGAAAAATCATCATTTGTTCGGCCGAGTTCGTAAGAAATTATCTACATTGCTGCTGTAATTGTTAATCATTTAATTCTAGATTTTCATTATAAATGTTAGTTTTTTGGGTTAAAATTATAGTTTTTATTAAATTTTCTTTATATTTTTTTTTTATAAAAAGCCATAAAATACTTATAATTGCACAAAAATAAATACAAAATTAATCATTACCACATGGAATACAAAATTTCAAATTGCAGTAAAAAATAAAACAAATTGGAATAACAAAATTTTATAATGTTAAGCCATAATATAACTATTACAAGGTAGAATCAGTAGAAAAGTAAGTTCTCAATTTTTCATGCCTTGAATTGTCAGACAAATACATATACAAAATAAAATATAAAATATTAAAAAATAAAAAAAGTTTTTAAGAATTTTTGTGAAGAAATCAATTTAACATTAAGCCATATAACAAGAAATATGAGTGTGAAATGTGCTGTGTTCATTTGAACAAAAGGATATAAGATTTTTAAAATGTCCTGAACAAAAAATGGAGTACAGCTTGCGGCATTGAGTTTTAAATTTTCTTTATTTTTATTCATATATTTTTTTCTCATTTTCTCATATTTGACATAACAAGGCATACAATTTTAAACTCTCCCTACTGATTCTACCTGGTTATTGTTGTATCATGATGTTAAGCATTCGCTTACATAGATTTCATTTGAGCCATTAAATCATCTAAATTAACGTCGGCTGCTGCCGATACGGTGTTAGAATCACTGGCCGCTTGTTTATCGGGAGCTTCATAAGCTAAACGCAAACCGGAAGCCGGTTCTTCACTTTTAACCGCCGTTTCCTGCGGCTGAGAATCATCTACCAACTCAATACCCCATTCGTTGTCATCGTGTAAAGGTTGTTCCTCTTCAACTTGCTCCACTTCAACAACGGCTTTAGGTTTAGCCTGGAAATCTTTTTGTCTAGCCAGGCAGTGACGATCATCACATTGTGTATTGGGCTTTAGAGTCATTTTGGGGAAGAAATCTTTCATGGCATTGTAGCCCAAATAATCAGAAACTTCACCAAAATTTAGTAAATATTTTAGAGTATTTTGTACCAACATGCCGGCCGTAATACCCATAGTAGTGGGCAAGGAAGCTGCACATACGCCTTCTCTCTTCAAAGTACGTTCATCTATATTTTCTGCAACCACTAGAGGTGGTGCACAGGCAAAACAGGCCGTCTCTCCGGGTCTGATAAATTGTATATGGCCAGACACTGCATTTTCGGAAACACCAGATTCAAACCAATTTAGGGACAGTTCATTGCATGCTGTATTTATTGCCATGCGAGCTTCGAAATTATCTACACAACTCAACACCAAATCAACAGGTTGTCCCGCCTGCAAACCACCGTGCGCAATAGTATCTAGAAATTTATCAAATGATTCCACAGTGGTAATGTTATAATTATGTGTTTCTATCGTTACATCGGGATTGATGAAGGTTAATGTTTTGGCGGCCGCCTCCACCTTCGACAGACCCGCTTGATCGGGTGTAAAGAACAAACGATTCATATTGGCCAACTCAACCTTGTCATAATCGAAAAGTATTAGTTTGCCCACACCGCAACGTGTTAACATGTCAGCGGTGACACTGCCTACGCCACCAACACCCACTACGGCTACTGCCTTGTCACGTATACGTTCATATTCCTTGACAATTCCCATACGCTGTAAGGCCATCAGGCGACTGTATGGATTTGAGTCTACCACTTCGGCGGACATTTTATCAATCCGTTGTCTTGCTGTCTGACTTTCATGGCGTTGTTGTTCCAATTCTTGTTTCAACTCGGCGATTTTCGTTTGTAATTGTTCAATTGCAGACATTTTTCGTTAAAATCTTTAGAAATTTTACAAAAAAGAAAACAATTGTCTTCGTGTCACTTTCAAAACAAAATTTCTTTAAAAAATATAAAGTGCTTCTTCTTTTTAATTTACATTGGACATTTCGCTGGTGGATTGTTAACATAAATATTTTCTTGAGATGTAGATGTCGCCTTTAGTGGGTTTATAGAGAGTTGCATTTATGGCTATTATGAAAATATATTTTAAATTTTAAATGAATATACAAATTTTAACAATATAAAATTATTAGGGACAAATAACTTGTTAATAATAGTTTAAAAAAAATTGTTTGCAAATTTATCTTTAATAAAATAAATATCAATGTATTTTTAATATTGTTTGTACCATGCAGAATCATATTTAATTCTCTTCTAAAACTCAAATTTAGTTCTTCAAACGGCAAATGTATTCCTAATTCAATTTTCTAAATCAAATTAAATGTTTCCCTTAACTATTACATTAAATAATTCATTACGAATTAATTAATAGTCATAATTCCTTAGTATTGAATTCATTCATATGATAATTTCTTCTCCATAAAATTAATTCCTTATTAAATCAAATCATTCCTTATTAAATATTGTATTTATGTGGTTCAACGCACCTATTTGGTGGTTCAACGCACCTAAACAAGTGGATTTTGAGATCATTTTTCTGTAGAGCAAACACGGTTGAATATATTGCAAGTCTGATTTCACCAGTCGATTCTGCAGCGAAAATTAATACAATGGACATTTTTTGAATTCTTAAAACAGGTGGCGCAAATCTCATAAAAAAAGAATTTTAGTTTTTTTAAACATGGACGATGAAAAGGCATTTTAACCCGTTAAAAAGTTATGTGGCGATATTCAACTACAACTCCTCTTGTTTTGAATTTCAAAATTGTGCACTGTAAACCTATAGTAATATTCATTAACTTGATAGTAAAACGAATAAAACATTGCGAATTTGATTTTCTGAATATAAAACTAATCTTTATTATAAAAAACTCAATAAGGCAATCATTTTACAATCGTTTTTCTGGATTCTTAAAATGTACAGTTTTTCCTGTATTTTTGGCAAAAATTTGTGTCAATTCCTCTTCGCTTAATGTTTTTTGATGTACTCTTTTCATATGATTAGCAAACCTTAAATAAAATGTAATTAAATATCCGTTTTCAAATAATAAATCCACAAACTAACCTTATTCTCCTTTCAAAACCAAGTTCAGGACAAAATTCACACTTGTAAGGCATGCCAGTATGTTTGAAAAGATGAGCTTTAAGCTTGTTACGATTATCATAGACCGCTGAGCAATAGGTGCAGGCATGAGTTACACCTTCATGTTTTTGCAAGTGATAAGTCAGTCTGACTTTGATGGCGAAACGTTTGTCACACAAGTGACATGCATAGGGTAGTTCTCCTGTATGCGAGCGCATATGAATTACCAGTTCTACTTTGCGCGGATATGCTTTATCACACTGATCACATTTGAAGGGTCGTTCTTTATGTAATCTCTTGTGGGCGGATAATTGAACTCGTCCACCAAACGAATTACCACACTCAAAACAAATGTAGCCATATTTTCTTGAATGAACTTTTTCTTCGTGTTCCTCTAAATGTTTTAAGTGTGTAAAGTTTTTATTACACTGAGTGCATGTGAACTTTGATATTCTGGATATATGTATGTAGCATTCTGTAGAGTAGTGGTCATCTAATTCGTCTTTAGTTTCAAATGCAGAAGCTACGAAAGAGGTATAGAAATATAATTTGTATTTCAAAAGCTTTTATTGTATTTATTTTAAATTGAGAATAAATGCTAAATAAATGTGTAATATGTACTTTAATAAATTAATTTAAGATTTTAGTTTTATTGTATGTATTTATTTAAATTATATTAAGTATTAGTATAAACAATAACTTAATTTATAATTAAAACTAATTTATTTTTATTATTTTCCAAGTACTTCTATCTCTTCTTGTTGGTCATCATCACTGACGCTCACTACAAGATTTTGCTCATCGATCTGCTTAATATTGACACTTTTGCCAGTGTTTTTTTGGAACATTTCGTTCAGTGCTTCCTCTGATATAGAAGCATGATGAACACGTGTTAAATGGCGTTTAAAACTAAAAAAAATATAGGATATTTAAAATGATTAACAAACAGTTTATGAAAATTAATGTAAAAAAAAAATATATACTTACGTATTCCGTGTAGCAAATCCATGATCATCACACAGCTGACAACGATAGGGCATACCCGTGTGTTTAAACGAATGTGCTTTTAATTTCTGTTTCGAATTGAATTCGGCTCCACATTCCTTACAGTAGTGCTTGATGCCATAGTGTTTTTGCAGATGATAGGTAAGGCGCACTTTGATGGCAAAGCGTTTCTCACACAAGTGGCAGGCATATGGTTGTTCACCCGTATGCGATCTAAGATGCACATTTAAATCAAATGGTCTGGCATATTTCTTATCACAATGTGGACACGGTATATTCTTCTCCAAATGCAATTTCATATGATTCACTAGTTGATTTCTCAATTTGAACGCATTTCCACATATATTACAGACATTGTCGCGTTCTTTATGCGCTTGTTTACGATGTACTTCCAGTAAATATTGCGAAGCATACTGACGCTCACAGTCTGCGCATACGTAAACTATATCTGAACTTTCGGCATGATGGACTTTTTCGTGCTGATGTAGAGATTTGGAATTTTTAAACTCACGAGCTATGTGTGATCAAGTTATACATTAAATTTAATATTAGTTTTGTTTTGTCTTTCATTTTTTGTTTGTATAATATGTTTAATTTTGTTTATATTTAAAAAAACTTCACTTTAACTTTGTTTTGTAAAATAGTCAGTCGAAAATGTTGGTTCTGGGCAGCTATAAAAACAAATTGAATTCAAACTCAGCTGACCTTTTAACGAATACATTAAAGCTACATATGGGTCAATAGTATTGATAATATGCCGCTTTACTGAATACTCAAGTAATTTAGGATATTGGCGCAATCAAGAAAGATGTAAGCAAACATTTTAACAAAGTATTTTATGACATTCAAAGGGAAACGTTAAACGTTAATTTTTCTAAAATCATAACTTAAATTGTAAAGTAAATAAAGGATTTCTTGGTGTCACTTATGATCTTTGAATAAAATTTTAAAGTTGGCTTTAAATTATATATTATATAGGCATTTCCACAGATAGGGCTATCGTTTGTATTACATATATTATAATATATAAAATACGATGATTTTCATAATTTTTGGAAATTTTGAGTTGAATTTACTTAATTAATCGGTAATACAAACATGATGAAAAATATCTCACGTTGCGAATGTCGCGTGGCAAATCATACTTAAGGTTGTAAAAAAATCAATGCAAATATTTTAACAAGACTACTCTCAACTGTTAGCTACATTATTCTATTTTAATTTAAAAAAAATCGTTGATAAATTATGTTCCGATTCGCTGATTTGTGCATTTTTATTGATGCAGTCGAAAACGATTTATATTTTTTGTCTTGTTCGAGATACCATGTTTATTGCTAATAAATTGGAAACAACTAAACGACAAAACCTATATCTTGCCCTAAATAAAGTTTTACAAATATGCTATCAAAAAATGTAAATAAGAAAAATAATTGTTCTGGCTATTTTCACTTCAAAGGCGTACGAATGTCGCGTTCGGTACCGTTGAAATTTCCATATTTTTCAAAAGATTTGACTTGTAGTATGTACACTATATTCGGGGAAAAAATATTTTTAATTTTATCAAAAAATGTTTGGGTGAAAAAAATTTGTTGACGAAAAATGCACCAATCATGTATATTGATATTAACATACAGGCGGACATGGGTTTATGGGGTCAGAAATGAAAAATTTAGAAATTACAAAAGGAATGACAAACATATATACACTTACAACTCATGGTAAAGGGTATAATAATTGTAATACTTACGACAAAATGAACACAGGTATGTTTTCGTATCATCCACAACTTTGTTCTCCTCCTCTTTACGTTTATGTAGTTCCAAATGCTTATTCAAGTTTTTCTTGAGTAATTTTTTTCGACAAATATTACAGTTTACCGAAATATCCGAACTACCCTCCACTTTTATGATTTCTATGATATTTCTATTTTCCATAACCAAATTGTCATCTTGTAAATGTGGTTCATCATACACTCTTTCGCACGTTTTAGCGTGACATTCTAAAAGACTTATATTTTCAAATGTTTTAGAACATTTAATGCATTGATATGTTGTTGTATCGTCAAGTGCTAAAGCATCTAGTTCTTTTGGATGAAGGCTTTCTATATGTTCCTTTAAGTTGTTCACATTTGCAGCATCACATTGAAACGGACATTTATCACCTTGACCATGGACAATAGCTTGATGTAGATAGAATATATTTTCCGAGTAGAAATTGTTGTTACAATCCATGCATATGTAGGTTTTTTTAGTTGCATTTTGTATGGGCAAGCTATGCCTAAACTCTTTGTGCCGTTTAAGAGCTGTGCGACATCTATACTCAGTTTGACACTGGGCACACTTATGCGGTCGTATTTGTCTATGTATATTCATATGACCCTCATACGATACATCTCCGCGCAATATCACTTTACATTCGCCACATTTCCATTTTGAAGGTACGAAATTATTTACTTCATTTGCATCAAATTCTATCAGATAGTCTTCATCGTTCTCATCTTCTGGAAAGTAGGCGTCTCCGTCAGCACTTTGATTATCATTAATATTAACATTTTCCTGAGTAGCTGCCACCTGGGCTAAACCTACTAATAAATTTTCCTTCTGGTTGTAGGGTTTAGTTTGGAGATCTTTGGCTAAGTCTATCATATCTTCTACCATATTAATTTCGTCGACATCATGAATTTCCTTAAAAGAGTATTACATATATTCCATTACAATTGAATTTATAGAAAGACCTCTCATTATTTACCTCTACTATAAGCACATTTTCTTGCTCGGTTTCCTGTTCGAGTATTTCCTCCATTACACACACTTGCATGCCGTTGTCGTCTACTGGAGCAAAGTATTCATTTTCTAACACTTGCACATTTTCCATTTGGTCCTCATCTTCAATTTGATTTTTAGTGGCTTCCAATTCCTGCCTCAACTTTTCATCGGCTAGGCGTACATTCAAACCGAAGTCATATATACGCTGCACTTCATCATAACATTTGGAACATATTTGTTGGGGTAAACCATCGTCGTGGTCAATTTGTACTTCAGCTAAAAAGCGTATGTTCTCGGCGTAGGTGGTCCCCGATTTATGATGTTCGAAAATATCATAGTACGCATTGGAATCTGTTATTAAACAACAACGACATCGTTGTTTCATAATTTAACTTTTATTTATTTATTTACGTTTACTAGTGGAAGATAAAATAAATTTTCACGATTTCAATGTTTACAGCCGCTATTATTACTTGTTTATAGTGATGTCAAAATAAGTTATAACATTATTCGATAACTTATGCTTGTATTCGATAACATACGCAACATTTTTGAAAAATTGTCGTGAACAACAAAACCATTTTTATACCCTTCACTTGTCACTCCGTTTGTAATTTCCACAATGTAATTTTCCGACCCTATACAGTATATATATTCTGGATCCTTATAGATAGCGGAGTCGATTAAGCCATTTCCCTCTGTTGAAATCAATTTTCTGAAGACCCCAAATAACTTATAAACTTAATTCATCCTTCAATATATCGGGAATTCTTCCGGCACGGGTGCTATTAAAAATCGCGAAAATCGGCCCACAAATGGCTGAGATATAAGGAAAAAACTGGGCCAACCTCAATTTTTGGCCTATTTTTGATATACTTATGTATATCTGGATTACTAAGTTATTAATATAGACAATATGGATATCTAATGATAGATATTTCAAAGTCTATTGCAACGATCTATATAAGGCTATAGTAATTTGGACCTACAATGGGTCAAAATCGAGAAAAAATTTTTTTAACCCGAATTTTTTTTTTTTAACAAAATATTTTTTTGTCATAAATTTTTTTTCACTAGCATATTTAAAAAAGAATTTAATAAAAATTTTGAAAAAAATTTAAAAAAACTTTCGAAAAAAAAGTTTGAAAATTCGGCACATCCGAATATAGCTTTCTTACTTGTTTTTGAGAAATTTTATTGTTTGAATTTTTTTCTAGAGTATGATTTGAACCTCGATTAAAGACAACCCAAAGCGTTTTTAGATTTTTGAGTAACTTCAAATTTTGTATGACCATAAAGAGCCTGTGTACCAAGTCTTAACTAATTTGTAACGAGTAACGACCGACGCCTTATTGAAAATGTGTTATTCCTCCCGTAAATACATTTGCAATTTGTATTCTTTCTGTTCCGAATATATTTTTAATCAAATAATATACCTACATATAAGTCTTGGAATGAAATTAATTAAATGTCAACAATAATTACACTGATTCAGTCCTAGTCACATTTACATGTTTTAGACAAAAATAACCAGATAAGTAACAATTTAAATTGAAAAACATGCAATTAAGAACCCACTTGGATATTTAAAACAAATTTACTACTTTATAATAAATCATTCAATACATTTAAAAGTAGCTTTTAACTTAAATCAAAATACAAGATTCATACATATTTTCTGAATATTTTTACCTTTCATTAAAATTACCTTTTATTTACTGTATGTAATAAGAAATTGTGGAAAATTTTATAAACTAAATGCTATACAGCCTACGCTACTACTAATAAAAAACATCCTGATACAGCCTTTTGCAAATATACAATTTAGCCAGAGCAACCTCTACATCCACAATGAACACATTCCACGATACGTCCCTCTTCTAACTTCGATTTGGGTACACGGCAGATGCAATTTGTACCAAAATTTGTATCTCTCGTCTGTATGCAGCGGAGACAACAAAGATTCTCGTAACCGGATTTCTTCCATTTAGCAATAAGATTGGCATCGGCAATTTTTTCTTTCAGGCAGTAGTCATACAGTTCACGACTGATGGCCTTGCGGCGATAGAATAAATCGTAAATATAACGTGACTTTTGATGATGTATTTTGAAAATGGGCCACAATGATTCCGTAATACGTTTACCTTCATGAGGTTCAGTTTCGGCTACAATAAAAGATAAATAGTAGTGCTCAATTTAGGAAAATCTTCTTCTCATATGCTACAAATTGTTTACATACCTTCACGCATTTTCTGTTCCAATTCTTCCAAAGTAGGTTCAATCAATTCCCAACCATCTGGTGGTGGTTTACGCGATCTTCTTACTTTTGGCATTGTAAAGTTATGTTTTTTATTAAAGTTAACTTATATATTTATTATTTTCAAGCAGAAGAATTTAACAACAACGCGTCTTTTTTGTTACAGCTGTTTTATAATATTTATTAGTGATGCAAATTTAACGATAGCTGCACATAGTTTTTTAACTTGGCATTACTTTTGATATGTCAAATTTTGACAATTCGTACAGAGTTGTAT
Source organism: Calliphora vomitoria (assembly GCA_942486065.2). NCBI lineage: Eukaryota > Metazoa > Arthropoda > Insecta > Diptera > Calliphoridae > Calliphora > Calliphora vomitoria. The sequence goes on along the minus strand of OW818032.2, from coordinate 43,925,778 downwards.
TTTGTATTTGTTGTTGACAATTTCCACGACTGGAAACGATTGGAACGGCAGCGCAGCAAAAACCTGCTTGTCAATCAGACCTTTCAATCACCCCATCTAATTTACATGGGGCGATTGACAGTCCATGATACGCAATGAAAAGTCATTTTGTCAATCAGGTAAGGATTACATGTGTTTGTGTGGGGTGACAGATTGAAGTTGTTTTCTGTCGCAGAATTTGTTTTTTTTTTGGAAAACAAAAACATTTTTCTTGGAATGTTTCAAATGAATTTGCAAATTCCTTCCAGACAATTTAGTTGTAACAAAAACGTCAAATGAAGAAGAAGTATAAATAATAATAATAATAAAGTGTGTTTTAAATAAAAAAAAATGTGCAAAAAAAGTAAACGAGATACAAAAATACATACATACCTTTATTAAAAACGAATTTACAAAACAACAAATAATTTATACAATAAATAGAGAAACAAAATTAAAATTCATCATCGTTTATACAAATTACCAGTGTTACTGAAAGTCCGTACGGATCTCTTGAAAATATTGCAAAATAAAAAGTAAAAACAAGTTTGGTGTTTTAAATACATTTTAAAATGTGAATAAATTACAAAGAAAAAGTGTTTCGATAAAAGAAAATATTAAATAAAAGTTTAATAAAAGTACGTAAATTAAATAAATGTATACCAACAAAATCTGACATCTTGCTACGCAATTAAAACAACAACAACATGTAGTGTATATGTAGACAATGAAACAAATATTAAAAGTGAAAATTATCATTTAACAATTTGTTGATTAACAATTATTTGTTACAAAATTTCTCTAAAATTTTAACAAAACAAACAAATGAATTACTTCCTGGAAATTCCTGAAAATCCATTCATCTTTTTTTCGTATTATTTCCCCTCCCCTTTGTTATGTATGTTAGAACTAGGGTTGCCAAATGTCCAGACATTCGCGGGATTGTCTCGCTTAAAATCTCGCTAGGGATTCGTAATTCCCGCTTTTTTAATTTTCAACGTATTATTACTACTTCATATCGAGTTGACTTTTTTTTCGTGGTTTTAAAATGTGATTGTCATTTTAAGCCCAAGTGCTATTAGGAGTTAATTTATATTTTTGTGCTGTTATTATAAATACAAGACTTGTTATAATTTTCTTAAGTTTCATCAAAATAGACTCAAAAATAAATAACATTTCGATATATTTAAATTTGAAATTCGAAATATTTAACGTTTTCCAATTTTATTAAAACTTTCAGAGTATGTTTAGAATTATCTGGACTATAATATTACGAATAGTTTTTACTTAAAATTGATAACAGTAAGGAAATTGGGCTCATTAAAAAAATCGAAAATTTCAAAATTTAAATCGCAAGTACTAAAAAACTAGAAGAGTTATTTTCATAGTTTTTTCATATTTTTATTCCATATTATATTCTTAATAAATCCAAATGAGATGATTAAAAAATTCTGAAATTTGTTCAACTAAATTTTTAAAAAATTGAATGAATGTATTAGTATTAATATTATTGGCCAAATGTGGCTTTCAAATATTACAATAAATGAAATGAAAATGAAAAAAATGGAGTCATATTTGGTCATACCTGCGAATAGGTTAACGGTATCTACGAAGACAAAAACTTATATACAAGTAAATATGGATATATTTTAAGTAAAATTGAGCTTGAGCTATGTTAAATTTGTTGCCCCATTTATTGTTCTAGCGGCCTGAGACACGTTAATGGCCTGGGGAATTTTTAATAACATTTATGTCTAATTAGAACGACAATTACGTACACATTTCTATTCTTTTAAATTAATTTGCGAACGTAATTCTTTAATGGCAAAATTTAAAAAAAAAAAAACTGAAAAATGCATTTTTCCTTGCATCTCAAAACTTCAGAGGGCTAGCCCTAACCCTAACCGATTTACCTAAAATCTTTTCAGGATGATTTTCACCATACTGGGGGATGAGGCTGGCAAAAATTTGTTGTTTTTGTTGTTAACTTATATATCATTTTGAAGGGTAAATATTTGTCACTTATTCTCACTTAGTTATTGAAAATAGAGCTTTGGTGAGCTATCGGTGTGCACAGCGGCACTTTTTTTCAAATTATAGAAGGCAAAGATCGCTTAGGCTAGCGAAAAAAGTTTGAAACCCAAGAATTGGAGACATTACTCCATGAAGATTGTTGTCAAACTTAACAAGAGCTTGCAAAATAATTGGGAGGATTCATCCAAAGGAGGGAAATTGGGTACAATACGAATTGAAGCTATGAGATCATGAAATACGATTTTTTATGTCTGAAATGCTGCTTCAATTTTATTTCATTTAACTCTATTATAAGATTTAGACATTTATTGCATAAATTTACAATTTGGGAAAAATACTGTGTTAAGATAGTTGAGGTAAAATTTATTATCTTTTGTCCCGCGTAAGTTTTGAAGATCCCGCAATTTTTCATCTATTATTAAAATTTTCCCGCTTTTTGGGAAAATAAAACTGGCAACCCTAGTTACAACACACATCAAATTTCGTTTAATTTTTGTTGTTGTTTGGTTACTGACAAATCATTTTGGTGATATATTATTTAAACAAGTACAATTTTGTTATATTTTAAATAAATAAAAAGAATAGTATTTGTAATTTCACATAATTTTATTTTGTATGTTGTGTCTGAAATGTGACCCAGCAGTTCTAGGAGACAGTCTCGAAATAGTGATTCTACCCATCATTTAGGGTGGGAACTAGTTACTTCAAATGACTTCAATGAGAATGTCTAATAGCTGGTCCAAAGGAGTCAACGCATTGGATTCACATACTGGTTAAATAGCGTCAGTTACCTTACTAGCTACCTAACTGGTAACTTGATCAGCTACATAACTAGTTATTTTAACATGTACGTGTGCTAATTGACCTAAAATAGTTAGCTAAAAAGACTTTCATAAGCAGTCCAATAACCGATTGCTTGTATGCAAACCTTTCTTCGAAAACTCTCCAATGCTTCTGGTGGGTAAAGTAACTACTTTCTAAAGTGCAGTACAAAACAAACGTTTAAAGTCACTTCACTATAGGTTACTAAGAGACACAAAAGTGACGTTTGACTTCATGCTATGTTACATGGGATATCAGTATACTTAAGCAACACAATTTGTATAAAACCAGTTTGAACGAATTACACACAAAACGTTTAAAGTGACTACACACCAGATTACTTAGAGACAATTAAGTGACAATTGTCTTCACGCTATATTACCTGGGATGTATAAAGTAACCAATTGTCTTCACTCTGCACTACAAAGAGCACATACGTGGTCAAATGACAAAAATATAAAAATTGGAGTCAGCCAAGTGATATGACATTTGTGACGATTACTCTCTATAAGGGATACATTGACTACTTGCTTAACTGCTGGGGATTGACGGGAAATGCATCCCACTTTAAGTGTGTGTGTACACACACATATATACATATATAGTGGTTGTTTTGTTTGTTTTTATTTTTGCTTCATTATTTTTTATTAAATAATCTGTATACACTAGGCGCAGGATAAAATATATTAAGTGTATTGTTCAGTTTGTTACATTTTGAAATGAGTATGTATGGTATGTACATATTTAGAAATAATACACCCTCAAATAACTTGATACATCAGTATATTGAATATAGTCCTGTACCGGTTGCTATTTAAAATCTAGAAAACCGGGCCAAAAATCGCTGAGATATAAGTTAAAAACCACAACTTTTTTTTGTCTATTTTTCGGCTTGCGGTTATACAAAATTCCTAAGCAAAGCCAACTTTGGAAACGAAAACAAAATATTAAAAAATCCGAAGTTCTTCAGGACCTTGAATCGGAAAATATATATTTTATTTTCATATTCAGTGAAGTATTTATGATTTTCGAGAAATTTTCCAAGTTATGGAAGGGTAAATAAAATTTACACAAAACAAATGATTTTTTAAAATTGATTTACTTTAAATTTTGTTCATTATATATTGCTGAGTCTTATAGCCATACCCTTCTGTATGTTGAAATCAAGAAACTTATATACATGATTGATAAATCAATATATTCGATATAGTTCCGCATAGATTGCTATTTAAATTCGGGAAATTCAGCCCACAAATAGCTGAGATATAGGCACAAAAAAGACGACTATCTAAATTTTATGTATATAACATTGAAATTCTTAAAGTATATTTTGGTGAAAGGTATATAAGATTCGGCACAGCCGAACATAGCACTCTTACTTGTCTTTAAATACTTAGTTTGGCTTTTTTAGTCACCCAAAATAATTTCAATTATTGTAAATTTTTTGAATAAACAAAATACAAATTATATTTAGGGGTGTAAATATTTACAGTTTGTACTATGCATGAATGTATGTGAATGTGTTATTTTGTTAAAATGTGTTATTAATTTTTGCATATAATAAAATTTGCTTTTAGGAAACAATTTTGAAAAAAATTATCACAGTTTACATGACTTAGGAATGACAATTTCTGTTTAAATTAATATATTATCCGTTAAAGCCTGTTTCGTATTTACCTTAAACATGTTAAAATTTTGACTTTAAATAATGTTTATGTTTGATTAAAAAATACTGGTTTAAACCAAAAATAGAGGTGTTTAAAATTATTGTAAATTAAATAAGAATATCTTACTTTTTCCATATTCCCTCATTTTTTCGTATTAGAAATAGTATATTTATAAAATAGAAAAAAAAAACAGATAAGAACTTTTCATTGTATTTAGTAATTTTGTCAATAATTAAAACAATTTCATATATTTCGTCATCATTTTTAAAATTCCGGTCACCAGGCGAAGCATGAAATTACCTAAACTTCTATGACAAACTACCTTACACAGATTTTGTTTAAATGGCAATTGTGTTTTTAAATTCAGTTAAATTTAAATAAACCAATTATTTTAACATCAGTATAAAGTTAAATTGTATATACATACTTTCTATGTTTGTATACATTAATACATTTCTGTAATAGAGGTTTATGAACCTTGATAAGATTAATATTTCATAAATATATACAATAATTTAAATATGTGTGTATAAATAAAAATACAATTTATATACTTATTAGTAGTACATGGTACATAAACATGTGTAATAATTTAAACGAAATAATTTCTCACAATTTAAATTGACATAAATTGAACTGCAAATGAAATTTTCTCAAGTTTTTAAAACTATACATGACTTTTCTATAAGATTTAGACGCAATTAATATATATAAAGTATATCTGATCGTATGAGTAGTTCCTATATGATTTACCTTAAAACAATTCGTGTGTTCATGACACACATTTCTTAAAACCTTTCTGTTTTTTTCTCTAAAATGCTTTTTTCCCTCGTTTTAAATATTAAAAAGTTTGATGAAATTAGTATGTACAAATTTTTGATAATTATAGCTCCTGAAAATTTATATTGCTGCTGTATTACATACATATTTTTTTAAGTTTTGATATAATTTCTTAAATAAATTATTTAATTTTAAAACTACCATTTTTGTTAAAAGTGTGTGCTGGTGCAATGTATTGGAAATGCTTTTTTAATTTCAAATTGTACACACATAGGATATTTGTTGTGAAAATTTACTAGTCTTATAGTATTTTATAAAAGAGAACAGAGTATTTTATTTTATTATAAATACTTTGTAAATTAATTTGTAATTTTGTATCGCTATATACAAGTTAGACAAATATAGCATGCTGAATTTTTTTAAGTAAAATGCCATTCTATAATTCTTCTTTAAAGTTAAATAAACAATATTATACTTCACGGTAAGTAATACGTGAATGATTCTGACAAAAACAGACATCATTCTCACTAATTGAAATAAATAACAAAATGAACCAGACATTTTGTTGTTGCATTAACACTTTATTTGGTTAGTAATGTTAAATTAACTATACAAACACATAATCGACAACAACTACAACTAGCTAGTTATAACAAACAAATATAAAACTTAAAATTACATACATATGTATTAACAAAAAAATGCAATCGTTAAATTTAAAAGCTAATAAAACAGTTACTGTATAGCTTAAGAAGCTAAGAAAGAAAAGAAAACTTGACTAATATTGGAACATATAATCTGGGATCGAAAAAAATAAATTTGTTTTAAGAACCATTACCGAAAAAAGTTAATGCCCTTACCGTTATTCCACAAATAATTTTAAATTAAAAAAATAAAAATTTTTTATTTCAATAATTTATTTTATTGAAATCTTTTCCGTCAGCTTCTGTAAAATATTTGTAAACTTTGTTTATCATTTAAGTACAACCGAAATTATCGTTATCAATAAAATACCTTCAAGAAATTGAAAACAATTTTTGTTGAAAACAAATTTTTGAAAAAAAAAAAAAAAAAAAAAAAAAATTAAACAAAACTTTTGTTGGTATAAAAAAAAATTAGGTCCAAAATACAATCGAATTAGTTGTGGTTTTTTGCTTTTAGCTCAGTCATTTTTGGACCGATTTTCATGACAAATTAATGTATCAATTATGTTTGCAAGTTATTTGTGGTCTTCGGAAAGTTTCAACAGACATACGATACTATTTTAATCACCTTAACCAAATACAAAAATATTCGTGGTAAATATATCATATGCTCAGACTCAAAATCTACAGTCATGGCAATACAAAACATTAAAAACAAAAATATAACTATTTCAAAAATAAGAGACATACTAATAAAATATCATACAAAATTCAAAATTATGTGGATACCTGGTCACATTGGAATACCAGGAAACACCCTGGCGGACGAAGCAGCAAAATATGCCACATACGCACCTATAATTAAATATTATACGTGTAGCAAACGGGACATTAACAATATCATTGTATCTTCCACAAAACATTCTGATTTTGCAGAATGGGTTAACTACAACCATCATTATAAAAATATTAACCCACAAAAAATCATACCAACATATCCCCAGGCAGTACCCAGATTAAGCATCCAAAAATACATCCGACTAAGACTTGGACATACTTTCATTACTAACCACCACATCTTAAACGGAACAACACCACCGATTTGTCCATTGTGCAACACATCCACTATAAATATTCATCATCTTGTATACAACTGCAACATTATAAACAACGCCCAGATCACTCTATACGGAAAACTGTGTTTTCACACATTACTTCAAAATATTAATATTGACAACATAAGTAAAGTCAACACTATTCTAAAGCATTGTAACATATACCATCTCATATGAAACAAACCCAACATGTAATAATATTTAGGTCTAAAACCCTAGCTGTTAGCACCTAATCTCGTTTGATTTAATCTTATAATTTATTATAAGTTTAAATTTTGTAAATAAATAAATAAATAAATAAAAATAAGTATGTATAACTCAATATGTGTTCATTTTTCTTTCACTCTAAGAAGGGATAACCGTGCTCTGATCTGAATAATATTAATAATGAACTAGTTCCTGGTGTCGAATTACCGCATTTGTCAACGTATGAGCTTTTGTATCGAAAAATAATTTCGATTGCGAAATTATATTAAAATGTACTAGATTTCTTGCTCGATCAATTTTACTCGATCATGAAAGTTGTAATTCGACCCCAGTTTTTATTAAACAGTATATGTTGGAACTCGATCGATCAATTCCAAAGGTGTGATGTATTTTTATTAGTTAAAAAAAATTATATCTTCTTGATTAAAGAGAGCCAAGACAAGAAATTTTATGAAAATGATTGGATAATTATTAATATTATCATTTCAAAATCAATTATCATAATTTTATTTTTTTTTAATTATTCTACTTTCCATTTTCCAAATTGTTTTTAAAAACTAGCACTAAGTGCTATCAATTCCTTTTAATAATAGAGGAAAAATACCATTAATTTGATTTATATGAGAATCTGTCACCTGTACTACTTTAAAATAACCATAGATTTTATTTTAAAACATACATATGCATGTATGTACGTCTTTCAGTCCACCCAGTACATGTTAAAACAAATACTATTATCAACTTAAAACACATGAAATACGTCACAAGTACTTGTTAGCGCCTTGCACAATTCTCTTATTATTATAATACATAATTGTAGTTATTTGGTTTTCTTCTAATCTATTTTTTTTTTTATTGTTTGTCCAATAATATTTTTTATACATGTACTACGTTTAAATGTAGTACATACACCCCTTTCAAGTTCAAGTATATAAACACTACTTACATTTGTATAATTCAAAATAATAATAATTATTTTACATGTGTGCTCTTTTATCATTACAGCAGAATCGTGAAATCTTTATTGTTAAACGGAGAAACAAATAAGGCAAACAGAACGAATAATAACAATTCACTCACATTATACATATATATTAAAAAGTAACTAAATCAAACTGAACGTGAAGAAAAAACGCAAAGCCATTATCACACAATGGAATCGAATACGGAAGGAAATCTCTTGGAGGTTATGGATTTAGCGCGTACACTGCGACAAGAACAACTGTTTATACAACAAGAACAAACAACTTTTGCACAATTAACTGAAGCTTTAGCGGAGAACTCTGCATCAATAACAAAGGTATTTATTAAATGTGTCTCCTCCCTTTGTTTTCTTATTATTACACTATTTCTAAAGTAAATTTAAGAATTTTATGAGAGCTATTATAGCCTCTAATACATCGATATCTACATATGGACATTTCCACCGAAAATAAAAATGTTGGTAAAAGAATTATTTTTCTAACATGATATTGGCTCCGGACAATTAGTACCTAAAATATAATTTAACTCACTTTGCTTTATATATATTATTTATATTTTATATTGCGACCAATGCAAATATTTCAGCAGACAAGACAACTCTCTCTAATAAATTGTTCCAATTCGCTGATTTTTGCCTATTCTACAGGCAACCGAAAACGAGTTCTATTTTTTGTTTCAAAATCTATATACATATATAAAAATGAAATGGTCCATGTATGTATTGACATCACGTAAGAACGGCTGGAGCGATTTGGCTGATTTTTTTTTATTCGAATAAAATGCTTCGAAGGAGATGGTTTGTAAAGAAAAAAAAATTCGGAAATTTAAATTTTTAATATATTGCCTTATTTTTCTTAATAAGAGAAAATTTTTTCGATAAACTTGAAGCACCAAGATTAGTAAATAGCTACCAAGCGAAGCTGCTAATATATTGGAAACAACTAAAAACTAAACTTTTGCACAAAACATAGTGCTACAAACATGCTATCGAAAAATGTAAATTAGAAGAAAAAATGTTTAGATTTCTAGACCCTGGAAAGGCCCATACACAAACCATCTTAAAAAAAATGTTTTTGATTGGATGCTCGTAATGAACATTTTCAAGAATTATTTACATATACAATAAGATTAAAAAAAAACTAGAAATGTTGTGTACCACTAATTAATTTGTAAATATTCTTCATATATTTTCAGTTGGCTTACATATGTGCACAACAAAGAAAAAATCTTAATGATTTGATTGTTGCTCGCCCTGACTTGGGTCCCTCTTTGTGTTGTCGTCGTGCCAACAACTATGGGAATGTTAAATTTATTGATGCAAAAAAAGTGCTGGACTATGAGGTAAATATGATAAATAAAATCTATAAACTTATTTTATTTAACATTACTATGTTTTCCGTTTATTTATAGCATGCTATTGCATATGAAGATCTATTCAACTATCTGTATAGATCTCCTTATGTATTGGCATTATCCCTTGCCACTGGCGATAGTTTGCCCGATGTGACATCCGCACATATGAATTCTATAATACAAACTATTAGTACGGGCCTGTTTGGCAATGCGATAAATACAAAGGATGTTGAAATGGTTTTGAAACTTTTAAGAGAATTAATAGAGATACAAATTGTTGTTAGCGATAATCCTCGCAGATTGTTAAGAGCAAATACATCAACATTCGCTCGAATATATCATCGTCTAAATGAGTCGATGTTTTCAGCGAAAATATTTTTGACAGCTGCTCTATTCCAACCTATAATGAGTGTGTTAAGTGAAACTGATACAATGTTAGATGTTGATCCTCAAAAGGTTGTGCAAAGTTTTACAACGAAGGAACGAACAAGGAGGTAATGGGAAACTAATAAAAAAATGTATTAACTCAAATTTATAAACAATTATTGTTATTATTACAGATTTGGTGCGGAAACTTCGGCGTCCTATCAAGAAAATATTGATAAATTCCACATCGAAACCATTAATCAATTACATAAGTTAGCTAAGATATTTATAGATAATTTACTTTATAATTGGTCTCTATTTCCGTCCACCCTGAGATGGTTAGTTCAAACCATGTGTCATCAATTGAAACAGGCTCATCAATTTTCTGATAAAGTTATTAACGAAATTGTTACTGATATGGTTTTTACCCATTTCATTTGTCCGGCCATTGTAAGTCCAGACGTTATGGGGATAATTGATGCTCCAATTTCAGAGCAAGTACGATTTAATCTCATTCAAATTGGACAAATAATACAAATGTTGGCTATAGCAAAACATGATGAAATAGATCCTAAATTTGCTGAACTATATGCCAAGTTTGAAGCAAACAATGTGACAAAATTAATTGATTTATTGCTGGTAACACAATCCGGTGAGGATGTGGTGGCCATTTTGGCTCAGCAAAGTGACTTTGAAAGAACCCATTTGTTGGTTACACAAAGAGAGTTGAATTATTTTACCGAATTTTATAGAATATTAACGGCCACAGATGAATTCGACATCTCTGAGGAAGAAAAGGAAAAGTTAAGAAAGATTTTAAAGCATCTGCCAGAAAATCCTACCATCAATGGTAATTCAGCAGCAGATAGCAATCAAAATTCTTCCAAAAATGAGAGCCCTGCCAAAGAGAAATCAAAGCAATCGTTGAAAAATTTAAGTAAATCAACTAAAAATAAAATAGCAAAAAGTATGAGCTTTTCAAACGCTAATGGAAGCAATCACAATGGCGAAGAACTGAATGGTGTTGTCAATGGAAATAATATTGTTGGTGGTTTAAATTTAAACGGTTTGGAAAATTCTTCATCTCATAATAGTTCACACCACTCGTCACCAGTAAGATCATTTGCAGCGGAAGCAGAAAACGAACCCGTTTTAGTTTTTAATCTTTACAACGGAGTAGAACAAAAGCTGCAGCCTCTTTCAGAGGAAGAAGTTCTAAAAATGAACAGTATTGGCCAAGATATATCCAATGGAGAATTGGTAGATGCTGAAAACTATCAACAAGAGTCTACGGTTGATAAGTCATCGGTTGTCAATGGTTTTGATGGAATCGACGGTATGTCAGACATTCTAAGGCCAATGCATAATAAAACTACAAGGTTTTCATTATCCCATGATGATGCATCTATTGGTAATTCTGACAATTTAGAAGCTGTTAGTGAAGTGCCCTCAAATCATTCAGTAACAAGTTCTTTAGAGTTGGAAGAAAATGCCGAAAATGACAATTTGTCTGACATGGTATCGGCCAACGTTTCTGGAAGGGGAACCCCCAACATCAGTGGTAGAGATACGCCCTCTTCACAGGTGACTGATGGTGAATCTATAAATAATGCTTTACCAACACCTCAAATGCAAAAGCTGATTTCTAAAGCTCGCTCCGATATCCAGGATAAATTTTGTAAATTTGAAATTAAAAAGTTTGAAGGTGATGAAACAGTTTCCATAATTTCGGATACCTGGTCTACGGACGTTTTGGCAAGTGATTCAGAAACTATCGATACAACAGAACGGGAGCGCGAAAGAAATTTTTCCACGCCCTTGATACCAGCTGCAGTGGTATTGCCGGGAGACAATAACTTTGATGTTCTTTCTGGGGCTGGGGGCATGAGAACTGGGTACTTAGATGCTTCTGATCAGAGATCAGAATCTAATTGGAGTACCGACGTTCTGGCTTCGGATTCCGAGAAATTGAATGAAGTTGATACTGATGACAATGTGAGTATTACTGCCAGATCTGATATATTAGATTCAGGCGCCGTAACCGAAAGAGAAAGAGATCAATTGGCAGCAGCTATATCGGCACCTATTAATCGTCAGCAAAGATCATCTAATAATGCTCATTACTCTGCAGCTCGTAATAGTCGTAGTTTTAGATCTCCATTATCGAATGTACAAGGAGTTCATAAACTACCCGTAGCTAAAGGACCCTCCTCTGGTAGTGTTGATGATGTCCATGGTAGTGGCGGTAGCAGTGGTGGTAATGCTAGTGATCGTTCACAAGAGGATTCAGCATTTTATGATGCCATTAATTCATATGAGGATAATTCTGCTTCAGTTACAAATAACAACCATTATCATCATCACTACCGAGATGGTTCTTCATTAGCTAGAAGTTCGGTAAGGACTAGCAATCAATTAGAAAATACATTTCAACAAAATTACAAATCTATAACGAGTGAAAAAGAGAAGTACAATTTTCTACAAGCCGGTGGGGCTTCATCCTCGTCGCATCGTATGAGAAGACAAGCGTCAGCTGAGAGCAGTATTTCGAATCAAAGTGTTAACCTCGAAGATCAAGGAGCAATGGTTAAAATACCTTCTCCTTTTGCGGCTAATCGCAAAAAGCGGCATCAAAGTAATGCTAGCAATGAATCAAAAGATCTTATAGATTTTTCCGATTTTTGTGATGACAAAGACTTAACACCACCTTCCATAGCCCCTCCTGAGCCGCCCGTACTAGATATTTTCCAAGATGACTTGGTAGAACATCGTGACAGATCAACACTACAAAGAAATTCGGCTGTTGATGGTCGTCGTAATGGTATTATGGCATTAAAAGGTGGACGAGAAAGTTCTGACGGTGGTTCCAATTTAACACCATCACTAAGAAGACACCAATCTTTGAATTATGAAAATCATGAAATAATGTTGAACTCTGTTCCCAAAAGAATCTCAGCATCTCCAAATATCTCACCTCAGACAGATGATGACAAAAGGGAACAACAGAAACAAGAACAGGAACAGGAAATATTGCTTTTAACCAACAGGACATCAGATTTAAATTTGAATGAAGCAACTGAAAATAGTGGTGGTGATCCGTCGCGAAGCACCCCCACCAATCAAACCTCTTCTTCAGCTAGTATAATGGTATGCTCATCTTCAGCTGCGACATCAAACACCCAAAAGCCCACAAAATCCACGGGAGCCATACCAAAAAGTATAAGTTTTGATGCATCTGCAGATAAAGCTGGTCCATCTACATCCGCTGCATCTGCTAGACAAAATAGAAACTCATCGCGTTTTCAGCCAGATCCCTTACGTGCCAATGGTCCATCCACCTCAACTAGTTTAACTACCACTAATTCTGGTATATTCAATAAACTAAAGCAGGGAATTTTCAAACATCGCCGTGGCCACAAGTCTAGACATAGCACGGCGACAAACTGTGACGACATCTCGCAAAGTTCACGTAGTGTTTCATTTTCAACCAACAACTCCGAGGTTTCATTAGATATAATAAGTGCCAATTTACCAAGTTGTTCCACGGCAACCGCTCAAGAACGTAGTACTGGATATTATGATATTAGTGAAGATATATTAGCTAAATATCGACGTAAAGTCAGTACATCAAGTGAAGCGACAAATTCTTCAACGGGTAACGGAGGCGGGGCTGTTGGAGGTTTAGCCGTAAGTGGTATTGCTAAAGATATAAATGGCCAACAAAGGTAAGTTAAACTGCTAAAATGTTTACCGTGTATAAGAGTATTTTATTAACAACACCATATCAAATTTTAGTGGTAACCAGCATACTTCTATCCATGACAAAATGATGGCTTTTAATATTATCAAGAAAAAGATACGTACTGTACTGTCCAAGACTGATTTGCATTCGGGAGATTTTCGTCATACAACTGTAAGTTTTTTTTGAAGGAAATCATATTTGAAATCAAGTAAACATTTTATTAAATTTTTATTTCAGCATAGCAATACGTCTCCCCTTTTAACATATCTACAAATTCAATTGGCACAAGCCATAAATTTGCAAAATTTCCAACAAATATCTTATGTATCTGAAGCTATACGTTGCATATCTCAACTCGAAATTAACCAGCATACACAGCTCATGGAAGAACTACAAAATGACATACAAAAAAGGCAAAGTTATTTACAGTATTTAATGCGATATCGCCAAAATCTTCTAATGATTATGGAAAACATTGAACAATACGAATCCCGATTGAGAAGTGAGAGTTCAACATGTAATCGATATCTAATGGCCGTTTGTATGCGTATGTTTTTCGAAAAAAGACAAGATAAAATTGAATCATTCCAAGAAGATTTTGCACGTTTGACAGTATCTGATGATAAAATTGATTTAATTGAAGAGTTTATTGACAGTCTCATGGAAGAATTATTATCTGTGGGAGGCATTTTAAACGGCATGTCCGAATGGCAAGCTGTGGAGGCACGAATGTCTTTAGAGAGAATACTACTACAAAGTATGTATCAACAGGTTATGTTCCCTAATGAGGATGCCGATTTATCAAGAGACACGTAAGTAAACAATTCTGTCAATACAATTAAACTTTTTTCATAAAATTTTTTATTTCTTTCCAGGGTTTTATCTGAACACATACGTAAATTACAAAACGTTATCACACCATCCCATCCAGCTCTGTGTATACCTCAAATGTTTCTATCTGAGGCTCCATGGAGTTTTGCTCAACAAGAGTTAACGTTTATATCTGCCTATAAAACTCCTCGCGAAAAATTGCAGTGTGTTATAAGGTAAATATTTTATTTTGTTAAATATTATATAAAGGTTAATACTTTATTTTATTATGTGATAAACATTTCAGATGTGTTTCAAGTATAATGAGTTTATTACACATGTCCAGTGGCAGAGTACCTGCTGCTGATGATATTTTGCCCGTTCTTATTTATGTCGTTATAATGGTATGTTCCTATACATTTTTCTATGTATATTTTTCTTATTTCTAATATCTTGTTTTTGGCAGGCTAATCCTCCTTATTTGTTATCAACTGTTGAGTATATAACATGTTTTATTGGCGAAAAACTTGATGGTGAAGAACAATTCCACTGGACCTTATTTGGTTCCGTAGTGAAATTCATAAAAACTATGGATTATTTCGATAAATAAATCTGTTATTTTTAAGTGTCCCCTCGAAACGTAATATTGGACAACATACAATTTCCACCAGTGTTATATATATTTTTTTTTTATTGTGTTTATATTGTTTATAAAAATTCTCTAAGTTAAATGGTTTATTTAAATTATTCTTTAACTGTAATTGTATTTGATTGGTTGATATATGTATGTATATTTAAATAAGTTACTTTGTATAGAATTTTGTCAAAAATTTTATTTTTATTTGTTTTATAAGTCAAAAATAATTTATTTATTCTTCCCGATTTTGCTAACTACATACTCCTTTAAGCAATAGTTTATGCAATATTTCTAATTTTGCTTTAACAAATTAACTATTAAAATATTAAATAATAAATATTGTTTGCATGTTAGAAACAACTACAAAAAAAAAAAAATACCTCCATTTCTTAATAACAGTTTTGAAAAATATTTATATATATTATATACTCCCTATTTATTTACTATCTTCTATATGATATTTATATCCACACAAATAACAAAATAGTACTTTATCTTTAATTTATATTGATTAATATCAAATATTTTTCGATATTTATTATGAGAAATCAAATTAATGCGAATACCTAAATATTTACTATACATATACACATAATATTAAATAAATCTTTAATATAATTAAAACAAAATATTACATTTAATATTAATTTCTTTGCTTACCTACCGTACATATGAAATGAAACAAAATATTTGAGAAAAAACCAATGTTGTATGCAAAATTGAACAAAAAAAATATTATGATCAAATTGTAATAAATGCATAAAATTTAATAATGCCAATACTTTCTTTTAGTAAATTTACTTAAGAGTTTTATTTCTTATAGGATGCGAAGGTGATATTGTGTAAGTATTCTCTCGCAAATCATATTGTTTATACAGCAATAAAATACTTTAATTGGTTGCAGACGATTTGGTTGGCTACCGCACAGAGGTTTAGAAACTTTTTTTTTTATTTAGTTTTATTAATTCAGTTACAGAATCCTAGCCAATTGGCCATAATCGGTTCCAATAAACTACTCACAAAATAAATCGTTAACTCGGGAAAGTTTGGAGATATCTTAATGAAATTTCACAAATTCGGAACATGTAAAATAAAATATTATTTCTGTTTTAGGAAAAAAATAATTCGGTCTCGTATATACTTTGTATATGAGCCATTCCACGAGAATGACTACCACGACAGAAAAAACAAAAACCCTTGAAACTTTTTTTCAAGATGATTTGAATAGGAGAAAACACTAAAATATTACTATGTGAAAGTATTTAGAGCTTATTACAACATATTAAGGCCAAAAATAATTGTTTAAACTGACTATATTTAATTTTTTAATTTAATTGGTATGTTTTAGGCAAAGAAGAATGCGGTGAAAACTAAGCTCCCATGCATGAAATAGTATGAAATGAATTTGACTCTGTTTTTTGCTATCATCAAATTGTTTATTGAAACCGAATATATATTTTATTTTTATTTTTTTAGTTTTTGTATACATATATTTACAGAATATATATTGTCACGTGACAGATCATCCAAAGATTATTTTATTTACATATGACAGATTGTAAAGGAAAAATATTTGGTTTAGTGTAAGAAATTAATGGGTCGATTATGGAAGGCAACCGAACTTCAGTTGAGTTGCCAGAGGGCAACTAAAAATTTCTGGTTGCCAATTCGTCAACAGAAAAGATAGCTGCCAGTTGCCATCTGTAATATCATTTAGGCAACTGACAACGCAACTAAAGTTCGGTTGCCATCCATAATCGACTCATAAAAGAAAGCATAACATGTACCTCAAAATTACTTCCGTTTTATGTCACGTACGATATACCCTTATTTCGCTCGATATTTTGGACAACAATGTTTTGAAAGGACTAATTATCATTTTAAAATGTAGTACCCTCTTTTCAGATACTCTTATTTGTGCAAAATCTATTCCACTCTATAGGCGTACAAATGTCACGTACGATGACATGGAATTGCCCATATGTGTCTGCAACAAAACTTAAATTCATGAAAAATAAGTGGCCTCCCCTTAGCCCCTTCTCATGAATTTTATCATTGTAACCAACCTTGGTTTTTCTTTAAATTTAAGGACTGGGACCGAGTTAACGCGTTCGATATCAAGTAAAACTGTTCTTATTCGAGACTATGACATCATTTTACGATATGATAGCTCATTCGTTTACGAATGAGATATTGAATACCTGATCGAAAGGTGATTTTTTAGACAAAGAAATTTGCGTTTTTATACCCTTCACCATGAGTGGTAATGGTACATAAAAGTTTGTCATTCGTAATTTCTAAATTTTTCATTTGCGACCCCATAAGGTATATACATATATTCATACATATTCGAGTAAAATTTATCGTAATTTTCTTAGTTTTGATATCGATCATGAATTCGGCCCCTGCATCGTTATAGATAGCGGAGTTGATATAGCCATGTCCACCTGTCTGTTGGAATCAAATTTCCGAGGCATTTACATGATATTATACTGCTATTTAAATTCAGACATTTACGTATTTTTGATCTGAATTTCTAAGTCATTAACATAGACAATATGGATATCTAATGATATACATGTCAAATACCGTATATAACGTCATGGAAATACGGACAAACAATGAATCAAAATACTTTTTTTAATTTGGTTTTTCACCAAAAATTTCTTTTACGCAATTTTACACCAACAAAATTATTTGTTCACCAAATTTTTGTTAACAAAAATTTGTTTGCGTATGAATTGTTTTAAATCTTTATTTTATAGAACACTTTGGTGAAGGGTATATAAAATTCGGCACAGCCGAATATATAAAAATTTTATTTTGGCTCTGAAATTTTAATAAGAAATATACGTCTTAAAACAAATGTATACATAGTTTTATATGAATTTCATACAAATCAACTGACCTAAAAAATCTACAAAAAACACTACGGTCTCTGTTTAGATGTTTCGCAGATATTTATTTTTGAAATAATTTCAAGTTTGTTAATTATATGAAATATGTATATTATTCCGATTAAGTTCATATAGATTTCTGTATTAAAAAATCTATAAACAAAAAACAACCTTTTTATAAAAAAATACAATGTTTTTGCAAAAAAAAGAAAGATTTTTTATTAACATTAAATACTAACCATAGATAATACAAAAAGTGATATCTTTATGACAATATGATTTAAAAGAACTTATAAAATGACAATAAATTTAATATTACAACAATCAGTACGTTACATGATTCCATATGATCTTCTATTCAAACGTGTACTATAAATGTCTACATACTAATCTCATATTTAGACATATCAACATCAGCGCCATTCATCAAGAAGGCGTTAATGTACATTTGTGACAAAACGAATATATCATGATTCTTAAGAAATTGATAATCTTCAACATTTAGGGGACACTTCTTAACATCGACAAAACAATGAGTGGCTGTTGATGATAGCGCACAGCCAGAGTAGGGAGACGATGCTTCAACAATCTCACCTTTGCCTGCTTTTATGACATTCTTGAGAGCAGCAATGTTACGGTTTGAAATACGTAAAATAGCTTTGATACTGGTAAATGCGCCATTTCGATTGCCATGTATATCTGGAGCTAATTGTTTGCGCCAACGGTGGGCGGCTGAGGCAATAACCTGCTCATCAGTTGAAAGTTGTGGCAAATTGAGAGCTTTGCAATTGCCCCACTCATAGAGTTCTTCGTCGATGAAAACATCCTTGGCAAAACATTCCTCAACGTACTTGATGCTCAGAACCCATTTGCCAGATGAAATACAACCAAGCATTTTTTCGCCACGATTCGGTTTTTCACAAACAAAATGGGTGCATTCTGGATCGAAATTAACTAAATTTTCGCAGACCTTTAAGTGAAAATGTTATATAAGAAATGAACTTAAAACAACTATCTTAAAATACTAACCTCTCCTCCCAATTGCAATAGTTTACCAATAACATCGTCTCTGGTTTCTTCATCAGAACAGGAAATACTAAATCGGGGGGTACCTTGATATTGCATTGACTTTTCCGCCATTTTCGAACGTCTTTGTGCTCCAAATTCAGCAGGATCTCTCCAACCGACTAAATCTTGTGTATGAAATTGTTCCGAATCAAAAGGTTGCACGTTGTGGGCTTCAGTTTCCATAGATTCGACAGGCGATTGAGGACGATCGATATTTTGCCGATTGCGTTTTAAACTCTGACGCCTTGAATCGCAGTTACGCAAATATTCAGTAATTTGTTTAATTTCTGGTGAGGCTGTGGCGTTAACCGATGGTCTAGACTTTGTAGTAACAGCTGAAGTTGTGGCATTTTCTGCCACATTAGTCTCTTCAAAACTGATTTTATCGAAATTAATTGTAGACTTTCCAACCAATGAAGCTCTTTGACCTAAACCACTAGATGATGGCGAGTTATTTGACATACTACGTCTTGTTAAAGAACCATTAGGACTTTGAGTACACGGTACAAAAGTGTCTGATTTTCTAGTTTCATTAGTTTGTAAATTGAAGGTATTGTTGGCGTTAGTGTTGTTATTGATAGAAGTGTTGTTATTGATAGTAGTGTTGTTATTCGGAGTGTTATGGGCAAAAATGGACCTAGGAGCTTTTGTCGAACTGCGTGTAACCTTATTATTCAGTGGTGTGGTGGCATTTGAGTCTAAAACTTGTCTGGAAGATTTCTTGCCTGAAGAAGTTCCGGGTTGTTCATCATCCTCATCACTGTAGGGAATGCCCATAGCCTTGCATGTAGCCCTCATTACACGTCTACGTATTTCATCTATCGGAGTATCGGGTTTCATTTTTTTAGTGGGCAAACGCCAACGCCTTTCAAACTCATCAGCCATACGTTTCTCAAACTCTGGTGTAGTACAGAAATCTGGTATACCTTTAGGTGTGGGTAACTTGCGATTAATGGGAGTACAGGCCTGTCTACGTATGCGCTCCAGTTCAGGAGTTTGATTATTTTTCATTTCATTAATAACCTCCCTCAAACACTCGCGCTCTTCTTCGTTTTCTATTTCGCCCAAAATCAGATCCATAAAATCAAAATTATAAGAAGCTTGTGCATAATTATTTGTGGGTGTGTGTGGAGATTCTGGACCCAAATTAGTGGAGTTGGACAACGATTGCCTAGTGTTTCTGCCAGGTCCTGCCAATTCGGAAACTCTTTTATTTCTTAAGGGTGTAAAGGTTTCAGCTGTATTTGTATTGGCGCTATTTTGTCGTAAATTTTCCCCGCTTTCTACATTGTTTTCAACAGCATCAACATCCATATTAATTGGTGTTATGGGAGTCGTAGGAGTTACTTTAGGTTCAGTCTTACTAGTGTTACGCTCTCTTAATGTGGGTGATATGGGGAAATCATCTGGACTATCGCCTACTAAATACAATGTGTACGGAACTTTCTTTCCTTCTTTTGCACATTGTTGCAACCATTCAGACGTTACTACGGGGTAACGCCATTTTATGGCACCTTCATATTTTGATCCTTCAGCCGAAGGACATATTAACAAAGGTTTTTCTTTTTTCACAAATGTTTTATTCACATTTGCTCCCAATAATTGAGCAATCGAATCAATAAAATCCCTCTCTAATAGAGAGTAAATGGAAATAACAATTGTCATACCTTCCAGAGGCCGCGAATTGGCAGTATGTGGTATGTGTTTGTGAAAATATTCAATGGGAACTAATTTATTAGTTTTCATACAACTTTCCTAAATACGCCAAACGAATAAATAACAAAATAGTAGGGAAAAAATTATAACTGATAAGGTATCCGCTATAAATATGAAAAGCTTACAAAAAAAATATTTTTTTGTTCATTGTATGAAACATATATTTTTGAAAACGGCTAAGTGCGGTAGTTATTTAAAGAATATATATATTTATTACCACCCTTAATTTTTAGTTTGTTGTTCCAAATTTAATGTAATTTTTAGTATTTTCTATTTTAATAAATATGTATCTTGAAAGTTTGGCGTCCTGGATTTTTTTCAATATTTTCCCCGAAGTTTGAAGACTTAAAATTACAAACCCATATATGTTTCACATCATGAACAAAACCTTGTAAACTAGGGTAATTAAGAGATGATATGTAATTAAAGCGTTTGTACTTACCACATATAATTCTGTTACAATATTCCTGGCTTTAACCGGCAATTGACTAGGATCGAAAGTATTTTCAAATGAAACAATTGCATAATCAACGGGATCTCGAAATGTAGCTGGAACCACATTGCCCTGAGCTGCTTCGCATTCACTTAT
The DNA here is from genome assembly GCA_942486065.2 of Calliphora vomitoria. Lineage (NCBI taxonomy): Eukaryota > Metazoa > Arthropoda > Insecta > Diptera > Calliphoridae > Calliphora > Calliphora vomitoria. Next base: position 43,904,329 of record OW818032.2, on the reverse strand, counting down.
CATTTGTGTATAGAATTCTTCAGGGAAATTATCTTTATCAATGTACAAGGATGAACCTTGGAAGAAATCTAAATTCTCATAATCAATGGTAATACCAGTACCATCGGTTAAATCAGAAGGATTGGCCTGTACTTGAGTGGCTGGAGGTTGTGGGGGTGCTATATCATTGGGGGTAAGTTGTGTTGAAGAAGCCATTGGATAAGACATTGACTCATCATTATGCATAGATATTTGCGGTAGGGGTATAGATGCCTGCGGTATATTCTCTTGTGAATATTGTGCAATTAAATCTTGTTCATCTGCTTCCACGGGATGTTCGGTAGATGAGGCTATTGGTGGTTGTAGGGTAGCATTTGTAGGCATATCATTTGCATCATCCTTTTCGGAATCTTTAGAGAATAATTTCTTTTTGATGGGCTTTTCTGGTTGTTTAAAACTGTGATTCATGGAACGCAAAGTTTTTTTAGAGGAAGGAGAAGGAGCGTCGGGTTCACGAGAAGTGGGCAGTGAAACACGATATATGGCTTCACTAGCGGGTTGTTTCAGTTTAATGCTTTCCTGTAGCCAATCCAATCGAACAATATTAACCGCTAAAATAAACAACATACTAATTTTCAAGTTTCTATAACATAATAATTTAAATTACCTGTCAACAAATTATCCTTTTTCCAGGATTTAAATTCATTATCATCTAATTGTCCCACTATTATATGTGTAATTTTCTCATTTACCACATCATATCGCGTAGCCCCACCCACATTCAAAATGCGATTTAATTTTTCTCTCTCTTCAGAACGAAAACCACTCAAATAAATACAACAGCCATCTAAAAAGCTACCTGCCTTTTTAGCCTTTTTCGGACATATTTCTTCGTATACCAATTTGTAGTGTGTTCCCGCACCTGCTTTTTTCAATAGATCCTTTTTCAAATCTTTCGATACAGGTGCTGGTGCTATAAACGTTGGACCACTTTGGGTTTCATTCATAACCGAGCAAATGGTATCATTGACAGTACTTGCATCATGATTGAAACGTTTGGAACCCACCGTACTTATACGTGATATATCTGAGAGATGAGTATTATCGGCAGCTGTAAAATCTGCTATACTTTGATCTGTCTTGGTAGGCGTTGAAACTTTCAGTGATTTCACCTGGTATGGTTTTGTGGGCAGAGCAAAACCTTTATGTACGCTGTCAAATATCCATTCGGGCAAGAGTATGTCCTTTTTGTAACGTACTGCAGCCGCATATTTTTCCGAATTTGTTTTATCTTTTTCAGTTATGACAATGTCAACCAATTGAGATCGAAATGCTCGGTGATAGGTACCACCATTTTCGTTGACCAAGCGCATAACCTGATCAAAATTAAGATAATACAAATATAAATTCATTGAAAAATATTTCTTTATTGTAAGAACGTTATTGGAAGATCTCCTACTTTTCATTGGCAATATTAATAAGATCCGCTAGACGGAGGCTCATTGAATAAATAAGACATGGAAAAGAACTGTTAAACTAAAAATATATTTTTGTCGAAACAGCTTTTATAATTATTTTGGTTGCTGTTAATTATAAGCGTAAAAATCTCCTAAATTTAATAAATTGTCAGAACAATTTGTATCATTGAATAGTGCTTCAAAAAACCTTTCATCTAATATGTAATGAGATAATTCATTAATATTGTGAACCAAAAACTACATTATGAATCTATATGTAGGTGCTTTAAGCAAGTTTATATACAGATATTTTTAGAGAAGGCTGGATCTGGCCTAATATATCACGACTCGGCGGCTCGGCTTAACCGACTCTTAAGCATTCGGCGTTGGTCTCTGCTGGTACGTTACGATAAAAAATAAATATAGCATAGAAAGTAGCATTATTTTAGTACATCTTTTGCTTGAAAAGCAATAAAAACCATTGGGAAATATTAGCACATTATAACATGACATTGAATTGACCAATTATCAGTAAAAAATATCTTATATATAAATAGGCCACACGGTTTTTTGTGGTATACTTTAAAGTATGTTATTGTACACCAATATTGATGAAACATGTGTGATTTAAAAGGTTATTTTCTCTAGATATGCACAATATAAAAAATTGTTTTATCAAGTGGTCGACCACCGAGTGATCCTAGTGAAAATACAAAGTGTTACAGGGTTCGTGATTTCTTCCTATATTTGAAGGGCCACAGTCATGTAAAGAATATTATGTTGTTCAAAGAAATCTCACTTTTCCAAACAATACTGCGATTAAATACAACACTTACCTCATTCTTTTTATCATTCTCCAAACCGGTACACGTTATATTGGTACCAAAAAATATAGGCAATTTGTATTTATCAAATTCCACATCTGTTGCCGAAATATCCTCGGCAGCACAACTCCTCTCCCAAACACGCTGAACCCAATCAATATGCATCACCGGTATACCATTCAATGTAGCATGTTCATATTTTGCCGATTTAATTGTATTCGATATTAAATGTGTTATAGAACGACTGAAATTCTGAAAATAATGGCCACCCATCCATTGTATTAAACCCTTTAGTTTCTCTTTTTCCTGAGGTGTAATGCCGGTGGCCGATATTTGTAAATCACGCATAGCCGCCGTGAACACGGGACTGGTACCCAATGGTATCTCCTGGTTTTTCAACAAACAGTTGGTCAAACATGGTGGCCCAATTATAATTGATTTCGTCTGTTGCAGTTGTTGAAAGAAATCGCCCTCGAAACGATCAAATATGAAAACATCTTTCTTTGATAGTCTACCAGAGGCTATCAAAGGAAATCCTTCGCTTGCCTTTATCTGACGTATATTATCTTCGGGAATATGATTTTGCAAGTACGTCAATGCCCTTTTAAAGTCTTTGTAGGCTTTATCTTCATCTGATGCATTATTTGTGACCACAAAATATGCATTAATCGTATCGTCCAAACTCATTTAAAAATGTTAAATGTGTTAATTATTGTTTAAACTAATTACTTATTATTGTTTGGAAAATGCTTGCAAAAATTTTTACGTTATTGCGCTTTTTTCAAAGAATCAAGTTAACAGTTGCCAAAAATAGTAGAAAAGCACACCGGCTCATGATCAGTGTTGCCCGCAACCAAAAAATATTTACAACCAAATGTTTTTAAAAAAATAACCAAAATGCAAAAAGGTAACCAAAAAATATTGCATCGTAATATTTTAAGGGGCCCATAGACACATACTGCTCATGCTCATGCAATAAGCATGTGTTGGTAAATTTGAAATTTTTGTTTATGTATGCGACACACAGACAATGCAGTATGAAAAATCAAAATAGTTTTGATTTTGAAATGAACTCGTACTGCTGACAGTTGTTGAAATGAACAATAGTATACATTTTTTCATTTTTATGAAATATAATTTTTAAATTTGACGTTTTAGTTACTGAAAAATAGAAAATAATAATTTTTTTTGTTCTCAAACACATTTTTTTAAATCATGATTGATAAGTGTGTAGTAAAATATCAATCACACACGTATACGAAGGGTTCATCGGCAGTATATGTCAGCAGTATGTGTCTATGGGCCCCTTTATAGTATTTCTTTTTAAATTTTATAGTATTTCTTTTTAAATTTTATAGTATTTCTTTTTAAATATAGCAAAAGTACATATGAAATTTAATTTTTTTCTTAATACATTTTACAAATGTTTTTATACATCAAGATACTTTTAGTGTCAAGATTTTAACCTTTATATTATTATGAAAATTAGTTCTTAATCGCATAATATTCTGAAAAGTCTACTGAAATAATTTTGAATTCTAACTATTTTTTCCAGTTCCATGGATATTTTGTAATTTTTCTATTTTACACAACTATTTTTACTGAATGTACATTTTCCAATATATATTTATTTTTTTACTCAAGCTAAAACTGAATTCGTCAATCTAAAACATATTTTTAATTTATAAATTTCAATAAAATTCGGCTTTAAATCATGCAGAAGAATATCAGTAGCTTTCTCTTTAAAAATTCGTAATACATCAAGTCATTCCTAAGAAACTTATTTGAATGTATTCAGATAAATATTTTTAAAATAATACGCATATACTATTTTACTGCGATATTTATAGGTAAAATTTATGTGGATATATATATGTAAGTGTTAACCAATACGTATCGTGCCATATAAAATTTAACTCTACACTACGATATCGACATAAATTAAACTAATTGTGGTTTAAATATTCACATATTTCTATCAATCTGGTATCTTTGCAATCAAATATATTATGACATTTCTTAACTGTCATATTCCCACCAGGGTTGCCAATACCAACAACAAATAAAACACATACAACTGACAATTTTGACATATTTTCTTCATTTCAGGAAAATTATTAATCGAACACGTCAGCTAGCCTACCCAAAAGTGATTTTTTTTCGTAAATTTTTCATTAAAAAATCAAAATAGCAATAACGTTTGCAAGAATTTCATATAAATAAACTTTATTTACAAACTCATTAAAATGGTAAGTGTAAAATTGTTGTAAAAAAGTTATAGAAATGCTAACAAAACATACAATTTTAACTTGCAATTTGCGACAGGTTCTGATAGCGGCAGCGGTGTGTACCAAAAATGGAAAAGGTTTGTTGTTTAATGACTATTGGAATGTGAAGAAATTTATTTAATTATAATATTTTTATTTTTAGTAATTATTTCACGTCAATTTGTGGAAATGACTAAAGCCCGCATTGAGGGTTTATTGGCTGCTTTTCCCAAACTTATGACGGCCGGAAAGCAGCATACATACGTGGAAACGGATTCGGTACGTTATGTGTATCAACCCATGGAGAAGTTATACATGCTGCTTATAACTACTAAGGCTAGTAACATTTTAGAGGACTTGGAAACATTACGTCTATTTTCCAAGGTTATACCAGAATATTGTCACACCTTGGAAGAGAAGGAAATTTTGGAAAATGCTTTCAATTTAATATTTGCTTTTGATGAGATTGTAGCCTTGGGCTATAGGGAAAGTGTTAATTTGGCACAAATTAAAACGTATGTGGAAATGGACTCCAATGATGAGAAGATCTATCAGGCTGTGCGTCAAAGTCAAGAACGCGAAGCTAAACAAAGAATGCGCGAGAAGGCAAAAGAGTTGCAAAGACAGCGCATGGAATCGGCTAAACGTGGAGGTCCTGTGGGCGGTATGGGAGGACGTTCTAGTGGAGGCTTTAGTTCTGATGGCTTTGGATCAAATAGCAACAGCAGCAGCGGTGGTATGGGTGGTTTCAGCAGTGCCCCCTCCATTGAAATGGACAATAAGCCAATGGCTCCTAAAGCACAGTAAGTTTGAAGAATTTTAAAGATAAAGGGAAGTTAATTAAGTGCAAATTATTTTTTCAGAAAACCAGCATCGCGCAATGCTTTGAAATTGGGCGGTAAAACTAAGGACGTGGACAGTTTCGTAGATCAATTGAAATCTGAGGGTGAGAAAATTGCCAATTTGACACCAGCTGCCAGTAGCGCCAGTGCTGCAGCTGCTTCGGCTAAAGCTAAAATTGTGTCTGATGTCCATACGGAAAGTGTTCATTTGAAAATGGAAGATAAACTTGTGGTACGCATTGGTCGTGATGGTGGTTTGCAGCAATTTGAACTGTCGGGTCTGCTAACTTTGCGCATAACTGACGAAAATTTGGGACGCATAAAGGTGCAATTGGAAAATAATGATACACATGGAATACAATTGCAAACACATCCCAATGTCGACAAGGAACTATTCAAAACTCGCTCAATAATTGGCTTAAAGAATCCAGCTAAACCTTTCCCCATGAACACGGACGTTGGTGTTTTAAAATGGCGTTTTGTAACACAGGATGATGCAGCCATACCATTGACTAGTAAGTTTTAGAGAAGTTTAAAGCATTGTTGAATTATTTTTAATAAATATATTAAATTTATTTATAGTTAATTGTTGGCCTTCAGAAAATGGTGAAGGTGGCTGTGATGTTAATATTGAATACGAATTAGAGGCTCAACATTTGGAATTACAAGATGTTGCCATTATAATACCTTTGCCGTAAGTTTAAACAATTATTGTTATATTGGGAGAAATATTTTGTGAAATCAAAAAATACTGCATAAAATTTGAGCTAAAATTTAAATATTACTCAACGTATTTTATGTCCAATTAAATAATACACGAATTGTATTATTTTTTGTAAAGGAAGTCGAACTAAAACAAATTGAAATGCCATTTAAAATTTGTTAAACATATTAAGAAATCAAAGAGACGATACGAAACATTTCGAACAAAAAATTTTTGAATTTTATAATCTTTGATCTCTATTAAAGCTAATGAATCGTAGTTTTTCCAAAAAAACATATATACAATTCTTGGGACCATGGGGCCTTCTAGAGATAATTGAAATTTAGGGATATATTTTAAAAAAATTTTTTACATTTTTGTGTATAGTATTTTCATAATTAATTTTCCAATTTTTATTAACTTATATAAATCCATTCTTATCAGAAAGGATTATTATATGATTAGGTTCATTTGAAGAAGGCTATCTCGAAATTAATGTTCTTAGTTTTTGAATTTTGTTTTCATAGTAATTAGTTTCTACTGCTGGGAAAAATATGCAAACATTTTAAATGGGATTCTAAGGATGTCATAAGAAAAGAGTTACTTTTGCAAATTACATGGCATATTTTCTAATAAATTTTTACTTAAGAAGGATATTTTTATTCAATATATAAAATATATTTCAATCTGTGGATATAGTATTCTAACATTTCTATTTCCGCCCCAAATCTAAATATAATATATTACGTGATATATTTTTAGTATGAATGTTCAACCATCTGTAGCCGAATATGATGGCACTTACAACTATGATGCACGCAAACATATTCTAACCTGGAATATACCTGTCATTGATGCTGCCAATAAATCTGGTTCCATGGAATTCAGTTGTAATTCATCTATACCTGGAGATTTCTTCCCAGTTCAAGTAAGTCTTAAATTTCACACGTTACTCTAAAAAAAATTTGTGTAATAATATTAATTTATATTTGAAAAGGTTTCATTTGTATCAAAAACACCATTTGCTGCATTAAAAGCCAAGGATATTGTTTTAGTGGACAATGATAGTGGTGTCAAATATTCAACAGAAAATATACTTTTTGTTGATAAATATGAAATTGTTTAATTATTAATCTTCATTTCTTTTTAGAATTAAATTTTCTCATCAATATTATTTGAAAAAAAAAAAACTAAACAAGCAAATTATTATTCCACACTATGATAACTATTATTCCCTATCCTCTTGCATACATACAAACATACACACGTAGTGAATGTGAAAATGTTTTCCCTTCTTAATTTGATTGTTTGAGTCTTTATGTTAAACATTTATATTTGTATTTTTTTTAATAGAATCATAAGCTTATTTGTATTCAAATGAAAAACTAAGAATGATAAAGGAAAATTTTTAGCATTTTTCTAATGATTTAGATGTGTTAATACTAAAAACAATTATTTGAAATAAGAATTTGTGTTTATTTTTACCTAATGCACTTTAAATATATTAAAATTAAAAAAAAAAAACGAAATATTCCAAAATCTTACAAAAGAAGTAATATACATACATTTTATAAATAAAATTTAATAAATTAAATAAGAAATTTATAAAGTAGTAAAAACAATAATAAATAAACATATATTATAAGAAAACGTAAAATGAGTTTTAAAAATACTGTTTTATTTAAATAGGGGAAAACAAAAGTTCACAAAAAAATATATTTTTTTTCATCAAAAAAAAAAATTTTTGGGAATAAAAAATTAGTTTTTTAGTAAGATTCAGTTTTTATGTGCTAAATTCCAAATTTGATTATTGATAAATTCACTGAAATTTATTGTTGGGGGATAGGCTAGTTCCTATGCGTATTTTACAGGTTGTATAGGCAGATTATCAGGAAACCTTTTCTCAAAAGGCTAAAGATATACAAATAAAACTATGGATTGAATGAGAATTACAGACACTCTATCTTTAGAACCCTCTACAAATCTTTGCAGTATATTACCTTGTATTATTATAGGGTCACAAATATAATTTCCTAAAAGCTTATGTGGTCCTGTATGATTTGTTTGTATATCATTTTGCAATCGGATCAGTAGTTTAGAAGAAACAGATTAATTACCACTTTTTTACCGATCGACCTCACTGTGCCGCATCAATATTTTTGGGACCAGCAATTGCTAGGAGAGTCGCCGTGAGGGATACAAATAAAAATATTTGTAAAAAAATAATTAACACTTAATTTTTTCCAATTTTAATGTTATTTTTGTCTAAATATGTAATACTTAAACGATTGACGTCCTGGATTTTTTTCGAAGTTAAAAGGCATTTCTACTCGACAAGAAAGTTGTTCGAATTTATATTGTGAAAATAATAATTTGGAAATATATTATAAATTTAACTTGTTTTTTTTTTCTATACCAGTTGTACAAATTCTGCATGTATTATCATGAGATACAGTTAATTTTTTATATTACATATATTCATAAACAATAGTAATTATTATATAATATTTTTTTTACAACCCTTAATTATGACATCTAACATACTTTTAGTATGTAGTTACCAAGAATTTAGTAAATTAACAAAAATAGTTTTAAATAAAAAAAAACGTTTTTTAACTATGGTCACTTTACAGCACTTTTAAGTACACAAAATTACAACCCTGTTATAATACAAATATATCGTTAAACTCTCATCTCAAACAGTCAGCTGTTTTATATATATTTTGTTTATCACCACATATTAATCTACTTTAAGAAAAATCTAAATTTTTATAAAGAATTTATTAATTTTATACAAAAGTAAGCAATGGAACAACAATTAGAAAAAGTTTTAAGTGATATGTAAGTAATTCTAAACAACTGGTATATTTAAAATCACTTAAAATAATCTAAATTGCAGAAATTCACAGCCCGAAACTGTAGGCTGTCTAATAACAAATCGTCAGGGTCTTTGTCTGGGAGGTAAAATTTTACACAAATTTAAGAAATTTTAAATAAATGAATTACATTTTGATAAACTATCTTAGCTAAAGGTAAAATAAATCCAAAAATGTCCGGCATTGGTATGGCTTTATCGGAACAGGCTTGTAAATTGGAACCCAACCTAAATCCACCCACAATTATTTTGTACAGCGGGAACAAGTATGTTTTAATTTTAAGTTGATCTCACAAAATTTTACATATATTGTTATATTTATTACAGACGCTGCATTATACAAAAGGATGGTGAGATTACTGGGATTATATATAAGCAAAGTAGCAATTAGTTGTAATTGTTTGTTGGATTGAGTGGGGTCATAATATCGTAGTTGTGTTTTGTGCGTGGCCATATGGGAAAACAAACAACCAAATGCTGTGTAATCTGCATTCTTACTCATGCTTCCATTTGTGATTAAATGTTAATTAAGTAATATTATAACTTCATCTGCTTTTTCTATGTAGTCTTTATAAGATATTTTTTTTCCTAAACTAAATGTCATAATAGTTTTTGCTTGAATGTGAAATTTTTCCGAATATTTTTTTGAAATATACTATGTATAATAAGTAAGTCTTCAGAAAATCCGTAAAAACACTAAACCGAAATTATTGGGTAGCTTAAAGCTACATTTATTTTTTATACAAACAAAATGTTCCGAACTAATAATGTTTCAGAAACACATGGGTGAATTCAGCTTAAGATTCTTGTAACGACATATTGGGGAATGAATGCATACATTTTCTATTCCACTAAAATTTGGGAATTTAATACCAGGAAGACTATCTCCTTGATTTTAATTTTATTAGTTCCTCCACTGTGAGCCGGTATATATATAATAGAAATTAACATTCTGATTAGAATTTTTTTTTAAAACATTTTCCTTATCAATTACTTTCTAAGAGCTCATTAATGCAATTTTTAGTATTATTTTTATTTACTAATAGTATGCAATTACAAATAGTGTTGCATAAATAGTACTATGTTTCTTATTAGAATTGCCATCACTAACATTTAGTTTAATGTTGGTTCTTTAAGTGCGCGGTAGTGTTAACGTAGTGCGTGAATAAAATTATTAAATACTTTGCAAAAAATATCCGTACAGTTATAAAATGTATACCAAATTAAAGCTGAATCTTCAATTAATAAGAATAAAAAAAGCTAAAGTGAATTTGTTTTCGTTTAATGTGAGAAAATTGTGTGCAAAGATTCTAACGGCACTTTTTTGTTTGGTCGTTCAGTTTTTTTTTTTCGTTGGCTTCTTGTTGTTAGAGATGTGCATTTTGTGTTTATTATTATTTATGTGTAATCGATAAAGAAATCGAATATCGATTAATTTCGATATAATTAAAGATGTGCTTTATACTTAAACCAAACGGAAAAAGGAAATTAAAATTTAAATCGATTTTAGTGATGATTAATGATGTGTGTTAATATAAAATCAAATGGAAAAAGGAAATTAACCTCGAAATCAAATTTAAATCGATTTTTGTTAATTTTTGAAATAAAAAAATATAAATTTTTGTATATTCAAATGAAATCTGAAAATTTGCAATAATTTTTCTTAAATAATATATTTGTCTATAATTATTTAACTTTTTTTGCAAATCAGCCATTGGCAAACTGATTAAAAAATAATATTTACGAGCTAGTTCCATAGAAGTAATATAAAATGAAAAAGGTAAGTAAATAAATTTTAAACAGAAATACAATTCTATTTAGATATTTAAACAAATTTATTACAAAATAAAGTGAAGTTTTTCGTAACTATGTATAATGAAAATTCTCGCAGAGTTAAAAAAAAATTTACAAAATTTTTGTGAAATGCTTTTACCAAAGTATTATTACTCTCTCACATATACGGGTAACGTTTCTTTCCACATTTTTTCTTTAACACATATTATTCAATATTTTTTTAAACTGTTTTAGCACACTTTCATTGTTAAAAAGTTTATATTGCACAAATCAAGAAAAAAATTGTTGGAATTTCTGACATGTAATTTTTTGTTGTTGTAGAATTAAAACTGTAGGACATAGTTACAATTTTTGGTATTGAAAATTCATACAAAATAAAATTTAGAACGTATGTATTTATAAAACTCTGTTGCCTGTAGAACATTTAAAAGGTACCAAAACATGTGTAATTTTGTTACTCACACATGTTTAGAGTTAGGTACTGTTTTCAAAGAGTCGGACTACTTGTTATACTTTGGCTTTTACTATCAATTCTAATTTGTAATCATTGCTAAAGATGTGATTTTCGGTTAGTTTGTCAATAATGGAACAGAAATCAAAGATGTGGAAAATTCTAGCATATCGTTAGCTTTTCACAAATTTTACAGGGTATACAAAAAACGTATGTAAGTCGTAGAAAATCCTTAAAAACACTACTGAAATTATTGGGTAGCTTAAGATTCTTGTCATGACACATTTCAAATAGCGTTGCATACATACATAATTATAAGTTTCTAATTAGAATTGTCATCAGTAACATTTAGTTTAACATCGGTTCTTTTACTGCGCTGTAGTGTTAATGTAATACGTGAAATAAATTATTAAATACCATGCAAAAAATATCCGTACAATTTTAAATAATAAATGTACGCCAAAATATAGGTCAATCCGCAGTTAATTAGAATAAAAAAGCTATAGTGAATTTGTTTTCGTTTAATGTGAGAAAATTGTGTTTGGTTATTCTGTTTTTTTTTTCGTTGGCTGGTAATTGTTAGAGATGTGCAGTTTGTGTTTATTATAATTTATGTGTAATCGATAAAGAAATCGAAAATCAATGAATTTAGAGATAATTAAAGATGTGTTTTGAAGTTCAATCAAACGGAAAAGGAAATTAAAATTTAAATCGATTTTAGTGATGATTAATGATGTGTGTTAACATAAAAGGAAATTAACCACCAAATCAAATTTAAATCGATTTTTGTTAATTTTTGTGATAAAAAAATATACATTTATGTACATTAGAGTTAATTTCAAAACTTTGGTTTAACGCACCTAAAGACGTAGATTTGGAACTTATTTTCCTGTAGAGCAATAACGGTTGACTATATTGCAAATCTGATTTCACCATTCGATTCTTCAGCAAAAATTAATACAATGTACGTTTTTTGAACCCTTAAACAAGTTCCAAAAACCCACAACAGGGGGCACAAATCGCCTATAACTTTGTTAATATGCCTCTAATTGGAACAAGAGAAATTTTTAGTGAACACTGATATTCCCCTTCAAAACTTAGAATTAATAAATTGAAAATAGACGCTATTTTTGATTACTCATATTTCTCACTAACAAATACATTTTTTAGTGAAATTTTAAATAGGCCATAACTTTGTTAAAATGCGTCTTAATGGAATATGGACGTTTTTTTTTATCATGTTTTCAACCAAAAACCTAAGGATTTTTGAAATGTTTTGTAGCAGAAAGTGATTTTAAAGAAACAATTTTAAATAAAGTGAATTTTCTTTGTGTGTATGAATGTAATTCTGAACATTTGCTCGAACTGATTAAATTCAATAAATCTGTTAAACGTTTTAAAACAAAATGTTAGAAACTAGCAGACATACTAACTGACTTCATACACAGGAATATACTACTTTATGTTTTTATTTTATATTATTTTTTCCTTTGGTTTTTGTAATAAATTCAATTTTGTGCAACTTAAGCTCGAATGTGACACACACATGCACACACACACACATGTCTGAACATACGCACCCTTACACACGGATGCTACGACGAAGCAAGGACTTTAGGAATTGAGGTAAAATAGTTTTTTTTTCTTCAAAATTGTATTTAACAACAAAATATTGTTAAAGTCATGGCTCTCAATGAAAAATAGTTTTTGCCAGAGAAGTTATATTTATATATTTTTTCATTTTCGAAGGAGAATGCAAAAAGGATACCAAACAACTTTCTTTGTTACTTAAGGAATTATTGTTGCAGTTGTTGGTATTGTTGTTTTTGTTATTTTTGTTGTTGCTGTTTGGTTGTAATTGAAACTAACGAATATTTACATACTAATGATGCACGTTTCATACATGTTCGGGTTAAATGCAGGAATACTCATACTTGTATATAGAATCAGTAGCAGCAACTACCAAATGGAAATATGTATATACATGTGAAAAAAGAAAATATGTGTGTAAAGACAAATTTGCTGTAAAAGATGATGTCATGTTAGAAAACATTTTATTTACAAAGCAATTTGTTGTCTTTTACATACATACATACTTACAACTCACAAATATCATTACATTCAAATACATACATGTGATACAAAATAAATTTGACACCCTATATACAACATACATATTTACATATGTTTATTAGGGTGGCCCAGTTTTTATGGAGACAAATATAAGGTGTTGATGTTCCCAACTCAATTGAAAGTTTATTTTGTTTGAGGAGATCATTTCGCAAAATGTTCGTCCTGGGTTTAGTATTTGGTGAGATGGATCAAAGGATAAAAGATTTATGATTTTTTCATATTTCTCGCAAACGAATGATATGAAATATTGGTGTCATGTAAAAGGTCTTTTAGATTTTTGAAGACAAAATCTCAAAGAATTGAATATGAGGTTAATGATATAAATATGTTATATGCTTTCTTTGCGAAAAATATGGAAAAAACATAAAATCCTTAAAAAAGGACACTTTCCATCTTTGAAAACGGTATCTTAGAAATTTAGTTGGGAACATTTGCAACTGGTTTTTGGGGCCACCCTAATGTATATATATGTTGGTACATGGATATTAATGGAAATATATACATAAGTTGTTATGTCTGTTGGTGCAGGGACAGGATATTCATTTGTACATTGCGTATGCAAATGTACGCATTTACGAAAATAGTTTGGAGAGAGTAAAAAAAATATATATATAAAATGAGAAACTTTTTAACTTCCTTTTTAATTGTACAATTTGCAAAATATGATTTTTTTCTGTAAAATAAAAATATAGAAAAAATAAAACTTTTAAGAATATAAAATTCTCTGACTTAATACGAAGGTTGTTTACATATTATTGCCCCTTTTAATCATCAGATTTTTTTTATCGATGACACTATTAATATCACTGTTCATGGAGACCATATTCATAGATGACAATTAGATTGCCAACCAAAAGAGTTATATAAGTTTGTAATTTCCAATATTTATTTGCGAAAAAAAATATATGTAGGACTAAAACGCACTCTCTTATTATTTATGTTTAATATAAAATAACTTTTATTAATTCATGTTAATTAATGGCAGACTTATCTACAACATGTCACTATAAATTCGTATTTAGAATTCTAACATCTTGTTATTTTAAAAGCTTCTTACAGACTCCATATCTTATGCTAGACTAACTTAATCCTAAAACTACTGTACACTGTCTGATGTCAGTTTCATAGATAGTCCGCTATATAGTCCGCGAATATAGCCATGTCTGTCTGTTGAAATCAACTTTTCGAAGTCCTCAAATAACTTTCAAAAATTATTGATACATTAGATATCGGTTGCTATTTTAAATCGACAAAATCGACCCTTAAATGGCTGAATTTGTTTTAAATATTTATCAAAATACTTTGCTGGTATATAAGATCCGGAACAGCCCAATTATTTGTTTAATTTTTTCATTGACATTTATCTCTCCTTCCCATAATTGTATTCTATTTTCTATGATATATAATGGAATCGTTTTTTAAACTTCTTAGCATTGGTTTGGGAACAATGTCAACATGTTTAATTAAAAATACCCCAAATAGTACACTGATGGGTTGTTGATATTGTTGTACCATCTTAAACTATTCCATTTTCTAATATGGGGTTCTGCATCGAAATTGTGCTACTTCAACGCAGTTTGTCCACAAATCCATTGGACTAAGTGAAGTTGGATTGGCTGGGCAGTTGATTATGTGGGGGTATCATGGGAACCTGTTGCTCCATCCCGACCTCAGTTGTGCCAGAACTACTCTATATCTCCGAGTCTGCTATGCGTTACACAGTTATGCAGCCGGTTCTACGCACCCGAATGTCCCGTGCTACTCGGCCAAGGGATGTCAACCTCAGCAAAAACCTACATTGATGGGTGCAACATGGATCTAGACGCAAACCCCACATAAATGTCCACGTATAACCTTTATGTTAAAGCCAATGGAATGTTCTAACATGGGAATTTGTCAAATGTTAATCAGTCCGAGACGAACAATATTCTATATCTATCTACATATATATACGAGTATCATAGTGCAGACAACTTTGACAAAATGCCATTTTTGTTGTCAGCTAGTCACTTAACTCCTATACTACGATATCTACTTTATTCAGACAGTGTAATGATGAGCTGACCAGGGAAGGATCCGCTTTAAATGTCTCATATGCAGTATCTGTATCAGACGACTGACAATAAGTGGCGCAAAATGGAAACATGCAATACTGCCAGAAAATTGTGCAAGCATACAACGAAAAACGAAGTGTACAACTCCTGAATAGGAACCGGAAATATATTTCGAGGCCAATGGTATTGTTCACGGGTCACTTTCAACATTTAATATAGATTTCTGAACATGCACGAATGAATGTGTGTGAAGATAAATTCGTATTTAACTAGTATAGACACAAACCACAATTTGTAACAGAGCTTATTTTGCAGTTAACAGTGCACTGTTATCCATTTAACAGAGATAGTATTTAAGAGGTAGTATTTTTAGGAGGTTAATACAGGAGAATGGAACCAAGTCCATGACCAAAAATATTGTGAAGTGGTACTCCAAGAGGTCTATAATAATGAAATAACTAAAATATTTCTAGAATTTACAAATTTGGATGTCTGTTTCGAAAACAAATTCTTTAGAGGATCATTTGTAAAAATGGCCATTTTTGGAAATGTACACGTAACACACTATATACGTTTGGTAGTCCAAGGGGTCCCTAATGATGCACTATTAGTGGGATAGCTGAACTAATTTTGGGATTTCAGAAAATTTAGTTTCAAAAAAATATGATTTTTAAAATTATTTTAGAAGATAATTTGTAAACATTTTTGGAATTGTACACGTAACATACTATATACGTTTGGTAGTCCAAGGGGTCCCTAATGATGCACTGTTAGTGGGATAGCTGAACTAATTTTGGGATTTGAGAAAATTTAGTTTCAAAAAAATATGATTTTTGAAAAAATTCTTTAGAGGATCATTGGTAAAAATGGCCATTTTTGGAATTGTACACGTAACACACTATATATGTTTGGTAGTCCAAGGGGTCCCTAATGATGCACTATTAGTGGGATAGCTAAACTAATTTTGGGATTTGAAAAAATTTAGTTTCCAAAAAATATGATTGGGATTTGTTAACTGCAAAATAAGCTGTGTTACAAATTGTGGTTTGTGTCTATACTAGTTACAGCTGTGCTCAAAATAATAGGAGTGTTGCCACCCAATATTTTTACAAGAACATTTTTTTGGTATTTCAACTTGCAAAACAAGTTTTATTCTAACGGTAATTACAACGGTATGTAAGAAGTAAAATACAAAAGAGAAGCTCATAATAACTATTATATTTATGATGCAAATGATTTATTTCTGTTTTTGCGTTTGGATCGACTTGATCAAAAAAATAGGAGTGTGAGTGATTTGCAAAAAAATAAATAAAATATCACAGCTTTTAATTCGAAAAAGTGAAAAGTAAGTAAAAGGAAGTGATGTTGAAATATCAATAGAAATTAGATAACTTTTCAAATAAATTCTTGTAATAGTGGGACGAGGAAAACACTGTACCGAAGAAAAGCTAAAATTAATCCAAAAACTACGAAATCAAGGAAAAACTTACAAAGAAATTAAGGAAATCGTGGGGTGCTCTGATCAAATGATTGCAAATGCTTTATCATAAAAGAAAAAACCCGAAACACGAGGGCGGAAACGTAAAACATCAACTGTTTATGGCCGCCGGATTGTGCGATATAGCAAGGAAACCCCTTCGGCATCTTCAAAAAAAATTCAAAAGGAGCTAAATCTTGCTATAAGTTGCCCTACTATTTGTAGAAGACTGATGGAAAATAATTTATTTGCAAGAAGTCCTCGAAAGGTACCTTTGCTGACAAAAAGACAGGCAGCTGCACGCTTAAAGTTTGCTCGAGAGCATATTGATTGGCCGAATGAAAAATGGAGGAACATACTGTGGACAGATGAAAGCAAAATCGTTTTATTTGGTGGAACTGGATCTAGACAATATGTCCGACGTCCGCCAAATACAGAATATAACGCACAATACACAATAAAGACAGTAAAACATGGTGGTGCAAAAGTTATGATATGGGGGTGTTTTTCATATTACGGTGTAGGTCCTGTTCACCAAATAAGGGGTATCATGGATAAGCATGTCTATGTGGGAATATTGAAGGAAGTAATGCTACCATATGCAGAGTGGAATATGCCTCTTAAATGGGTATTCCAACAGGATAATGACCCGAAACACACTAGTAAATTGGCAAAGGTGTGGTTCCGGGTCAATGGGATTGAGGTTATGTCGTGGCCTGCTCAGTCTCCTGACCTTAATCCCATAGAACATTTATGGGGAGACGTAAAGAAATATGTTGCAGAGAAAAAACCGTCCAATGCGGAAGAACTATGGAACGCAGTGCGTGATGCCTGGCACCAACTCCCTTTAAAGAGATGCCAGGATCTTATTGACTCCATGCACCGCAGATGTGCCGAAGTCATCAAAAACAGAGGTTACTCAACTAAATACTGAAGCAATTAAACTTTCTCTTAAATAATTTCAAATTTTTGTGCCTTTTCCATTCAAATTTTTAGGATGTGTATCAACACTCCTATTATTTTGATCAGTGAATTTTGAAAAAAGTTTTATTTAAATTAAATTTTTTTTTAGTTAATATCGTTTTAATTAAATAATTTATTGGTATAGCAATTGGAGAATTGATTAATAATTAAGTTTACGTAAAACGAACTAAATAAAAATTTAGTTTTTTATTTTAAATTTGATCTTTGTTTTCTATGGAAGCGCACTCCTATTTTTTTGAACACAACTGTACATACGAATTTATCTTCACGCTCTATCTGAGATACCTAAATGTGACAGGTTGGATCTAGTACTGCTCCTTACTTGCATCTGGATTTGATATAGTGTTTAACAAAATTGAACATAAATATTGTACTTGAGTGCTTGTGTGCAGCCAGCTACCACGTAAACTATTGAACCGGTGTTGTGATGTTGGCACCCAAATATACAAGCAGATCAGTGGCAATATATCTCTTTAACTAATTTAAGGAGATATTATGTTATCCTCAAATAAATCATATGTCTGCAATATTGCTCTGTTTTATCATTATAATACACATATATACATATATAAGTCTATAACTTTTTCCTGTAACCCTCGTGGCTCATAAACTGTTTTATAATATGCCCTACGCTACAGCGATAATATCATTAATTTGTTTATCTGTAGGTTTTAATTAAATTACCTAGAATTTCTAAAAAATATTCCTGATCAAACTTACCAAAATCAAAGTAAGTCTATCTTACTAAAAATTATTGATGTTAATCGGTATTCTTAAGATACTTGGTAAGCAAAGTTGTTGCTGTAGGGTAATCCAGGTCCGAATAACTCCTGTAAATTTTTCATAAATGTTTTATTTTATTTAAAGTTTTTGTGTTTTTTTTTTGTTGCTTTTTGGTTTTTATAACATAAATTTATAAATTCAACATGCAAAATGTAAATAAACTGAAATTTTACTTAAATAAACTAAACTATGTTTAGGTTTTTCTTCTATTTTTGTTGTTTTTTTTTTGGCAAATAATTTTTTATCTGGTTAGTTTCCATATTTACGCATGTAAAGTGTTGACTTTATGTCAAAGTATGCATGTGTGTTGAATTCTAATGAATAAATACATACATTATTTTGTAAAATAGTAAAAGCAAAAAAAAAAAAAAAAAATTAAATAAAATAAAATAAATTGTAAAAATGTTCTAAAATTTTATATAATTTGCAAGTTAACAAATTTACAAAGAATTTTTTTTTAAATAAAGTCAATACATACAAGTGTAAATGGTTTTAAATATAATTATTCATACTGACTCATAAATGCACATACATGCGTGTATGTATATTATACATTGTATAATTGTTATATTTTTTACTTAAATTTTGAAAATGTATGTAGCATGGCGTCCGTATCCTTTTGTTTATTATAGTTATTGTCATATATTTCACCATGTGATATACATCCATGTGGAAACGCCGGTTAAGGCTGGGATGGCAGAAAGGGGACTGACACAAAACTAATCAGGAGACTGGTAGCTGGGTTCGTTCCTTCCAAGCCCTTATCTGTTAGATCGTATTCTTCATACAGAATAAAAGTAGGATTTACCGTTGTGTAGATTAATCGCTATTTCGTAAGAGTACTGGACAATCGTAGCATCAATTAATCTATCTGTGTTATACTTGTACTTGAAGTTCTGCTTATATCCAATAAGCTCTGTTAAAACCAACACTTTATATGAGGGGGGTGTGTCTCTTTAACATCACATAATTTTTGTAGGGATCTATCGACACCATTTAAGTGATCTTTGGTAGATCTCAGATATAACCTTATTGAAGTAGTTCATGTTGGTTTCTATAGTGCTGGTACTAGTTATTTTTGCTGGAAAAAATAATAAGTTCTTTGATAAATTCATTATTTTAAGCCAGTTAAGTTATCGGTATTCCTTTTTCTTTGATCAGTATTGGAAATATCGTTTGCAAAATAAAACCAAATGACGTTATAAAACACTAATACTGAAATATTACAAAATATAGTGACAGTTTTAGCATTTCGAATAATAAATAAACAGTAAACGGAAATGAAATATGTCCCTGTTAGTGAATAACAATGCATATATTCTCATCGCTCTTTCTATACTATCTATGTATGTATCAATGTGTAAATACAAACAACTATATATTTACTTTGTATATGTGGATTTGTTAAATGCTAAATAAATTTTTAGTAAAATATATTTAAAATGTACATAAGTATATGCTTCTACCGCATACAGACTAATTGACAACATTGAGTTTGCCGCACGTGCAACAGCAAATTGTAACAACATTTGCATTACAAAATTCCAAAAAAATTTATTATACATATGGGCATTTCCACAGAAAGTCCACCGTGACCGAAAATGAAAATATTCATAAACAAATTCTATTTCTTAACCTTATATTATATAAAAATTATTTTTAAGCAATCTTACCCTAGCTGATACATTTTTGTCATTATAAACGTTAAAATGGTTGTCAAGATAAAAAATTTTCAGGTCTCCATTTATTAGTATTATTTCTTCGTTATGACAAAATTGTTAGTGCTATGGCGTTTTTTTTTCGGACACAAAATGTTGCCAACATATTTTGTACCATTTATTAAAAGTTAACGATCGCAAAAGAACAAAAATCGTTGCCATTTTCTTTTATGTAGTTTCTAAATATTCTAAAACAATACTTTTTGATTCCATTTTAACACTTTTAACAAAAACATTCCGTTTGTAATTTCCACTATATAATTTCCGACCATATAAAGTATATATATTCTGGATCATTATAGATAGCGTAATCGACTCTGTTGAAATCAATTTTCTGAAGACCCCTTGATACATAAATCAATATATCGGGAATTCTTTCGGCTCGGTTGCTATTTAAAATCGGGATAATTGGCGTACAAATGCCTGAGATATAAGAAAAAAACCGGGACAACCTCGATTTTTTGCCTAATTTTGAATTATATCTGGATTACAAAGTCATAAATATAGACAATATTGATATCTAATTATAGATATTTCAAAGTCCAATGCAACGATATATTTAAGGTTATAGTAATTTGGACCTATAATGGGTCAAAATCAGGAAAAAAATTTTAACTCGAATTTTTTTTTACCAAAAAAATTTTTTTTTCATAAAGTTTTTTTCACTAGAAAATTTAAAAAAAAAAATTTAAAAATGAAAAAAAAAATTTTATAAAAATTAAAAAAAACAATTTCGAAAAAAAAATTTTTTTTGAAAACAATTTTGAAAAAAAATTATTATTTTTTAAATTTTGAAAACAAAATTTTTTAAATTTTGAAAAAAAAAAATTAATTTTGTTTACCTAAAAATATTTAAAATTTTTATTTTAAAGTATAATTTGGTGAAGGGTATATAAGATTCGGCACAGCCGAATATAGCTCTCTTACTTGTTTCACTAGTAATTAAAAAAAATAATTTAAAAAAAAGTTTGAAGAAAATAAAAAAAACTACTTCGAAAAATATTGAAAAAAATTATTATTTTTTCAATTTAAAAAAAAAAAATTAATTTTGTTTACCTAAAACTTTATAAAATTTTTATTTTAAAGTATAATTTGGTGGAGAGTATATAAGATTCGGCATAGCCGTATATAGCTCTCTTACTTGTTTTTATCTTAATAGGCCCCTTAATTAAAAACATACTTTACGAGTTATGGGAATTTAAAGTCATTACAGATAATAGTATATATCTACTAAGTAGAATAAATAAATTATGTTGTATTTTTTTGAAGTTTCTGATATTTTGATTTGAATTTAATTAACTACGAGGGCTTCTGTCAGTTGACTCCTGTCAAAATTTGAACAAGCTGCGTAATTTAGTTTGTGTGTGGCAGCCATTGATAGCAGACTACCTCGTGACTTGAGAAGAAATTGGGAAAAAGTTAATTTCGTCTGATCATTAAGCATTATTTTTTGAGGAAAAAAAAAACCATCACTCAAATAAGGTTATGTCTGATAAATACTATGGAAACATCAATTTCATTGGTAAAACAAAATAGTTTAGTGAATTTCGTTATGGCCGTAAAACTCGGAAGATGTCGAACGTTCTGGACGCCCAGTTGAGGTCTGTGCACCCGAAACAAATTGAAAAAAAATCACGATATGGTGTTGGCCGATCGGAGATTGAAAATGCTAGAGATTGTGGAAGTCATAGGCATCTCACATGGCTCAGTAGTTTCAATTTTGAATGATCACTTGGGTATGAGAAAGTTTTACACAAGATGGCTGCAGCGTTTGCACATGTGCAGTTTCCATGGCAAAATCCATGAAGTAGGCTACGAAATGCTCCCTCTTCCACCCTATTCTCCGAATTAAGCCACGAGTGACTATTTCTTGTTTCCAAACCTGAAAATATGTCACGACAGAAAGAGATTTCACTCCAATAATGCAATCATCTCAAATCCTGTTTTTTATTCAAAACCTGTTTTTTATTCAAAAAGGCAAAGACTTTCCAATTCAATGATTTTTGCATTTTTTCTAGAGGCAGTCGAAAACAAGTTCTATTTTATTGTCTCGTTCGAGATACAAAGTTTATTGCCAATAAATTGGAAACAACTAAACGACAAAACCTATATTTTGCACTAAATTTAGTGTTACGAATATTATATTGAAAAATGTAAATAAGATGAAAAAAATGTTCAGATTTCTTTGTTTTTATACCCTTTACCTTTTGAGAATTAAAATCAGCAAAATCCGTCCATAAATATCGGAGATATGAGCAAAAATTCGAAACCTCTATTTTTGGCCGATTTTTGATCTATATCTCGATTACTAAGTCATAAATATAGACAATATGGATATCTAATGATAGATATTTCAAAGTCCATTGCAACGATGTATATAAGGCTATATATAGTAAGATGGACCTAGAATGGGTCAAAATCGAAAAAAAAATTTTTAACCCGAATTTTTTTTCAAAAAAGAAATTTTTTTGTCACAAATTTTTTTCACTAATAAATTAAAAAAAAATTGCAAAAGACTTTTAAAAAACAATTTCGAAAAAAAAAAAAATTAAAAAATTGTTTAAAGAAATTAAATTTTTTTTTTTTTATTTTTATTTTAAAGAATAATTTGGTGAAGGGTATATAAGATTCGGCACAGCCGAATATAGCTCTCTTATTTGTTTCACTTCAAAGGCGTACGAATGTCGCGTTCGAAACCGTGGATACTCCCATATGTGTGTATGATTGTATTAGTGTCAGTTAGTGCAAATCGAGAGTGTTTCTGTGTATGTATGTGAGTGGTATAAGTGGTAGAGAGACAAAATATGTAACTATAACCAACATTTGTTAAAGAAACATCATTAGCAATAATAACAACAACAACAATAACAATGACAATTTTAATGACAAGTTAACATTATGCATTAGTATTATTAGCCAGTATTATTTGCATACAAACACATACGCATTTAAACATAAATGCTTGTGCATCGATGGAACCATATTCCAAATGACCTCTGTTGTATATTTATGCACTTACAGTAACGAAAATAAACAAAATTATTTATGTATATTTTACAGAAATACATATATACATATGTAGACAATCAAATCTAGTAATTGTTTACATACACACATACATAAGTATGTACAATATAGATATATTTACTAGGTTATCCAAATTATTCGATTTTTCTTTTTTTCGAATAATTCGAATAAGAGATTTTATATTGTTCGAATAATTCGATTACATGTTTAAAATAAATCGAATTATTCGAATAATTATATATATTTTTTAAATAATGGGGAAACATGAACGCAAAATGGTTCAAATCCATTCGTTTTGATTGGAACGTGTTGTTATAAACATCATAGATGACATTATTTCTTATTTGAATTTAGAATTATGAAAAATTTACAAAAAATATGATAAATTCAATAAATAATAAAATTTTTCGAATTATTCGTTATTTGAAATGCTAATTTTTAAATTCTTCGATTAAGTATTCTTAAGAAATTGTTCGATTAATCGAACGATCTTTATTCGAATGGATAACCTAATATTTACATAGATGTAAAGGGTAATGCAATCGATGGGGAATTTATTTGCTTGTAGCTATTAATAAACCATATTTTAGCAATGTAAAAGGCAAGAGTTATAATGGCCAGTCATGAAAGTTTAGCTTGTCATCATCAAGTATTAAATATTAGTTTAAGGCAATTCCAACAAGTAAGAATGTTATGTGCGTCTGTGCCGAATTTTGTGTTTAAAAAAAGTTGGTCATATATTTTGATTCAAAGCTTTTTACCAGTTCAACTTGTTATGTTAATTTTTGCACACATAACTTTCCAGTCTGGGAGATTTGTGCCCAAATATGGGGATTTTATAAGGTTTTTAGGGGCAGAAAAAAAGATACCACTACCGATTTTACTTAATATTTGAAACGATGGTGGAATACAAATTTTTCAACCCATTTGAATGAATATTTTCAAAAGACTATTTTACTAATTCATAAAACTTTTGGTTTGGAGGAAGCTTTTTAATGATTGCTAATAACTATTTTTGTCAAATTTGTTTTGTTTGTTGGACCAATCAATACTAAATATTTCTTATCAACAGAAAATATATGGACAAAGGAAAATTTCATAAGGTTATGTCCTTCCCTAAGAGCTATTCCTCTTAGAATTTTATAAGGACCCATAATATATATATTTCGATGTGTGACAAACGGAATGATAAAATATCAATATACCCTCATTTCACCTAAACTAAATATTTTCGTACTAGTTAATAATATTGTTACGTTTTTACCTTTTAAAAACGGTCGTTTATATTCCTTAAATAAATCATATTCTTTTAATTCCAAATAAAAGCGATCAGTAGTTTAAAAATTTTGAACTGAATTATATAACTAACAAAACTAGAATGCTATATTTCTGCAATGATCTCCTAGTGCTTTTAGCAGCTTTAATGTTTATAATAGCAACAGTTAATGTTGTCATACTTATAAACAATGTTAATAACAGGGTGTTTTCAACATTCTTGATATGTGGAAGTTTATACAGATGGAAATGTTTATAAATATGCTGTTACACGCCGTTTAATTCTAATTGCAATTTCGTTACAATATATACAAAGTGGGTCCTTTCAAAATGACTACACTTGAGATTGTGGAGATAGCAACAAGCTATTCTGGTAGAAAATACTTAACAGGGGACTTAATGCATACGACACCTGTAGGTATTCTATTGATAACAACTGTAGATCAAAAATAGCATACAAGCCTGTTTTTTTTTACTTTTCATTTTGTATGTTTTGGTTATTTCGTGCTAGTTTTAAATTTTCCATGGCCTATATAAATGTAACATCCGTATTAAGGTTAGTTTTATTTTTTGTATTTACAAACTTTTTTTGGAATTCCATGTAAATTGATTCACGGAATGCTATTTCAATTAAAAACAACAAAATTCGTATTCAATAGTGGAAGTAAACCAATAAATCCTTTAAAAAATAAATAACAACTTAATTTTCTCTTCAAAATCTGCCAACGCATAACAAACTACTCGTATGTAGAAACTACGTACATATTTCACATTTTGATATTCATACATTGTTGTTTATGGAAGAGTTTTGAGTGCGAAACGTTTTAGTTTTGACGGATATTGATGAATGGTTGGCTGGCTTGCGGACTGGCTGGATGTATGGCCAGCTAAGAGTGCTCTAGAAATAAAAAAAAAATAAATATACACCCACACCGCCGCACAGAAATCTATACCACAAATACAAAAATTCGATTTAGATGTACATGAATTTTAGTTTAATTCTATTTTTTTTTTTTGCAATTCTTCGCTTCCAGTATTAGTTAACAAACATGATACGAGTAGTTTAGTGGGTCATAAGTGTTGGGCAGTAAAAACTGTCTGTAACAACAAACTTCACAAATTGTACATGGAGAAAAAATATATGGAAATGGAAATAAAATAAAAAAAAATTATGTATAAAATTGTGTTAAATTCAATGTTGTTAGGAAACATGCTACTAAAATGTTTATTTTAACTAAATGTGTAAATGTATATGTTTTTGTGTACATATTTACTTGTATGTGTATGTGTGTGGATTAGACTGTCCACTATTTGTATGGGGGAAAAAAAATGTCGGAATCTCGTTGGTCTTAACCCCACAAAATGATTCCCCTTTCCAGATATTGAGATAGCCGAAATTTGAGCTCGATTAAACGACGTTAACCCGTGCCGCTCGTCGCTCAAAGTTTGAAAAAATCAACATTTTTGGCCAAAAAGCTAACATAAGAAGCTATAACTCCAGAACTGTAAATAATAGAAACACGATTAGTATCTCAAAACAAAGCTAATATTGTTCTTCATTTATTTTATATACATTATTCTTGTTACTTTAAGCCAAACAGAGTTACAACAGCTTTTGTCTCCAAAAACGTGACCTAGTCGCGGTAGGAGCATACTTCGTATATTTTGATATTATGTGAAAAATGTTGCTAGTAAGTAAATATTTTTATATTTTATTGTTATTGAATCATAATGTACATCGATTTAGTATTTCAAAAAGATATAAAACACAAAAATTGGTTGAGAAATGTAAAAGTTATTAAAAATTCCCCAGGCCATTAATGTGTCTCAGAGCACTTGATTATGATATGTGGAAAAAAATTTAACTTATTTTAAAACTATACGAAGTTATATATAAATCCCTGAAGTTATATATAAATCGGGAAATCCTAAGGCGTAAACTTTGGAGATCAAAGGTCAAATTTCGCAATATTTGGAAATTCACATTGAAACATATGGAAATAATCTTTATTTGTCGACCATATTTACTAAAATTACAGGATTTTATGGTATAAGGTCCGATATTTAGAATAACATAAAAAAAAATCAAATTAACCCTTTAGAGCATTTGGGTCAAATATGTCCCCAAAGTTAATAAAATCAATTTTAATAAATTTAAAAATAAAAAAATGAATATAATTTATATTCAGAAAAAAAAAAAAAAAATAATTAACCCTTTGGATCATTTTTTTATGTTATTCTAAATATCGGACCTTATACCATAAAATCCTGTAATTTTAGTAAATATGGTCGACAAATAAAGATTATTTCCATATGTTTCAATGTGAATTTCCAAATATTGCGAAATTTGACCTTTGATCTCCAAAGTTTACGCCTTAGGATTTCCCGATTTATATATAACTTCAGGGACATATTTTTTAATATCTGAGAAATAATATTCTGTAAATATTTTGGTTAAAATGTATAACAATAAAAAATTATGACATATTTTCTAAAATATTCCAAAAAAATGAGTTTTTCGCGAAATCCGCAGAATTCAAACCGCAGGTACACCTGAACTATAAGAGGTATTGACCTAATTTTTCACTGTTTTGTTCCCTAATCTATTGACCATAAACCCCCCGGTGATATTTAAAAAATTTAAAAATTTGTTTAACAAAGTTTAAAAAAAACTGAAAATGGTGTTTTGAAACTGTCGTCTAAAAAAAAAATTTTTGTTTGACCATAGCTGAGAACAGATTCACGTTATATTTTAAGGAAAAAAACTTATATTTGAGCAAAAATAGGTATATTTTATGTAATAAAATAGTTTTATTCGTATTGTTTTAAAATAAGTTAAATTTTTTTCCACATATCATAATCAAGTGCTCTGAAACACATTAATGGCCTGGGGAATTTTTAATAACTTTTACATTTCTCAACCAATTTTTGTGTTTTATATCTTTTTGAAATACTAAATCGATGTACATTATGATTCAATAACAATAAAATATAAAAATATTTACTTACTAGCAACATTTTTCACATAATATCAAAATATACGAAGTATGCTCCTACCGCGACTAGGTCACGTTTTTGGAGACAAAAGCTGTTGTAACTCTGTTTGGCTTAAAGTAACAAGAATAATGTATATAAAATAAATTTTGAAGAACAATATTAGCTTTGTTTTGAGATACTAATCGTGTTTCTATTATTTACCGTTCTGGAGTTATAGCTTCTTATGTTAGCTTTTTGGCCAAAAATGTTGATTTTTTCAAACTTTGAGCGACGAGCGGCACGGGTTAACGTCGTTTAATCGAGCTCAAATTTCGGCTATCTCAATATCTGGAAAGGGGAATCGTTTTGTGGGGTTAAGACCCACAAGATTCCAAAATCGATTTTTTGTGGACAGTCTAGTGTGGATTTATGTTTGTTTAAGTGCTGTGTTTAGATAACTGTATTTATATATTTACAAATGTGTGTTTTTGTACATATATTTTAGCATATTTAAATATAAATGTTTATCTGTGTGTGTGTGTGTGTGTGTGTGTGTATGAATTAGTTACTACTACAACTACATCCACTACTATAACTACTCGTAAATAGCAAGTGCAAGTAACAACAACTGTTTTCACACTTATTATGTGAAATGTTGTCTAACTTAAGGGACTAAAGGCTTTTTATATGTTTTATTTTGACAATTAGAGTGACCAGTTTAACTGATTTTCCAAAGTGACACCATCACGTTGCTTGGTTCTTTATAGATTGGAAAAGAACGACTATCTGTGATCACTTACATCGATTTTTTATATGAAAATTAACTCAAACATAAAAGTGACTGGAAGTCGGTAAATAGTGCTTCAATTGGAAAAAGGACAACAATCTGTGATCACTTATATTTTCAACACAAAATCGATTTTTTCATATGAAAATTAATTGTAACATAAGCATGGCTATAAGTAGGTAAAGAGAGGTCCTAAAGGTTAGATGACAACAATCTTTAATCACTTCTATTTTCAAGCAAAAATCGATTTTTTATATGAAAATTAGCTGAAAAATTTAAGAGGCTGTGAGTTAGTAAATAGTGGTTCAAATGTAAAAAAGTATGATAACCTGTGATCACTTATATTTTCAACTCAATATAGATTTTTTCATATGAAATTTAACTGCAACATAAAAGTGACAAAACGGATGATAATCTGTTATCACTTTATATTTTCAACCAACCTCTATTTTGCAAATTAAATTTATCTGAGACATAAAATTTAAATCAGTGTATAGTGGTCCAAATGGAAAGAGAACATTAATCTGTGATCACTTAGATTATAACTTTAATGAAAATTAA
Source organism: Calliphora vomitoria (assembly GCA_942486065.2). Lineage (NCBI taxonomy): Eukaryota > Metazoa > Arthropoda > Insecta > Diptera > Calliphoridae > Calliphora > Calliphora vomitoria. The sequence goes on along the minus strand of OW818032.2, from coordinate 43,875,362 downwards.
GTGCTCATCTTTTGAGGCCAAGAACGAATCAAGGCAATTTCGTATACTTTGTTCTGAAGTGAATTTTATCCCAGAGAGAGCATTCTGCATCGATCGAAACAAATAGAAGTTGGACTATAAGGCGGCTGAGGTAAAATGTGGCCAAGCGGTGTTATGATTCATGTCTGACCGTATATTCTGGGTGTTTTTTGGCAAATGCTCGAATCAAACGATCAGCTGCATTCGGTACAGGTTCCATGTGATGATCTGGCCAGATTTCAGAGCTCATAATAGATAAGACCATTTTGCCCCCACAAAACACAGAGCATTACCTTAGCTCCAAGATTATTTGGCTTTGGTGTCGATTCGGTTGCTTGGCCGGGCTTCACGTACGATCTCTTTCGCTTGGGGTTATCGTAATGGATCCATTTTTTAGCGCAAGTAATGATACGGTGCAAAAATGATTTTCTTTAAACATCATTTCGGACATGCAAAATTGTCATTCAAGGTCTCTCGGCTTCAACGTGCAAAACGTTTTGAAATTGCTGATTGAGTAGCTCCCAACGATTTTGCATGCTCTTTTTGAGTTTGACAACAATCTTCATTGAGTAATGCCTCCAATTCTTAATCTTCAAACTTTTGTTGGCTGGTCTGAGCGATCTTTGTCTTCTGAACCATACAAACCATCTCTCGCACGTTGAAATCGGTGGAACACATTCACCATAAGCTTTGGTGAGCAATCGGTGTGCTTCTGCAGCACTTTTTTTATACCCTTCACCTTCGTGAGGAGGGTATATATAAGTTTGTCATTCCGTTTGTAATTTCCACAATATAATTTTCCGACCCTATAAAGTATATATGTTCTGACTGTCTGTCTGTCTGTCTGTTAAAATCAACTTTCTGAAGACCCCAGATATCTTCGGGATCCAAATCTTCAATAATTCTGTCAGACATGCTTTCTATTTAAAATCAGCAAAATCCGTCCATAAATAACGGAGATATGAGCAAAAATCCGAGACAACCTCTATCTTTGGCCTATTTTTGATCTATATCTCGATTACTAAATCATAAATATATCTAATGATAGATATTTCAAAGTCCATTGCAATGATGTATGGGTCAAAATCGGGAAAAATATTTTTTAACCCGAATTTTTTTTTCACAAAAAAAATTTTTTTGCCATAAATTTTTTTCATTAATAAATTAAAAAAAAATTTTTTACAAAAAATTGGAAAAAACTTTTTAAAAACAATTTCGAAAAAAAAATTTGAAAAAAAATAAAAAAATTTTTTTTTTTTTACATTTATTTTAAAGTATAATTTGGTGAAGGGTATATAAGATTCGGCAGAGCCGAATAAGTTCTCTTACTTGTTCCAATTAAAGAAGTTAAGCAAAACACAAAATTAAACATTTTTTTATGTTAAAAAACGTTGTTGTTTGACAGATATGATGTATATAAGGCTATAGTAACTTGAACCTACAATGGGTCAAAATCGGGAAAAATATTTTTTAACCCGAATTTTTTTTTCAGAAAAAAAAATTTTTTGCCATAAATTTTTTTCATTAATAAATTAAAAAAAAATTTTTTTACAAAAAATTGGAAAAAACTTTTTAAAAACAATTTCCAAAAAAAAAAAAAAAAATTTGAAAAAAATTAATAAAATATTTTTTTTTTTTACATTTATTTTAAAGTATAATTTGGTGAAGGGTATATAAGATTCGGCAGAGCCGAATAAGTTCTCTTACTTGTTCCAATTAAAGAAGTTAAGCAAAACACAAAATTAAAAATTTTTTTATGTTAAAAAACGTTGTTGTTTGACAGATATGTACCCTTAAAAACTACATATAAGCTATTAAAAACAAAAACCGCTTTCAAAAGATACGCCATCTATTGTAAATCCATAATTTTTAAGTCATACACCCAAATTGATTTGCTTTTATCAAGTAAAATTTTGTCTTAGAATTTCGTAAGCGTATACTTAATATTTGTTATTAATAAATATTTATCACTCATACGTATTGATACTTACAATGTAGCTAGTTAAAGTGAACAATTTTTAGAAACTTAGTGTGAATGAACAAATTGTTTATTTATTTTTTTTAAAGATATATAAAAAAAAATTAAGAATTATTTAATTTGAATTAACTAAGAAGAATAAATTTTAGGCTATACACCACTTTGGACTAGGACAAATTAAAAAATGACTTCTTAAGAAGCTAAAAGCACATCTATCATTGTGAAGTGTCATACAAAAATGCTAATGATATACTGTTTATGCTAAGTACTGCTGGAATAATTCCCCTTATAATTATGTTATGAATGGTCACCCCGCTTTCATGTTTCATGTCAAAAACACTAGTCCAAGTATTTGTATTACAACAACAAATATTTAACATTACAACATATTTTTACAAGCTGTGCATACAGACACACATAGACTTACATACATACAAATACATTTTCAAAAGCGTAAATCAATATTTAAATAGTTAAATTTTAAAAACATTTCATTATAACAATTTATAGGCAGAACTTTTCACAAATTTTACCACACTCCACCAAACTCTTTATGAAAAAAAAAATTCTAAATTTGTATTAGAACAATTTCAACAATTCAGTAAATTCATAGCTTTTTTTGTTTTTTTTTTTGCATATTTTTGGTTCATGTCATTAGTTTTTTTTTGTTGAAAATTATTGCCATGATTTATTTATAAATATTTGATATTTTGATGTACAAATGTTCATTTGTTTAACTATTTTATAGTCTAATGGGAAATTGTTTTAGTTTTTGTTCACAAAAAAAAGGGGTGATAAATGCGAGGAAAAGAGATGAAAGTGTTGCATGTTATTACAAATATCAAATCAGGCATAAATTATAAAATTCAAATTCATTCAAATTAATTTGACATTGAATCGTTATAAATTTTAAAATAAATTCACTACTAAAATACAGACATACACCATACACTATAATTTATATATGTACATATGTATGTAGTTATGTTTAAAAACACAAACGAGTAATGTACATTATTCTAAATGATAATGTTTAGCAATGATGCACAGTGGGAGCGTTTAGCATAGATTAGCTAAGGAACGTAACACAAACACAAGTGACTGGTTATAGTTCTGACATTTTGCATGACAAAGACCTGCCACTTTAACTTGGCATTTTCAAAGAACGGACTTCTCGTTCTGCACATGAGGCACACTGAATTAACAACATTTAAAATTAACTATTTTTCAATAACCACTAACACCAAAGAGCACGAAGAAAGCTTCCAGTGGACTCAAAAATTCATTTAAATTAATGATAGTGTCTAAAACAGTGGTCGTCGTTCTTAGCCACTATGGGCAGAACATGATCGTTATTTCCATTTAAACAACACGAATATCAAGGATGTTCATACATATTGTTACGAAATTGCATTATCAATTTTCATACATATGGTTACGAAATTGCATTATCAATTTTAATATAATAGTCTGCAATGACTGTTTATAAATATTTGCAGTGCTCGAAACTTGTACTTATCAACAATGTTGATAACATGCTGTTATTAACATTGTTTGTAAGTATAACAACATTAACTGTTAAAGCTGCTAACATAAACATTAAAGCTGTAAAAGCTCTAGAAATAGAGCATTATTGTTTGTCCGTTAGATAATTCATGAAACTGCTAGAAGATGGCACTCTGTATATAAATAGTAACATCAAATTACAGTGAGTTAGTGTGTTGTAGACGCTTTTAGACTTAACATCAACTGTATTATCAGTGTCTTTTTTAAAGTGTGTGTATTAAATGAGAGTGACAACATAAATTGTTGTGTTAATTTAAATAAATAACTAGTTGTTACAATTTTCGCTTTTATTAGGAATTAAAGTAATCCGGTTTATTTAAAGGGAATAAACCACCGTTTTTTAAAGGTAAAAACGTAACAATATTATCATATAAGAAATAAAAATCATAATAAATAGCTGATCAGATTACAACATAGAAATAAAGTGAAAAACGTGTTATTATAATCCCTGTTCTCTTTATGTTACTGATCTAAAATATAATTTTCAATATATTATTTAAGAAATAATTATTTACAATAAATGAAGTTGAGCCTGTATAAAATAATACTTATTTTTGCCCACTGTTTGTCATTTAGCTGCCTGACTGACTGGCTGTTATGTTAGTCTTTTCAAATGAGGTTTGCACTATTTCGTGAGTGAGGATAATAACCGAAAAAATCAATTATGTATGTTGATGTGATTTCAATCAAAATCAGCATGGAATTAGTCGTAATAGTGAAACCAGTAAAAATTAATTAAATAAGTATGTTCTTTTGCATTTTAATATACTATGTAGTTAGTACAAACATGGAATTGAAATTTCAAAATTTATTGAATTTTTCTTAATCCCAATGGGTGTTTAAAATGTATGTTATTTTGCATATAAACAAGCTAAAGTGATTTTTCAAACAAAAAAAAAAAAAAAAAATGTGGCTGATTTCAACATGGGAGAAAATTGGCAAAAAATAATTAAAAATATAAATAACAAGAGTATTGTTTTCTACTGTGGCCTGTGTTGTAAATAATTGAACTTGATGAAAATAAATATTTGTATTTTTTACCTTGAAATATCAATCAGAGAATGCTGTCTGCATATGTAGTGCTTTAAATTTATTTCTTAAACGAATTTAGTTGTACTAAAGTAGATTGGAAATAAATATTTAATTGATATTTAAAAATACATCCGATTTTAAATATGTAGTTGTAAACAGGTCTGATTTATACTACTTTCAAACATTCTAAAAGCTGGTGGCTAGATTTATTGATTAAAAATTTTGGCATTACTTTTTTTTCAGTTAGTCGGTTTTGCGAGTTTTTGGAATAAAGTCGGTTTCTGAAGAAATTAATTATATTGTTCGAAAGTGGTTTTATAAAAAAATAGTTTGTATGATAATATCCTCCATTAAAATATTCAGAGCTCTGTCAAATATTCTTTATCAGAAGATACCAGCACGTTGTCTTAAAATAGCTTCAACTTTTAGAACACAAAATGCCATTTTTTAAATTTCGTGATGGCCTCAGGCAGTTTATTTAGGGCATGTGTTAATCCTAATTCAATTTTAATTATTGGGAGTAACTTAAAAATGCGTGATTTTCCATATTTTTACCTTTTATTTTAGATTATTTGGACAATACAAATGTATTCAAAGTATTGGCCATTGTTAGCTATGACCTCTTCCCATTTTCTGTCAACATATGGATTCCGAGCCCACACGAAAAATGAATCAAGCCAATATCGGATACTCTGCGTCAATCGAAACTAATAGTAGTCATAGTAACAAGTGGCCGAGCGTTCTCATGATGTATTACGGTTTCATGTCTGGCGGCATATTCTGTGCGTAACGTCTGGTCAGATTTCAGCAGCTCATAATAGATAGTACCATTCTGCTCCCACCAAATACAGAGAATTACCTTAGCGCCATCGATATTTGCCTTTGGTGTAGATTCGGCTGGTTGGCCGGTCTCTTACACTTGAGGTTATCGTAATGGATTCATTATTCATTGCATGTATTGATTGGGTGCAAAAATGATTTTCTTCTTTAGCGTTCAAGCATTCTTTCGGACATGCAAAATCGTCTTTCAAGGACTCTCGGCTTCAATTCGTCCTGATTTTGGATGAATCCTGCTCTTCGCAAACGTTTTGAAATTGCTGCTTGAGTAGCTCCCAATGACTTTGAAAGCTCTTGTTGAGTTTCACAAAAATTATCTTGGTCTTCAAACATTTTTGGCTGGCCTGGGAGATCTTTGTCTTCCGTGTCAAAATCACCTCTGCTGAACCGAACAAACCATCTCTCGCACGTTGAAACCGATGAAACACATTGACCATAAGCTTTGATGAGGAATCGGTCCTTTTTTCAAATTCAGGAAGTAAAGCAAAACTTCTCGCATATGACGCTTTGTTGGCAAACAATTCAACATTTTCGAAGCAGAAAAAAAACTTTGTTGATTACACTATAATGATCAATAACTAAGTGAGAATAAATGACAGATATTCGACCTTCAAAATGACACATAAGTTATTTAAAACAAAAACCGAGTTCGAAAGATACGCCATCTCTTGTAAATCGACAAAATACACAAAATAATTTTATTTCAGAAGTCATGTTGCATAAAACGTTACATAAAACTATACAAAGAAAATAGATTCGTTGAATTAACAGAATTTGTTTTAGCGGTTATAGGAACCAAAGCTGGTTGATATTGAATATGATTAAATAAGCCGGATCTAAACGATGACACAAAACGGAGAAATCTTACACCATTAGATTTGTTACTGACTATATTACTCTTTATATGAACTTTGATAGTGTTCAACGTTTTAGTCCCTTCCAGATATAGTGATGCTGGACCTCGTGGACGACTATGTTACAAATATATAACAAAAAGCTCTAAAATTAGCATTGATGTAGGATCTGGTGTTTTCTCTGATGAACTTGATATTAATATCTCACATCGTCTTCCGAAAGAATGTAATTTATGTTAGTCTGAAATCGAGCATTACTTTAGTTTGGGCCCATGTGCATAGATACTACTATGGAAATGAACATTCGGACGAGTTATCCACTTTGGGATCTGAATCAACGGTGTCAGTTGCAATTCCGCTAGGAACTATTAAACATGGTATATCCAGACACATACTTCAAAAAGTTGAAAATAAGGAGTGAGATCGTAAAATTCTTAACAGAAGTTTTTCATTAAAACTTTTAACCCAAGTATTATTTGATTTTTTTATCAAGTTACCTTTGTAAAACATGTCAGTTATTATGTTTAATATCAATTATGTTAATTTGTTGCTAATCTTATTAAAATGAGTGACCAGAAAAAAGTGCGTACTAAAATTATTAAATATTTTCAACAAAACCCAACTTGGTCCTACAAAAAGTTGGCCAACCATTCAAAGGACTACCGTCAAACTGTTTCCAGTGTTATTAAACAGTACCGGTAGATAGAAAACCTGGTTCAGGTAGAGGGAATGATCCACATGATGTTTCTAAAGCCAAACAAAATAGAAAGCATTTTCAAAAGAGCTCCCAACACATCCTGTAAGAAAGCATTTTGGTTAGCTCAGTGCTCGGACTATTTGGTATGAAAAGTTAAAGCTAATACAGGATTAAAAACATACAAGGCTCAAAAAGTTCCTGACAGGAACGCTGCTAAAAATTTAGAGGCCAAAAACAGTGCATGGAAATTGAAGTTAAGAATTTTTCGATCTCACTCCTTAGTTGACGTAATATAGCCAAATTTATGTCTCCCTCTTTTAATGAAAAACCCACTATGCTAATTATACACCGAAACCCAATTGATATATCAATGTTGTATTACCGGGTCACTGGTAGCTAGGTCCTACAAATTACAAAATGCTTTTCATGCACAAAGTTTTATTTAAATCATGTTCAGTTTTATATCAAGTGTCTCATTTCTTTAAACAATGTTTTAATTTGATAATATAATAGTTTTATAATTAAACATGATATTAATTACATACTTATAACAATTAACATTCGTTTCAATTAACTAACACACTAATAATTACACTAGTATTGATTATAAAATACATTTAATGTTTAATTCTATCCGAACAAATTAAAATCTAATAAACATTTTTTGTCATTCCATTTTAAGCCATATTAATGATAGCAGGCAGACATTTCCTTTTCCAACATTCCAATTACAATTCATTATTAACACCTTAATTTTAAACAAAAAATAAATTGTCTATTTAAATAAAGTTTATCACCTTTTAAACAATATTATCACCAACGCCATAATCATGCCCACCATCGCCAATGCCACCTTTGCTGGCTGCCTTTATCTGCTCAACATCACCATCAGCAAGCATCATCGTCAGCGTCATTACCCTAGAGATGTTGTTAGGCCTATATTTTTTATGTCACTGAATAAAACAAGATGTTGTTTTCCTTCATTCTCGGCTGTATTCTATTTTAAATGAAATAAAAAGTATGAGAAAAAAATGGGAAAACTTTGTTGCTGTGGCTTTTTATGAGTTTTAATGTCTTTTTGTGCCTGTAACTAACTTGTCTATGTCTCCAAGTATACTCGTTCACAGGCACTGGAAAAAAACTGAAAGTCTTATTTAATAGCATCTATTTACAACAAAATGACAAGGTCGTTGCTTTAAATAATTACCCTCATTGTAGTAAAAAAAGTATCTACATAAAATTTAACTTTTTACCAACTTAACGCTCAGCACAAGAATTTTGTACCTACTGTTAAAATTTGCTTTTCTTTTTTGCTGTTTTTAATTTCTTTTGCTACACATTTACTAGGAAAAAGTTAACAACTTTTTCTACAGTTAAAGGCCAAAAATATGTCCCTTTGAATGTTTTTTTTCCAGTTGACATTGCTGTTAGTAAATTTGTTTGTGTATCGTTTGACTATTATAAGATTGTCTTTATTTCGGTATTTTCTTAATTTTTCTGTGCGTAAAATAAATATAAATAAACATTACAATAACAATAATCGCCAAAACCAACAAACATAAACTAAATATAAAAGAAGTTAACGACTTTGTGTGACCAGCAGTTGTGAACTGCTGGACTCCCTACCAAGAAAAAAGTACTATGAAATTGCATATAAAAAGCAATTTTACGAACTTTCCACATACCCAAAGCATACTGCTGTTCTATGGCCAATAAAATAATCAGTATTTCAGAATATTATAAAACGACAGCTCCAACAAAATTTACTGATTAAAAATTCTAATTTAGAATATTTGCAAAATAATTGTAAAAACATTTTGTTATCGATTATTTTGTATTATTCTGCAATAAATGTTGGTTTGGAATACCAACATTTTGAAATGACAAATCACAACATTTAATATATACAGTTTGTTGATGGTAGCGTGCCTAACTGCCAACAAGTTAGTAAAAAGTCATTAAAGTCTGCCAAAATGTTGTTATTACTTTATCAACTTTTCTTGTAATTACAAGTGTTTTATTGAATTCAATAACATTTTATTAAAAAGTTAAAGCAAACACGGACATATTGTCTTTTTCGGGTATAATACGAGTATAATTATTGACTAGAGTTTTTTGTTTATCTAGGTATGAAGCTTTATTGTAATAAAAAATTTATTTTTCTGTATGTAATACTGTTCTGTATGTAATGCTTGTAATCCTTGTATCTATGTAATCCTTTAATCTATGTCAAATTAAATCTTACCGAAATATGAGTGATGACAGATCGATCTCCTTTTCTCGATTAAATGCTTATTTACAAAGTTATTAAAGCATTTTAGGGTTTTTATAAGAAAAATAAATTTTTGATCATAAATATGAAAAATCGATTTTTTATTCGAAATATGAGTGATCACAGATCGAGCTCCTTTTTCGATTAAACGGTTATTTATATATGATAAATCGATTTTTGGTCAGAAATATGAGTGATCAAAGATCGACATCCTTTTCTCGATTAAATGCTTATTTACAAAGTTATTAAGGAATTTAGATTTTTGGGTTTTTTTGTATGATAAATAGATTTTTGGTCAGAAATATGAGTGATCACAGATCGATCTCCTATTTTCGATTAACCGCTTGTTTACAAAGTTATTAAGTATTTCAGATTCTTAAGTTTTTCATATGAAAAATCTATTCTTTAAACAAAATATGGGTGATCACAGATCGATCTACTTTTTTGATTAAACGCTTATTTACAAAGTTAATAAGGATTTTAGATTTTTGAGTTTTTTTCATATGAAAAATCGATTTTTGGTCAATAATATGAGTGATCACAGATCGAGCTCCTTTTTTCGATTAAACGCTTGTTAAGTATTTTAGATTTTTAAATTGTTTCATATAATAAATCGATTTTTGGTCAGATGTATGAGTGCTCACAGGTCGAGCTCCTTTTTTATACCCTTCACCTTCGTGAGAAGGGTATATATAAGTTTGTCATTCCGTTTGTAATTTCCACAATATAATTTTCCGACTCTATAAAGTATATATATTCTGGATCCTTATAGATAGCGGAGTCGATTTAGCCATGTCCGTCTGTCTGTCTGTCTGTTGAAATCAATTTTCTGAAGACCCGAGATATCTTCGGGATCCAAATCTTCAATAATTCTGTCAGACATGCTTTCGAGAAGATTCCTATTTAAAATCAGCAAAATCGGTCCATAAATAACGGAGATATGAGCAAAAATCCGAGACAACCTCTATTTTTGGCCAATTTTTGATCTATATCTCGATTACTAAGTCATAAATATAGACAATATGGATATCTAATGATAGATATTTCAAAGTCCATTATATACAAGGTTATAGTAACTACAATGGGTCAAAAACGAGAAAAATATTTTTTAAGCCGATTTTTTTTTTTCACAAAAAACATTTTTTTGTCATAAAGTTTTTTCACTAATAAATTAAAAAAAAAAAATTTTTTAAAAATTTGAAAAAACCTAAAAAAAAATTTCGAAAAAAAAAATTAAAAAAAATTTTTTATTTTATTTTAAAATATAATTTGGTAAAGGGTATATAAGATTCGACACAGCCGAATATAGCACTCTTACTTGTTCTATTAAACGCTTATTTACAAAGTTTATAAAGATTTTAGATTTTATTCAAAATATGGGTGATCACAGATAGCAGTTATTTTCACGATTGAACGCTTGTTTACAAAGTTATTAAGGATTTTAGATTTTTGAGTTTTTTATGAACAATTTTTTTTTTATCCGAAATGTGAGTGATCAGAGATCGATTCACAAAGTTAATAAGGATTTTAGATTTTCGAGTTTTTTTTCATATGATAAATCGATTTTTGTTCAGAAATATGAGTGATCACAGATCGAGCTCCTTTTTTCGATTAAACGCTTATTTTCAAAGTTGATAATAATTTTAGATTTTTGAGTTTCTTCATATGATAAGAAATATGAGTGATGATTTACAATGTAATTAAGGATTTTATATTTTTGAGTATTTTCCTGTGAAAATTTTATTGCCTCGACAAAAAGTGCTTTGTATAATTTTTTATGGAAACAGAATCAAATATTGTCGACTCTCTTCATCATTTTTCTATGAGTATGATGGAGCCTGTAAAGATTGCGGCGTTAAACAACTATTAATCTAATCATATTAGAATTAACATAGATTTTTGATTAGATTAATTTAGAAATTTCATAGTTGTTCATTTCAAGAATTTAAAATTTAAATGTTACATTTTCTAGCTATTATTGGTGGTTAAAACAAAACAGTAAAATTTAGCATACTTTAGGGGTTTATATGCTTTACAAACTGGGTCACAAATTAAATCGATTTTGCACAAAATTTTCCTTATTATTTCTTTAAGAGCTATCTTCTTAACTTCACATAAAAAACACAACAATACGAAAGAAATTGCCTAATGGACATTTGTTGAGATTTTCCATATTACTTGCCAAATGGAAGAATATAAGAAGATTTAACAAATTTTTCAACTTAAAAAAGACATTAAAGGTTTTTTTTCCAAAAAAACTAACCAAACAACTGGAAACATCAATCCACAAAAACAAGCTTGCCACATTGATTACATTAAGGTTTAAATTAAATTTGTTACAGAAAAGGTAAATAAAACTCAACACAACACAACAAAACAAAAACAGAACTTCTTGCAACAAACTTCTAATGAAACAAAATTAAAATGAAAAGTTTTCTGTGTGAGTGTGTGTGCGTTTTAAGAGCAACATATTTACACCTACACTAAAACTAACATCTAGACAAATGTACATACACATACATTTGAATGGTTACCGAAATATGTACTCATAGTTACTTACATAGTTGTTGTGCTACATGTATATGACGAAAACACTTAACTTGGTAATAGATATAAAACTAAAGCTGGAAATGTGAAAATACATTTAGAACGTGTAGAAATGTGTACCTACTTACACTACACTCTAAAGTTTACACACAGACAAAATCATGGCTTTAAAGGTAAATACGACTAGGAAAGTAAAGAGCCAGAGCCATACAACTTTAAACTGATGAAATTTTGACACAATCTGTCTATCGTGTGTGTGTGTGTCAAGGAGTGTGCGAGTGTGTGTTAGCTGGTAATCACATACTCATACAGTTTAAAAATATCAAACTGTACTAAACCGAACTGTTGTCATCACAAGTTTTTAAAGTGATATTTTTCTCTTAAACACATGAACACACACACACCCACACTTATTTGCCTACATGTAAGTGTAAATCTACAGCGGAGAAGATATGTTTAGTCGTGATTTTACATCTTCTTAGAAACTTTTTAGATAACTTAAAAAGAAAAACTGTTGTTTTTCCAAAAAACTAGCGAAAGATCGCCTTTTTAAAATTTTTTAAAATTCAAACTTTAGAGTCAGTCATGATTTTAAAACAATTCTTATTTGTTTGATATACTTGTTGTTTGAATAACTTATAATCTATAAGAAAGAATTGAAATCGAAACCCAAACGAAGAAATATGATCGATGAAGTCTAAATTCAAAACTTATATTTGATAACACTTCCTCTTTGCTCGTGTCAAATCGGATTAACCTGTTAGAAGTTACAGATTTATTTCCCTCTTTATACCCTTCACCTTCGTCAGATTCCGTTTGTAATTTCCACAATATAATTTTCCGACCCTATAAAGTATATATATTCTGTATGCTTATAGATAGCGGAGTAGATTAAGCCATGTCCGTCTATCTGTCCGTCTGTTGAAATCAACTTTCTGAAGACCCCAGATATCTTCGGGATCCAAATCTTCAATAATTCTGTCAGACATGCTTTCGAGAAGTTTTCTATTTAAAATCAGCAAATTATTTCGAAAATTTTTTAATTTCATTTTAAAGTATAATTTGGTGAATTGTATATAAGATTCGGCAAAGCCGAATATAGCTCTCTTACTTGTTTTTTCTACCACTGTCCGCTGTTGGCTATATGTGCCGACCACTGAGCTACACTCAGTTCACGTTTACTTGAAGTAATAAAAAGAAAAGTGATCTGTATAAGTATTAATATAAAATCCGTATAATATTTAAAAAGTTCAATAAGATCGTACCAATTTCTATGCTATTCTAACAATGTTTACATGCCTGTAAGCTCTCAAAAACACGTGCGTCTGTATGAGTGTTTAGTACCATACTTACATACGCAACGACATGATTACAATTCGTTGAATATGACAAACTTTTTACCTTTAATATTACATGCCAGATTTTTGTTTTGGTTTTTCTTCTTTCTCTCTCTCTACTTTTTTAAACTTTTCATTTTATGCCATACTGTTGGTTCTAACTCACACTCTCCAATATCCAACAAACAATAATCGTGTTAACAATGTTGTTGCTACTTTTACAAGCTAAAAATAGCTGTAGTAGGAGGAAAACAAAAAACACAAAAAAAAGTGTCAAAAACATGAGTGTCTATGTTTTCATTTTAATATTTACAGTAAATGTATGTGTTTGCATGTGTGTACTTTAGATCCTAAATATACATATACACGCACTTACAAATACATATCTAGGTACAAAGAGACATTTATACAGTAAACAGTGGTGTACTACTAGTGTAGTTGTAGTGTTAATGTAGTTGTTTTAGTTTTGTCACCTATAGAAATATATATACACATACACTTGTAATACTTGTAATATCCCAGCAGTCTTAGGAGACTGTCTCGAACTAGTGATTATACCTATCATTTAGGGTGACAACTAGTTACATAACTAGCTACGTGACTAGTTATTTTAACAAGGGCAGGGATTTTTGGATTACAATTAAACTGTCCGATAGCTTGTCCAAAGTAGTCATCGCATTGGATTCACATATCGGTTACATTGAGTTAGTTACCTAACAGGTTACGGGTGCTAATTGACCTTAAATAGGCAGTTAAAAAGGCATCTCATAGATAGTCAAATAACAGATTGCTTGTCTACAAACTTTCCTCCGTCAACTCTCCAATTGATTACTTTTGGTGGGTAATATAAATACATACGTTCTAAAGTGTACAAAATAAGTGTTTATGGTGACTACACAATAGGTTACTTAGAGACACTATAGTGACAATTGACTTCATGCTGTTACATGGGATGTCAGTATACTTCAGCAAAAATAAAAGTTATTTCAACACTCGCAAAAAGAGCTGTAAAAAATAAACTTTTAAAATGGCTACACTTTAGATTACTTAGAGACACTTAAGTGAAAATTGTCTTCACGCTAGATTACATGGAATGTATAATGTAATCAATTGACTTCTCTCTGAACTACAAAGAGCATATACGTGTCAAATAATGAAATATATAAATTGGAGTCAGCCAAGTGATCAGATATTAGTGACAATTACTGTATACTTATAAGGAATGCATTGAATACTTGCTTAACTGCTGGGATGTATATGAACACACATAAGAATATATGTTAGTGTAGTCTAGTTTTTGGGGTTAGGTACCTTTTTAGTGTTTATAACCATTCGAATGTACTTATAGCCATTTGCACGTGTTGTCAATGTTGCACAACTTGTTTTAGACTTTTTTTTGTACAATTGGAACACGAGACGCTTTGACTCTAGAATTTGGGAAAGAGTTCATAAATATTAAAGTGGGAATCAGTCGGTAAATAGTGGTCTAAATGGAAAAAGGACAATGATCTATGATCAAATATATTTTCAAAAAATATCGATTTTTCAAATGAAAATGAACTGAAACATAAAAGTGGCTATAAGTCTGTAAATATTGGTCAAAATGGAAAAAGGACGATTATCTGTGATTTACAACCAAAAGTGGATTTTTCAAATGAAAATTAACAGAAATATAAACATGGAAAAAGATCGATGATCTGTGATCACTTATATTTTCAACTAAAAATCGATTTTACATACGAAAGTGAAATAAGACATAAACGTTAATTGTGGTTCAAATGGAAAAAAGACGATGATCTGTAATCACATATATTTTCAACCAAAAATCGATCTTTCGTGTAAAAATTAAATGAATCATAAATGTGGCTATATGAAAAATGAAAAATGGGCGATGATCTGTGACCACTTATACTTTTAACCAAATATTAATTTTAAGTCGGTAATTAGTGGTCCAAATGGAAAATGAACAATGATCTGTAAACACTTAGGTTAGGTTAGGAAGGGGTGTACACTCTGTATACTTCCACTCGGAGACCATTAGGTCCATTGTGATTCAATAAGTAAATTTAGATAGTTGAGAGAGAAGAAAACCGCCTAGTGAAAGAAATAGAGTAAGATTTTTATTGCGGGTTCGGAATTGCCGTAGAACGTCCCTTAAATAGCCACCCTATTCCCCTAATGAAACCTGGTATGTTGCACAGTTTACAGTCAGCAACATTACTGAGTTCGTCCAGATATATGTTTCGTAGCCATTTAAGTCTAAGCCTCTGTAACCTTGGGCAGTTGCACATGATATGTTCCACTGTCTCTAGCTCCTCTACATCCTCACACACCCTACACAAATCCTGTGTGTCGTTATCCCATTTGCCTTTGAAGGCCGCAATTGCTCAATGACCGGTTATCACTCCTACTATAATTCTTAGATTATATTGTTACGTTTTTACCTTTTAGGAAAGGGGGTTTATTTCCTTTGAATAAACCGGATACTTTTGATTGCAAATAAAAGCAGTTTTAGTAGTTTAAATTTTAACAACTTTTTATTTATTTAGAATGTACAACAACAACAACAGAATTAAATAGTCACTCAGTGTTTTTATACACACTTTATAATGTACAAGTACACATGTAGAAGACAGTTGATGTTAACTCTAACAGCGCCAATGATAAACTCAACATAATCTGCCACTATTTATTCACACGCCATCTTTCGTTAATCTTCTACAATGATCTTAACGGACAACTAGAACATTCAAATTCTAGAGCTTTCGATGTTAATGTTAGTAGCTCAAACATTTAGTGTTGCCATACTTACAAACAATGCTAACAACCGCATGCTATCAACATTGTTGATAAGTAGAAGCTTCTACCAATGGACGTGTTCATAAACAGTCGTTACAGACCGTTAAATTCAAATCGCTATTGCACATTCGTAACAATATCTATCCAACTCTATCAGTGCTCTGGTTACTTTAGCTTTAAGTTTTGGCCAAACGGCCCTGGATACTTTACAATCAGTCCTACTGCTCCAGGATTGGTTGGTATAGTCACGAAATATTTCATAAATTGACCTGTAGTAGTGACAAATAAGCTGATTTACAAAAGTAGCTATAAGTAAAAAAGTAGCTTAATGTAAAAGGACGATAGTCTGTGATCACTTATATTTTTAAGAAAAAGAACGACAACCTTTTTCCAAAAATGAATTGAAACATAGTTGGTGCTATAAGTCGGTAAATCGATTTTTCTTATGAAAATGAACTGATCCATAAATGTGGATATAAGTCTGTGATTACTAATATTTTCAAACCACAGTCGATTTTCCACATAAAAATTTACTGAAACATAATATCAAAAATCGTTTTTTTTTTAAATTAAAGAGATAATGTGCCAATAAATAAGTATAAAAGGTTCATTATATTAGCATTTTAACCCATTACTAGGTAGTGAATTGAGTGTAAACCTATAAGTACAATTATGCTTAAAAAGTACCATATTTCAATATCCTCCTAATAATTTTCATTTCCCATCCATGATGTGTATGGTTCAAATCAATGTTTTCACTTGAAAAATAATAAAAAGGAGTGGTAGCAATATCAGTACTTAGATGAGCAGGAGGCTGGCAATAAGCCTGTAGGTAGGTCCCTAATTTAATAATTACCGAATTGTTAAAAGTTTTCTATTCTCCTTGATTTTTTCATGTGTTTGTTTAAGTTGTTGGCATTTATTTTTCCATTTTTAAGGACATAGTTTAGGATATAAAAACGTGTTTGTTAATTTTTAATTTACCCCAAAAATATTCAAATTGATATCAAATGTGTTTAGTCCTACATGTTTGGAGAATACATATTTTTTTTGTTGTATAAAACGATGTGCTAATTATTGTATATGTTGTGTGAAAATAAGTTTTGAGCACGTACGTGTACTTTTGGGAATTCAAAGTTAATGTTTACTATTGATTAAATTGAAAATGAAGTAATAATTGGGTTAAGTTATGTAAACTGTAAAATATTCTATTAACATATTTGGGGAGATTACTTTACAAAGTTTTACCTAATTATTATAATTTAGATTCTGACTACACAGAACACATCAATACAAAACAAGGAATAACGATAGTGGAGTAGACAGTGTAGAATATATTTATGACCTAATGTGTAACGATTTTGCAAATTGCTTTCGGAAAATAACGATGTTTTTAATATCTTATTTTTATACCCTTCACCTAAGTGAGAAGAGTATATATGAGTTTGTCATTCCGTTTGTAATTTCCACAATATAATTTTCCGACCATATAAAGTATATATATTCTGGATCCTTATAGATAGCGGAGTCGATTAAGCCATGTCCGTCTGTCTGTCTGTTGAAATCAATTTTCTGAAGACCCCAGATATCTTCGGGATCCAAATGTTCAATAATTCTGTCAAACATGCTTTCTAGAAGTTTTCTATTTAAAATCAGCAAAATCCGTCCATAAATAACGGAGATATGAGCAAAAATCCGAGACAACCTCTGTTTTTGGCCTATTTTTGATCTATATCTCGATTACTAAGTCATAAGTATAGACAATATGAATATCTAATGATAGATATTTCAAAGTCCATTGCAACGATGTATTTTAGGCTATAAAAAGTTGGACCTACAATGGGTCAAAATCGGGAAAAATATTTTTTAACCCGAATTTTTTTCACAAAAAATATTTTTTTGTCGTAAATTTTTTTCACTAATAAATGAAAAAAAAAATAATAAAAATTAGGAAAAAACTTAAAAACAATTTCGAAAAAAAAAATGTTTAAAAAAAATTAAATTTTTTTTATTAATTCTATTTTAAAGTATAATTTGGTTAAGGGTATAAAAGATTCGGCACACCCGAATATAGCTCTCTTACTTGTTTAGGTTTAAAATACTACGTTTTAAGGATATAGACGTAATTACCCATTGAATCTTAAATAATTGTTTACTAAAAAAATAATTGTTAACAATTGTTAACCGTATAACAATTTTCCATTCTTTACACACGTTTTATAATCTTTACTTTAAAAAAATACATTTTTCATTCATCTCACCTGGAGATTATTTGTTGAAATAAACATGGTCATTTTATGCCTAGTGACTTCAAGTTTCATCATATTTCATCAAATGCTTGTGTGTTTTTCATTTGCACAACTTCCATGCCCAATTCAAAGAACTGAAATCAGGAGGAAAATATATTTTTGAAAACAATTCGTGGAAAAAGTTAAAACAAAATTTAATGTAGTCATTGTTAAGTTGACAAACTTTTCGGTTCATCTCTATTCTCCCATTAGAGATGAGGATAACAACAATCATTATTTTATTTTGTCTTTTTCACGGAAAATAGGACTCTTGTTTCAAACTTATTTCTTGTGTTGTCTCCAAAAACCATTATATAGTTAAGACGGCACGTAATGAATTATAGAAGAGCAGAAGTTTTGAACGTTGGATTCATAAAGTTTAAAAAGTATCTCAAATTTTGACCGTATTCTTATGGCGGCCGTCTAACATGAACGAAACGTGAACACATGTTGTAGCATTAATTTTTATTTTCCACTGGTGAAGCCATTATTCCAACACAGAGAAAACAGATTCGTAATAGCAACCGAATTTGTGGCCAATCGAATGATTCGGTTGCACACATCAAATTTTTCGGTTCTATCAAAGAAGAATTTCTTGACGCAACCAAATTTTTGTTAACCCTTCTAAAATTTTGTAGCCGCAACTGTAAAATTCGGTTACTAAGGTAGAATCATTCGATTGGCAACAAATTCGGTTGCTATCACGAATCTGTTTTCTGTGTGAACTCATTGATGTGAGACTGAAGCCGATCAGACGCTACATAGGGATCTTTGTGAATGCTTACAAATGCAGTATCATCTGCAAAGGTGCACGGGTGCGTCAGGCACAAGAAAAGTGGTAGGCAATCAACCCAACCTGATCCTTTTAAAGAACACGTATTTATCTGTGAGAGTTATGAAGCCCATTCAACGACTCGACTGTACATATCTGTGATCAAATTGGACGATGTAACGTTACCCTGAAAAATGTCTCAGGCTCTTGATATAACCATAAAATTGTGCGAGGGAAGATGTAGACAATCAGCCGAATCAAGATCCATAAGACTTAACAAGCCCATACTGAATGTCTCGACTATAGACTATCAATTGTTATGGTCATTTGTATGTTCCGCACTATCAGTAAAGCTACGTACACACGGTTGTCAGATTGTACAATATTTTCAGAAAAATGTTCAGAAAATGTCTAACAACCGTGTGAACTTACAATTTTTGTCTTACAACGTAGTCAGAAAAAGTATTGTCAGTACATTGTAAAAGAATACTATTGTCAGACATCTGACAAACGTGTAAACACCTTACGTTGCCATTGCCAGATCATTTTATTGTCATATGTCTTAAGTTTATGCATCTGACAATGGTATCATTGTCAGATAATTTATTTCTATTGGCAACACTGTGCATATGTATTTAAAATAAACAAAAGTGAAGCAATCGTGTGAACTGACAATTTTTGTTGGCAGATAAATTTATTGTTTGACAATTGTCTGACAATGAAATTGTTAGGATTTCTTACAATCGTCTAAACTGACAATTTACCTTTTGCTAATAATATTTCATTGGCAGTACATTGCGAGCACATTGCCAGATCTGACAACATTATAAAATTTGACAACCGTATGTACATAGCTTAAGGCATTTAGGACACTCCACGCATTTAAAAAGATCTTTGGTTGTAATCGGGATCTGAAACCTTTTATCATCTACTGGTCTTTTAATATCATGATTATACTTACGTAAAACTTAAAGATGGAACAGCTCACTGATATGGTTTTATTGGCTAAATTAATTTTTATTGCCTAATTTGTACTTATACTGAAACGGGCACGGGGTTCGAATTTTCTGTAGGTTATTCCCATCGGATAGTATCCATCGAATTTTCCGGTGGAAGTATACACTTTCTTATTTGCATTAAAGATAGCTTGAGGTAAAGGTAAAAAGGGACTAGGATTCTCATTATTTTGGATAACTGGAGTTTCCTCAGAACTAAGTCAGGAACTGCATTACATTTCTGAACGAACTAAGAAATCATAACAAGTTCATATTATTGTTATGATAAAATATCCATCGATCGTTCCGGTCGAAATTTACACCAACTTAATTTGCATTAATGAGAGTTTGAGAATAAGGTTAAAGGTACAAGGATTCATGTGAGGTTGAATAGCCGGGCTTCTCTCAGTGCTGAGTTAAGGATTGATTTACATATCTGAATGAACTAAGAAAACACAATAAGCTAATATAGTATTGGCTACCTGGTCAGGAGGGTCAATCTTTGAACGAAAGGGCTAATTAATTGTTTGGGTGCTCGACGTTTTTGTTTTTGGACCGAAACATTCTTTGGTACTTCTAATGGCTATACTTAAGAGAAAACCGGTTAATGTGTTGAGTTGGAGTTTGTTCAATTCAATAAGCAATCATGAGGTCCACTTTGAGAATGAATAATCAGTCATTGTGGTTTTAGATGCCATCAATGCGCTCTGGGGAATTTTGTATCAAACTGCGTGGATTTTGTGCAAAACGAATCCTAGAAGAATGTGGCATTGACCCTTTATTGATGTCATCAAGAGTGAGGTTTCTTAGTGAAGCTCCATTGTGACCAAGATATGTTTTTAATCTCTCAACGGTTTTCATTAAAACATGTAACCCAAGTATTATTTGATTTTTTTTTAATCAAAAACATGTCAGTTATTATGTTTAATGTCAATTATATTAATTTTTTGTTAATCTGATTAAAATGAGTGATCAGAAAAAAGTGCGTACTAAAATTATTAAATATTTTCAAGAAAAACCCAACTTGGTGCTACAAAAAGTTGACCAAGCATTCAAAGGTCTGCCGTCAAACTGTTTCCTATGTTATTAAACAGTACCGAGAGAACTTGTCCGTTGAGAAAGGAATGGTCCACATGATGTTTCTAAACGCAAAAATATAGAAAGCCTTTTCAAAAGAGCTCCCAACACATCCGGTAGGAAAGCAGCCCTGTTAGCTCAGTGCTCGGACTATTTGCTACGAAAAGTTAAAGCTAATGCAGGTTTAAAAACATACAAGGATCAAAAAGTTCCTGACAGGAACGCTGCTAAAAATTTAGAGGCCAAAAGCAGAGCACGGAAAATGAAGTCAAGTTTTATAAAAAAGTATTCTTGCTGCATAATGAATGACGAAACGTATGTTCTGGCAGATTTTTCGAGACTTCCTGTTCAAACATTTTATGTTGCTGATGCTCGAGGGAATGTTAAAGAAAAGTTTAGGACCCAAAAGCATAAAAAATTTCCCAAAAAGTTCTTGGTATGGCAAGCAATATGCAGTTGCGGCAAAAGAAGCCAATCATTTGTTACAACAAGCACAATAATGTGGTATTTGTACCAAAAGAGGCAAATCTTCCAAACTGTCCGGAGCTAAGGCCAGTGGAGGGATATTGGGCTCTTGTTAAAAGAGAATTGAAGAGCACAAAAAAGGTGTCCAAAAGTGTGCAAAGTGCAAAGTGTGCAAAGAGCAAAATGACAGAAAGCTCTATAAAAACGTTAATGGAAGGGTTTCCAAAAAAGGTTCAACATTCCATCACTACTGATTAAAACTAAAAAAATAATTTTTTTTTGTAAATTGTAATAATAATTTCAATTAAATAAAAAAAATTAAAACTGTAAGTTTAGTGGTTTCATTTTTATTAACATATATGTATGTTAAGAATTTTTCGATCTCACTCCTTAATACTTTCTTGTCTGAATTTCCCAGAATACCTATACAAATGACAGCAGTTTACTAGCAGTTTAAGAAGATGCCTTAAACGATATCAGCAGGTTATAATAATGAGTTCAAATTTAAATTTATGAGTATCGAATATATTACAAATTTCTATGCAATTTTGCAGTAGAGTAAATAACTTGCCAAAAATTTAAAGCAAACTCCATTTAAAAATGCATACCTTTACACTTCTGCTTTCAAATATTTTCAAATTAAAAGTACGTTGACACTTTTTATTCTAATATTTGTGGTTTTTCATTGTATACTCTTTATCTAAAGTCTGTGTGTTAAAAGCAAGCGCTCAATTGTCTCGAAGGCATGAATTTAGTCTTAAGAGAAAAAAAAAATATTAAAAAATAGAAAAAGAAAAAAATTATATGCAAATATTTGTTTGTGGTTTCATCTTCGTCTTATAATCATTGGGGTTAATAAACAGTTGAAAGAAAAAGATTATTATTTTATTTTGTCGTGTTAAAAAGGTAGGTCCCAGCTGTTCTACTAAAGGTGTGATAATGAAAGGCTCCAATGAAGGAATATTAAAAAAGGCAAAAATAAAAAGAAGCAACATCTTGGTGTTTTATATAAAAAAAAGTAAAATTTATTGATAACTTATTTACTAACAAAGTTGACACGGATTTTTATTTTATATTTTACTTGTTGTTCTTGTGGTTGTGGTTAACTTAAAAACTAGTTTATATATATTTTTTTTGAAAGAAATTAAAATTTAAACAAAATTATAAAAAGAATTCAAACAACTGAACATATATAAAAACAGAAGAACAGGATTGGAAATCAACAAAAAAAAAATATTTAAAAAAAAAAATAGTTTAACAAAAAATATAATCCTGGCACATTTGTTTGTGGTGCAGCAAATAAATACGCCTCATTGGATGTAAATCTTCTACTTAGTACAGGAAAAGTTTGTTTAGTGTAAGTGGGTGTTTAGTTTTCATCTACACTTTCACCATCGGCTTCTTGTACGGGTCCTGAGAAGATATAACTATCACGTCCTTGTATACCAGTACCAGCAGCATCACCCAACCAAGGATAAACATTGGGACATTCGCGACATGTCTCCATGTAGCGGGTATCGGTAATATTCTGTTCGGGAATTTTAAACGTCAATGCACATGTGTTCCAAATGTTACAGGGTTTGGGAGCTACAGCCACACTCTTGTCACATTTCCACGATTCAATGCTGGGCACATCACGCATTTCTTTGGGATCGGTCATGTATTGCAACATTTGGGTGACGGTCAAGATGTATACGTCGGGACTGCAAAAAGAAAAGGAAAGAATTTAGTATAAAATTTCAATTTATTTAACATTTTGTTTATAAATAAGTATCATGGGTATGTTGGTAAATTTAAGACTGTGTGTGTAAAATACTTTCGCTTCCAAACTACAAAACACAAAATAATGAGATTCACCTGGAATATGTTTCATATTTCTAAGCAGTTTAGTATTTTAAATCTGCATAATCGGTTCAGTTATGATTAAAAATATAAGACTACCTCAAAAAATGTTTGATGTTTTTGATAAAAACTTTTTTCTACATTGTTTATGTCATGTTGTTGTAATAAATATATTGTTACGAATGTGCAATAGCGGTTTGAATTTAACGGACTGTAACGACTGCCTGCAACATTCATCATGTATAAACACGTCCATCAATAGAAGCTTCTACTTATCAACAATGTTGATAGCATGCGGTTATTAGCATTGTTTGTAAGTATGGCAACACTACATGTTTATGCTGCTAACAATAACATCGAAAGCTCTAGAATTCGAATGTACTAGTATGTCCGTTAAGAGCATTGTAGAAGATTCACGAAAGATGGCGTGTGTATAAATAGTGGCAGAGTGAGTGAGTTTATCATTGGCGCTGTTAGAGTTAACATCAACTGTCTTGTGCATTTAAGTTGTACATTAAGGTTAAAACGTAACAATATGAGTTGCCTGTGTATTAGCAGGTATGTTGTAGTTTTTGTGTGTGAATGACCCTCAATGTTGAGATGGGTGTAATTTGTGTAAATAGAGTATAGTTAAGATTCATTATAGCTGAATCCATAGTTCTAACTTGTACTTAGTTGTATTTCTCTTTTCTCGCACTTTCAATACTTTTTTTTCCATTCTAAGTCATTCTTTAGTTTTACTCAATCATGTTGAATTACTTTGCTGTGTTACCGCTATTTGCCTTTAAAGATTTATTTTACATTTTATTTCCTCTACTACAGCTGTCAATAAAATGTTTGCCCCGGAACAATGGCAATGCAAAGGCTCTCTCTGGCTTTTGTTTTTTGTCTGCCATCTTGTACGAGTATGTCCAAAAGTTTTTCTTTATCATTTTAATATATTTTTTTTTTTGTATATTTTTCTGCACTAATTAAAAATTCCAACGAAAAATTTAACTTTGCTTTCTATTCTCCATATATACACTACTTAATGCGCTAATACCAACTTGTACTTCTTCTACTATAACTTTTATTTGCCATTATTTGTACGACAATTGAAGGACTGATGGCTGCATTTTAGTTATTCAAATTCTTGTTTGTTGTCTTAGAAAAAGGAAGTGTATGCAGCAAGAAAATAAGCCAAAGAAATTACAATCAATACGTTATAAAAAGAAAAGGAGAAAAACAAAAGCTTCAAGGATGTAAAAGAAAACTTTAAGTAAAATAATATAAATTTATTCAAGCATTCAATTATTTTTGGTTTCCACCTAATGGGAATTGTGAAGTAAATGGATGGCTGTTGGCTTTTAATGCGATTGGCACAGAAAAATTTAACTAAAAAGTATTTACTTTATATGACTTTGTACTTTATATAAGTAGTTTGGGGATTTCCTGTTAATGTGCTAATAAAAATAAATTAGTTTAAGTATTTCTATATTAGGTATATTTGGGAGTTAATAATAATTTAAAGCCGTATTATGTAGTTCATAGTGGCTAATAAAATCCACGTGTCGGAACTTTTTATTTATTTTTTTCAAATGCAGTAGAATTAGTACTATTAAATTTATTGGTGAAGTGTTATGCAGAGTGTGCCAATCGGCCACCTGCAATGACAGCGCCATGTTAAATTCAGTCATTAAAATTGCGAGTGAGTTGAAAATTCACTAGTAGTAAGTAGTTCTCAGTGGCTAACTAATTCCACTAGTTCAATGAACTGCAGGGTTTATATTCACAGTTTATCTAAACTATCATAGCTCCAAAATGTAAACATTTCTCTAAATTTGTGCCCCGCTCTCTAATACTCTCGTTTTCTAGTCAAATGCTCCAACCACTAAGCCACAGAGCTCTTATTTGTTATTAAGAATTGCATGTGAGTCTACTCTCAATTTATGCATTTTCTGCATCATCAAAGAGAACGAAACTACCAACGGCCACATTCAGCATTACATGTGATCATCGAAGTGGTATATCTTAGAGGATTTTAGTTTACATGAATTTATTTTCAAAAACTTAAGGCGAATATTCCACTATTGATTATTACTGAATGAGCTGAGGAAATGTAGTGCAAATGATAACCATTATCTACCACTTTAGCAGCCACATCAAACTAGTTTATTGTATGAGTAGTAATATAGCTAGTGTAAGGTTTTCAATTGGCACCTAATGATTTTTGAAGGAATGTTTGAAGAAATCGGTGATTTTATCACTATATTTTACTTATGTAAAAAGCTTTTCTTTTAAATACTTGGGAAGCTTTTTGATAAAATGTCTAAGAGGTTTGTTTATAAAGAGGCTTTTTTATAAAAAACTTCAAATGATTCTTTACATAAAGTCTAAAATGTGTTTTTATACCCTTCGCCTTCGTGAGAAGGGTATATAAATTTATCATTCCGTTTGTAATTTTCACAGTATAATTTTCCGATCCTATAAAGTATATATATTCTGGATCCTTATAGAAAGCGGAGTCGTTTAAGCCACGTCCGTCTGTCTGTCTGTTGAAATCAATTTTCTGAAGACCCCAGATATCTTCGGGATCCAAATCTTCAATAATTCTGTCAGGCATTCGAGAAGTTTCCTATTTAAGATCAGCAAAATTCGTCCATAAATAACGGAGATATGAGCACAAATCCGAGACAACCTCTATTTTTGGCCTATTTTTTTTATCTATATCTCGATTACTAAGTCATAAATATAGACAATACGGATATCTAATGATAGATATTTCAAAGTGTATTGCAACGATGTATTAAGACTATAGTAAGTTGGACCTACAATGGGTCAAAATCGAGAAAAATATTTTTTGACCAGAATTTTTTTTCACAAAAAACATTTTTTTGTCATAAATTTTTTTCACTAATAAATTAAAAAAAAATTTAAATAAAAAATTTTTTTTGAAAAAAATCTCGAAAAAAAAATTTTGAAAAAATTAAAACAAAAATTTTTTATAAATTTTATTTTAAAGTATAATTTGGGAAAGGGTATATAAGATTCAGCACAGCCGAATATAGCTCTATTACTTGTTTTAAAAAGTTTTATGAACACTTAAGACATTTTCTTTATAGAAACATAAAAAACATTTTCCTAACAAATAAAAGAAGATTGTTAATAAATAGTAGCTTTTTAAGAAAAGAAAATTCCCTGCAAAAATGCCTTTTTTGCCTTAAAGACTTAAACATGTTTGATAAAAGGTCGGAAGTGTTTAATCAAAAATAGCTTTTGAAGCTTATTTACAAAATCTTTTAATGATTTTTTAATAAGATTTAAAAAGCTTTTTTATAGAAATGTTATGAATCATTATGAAAACTCAATATAATAGGGATAACAAAACAAATTGGATAGAAAGCTGAAACAGTTTTAGTTAAACCTAAAAAGCTTTTTTTAAAAGCTCAAAGCGTTGAAAAATTTAAAAAAAACTTTGAAGCTTTTTTATGACATGTGCAAAAAGAAAAGTTTAAAATGTTTTTTTTTTTTTGAAAGCTTAAAATTATATTATTATTAAGTTCAAAATGTTTTTTAATACTTAAGAAGAAGTTCTTTAAAAAAAAAATTTTTTTAAGATTTACAAAAAATACTTGAAAATTGAAAAGCATAAAATTATTTTATTGGAAACTTTACAAATATGAAAATTTTCAAGTTTTCCAAAAATGTTTTATTTATTAACAGAGAAAATAAAATAATAAAGTTCTTTATGAAAACCACTTTTCAAGATCTTCAACAAAAAAGCATTTTAAGCTTATTATCGAATATAGCTTAATAGGATTTTGGACAAACATCTTTAGAAGCTTCTTTGATACAAGTTTTTTAATAACAAGACTAAAAAGCTTAAATCTAAAGAAGCTTTCCTATAAACACCTTTAAATGTTTCTTTATGAAAACTCTTTTTATAAACAGCTTAATAATTTTAAGTTTCTTATAAAAAGTTAAACTTTTGAACTAATATTTTCTTAAAATAAATCTGCAGATTTAAAACCCTTTAACTAAACACTTAAAGCCTAAAAAACAGTTTCCATAAAATTTGTTAGTTCCGCTTTAGTATTTTTGTTTACCAAATAAACATTACAAGCCAAAGTAAACAAAATTAAATACTTGTCACCAGTCCAGATAAAAAAATAAATAAAAAGTTACATTTATAATTTCCACAACTCACACAATCTGCTCACTATGAAATCCGAAAAAAGCAACAAAACAAAAATGTTAAAAACTATGTATTGTTTTTAATGCATGATTATAAAATTAGTTTCATTCTAAAGTCATACTCTTACCAAAATAAACCATTCTTTTTTTAGTTCAAGTCCCACAACAAAACATCTCTACACAGATTTAATTAGTTTAATCTTTTGACTTTTTTACAATAATTTTTTTTATTTTTTTCAGTATTTTTTCAATTAGTTTCAAAATACTCTGCTGCAAATAAAAACTCTACATTAAAACGTTTTCGGTTTAATTTATTTACTTGCTGTCTCATCATTATTGTCGTCACCCCCCCATAACCATATCCATTTCTTGCCTTTCCTATTTTAACAGCAAATTATAAAGTTTTACACTATTGTTACTGATATTTTCATTTCATTAAGAATTACAGAGTTTTGCAGCATAAAAAAAAACGAGAAATTGAAATGAAAACAATTGCAAACAAAAATAAAATGACCGAGACACTGTTAAAGGGTATAAAAAAGTAATGTTAATTTTCTATATAGTCAAGCTGTCATTTTGTATTTTTCGTAAAAAAAAGAAAAAGGTAAAATAGTTGAATATTTTGCCAAGGGAAGGGCAGCTACTTTAATCAATTTCGGTTTTTTCAAAGACAGTATAATTTGAAAGCTTTTGATATTTTCATGCAAAAAGCTTCAAATTAAAATTGTCAAATAATCTATAACAAACACATTTAAAAAGTGCAATGTTAATAATGAAGCTTTTAAAGTTTTGAGAATAAAGCTTTAGAATTGCTTTAAAAAGGTTTTAAGCTTTAATTTATATAAGAAGGTTACAAAATACTTAAATATTTGTGCATTTTGTAGTTGATTTTCAGTGGCTTTAAAGGAATTCAAAAGCATAAAAAAGGTTTTTTACATTTATAATCTTGTGTTTTTTAAAAGTAAAGCTTCATTTGTAAGATTTTTTGGCTTAAATGGTATTTAGAATAAATTTCATTGTAACTATCTAAACTTCACACCTTATACATTTTGTAATCATTAAAATATAGTGTTTGTAATAAATGTGGAATTTTTTAAACTAGTCTTTTATATAATGCTTTAAGACATAACTAATTTATTTATAGAAAGCTTGAAATGAATTTGTAGCTTTAACAAGCTTTCCTTTAAAACATAAAAGCTTTTTTTTATTATGACATTTCAAGCTTTTTTATTAAAAGCTTTACAAGTCATTTTTTTAAAAACTGAAAGAGTTTGTAAAAAAGCATTAAAGCTTTATATAAACCTTGTTAAGCTTTTATAGTTTTAAAAAGCATTTCTATAAAGCTTAGACATTTTTCGATTTTTACGTTTTAAAAACAACTTTTTTCGAAGAATTTGTATGAAATCCTTTAAGAATTTATAAAAATCTTTATAGGATTTTGTTGTTCTAGAAACATTCTTTATTAAAAGTTCATTTATAAAAGATTATATTAAAATTAAGAAACTTTTTGGAAACTTTTTAAGTAAAAAAATTGTTTAAGCTTTTCTATAAGTTTTTAAATATATTTTATGAGAAGCTTTAAGATATTTTTACTTTTTTTAATAGTCTCAATTAGCTAAGAAAGTAAGAGAAAAAAAGTTTTAGCAATTTCTCTTCAATTAGTTTGGAAGCCATTTTATAAAAGCTTAAGCTACTTTTTTATATTCTTAAGGAAATTTATAATCTTTTCGCTTAACAAATTCCCAAAGAAAGGCTTTAATTAAACTTTCATCAAAAGCTTTACAATTGTTCAAGCTCAAAAGTTTTTTGTAACTAGGACAATTTTGTGTGATGATGTTAGTCAGAAGTTATATGAACGAAGTGTTCATATACCTTTTTTAAATAAAACGGGACAAATAAGTTCGAACAATTAGGTGAAATTGGTCAATATATTAATCAGCTTTTTACTCTAACATAACAAAAAAGCTTTGTTATTAAAAGCTTTTTTATTAAATATTTCTAAAACGTGCTAGAAATATTTTTTTTTTATAAAATAATTAACAAATTTTAAAAAAATTTTAATAAATCCTAAGAGCTTTTATGTGGAAGGGAACTAAAAGGTATATACAGTGGTGGCCATGAGGTTAGCACACTTCATACTTGCTGTTTTCTAAAGTAAATTATTTCATTTCATTGCAATTATAAACTAAAGTTTTTGGTAATTAGTGTTGTTTATGGTGTGATCAATAAGTCCCGTTACTTTTTTTTTGCATTCTATCGCTATTCTCTTTCAAATTTGCATTTTAGTGCAGTAATATGTAAAATAAGCTGGACACAATTTTAGCACATATAAGTATAATTAAATTTTTTAAAAGTTTTTTGAGGGTATAAATATTATTTGGTAAGTTTAGGTATTATTTAATCAATGAGGAAGACAAACTGACTTAATAAACATTATTTAGATATGGCTAAAAAAAGTGGTGTACAGAGGAACAACGAAAGATTATTCAACAAATGAACTCGAGAGGAACAAGTATAAGTGAGATTGCTTATACTTTGGAATGCTCCAGGAAGATGGTTTATAATGCATTAAGACATATTCAGAAATATAAAACATCTAAAAATGTTACACAGGCTCCTCGGCCCAGAAAAACTTCACGTAAAGAGGACTCTTTAATATACAGAGCCTCTGTCGAAGATCCTTTTAAGAGCTCCACCGTAATCCAGAGAGAAATTTCAGGAAAATATGGTATCAACGTGTCCAGCAGAACGATAAGAAGAAGACTTAATGAAAAAAATTTACGTGGATGCATTTCTCAGCATAAGCCACATGTTTCAAAAAAGAACATACAAGCACGGTTGTCCTTTGCTCGTGAGCATTTGGAAAAGCCGTTAATTTTTTGGAAAAATGTCCTTTGGAGTGATGAATCTAAATTTTGTAGATTCGGATCGGATGGTAAGAGGTATGTATGGCGTCCTCCGAACATGCAACATAATCCAAAGTACACCAGTAAAACAATAAAACACGGTGGGGGTAATGTGATGGTGTGGGCAGCATTTTCTGGGTATGGTGTTGGTCCTATAAAAAAGATTGATACTCGTATGGACCAGTATGTATACCAGAATATACTTCTAAATACAATGATACCTTATGCAGAGGACAACATGCCACTTAGGTGGCGATTTATGCAAGATAATGATCCAAAACACACCTCACGCTTAGTGAGGTGTTGCTTGGAATCGAACAATATCGACGTGTTAAAATGGCCAGCCCAATCTCCGGATCTCAATCCTATTGAGAACCTTTGGAATGATGTGGAGCAGCATGTAATAAGAAAAAAGCCTAAAAATTTGGCCGATTTATGGAAAGAAGTAGAAAAAGCTTGGAATGATATTTCAGTGGATCGCTGTATGGCCCTTGTAGAAAGTATGCCAAGGAGACTAGCAGCTGTGATCAAAAATAAAGGGTATCCAACTAAGTACTAAGTTTTTAGTGAAATAAGTTTTTTTTGTTTTGCTACTTTTTTAATATGAATAAACTTTTTTATTTTGTGCTAAAATACTGTCCAGTGTTTTTTTGAGGTTATTCTATTCTGGATAGAAAAACGCAAAATATATATAAAGGAATAATGCTGGACATGATGGGACGTGATCTTAGAAGGACAAGTAACACGCATGCAAAATATATCATAAAAAAATTAAGAAATATAGGAAATATTTGCGTTTAAAAATAGCAAGTAACTAGTGTGCTAACCTCATGACCACCACTGTATAAAGCTTTTTAATAAAAGAAATATAAGTTTTCATGTGAAATGATTTGTTTATAAAAAACAAGAAAAAGCTTAAAATGTGTGTATAAAAAAGTTGAGAAACTTATTAAAGAGGCTTTTAGTTTAAAGTTTAGAAGCTTATAGCAAATATCTAAGGCAAACCCAAAAGCTGTAGAGCATTCCAGACATTATTAATTAAACAACTTTTTTATATAAGCTGTTTAAGATTAAAAGCTTTTATTACATAAGATTTTATATAAAATCTTTTTTATATAAAGAAGTTTAGATGCTTATTTTGAAAGCTTTAAATAATGATCACTGTTTTAGCAGAAAAATCTGAAGCGACATTTAGTCTTTGGCATTCATCTCCTTTGGTGATTATACAAATGAGTATAAAAAATAGTTAATTTTCTACCATGTCCATAATACAATTGTTTTAAATCTCATATACAAAACATTTTTACAGTTTTTAATTTATTTTATTTAAAAAAATAAGATTATTTTTTCAACACTTTTTTTCCCCTAACTGCTCATTCTCATAGCATGTAAGGTTTTTTTTTTATTGTAAAAACCATTCATTACCTCAACCAATTTTGTTGGTAAGTTGAGATGGTGATGAGAATGACGATGATGAGGATGATAAAGGAAAAAGCAGGAGAAAGAAACGAGAATTCATGTAGAAAAACTGCGATATTATCTCATAGCATAACTTTATTACGGAAGTTTGCTTGGCAAACACCATTTTAACATGGCGGCTTTTGGTCGCTATATCCGGCATAATCTATATGTATATATATATATAGTACTGCTCCTCCTTAATGCTTACAGCTTTTATATAGACATCCTTACAATATTTAACTACATGATTTTTTCTTTTCTTGCAGGTGGTTTCATTTCATTTTATTTCGTTTTTCATTTGTTGGCGTTTCTTTTTTTATTTTTGTGTGAATTGGTAAGTTTTCATTTTTTTTATTTAAAAAAATTAAACTTTTCTCATTAAAACGTGCGAGTTGGAGTTTACATAGGATGTAGTATATTTTCATCTCTTTTTTTTCTTCTGTTTTTGTTTTGTTTTTTAAGTAATATTACACTGGCCAGTTATTTACACAATTTAGCTGGGTTTTTTTCCACTGCCTTTTAGTTTTGTTTACAAAACAAGAGTTTGTGCGAGTTTTATGTTTTTTAATCAAATTGAGAATTAACTGAATATAATTTCTTTTCTGTTTTAGCTTTTCGAAGCATTAAAATACTTACAGTTCTAAAGCCCAATCCAAGAATTTGTGTAAACCATTTTCCAATGGCTTAGTTTGGAACCAATTTGTATGGAATGGCATCATGTAGGGGGCCTTGTTCTGTTCATAGTAACGTGAGAAATCTTCTTGCAACCATTCTACTACTTCATTTTCATCCAAGTTGTGCAACACACACTGATCCATATAGGGGCAGTGACCACCTTCGAAACCTTCTACGTAGTGAGTGTTGAGGGGAACTTCCCAAACACCGGGGAAAGTTTTTGAGGGGCAGGTACCACTCTTGCATTCGTGAGAGATTTTGTAGTCCAAAGTGTAGGGCCAGACAGGCACGGGTACTGGGGGCACGGTGATGGAACTGTCATAAATGTAACCGAAATCTTCTAAAACCTGTAATAAAAGAAAATATAAAATTTTAGAAAGCTTTTAATATCATGGAAAGAAGCTTTTAAAGTTTTAAAGCTTTTAATAAAACCTTAATGTTTTATGAATTTGAAATCAATTTGTGTAAATTTAAAACCTTTAAAATGTCTTTCTTAAAAGCATTTTAGAAAAGTTTTATTTTTTTGGGTTAATAAATGGTCAATTCACAAGGTCTCTTATCATGTCATAGTGTCCTAATATTTCACAATGGTTTTTATTGCTTTTCAAGCAAAAAATGTCCTAAAATAATACTACTTTCTATGCTATGTTTATTGTGTTGTCGTAACGAACCACCAGAGACCAACGCCGAATGCCTAAGAGTCGGTTAAGCCGAGTCGCCGAGTCGTGATATATTAGGACATTATGATAATATGACTGATAAGAGACCTAGTGAATTGACCAAAATTGTGAATTTTTATTTCAAACTTAATTATGTGTATTGCATGAACTTTTGACTTCAAGTCTGTATGTTTGAGTATGTTTTCACTGTCATAAACAAACACATACATTTGTTTTTGCTTAACCAGCGTCCAAAGTTTGTATTTGCTTCTGATGTTGTTGTTGATTTTAATTTCTTTGTTTATTAACTTAAATGCATACAGACAAGTCCACACTTCTGCATGCAGTGATAACTGTACAATGTGGCTCCTTTGCATGAAACTGGTGACAATAATGATGATGTTAATCATATATAACGAAGTGTTCATATACGCTTTTTAAATAAAACCAGGACAAATAAGTTTGAACATGTAGGTGAAAATAACATTGACACAGTAGAATCTCCACTATCAAAAAAAAAAAAAAAAAAAAAAAACAAGTAAGACAGTTATATTCGGCTCTGCCGAATCTTATATACACTTCACCAAATTATACTTTAAAATAAAAATTTTAAATATTTTTAGGTAAACAAAATTACATTTTTTTTTCGAAATTGTTTTTCAAAATATAAAAAAAAAATATTTGATTTTTCAAATTGTTTTTCAAAATTTAAATTTTTTTTTTTCAAAATAGTTTTAAATTTTTTTTCCAATTTTTTTTTTTAAATTTATTAGTGAAAAAAAAAAAATAAAAAAAAATTTTTTGGAGGTAAAAAAAATGTTCGGTTCAAAAATAATTTTCCCGATTTTGACCCATTGTAGGTCCAAATTACTGTAGCCTTATATAAATTGTTGCAATGGAATTTGATATCTAATGATAGGTACTATCATTAGATATCCTACATTAATGACTTAGTAATCCAGATATAGATCAAAAATAGGCCAGAAATCGAGGTTGTCCCGGTTTTTTCCTTATATCTCAGGCATTTGTGGGCCGATTTACGCGATTTGTAAGTTATTTGGGGCCTATGAAAGTTGATTTCAACATACAGACGGACATGGCTATATCGATTTCGCTATATATAACGGTCCAAAATATATATACTTTGTGGGGTCGCAAATGCAAAATGTAGAAATTACGAACGGAATTACAAACTTATATATACCCTTGCCAAAAGGATGTATATCAATATTTGCTTTGCATAGACCCGAGCGACGAATATTAATCAGCTATTTATTCAAACATAACACCATCAAAGTTCTCAATAATGAATGTTAATAAATCAGTAATTAGCACCCATAGCCATCAGGAGCCGAGTAACTATTCGGATGTTTACAATACGAATTATGTTTGTGTAGAGTATGTAAGTAAACAAACATTGCATTCACTACCGCGATAACTTTCCATAAAGCTGGTTCATGTTGCACCAGTAACTCTCATTTAAAGCATTTTCTCTTTTTTTCTGAGTATAACTCCATAAATTTCAATCAGTGGTTGGTCAACTCTCATAGCCACCAGCAGCCGAATGCGATGAGACTATGCAGATGCACACATCACGAATTTGAAAGTAATTCATTAAAATTATCAAATTAGATACAAAATGTAGATTGTGCATCCAAAAACAATCGAAAAAAAATTTAAAAATTTTACTCAATTTTACCATACATTTATAAATGTGGTATATACTCTTTATGCCGAGCACTGACTGCAATTCAGATATTTACTTGTCAATTGTCGCTTAAGTCAAAATAATAAACAGTATATTGAAATGCAATAAGTCTTTTTTTGGCTGAACTATGTATATT
Organism: Calliphora vomitoria; assembly: GCA_942486065.2. Lineage (NCBI taxonomy): Eukaryota > Metazoa > Arthropoda > Insecta > Diptera > Calliphoridae > Calliphora > Calliphora vomitoria. Next base: position 43,840,268 of record OW818032.2, on the reverse strand, counting down.
GTTACGTTTTCACCTTTTGAAAACGTGGTTTATTTCCTTTAAATAAACCGGATACTTTTAATTGCAAATAAAAGCCTTTTAGTAGTTTAAAATTGTAACATCTCTTTATTTATTTAAAATGTACTACAACAACAGTTCAAATAGTCAACTCAACACTGCTTTTCTTTTGGGAATCTTCTACAATGCTCTTAACGGACAAACTAGTATGTTCGATTTCTATAGCTTTCGATGTCAATGTCAGCAGCTTAAACATTTAGTGTTGCCATACTTATAAACAATGCTAATAACCGCATGCTATCAACATTGTTGATAAGTAGAAGCTTCTACGGATGGACGTGTTTACAAACATGATGAATGCTGCAGGCAGTCGTTACAGACTGTTAAATTCAAATCGCTATTGCAAATTCGTAACAATATATTTAAAGAACGTTTAGCTGTAGTTTAAATGTTTGTCTGAAAAACTTCTTGATGCTTGCATATTCGTTTCCCAACTGTATTTATTTACAAGGCAAATGGTCTCCTCCACATAAAATTATAAATATTTATTCTTATGTACGCACACTATTTTTACATTATTTTATCCTCGTTATATTTTTCCTTGTGTCGTTTAATGTATTTTTAATTATCGATGAAAGTGTTACCTGCTACTGCAGCACAGGTTATTGTTGAATGTGTATCTAGTGCATGACAATGAAATGGGTGAATGCATTGCAGAGTTATCATTAATCAATTCTTCGTTATGTCGAAAAGACATGAATTCATGCTTTCGCAATGAGTGGCAAGAGTATATATAAGTTTCTCATTCCGTTTGTAATATCTACATTATTCATTTAAATAATAAAAAATCGGCCTACAAATGGCTGAGATATAAGGAAAAAACCACGAGAACATCGATTTTTTCACTTTAAAAACTTTAATTCGGCACAGCCGAATAGAGCTGTCTTACTTGTTTATTATTATTTTTCTCTCAAAGTTTGTAAAGTTAATTAAAATTTATATACATACCTTTCACCAAATTATAATTTAAAATAAAAATTGTAAATATTTTAGGTAAACAAAATTCATGTTTTTTCCAAATTGATTTTAAAAATTAATTTTTTTTTTCCAAATTACTATAGCCTTATATAGATCGTTGCAATGGACTTTGAAATATCTATCATTAGATATCCATATTGTCTATATTAATGACTTAGTAATCCAGATATATATCAAAAATAGGCCAAAAATCGAGATTGGCCCGGTTTTTCCCTTATATCTCATATAACTGAGCCGGAAGAATTCACGATACATTCATGTATGAATCAAGCTTGTAGATTTTTTTGGGGTCTTCAGAAAATTTATTTCAACAGACAGACTTACAGACGGACATGGCTTAATCGACTCCGCTATCTATAAGGATCCAGTATATATATACTTTATAGGGTCGGAAAATTATATTGTGGAAATTATAAACGGAATGACAAACTTATATATACCCTTCTCACGAAGATTAAGGGTATAAAAAGGATCATTAAGACATCATTTGCTTAATTCGTACTTCGATCAAGAACTAATATTCCTTACTTATATGTTACTAGATTCATTGAAGAATCAAAAAGTACCAAGGAGAGGGCAGGACATTCTACAGTTGCATGTGTCTGTAGAAGTTGTCATGATGACAATCTCTGTTTGACCAGAATGAGGTACAGATGAATGAGGTAGATTTAGTTAATATTCGAGCTGTGTTTTTCTCAGGTTACTAAGATAGTTACAGTAGTATGCAATAGAGAATAAATTCCTTGTCTGTTCGTTTGCCTAGACACGCCTGTCATTGGTTAAAGTGTTGTTTGCAAAAAAAAGCTCTGAAAAAGTATTCTTCATTAAACACATTAATTAAATACAAATGTATTACTCCTATAGAAAATGTTCGAGTATAAAATAGTGCAAGTAGGAAATATATGGCTGGATTTCATTTAAAATCGATTACTGCTGGCAAACACATTAGTTATAAACGAACTTTAAACCCAATCGAGTATGACCAAAATTTTAAGGAAATTAATTTTTAATTATAAAAAACCAGTAACAGAATTTTGGTAATATTAAAAACATGGCATCTTTCAAGGTTTTTAAAAAAACTGGCTAGACAATTAATCCAAAACTAATGATGAACAGCAAATCATGGTTTAAACATTAAAAGAAATTAGTCATCACACAGTAATCATAACATCTATAAGGTGATCGTAACGTCCGCTGTTCAGCTTCCGCAAATTAGATTTAGCGTTTACTCTGTTCTTTACTTATTGAATAGATTTAAAAGTTCATAATAAAATCATTGTGTTACAATTATTTTATTTTTCATTTCAAAATATTCCTAGCAAAAATGAAGCAGTTAATGATTGCTTCATTTCTGCTCGTATTAACAATTTCTTCTCTGTATAAATCTCTTTACTTTCCATCCTTAAATTCTTCTCATAAATTGCTGTAATGTAAATTCTCAGATAAATCTTGTAATCAAATACATAATTTTCAACAACCCAATTAAACATTGATAAATAACAATTGTGATGTTTGTTTTATGAAAATAGTTTCCTTTTTTCCTAAAAATAACTTTCTATTCTAAGTGAATTTACTTTTGTTGTTATCGTTAGAATTGTTTGCTCAAATTAAGCATTTAAATGCTCATCACTTTTTACATTTACACAAAAACTAATGACAATGTTTGCTAACTTTGAATATATGTTTTGGGTTAATCTAAAAAAAAAAAAAAAAACTGGACGAGAGGGGTAAGATATGTTGATGTGTTATATAGATGTCTACATAAATATCTGTAATGATAATTAAGTTACAATTTTGAATGATACAAGGGCAATATGTAATGTAACTGAACATGGAAATTTTGTTATCTAAGTATGTAAATACCCATGTATGCATTTTCTTTTTGTGTACAATGTATCTATTCAAACCCACTCATCATATGTAGATACTTACATTTCCATACAATATGGAATTGTGTTACTGACAAAAACACACGACCATAATAAATGTTGGAGTAAAATTTGTATGAGAGTTCTGGGTAGGGAAATCAAAATGTTATTCAAGTGATCTTAAGACTTCATTGCTTACATTAATAAGCCTAGAAATATCTTGGTAAAAACTGAAGTTTTAAGTTTATCTGCAATAGCTTCCAGTATGCATTACTTAAAATCTTTACTAGTTACCCTCAATATTACCTAGCATTGATTCTCTAACAACTTCGACATTATTCGTGCTATAATAAAGTTTTATATCTGGTTATTGCAAAGCTTGGATAAATTTTTAAATAAATCTAGAGAACTAAATTAAAATTGCATTATCAATATTAATTTAACGCTCTGTACCGGCTGCTTGGAACAATTATCATGTTTATAAACATGTCCATCAATAAAATCTTCTACTTTATCAACAATGTTGATAGCACGCTGTTATAATTATTGTTTGGTGATCATTGTGGAAATATTCATGAGACTTCTAGACGATGGCGCTGGGTATATAAATAGTAACAGCGAGAGTCAGTATATCGTAGGCGCTGTTAAAATTAACATCATCTGTATTACCAGTGTATTCTTGTAAATTATAAAGTGTGTGTATTAAAAGCTGCTGAAACAGTATTCTGGTGGTCATTTGTATGGTGTCTAGATGAAATCATCGAACGATATTGCCCATTATCAATACCAAATAAACTTTATCAACAGAGGGTATTTGTGGAAAAATTCCAGCTAGCTGCTTTCAGTTGGGACCTATCGTGTTTTTAAAAGTCATACAGACGGACATCTTAGAATCTATGAGGAACCAGAATATATATAATTGTTGGTTCCACGACCAATATTTCGATATATTACAAACAGAATGGCAAAATCAATATCTTTTCTGGTATAGAAAAATCATGGAAGACGTTTTTTTACAAAAACAAGTCGTTTATAAAGTTTACAGTTGTTTATAATTTTTAATTAAAAATTTTTCATTATGCTAAAAGTTTGAGATTTGTTATTGAAAATCCAACAATTCCAAAAACAAAACCTTTTCAAAAATCGATAGGTCTAGAAATCATAAAATTTGGAGCGTTTCAACTATATTCTGGATCGTTATAGATAGCAGAGTCAATGAAGTCTTGTTCGTTTGTCTGTAGAAATCAACTTTCCGAAGCCCCCAAATAACTTACATACATGATTGATGCATCAATATATTCGCAATAGTCTAACTTAGGTTTTTATTTAAAATATATAAACAAATTTTACCTAAATTCACCTTCGTGAGAAGGGTATATATAAGTTTGTCATTCCGTTTATAATTTCCACAATGTAATTTTCCGACCCTATAAAGTATATATATTCTGGATCCTTATAGAAGCGGAGTCGATTAAGCCATGCCCGTCTGTCTGTATGTCTGTTGAAATCAATTTTCTAAGACCTAAGACTTACAAACTTGATTCATACATCAATATATCGGGAATTCTTCCGGCTCGGTTGCTATTTAAAATCGAGAAAATCGGCCCACAAATGGCTGAGATATAAGGAAAAACCGGGCAAACCTCGATTTTTGGCCTATTTTTTGTCTATATCTGGATTATTAAGTCATTAATATAGACAATATGAATATCTAATGATAGATATTTCAAACGATCTATATAAGGCTATAAGTATTTGGACCTACAATGGGTCAAAATCTGGAAAAATTTTTGTTAGCCCAAATTTTTTTGTCATACATTTTTTTTCACTAGTAAATTTAAAAAAAAATTAAAAAAAAATTTTGAAAAAAATTAAAAAAAACTATTTCGAAAATTTTTTTTTTTTAAAATTATAATTTTTTAAATTTTGAAAAAAGAATTTTTAAATTTTGAAAAAAAAAAATTATTTTGTTTACCTAAAAATATTTAAAATTTTTATTTTAATGTATAATTTGGTGAAGGGTATAAAAATTTTAAATATTTTTAGGTAAACAAAATAATTTTTTTTTTTTCAAAATTTAAAAATTCTTTTTTTCAAAATTTAAAAAATTACAATTTTCAAAAAAAAATTTTTTCGAAATAGTTTTTTTTAATTTTTTTCAAAATTTTTTATAAGGATATAAGATTCGTCACAGCCGAATATAGCTCTCTTACTTGTTTTTCATCAAAAATTGTTGAACCACTTTTTTTTTCTTTTACTAGCATTTTCTTTTAAACAAAATTTTTATTTTACCAAAAATATTTGAACCAAAATTTTTTTCTTTCAACAAAATTTTTTTTCTCAACATTTTTTTACCAGACATTTTTTTAATATATATCTTAAAGTTTATATAGGATTCAGCGTGTACGAATATAGCACACTCTAACTTGTTTATTATACCTTTTATTTGGCAATTTATCGATAATATAATTTTATCTATAAATATTGTTTTAGAATTTGTCCATACTTTGTGGGTGACGTACGGTGCAATCGAGAGTTTGTCCTTCTCCGTAATTTATAATATAATGACATACGTAATATAGAGTATAAAACAATTGAAAACTGTTTCGGTATCTTTGGATGAGTAAAATTTGGATGATAGATATATAGTATAGAAAAAACACAGTATGTTTCCTTTGGGAATTTGAAACAATTTTGTAAATACATTAGTATCATCACTTGTAAAAATACCACATATCACTTTTATGGCTTAGTGTGTAAACGTGCTAAGTCCACTTTTTATGAAAATTAAGATTTTAATTTTAAACGCTAGAATAAGTAAAAATACACTGTTTGCGTAGACAAAGTTTACAATTGTTTCGTTTCTTCTAGTTTTAATATTGTGGTAAGCAAACGTGCTAAGTGAATTTTGTGGTATGCAAACGTGATAAGTCCATTTTTTTGTTACTATATATATAAGTAATAGCTTCAAATGTGTTATATATTGGTACGAATTTGCAATAGCGATTTGAATTTAACAGTCTGTAACGACTGCCTGCAGCATTCATCATGTTTATAAACACGTCCATCAGTAGAAGCTTCTACTTATCTACAATGTTGATAGCATGTGGATATTAGCATTGTTTATAAGTATGGCAACACTAAATGTTTAAGCTGCTAACATTGACATCGAAAGCTCTAGAATTCGAATGTACTAGTTTGTCCTTTAAGATCATTGTAGAAGATTCACGAAAGACGGCACGTGTTGCAGTGTTGAGTTGAGCTGTTAGAGTTAACATCAACTGTCTTGTACATTATAAACGTGTGTGTGTATATTAAAAACACATAGTGACTATTTAATTCTGTTGTTGTTGTACATTTGAAGAAATAAAGAGTTGTTACAATTTTAAACTACTAAAACTGCTTTTATTTGCAATCAAAAGTATCCGGTTTATTTAAAGGAAATAAACCAACGTTTCAAAAAGCATAAAACGTAACAATATATATGAAGGTATGAGATGAAGGTAAAAGTGGGATTTAAAGGTCCACCATTTAAAGTGGTAAGGCATTAACAATAATAAAGCCTGGTGATCATTTTGATAATTTTAACAATTTTTGAAACAACTTTAGCTGAGTTATGGATCAAAATTCATATGATGAGTTTTAAAATATGTATGAAGCCATATAGTATGTAAGCTTGCTGCCACTAGAGAAAAAAAAAAAAACATTGACACTTTCATTAATTCTACAGCAATGAAAAATGTTTACCGTTTTTTGGGCTCAGCCAAAAAAAAAAATTAAATAAAAATATTCCTTTCTACATGAAAATGATGGCATAAATACACACAATTTTTTTGTAGTTATTTGTTTGATTTATCACACAATGCTGCTGCAAAAGGCAACATTCCACTCACCTTGTATTGTGTATTGCGGCCAGGTTTCAAGAATGGTGCACGCATACCGACAACATCATTAACGGAGACATTCGCGAAATTACGTAAAATTTCACGCATACCAATCATTTCACCAACCCATTCCTCGTAACCCTTATCCTGAAGACCCTGTTGCTGTGAAATACTTTCGGTGGCAATTTCATGACCGGCATGGGCAAGATGTTGGATCTGTTGGTAGTTGCTGCAACAAAGACAAAAAGGAAAAAAAAAATTAATTATAAAAATAAGAATATAATTAAGAAAAGTGTATTAACATACAGATAATTGTTTATAAAGAGAGAAGAAAATGGGAAAAAATCATTGAAAAGCATTTAATTGTTGTTTATAGCTTTATATAAAAGAAATAATGAATTTTCTTTCGAACAATTTAAATAATAATACAAGTAAAAAAGATAACAAATTGTCATCTTATTAATTTTTTTTGCTTTATAACAAAGAAAATTGATTAATTGCAATACAATTGGGAAAACGAATGTGTTATATACGTGTTTTTTATTTCGAAATAAGGCTGATAAAAGTTTTTCATTTATACTTTTTTTCCGAATTAAGATTGAAATTCTTTTTAATTTCTTTAAAAATAATTTTATTTAATTTTCTGTATCATTTGTCGGAATAAATTTTTATTTTTTTTTTTAAATTTTGAAAAAAAGTTTTATAAAATCTGTAAAATTTATGTAATTTTATTGGAATTAGCAAAATGAATGAGGAATATTATGAGTAATATATGAGTCAAAACTCATTGAATTTGGCCAATTATTACAAAAGTTGCCCATATATCCTTTTTTCATAAGAATATTTTATTTCAAAATAAAATTGTTCTATTAGAAATACAAACATTTGAATCACTAATAAACATTTTTTATATTATTATGCTACATTGGGGCCACATAGTAAGGGGGTCTCACGGTATGTATTGCAGGTATATTGGGTGATTTTTGGACATGAAAACATGTTCATACCGTGTGATCCATATTAAACTTTGTGTATGTAAAATACATGTGTATGTCTTATGACATTTTTGGTAATTAGAGCAATGTTCTATTTTCGTGTTCTTAACCATGTTTATTTTGAAAAAGTGTGTGTGTGCAAAATATAAAAACACAAAACAAAAACAGTGGAGAAAAATCATAAAAAAAGTTTCATCAAATTCAATACATTTATTGTGATTTAAACATTAATTAAAAAGAATATAGTTAAACACCACAATTGTATAAACTAAAAGAGGTTATGTCACACGCAATTACATTTGAATGTCTGAACGTGAAAATGGTGAAACGTGAATTTGGAGACACACATGGAATACATATCGTGTGACCCCCACGATCATATCAGCTGTTATCGATCATTTCTCATGAAATATTTTCTTTAATTACAATACATTCAATTTTCTTTATCTTCTGTGGGATTAAAAATGTATTTGTTTAAAATTTTTAGTAAAAAAGTTTTAAAAAATCTTTAAAATTTGTGGTACTTTATTGAAATTGGCAAAATGAACTAGGAATATTATGAGAAATATAAGAGGCGAAATTTATTGAATTTGGCCCATTACTACAAAAGTTGTCCATATATCCTTTTTTTATAAGAATATTTTGTTTCAAAACAAAGTCATTCTATTAGAAAGATAAACACTTGGATCATATATTCACTTATTTACAGTCACTAATAGGAAATTATTAATTCAAAGAAGAGGGAGCAGGCTTAATTTTTGTTTAAAAAATTTTAACAAATTGTTTTATAAAATCTGTAATAATTACACAATTTCATTGAAATTAGCAAATTGAATGCCGAATATTATGAGTAATATAAGAGCCTAAATTTATTGAATTTGCATAAATAATACAAAAGTTGTCTATATATCCTTTTTTTCAAGAATATTTTTGTACAAAACAAAATCCTTCCAATCCTTCCTTTATTTATTACTGAAATTAAAATAATTATTTTTTATTACAATACATTTAATTTTCTGTATCATTTGAATAAAAAGGTTTGTTTAAAATTTTTGAAAGAAAAGTTTTATGAAATCTGTAATTTTTTTTTAATTTTATTGAAATTGTCAGAATGAATGAGAAATATGGTACAAAATTAATTGAATTTGGCCACTTAATACAAAAGTTGTCTATATATCCTTTTTTCAAGAATATTTTTATACAAAACAAAATCGTTCTAATAGAAATATAAACATCTGTAGCATATAAGAATTTAATTTATAATAACTAATAGAAGACGAAGCATGCTCCAGTGGGGTATCAGAGACATTAATATAATTGTTTTAAATAAAATAAATTTAATTTTCTGTATCATTTGAGGGAATAAAAAGGTTTGTTTAAAATTTTTGAAGGAAAAGTTTTAAAAAATCTGTAATTTTTTTTTAATTTTATTGAAATTATGAGAATGAATGATAAATATTCTGAGCAAAATATGATATAAAATTAATTAAATTTGGCCACTTAATACAGAAGTTGTCTATATGTCCTTTTTTTTAAGAAAATTTTATTCGAAAATAAATTAATGTATACAAACATTCACATCATATAAAAATACTATTTTAATATATTTTAGTCTTTAACAGATCAATTGTAGGTTTACCATACCTATCTATACCCTACCATATCTATGGTTATTTTAACATAAATTCCTTAAATGCCATATATTATAGTTTATAAATTATATTTTCTAAATCCCCCTTAAATTGTTATTATCATTATAAATTTAGCTAATTTTTAGCAAATCTCTTGCATGATTTTTTTCTTTCTTAAAGTTTTAGTTTATCTAATTGGTGTTGATTTGCCCACAAAAACCCACAGCACCACTATTTATCCTTGTTGTTATAATTTCTATGATTTCATATGGAATTTCATTTGAAAAAAGATGAAATAATTTTTTGGAAAAATGTTGACATGTTAACTGACAATGAAAAGTCAAAACGTGAAAAAATAGAGCAAGAGTAAAGAGATTTTTGTATGTAGTAAGGCAGGAAGTAAAACTGAAATGAAATCATAAAGCCAGACAACAAACAATGGCTTAAAAACAATAAATACCCCAAAAAATGCAAAGAAATTAGAAAATAGATGAAGAAAACAAGTGGCCAGGAAGTCATGACGATGGTGATGATGATGAAAATGAAAGAAAAAGTAAGAAACGTCAGGAGAGCAAAACAACAAAAAAAAAAAAAAAAAAGGCAAATAATAGCAACAAGAATTATGGCAACAGAAACACTAACACAAGAAAAAAGCAACTATACAACAATGATGATGACAATGATGAAATGATTATACTGGCTAGGAAATGTGAAAGAAAATACATTTGAACAGGGTGTGTTATTAGCTGAGGAGAATAAAGTTATATCTATACTTATATGCGAAGTACGAAGGAGTTTTATATTTCATTTTCCAGAAAGAAAATTTAATTGAAATTTCTCTATTATAATTTTAATTCATATCAAATTGGTGTTCAATTAACAAAATTTTTTCTTAATCAGAAAATAAAATATTTAATTGATTCAATTAAAACATTACTTTAACAAACAGAGAATGCAAAGAGAAGCAACTGAAGACGATTTTAACCCTTATAGCTTTTCACTGCCCAGCAAATTCTGCTTTAAAACTACTTAAATAATTTCTATCTAATTTTCAGAAACGTCTAATAAATTGGCTGACTCAAATTAATAAAATTTTAAACTTTGTAATGCAAATATAAGTTAATTGGTTACTTTATACATCCCAGATAATCTAGCGTGAAGTCAATTGTCACTTTAGTGTCTCTAAGTCGACTATGTTGTAGTCACTTTAAATTTATTTCTTCTATACTGTAAAAAGTAGTTATTTTACGCACCAGAAGTAGTGTATTGGAGAATCAATTGTCACTAAGTGTCCTATTGAAAAGCGGAGTTTTGTTTTTTTAATCTGTAACTAAACCCTAGTGATAGATAAGATTATTAGTTGTGGAAACTTAACCAGAACTGCTGGGTGTTTCTATTAATGTTATGTATCTAGGAAATTTTCAATATTACCTCTTATTCGAAGACGCTGTAACACATAAAAACAATGGCAATCAACTAGTCTAAAAGCCAGCTCATAGGAGAACCTTTCTCTTTTGTATGTATATAAACATGTAAAACAATCATAAGGCTAAACTCCAATACAGACACCCATGCATATGCAGGCACGTTTACATGTAATCATGTGAACATGACCTGCAGTTTTAAAGGTGATATTTAGCAACTTTGGCAGGTTTTCATGTTACAAAGATAAAATGTATAAAGAGGATGACAATTGGTCCCCTCTACAGTGGCGTTCATCAACAAAATCGCTAGGGTGTTATCTATCTTAATTTGGGAAAATCTTTTAGTTGTTGTAACAGCTCTGTTAGACGTAAGTTCTTCCCCTGGTAAAAATCTGCTGGTTTATACGGATGTCGCAAAAATCTAATTGTAGTGGAAATGAAGTTGGTGAAGTCATACAAAATGCGGTATTTTATAAAAGAAAATTCTGTGTCTATGTGAACAATTTAACTCTACAAAACATGGTATGAAAATAAGAATGTTACTAAGCGACCACCATTAACTAGCTGTTTCACTACTGAATTATATTGTTACGTTTTAACCTTTTAAAAACGTTGGTTTATTTCCTTTAAATTAACCGGATACTTTTGATTGCAAAAAAAGCCGTTAAGTAGTTTAAAATTTGTAACAACTCTTTATTTATTCAAAATGTACAACAGCAACAGTTCAAATAGTCACTCAGTGTCTTTATACACGTTTATCAATTCGCAGAAATGTACACACACTTTATAATGTACAAACTTAAATGTACAAGACAGTTAATGTTAACTCTAACAGCGCCTATGATAAACTCAACTCACGACTGCTACCTCTGCCACTATTTATACACACGCCATCTATCGTGAATCTTCTACAATGATCTCAACGGACAAACTAGTACATTCGAATTCTAGAGCTTTCGATGTTAATGTTAGCACTTAAACATTGCCATACTTATAAACAATGATAATAACCGCATGCTATCAACATTGTTGATAAGTAGAAGCTTCTACTGATGGACGTGTTTATAAACATGATGAATGTTGCAGGCAGTAACAATATTGTTACGAAATTGAATTCATCAATATTTCTACATGCTTAGGAACTATAATGGTAATATAGTTGATAAGTGGAGACTTCTATTCAAGATATTCATTGTAAAAGTGTTGCTGCTAGAACAGGCTGGAAATCGTCAGAAGATGTCGCTGGTGTATATAAATAGTGACAGCAAGTTGCAGAACCAGTCAGTATATCGTATTACCAGTGTGTTTTTAAAGTGCTGTTGTGTAAATTTGAATAAATAAATAAAGAGCTGTAACATGTTTAAGCTACTTGACTTTTTATATGCAACTAAGGAAGAATCTGGTTTATTTAAAGGTAATAAACCACCATTTTTAAAAGGTAAAACCATAATAAGTATGATTATAAAGGTCGCTAATAATATTCTCATGTTATTATGGCTAATTAAAAGCCTTGCAAATAAATAGATTGTTGTATAACTCAGGCGCGGATCCAGGTCAAGCATTTGGCGGGGAGGGGGTTAAATTAATATTTGTTCTACATTTTTATTTTTTTCCTTTTTTATATAAAAACTTTTCGGTTTGTGGGGGGGGAGAATTTCTATTTCACCCCTTCTGGATCCTCGCCTGTATTACCAATAGTGATTTTTGAAGCTAACTTATTCTTCAACATCAAACTAGTTCCAAAAGCTGCAGGGTCTCTTTATGTTTATATGGACATATATGGCTAACTTTATGCCTTAAGTTGACTGAGTATTTGAAAATGTGTGTCCTGTGCGTGCATGTGTTTACAAAAGAATAAACAAATATTCCCAAATAAAAACACAAGAATTATAGTTTTTTTTTTTTTTTTTTGCTGTTGTAATTTTCAGCAAAACTTTATTGTTGGTTGAATGCATCTAAGTTCTTCTCTTTATCATGTTGTCCTTAGGGTCTTTGGACGACTGAAACAAAAGAAAAAGACCCACAAAACAACAGCAAACGTATAAAAAGAGAAAAAAAATTCTAACTATTTGACATTTAGGAGAATTGTTATATCCAAACAGCACACATACACAATTACACTTACTCTCAAACAGATTCCTAGAAAAACTTATGAACCTAGCCATGTGTATATTGGAGCTGGTTGTTGCTGGTTTAGGTCTAAGGCCTTCCTCATGTTGACTCCCAAAACTATGATAATGAAAGGTTAAGTATTTAATGGATCTTTCTGTAGGTTTCAGTTTTATGTTTTTGTTTCTTTCTTTTCTTTTTTTTTTTTAAACATTTATGTGTAAATGATTATAGTTTTTAAAAGCTTTTTTTTGTTTTTTAAATCAACAGACAGACATCGGTATGAGTATTCAGTATAAAATGCAATTTTCTTGTTAAAACAAATTAAAATCTTAATATTTTTGTTCTCTTACTTGTGAGTAATAAGTACTACTACACAGAGAAAACAGATTCGTACTTAGTAGCAACCGAATTGGTTGGTAATGGAATGATTCGGTTGCACACATAGACTTTTTTGGTTCTAAAGTTTTGTTACCCTTTCTAAAATTTTGTCGTCACTCACTAAGGCAGAATCATTCGATTGGCAACAATTTCGTTTGCTACTACGAATCTGTTCTCTCAGTGTAACATTATTTCTTTTACTTTTGGTTCGTTTATTAAAATACTTATGGATAAAGTAAATTTGAGGAAATGTTTACTAATTTATTTAATGAGTTAAAGTTGAAAACTAATGGAGATTGCTCTACTGTTTCAATTTTTTTTTTTTAATTTTTATATTAAGAAATATTTATACCCTTTTATCATTATTTATTATATTTTGTTGCATTTTTAATTTAATTTCCTTATTGAAAAGAACTGTTAATTTCTTGAATCAAACTTTTTAAATCGCATCGTTTAATCATTATTTTCTTTAAGCTCCCTATGGTTTAAACTTTAGTTAAACTTGTTTTCATTTAACACCCCTTTATCCACTAACACATACACCCAGAACTACACCCAAATGGCAAACTCTATTGTCTGAGTGTTTTGCATTACCCGGTAGTTCTACATTGAATACTAAAGAACTTAGTTTAAAACTATGTACTACATGCTAGACCAGACACGGATCCAGGAGGTGAAAAAAAGGAAATTTCCCTCTCAAACCGAAAAGTTTTAATATAATAAAGGAAACAAATAAGAGAGCTATATTCGGCTGTGCCGAATCTTATATACCCTTCACTAAATTATACTTTAAAATAAAATTAAAAAAATTTTTTTTAAAAAATTTTTTTTTTCGAAATTGTTTTTTAAAAGTTTTTTCCAATTTTTTAAAAAATTTTTTTTTTAATTTAAATTTTTTTTTTCTTTTTTAATTTATTAGTGAAAAAAATTTATGACAAAAACATGTTTTTTGTGAAAAAAATTCGGGTTAAAAAATATTTTTCTCGATTTTGACCCATTGTAGGTCCAACTTACTATAGCCTTATATACATCATTGCAATGTACTTTGAAATATCTATCATTAGATATCCATATTGTCTATATTTATGACTTAGTAATCGTGATATAGATCAAAGATAGGCCAAAAATAGAGGTTGTCTCGGATTTTTGCTCATATCTCCGTTATTTATGGATGGATTTTGCTGATTTTAAATAGGAAACTTCTCGAAAGCATGTCTGACAGAATTATTGAAGATTTGGATCCCAAAGATATCTGGGGTCTTCAGAAAATTGATTTCAACAGACAGACAGACGGACATGGCTAAAACGACGCCGCTATCTATCAGGATCCAGAATATATATACTTTATAGGGTCGGAAAATTGTATTGTGGAAATTACAACCGGAATGACAAACTTATATATACGCTTCTCACGAAGGTGAAGGGTATATAAACAAAAATATATATATAATAGATTTTACTTAATTTTCCCCTCTCAAATGCTTGACCTGGATCCATGCCTGCGCTAGACTACCTGGGATGTATAATGTAACCACTCTCTCATTTTCACTAATGTCTAATAATTACTATATCGTCTTCAATCTATATATTTTTGGGTTATTTTACATGTGTTCTTTGAAATGCAGAGAGAGAAGTCAATTGATAATTTTATACACTTCCATGTAGACTAATGTGAAGTCAATCGTCACTTTACTGTCTCTAAGTCTCTAATCTAAGACAGTAGTTATTTTACCCACCACATGTAGTCTATTGGAGAGTCAATTTTCATTACGTGTCCTTTTGTAATGCGGTTTGCTTTTTGTAATTTGTGTAGGGTCTATTGATATTCATCTAGGACACGCAGTGATTGTATTGCGATTTTAGGTAAATTCAGGATACTTAGCCAGAACTGCTGGGAACTGTACTACAAAGAGAATGAATGTTTTGAACACACAAATTTTGTGTCTCTGAAGCAGGGAAGGAAAAGTTAGATCTTCAATTATTACTGGTAAGTAAATAATGTCACATCGAAAGAGCTGACAGTTGTTTTAGTTAGTTCTAAAATTGTGAAGGCTTTACGAAAGTGTTGAAATATTTTTTTAGTATTTTTAAAGGGAAAATTAATAATAAGGAAAAATTCTCTAACATATGTGTGATAATTATAAGAAACTTGATTCTTATGTTTTTGGAAAAGTTATGGATGAAATCAAAATATACCTGATTCTTAGCAGCTCCCTGATAAAAGGTGATTATTTTAACAACTTTGGGGCTTCATAGGACGCCTCTACACATCACATTTAGATATATCAAACTTAACTCAGTTAAGTGAAAAGTTTATCTTAATTTTTCTGACAAGTTTTGACAAATTAGGATTTAATAGTTTTTAGTTTCCCATCTTTGTTCTTAAATAAAAACAGCTTGTTGGTGTGTCTAGTTTTATTTGTTGTTGCTACTGTTTTTTTTTCTATTGTTTAGTCTCAGGACATTTTTGTGATGTTGTTGTTATTGTTGTTGTGTTTTGCTTTTTACTGCCTGGGTTTTCTGTGGCTTTAAAGAACTTCTAATTGCAGTGTTACTTATGAGATTTGAAAATGACACTTTGTTATTTTGATTTTGTTTGTTTGTCTGTCACTTGCAGTTTGTCGGAATTTTGATGATGTTTGGGTAAAATATGTTTAAATATTTAATTAAAACAAAAAATAATAAAACTAAGTATTATAAATTATGTAGTGCAAATGTAAATACAAATTAAATTGGGTTTTCCTATAGCATTATCAAGATGATAATAAAAATATGGAAATAATAGTTAAGATTTAGAAAATAAATATTTTAGAGTAATTTAGAGAAAATAACCAGAGTTTTGAACCTACTGGAAAAATTAATCGAATATTTTCCCAAAATAAAACATAACAGCTCTCAATGAAATTTAAATACTCTACAATAAACTTTGTTTAGCCTTAAATGCACTATATTTAAAAAATTTGGAGTTCTTCACACTTTACTTTTTTTCAATTGAAATTTTGAGCTTTTTTTAACCACCTTTTCTTAATCTCTCTTAACCACAGCAAAACCCTTCAAAACAACCTGTTTTACATTAATTGAAATGTGTAGTTTGTATTTGTATTAGTTTTTTCCTTTTTCTCTAACTGCAGTTGCTGGTTGCAGTTGCTACCAACCAAACTTAATTTGCTTTGAAAAGTTTTGTTAACACTACTTTGTGTTGGTTTACAACATTGTTGTTCGGCTTTCAATATGAGCATTATGTGGCTTTTGGCTGGCAGCAATAAAAACAACAACTTTTCAATACTTATTTTTACGAGAGTCTTAACAGCAATCACCAACAGCTGCAGTAGCAGCAGTAGTCTTAATGACATTTTGAAACCTTTTAATCCGGAACAATGTACAGACATGTTTTTTTTGTTTTAGAAGGATTTGAAATGTAAAATATTTGGGAATGTAAAGAAGACTAGTTTGTTGTAGGCTACATGCACAGTTTTTGCAAAAATTTTAAAAGGCTCTTAAAGTGCCATGTTTAGTTTAAATGTATAATACTGTTAAAATTTTGAGTTCAAAAATTATTAAGGCAGGGTATCAAGAGCAAGACCGCAAGAACCATTTATGTAATCCAAGCTGATCTTTTCAATAGCATCAAAGACCCCAAAATGGACTTAAAAAGAAATTCACTTCAAGTACCCTTTAAGGGTCATTTTAATCTTTAGTAAATGGTAATGTATTAATTAAAGCTATCTATTATAAATCTTTAAACAATACCAGGTTGTACAGGGGTAACTTTTCTATAGTATTAAAGACCTCAAAAGGGACTAAGTGTGATTGGCACTCTTTTATTAGTGAGGGTTTAACTACTCACATGTGTTTCTCATTCTATGCATTAAAACAATACAAAGTTTTCTTTTGCCACCTTTTCCTTCTAAATTAAACTTGTTTTCATTAGAAAAGTTTATTTAAAATGCATTCAGTAAGAAAAAGTCGCAATGTAGTAAATAACTCAAAGAAAATCAATATGAACTTCTACTAAGATTTATAACTTTTTGTGTTGCACTCTTAAGGACAACTTGAACACTAAGAGAAAAATTTTATTTAAATTTAAGTGATCTTAATAAAAGTCATTTGAATTATAAAAAAACTTGAAGCAGGAGCTTTTACTTAAAGCTTAATTTTTTACAAAAAGCTATTTTTCACAAAACTTATTTTCTTAAAATGATTTTGTTCCACAAAAAGCTACTTCTCAGCAAAAAACTAACTTTTCGAAAAAAAGCTAATTTTTCACAAAAGTAATTTTTCAAGAACGCGCTTTTGAAAAGGAAATAAATTTATTATTTAAAAGACTACTTTTCCACAAAATACTGTTTTATAAAGCTTTTCCATAAAAAAGCTGTTTTTCCTAAAAAAGCAGGAGCTTTTACTTAAAGCTTAATTATTTACAATAAAGCATAAAGTTCACAGAACAAATTTTTCTTAAAACGCTTTATTTTATACATTATAATTTAATTTTATCTAATTCAAATGTTTTTTTTTACCAAAAAGCTCTTTTAACCAAAAGCTCATTTTTCACAAAAAGCTATTTTTCACAAAACTTTTTTTCTTAAAATTATCTAATTTCTCAAAAGGCTACTTCTCAGCAAAAAACTAATGTTTCGAAAAATGCAAATTTTTCACAAAAAGTAAATTTTCCTTAAAAGACACAAAAGTAATTTTTCAAGAACGCACTTTTGAAAGGAAAGCTACTTATTCACAAACAATTTTTTTATTTAAAAAACTACAAAATACTGTTTCATAGAGCTTTTCCATAAAAAAGCTCTATTTCACAAAAAATTATCTCCTTATTTACAAAAAGCTTATGTTTCAGAAAACTTATTTTTATGTAAACGTACTTTGTTCAAAAAAGCTCCTTTATTAAAAATGTTAAGCACATTTATCAGAAAAAGCTCATATTTCTAAAACTCACATTTTTATAAAAAGCTTCTTAGTACCACAAACTTTTTTACAAAAAGCTTCTTATGAAGAATGTCTTTCACAAAGTTCACAAAAACTCCTTTTGGATATAAAGTAAATTTTCAGCACTTGTTCACTTTTATATAAAAATCTTTGTTTTTCACAAAAAGATTTTATTTACAAAAAAAGCTTTTCTTCACAAAAAAATAAAAAGATTTTTGTAAAACAAAAATACTTAAAATGAAAGATTCTTTATTTGAATCGTTTAATTTTTCTGAGTATATTTGTCCTAGTGTCAACTTGTGCTGTCCAAACATGTGTAATGTGTAAGAATCGCAAGTAAGTAGTTCGTATTACAACTAACAATTTCGTACAACGTACAACGTACAACTTACACATTAACTTGTTTTATTACAGCAAAATTAAAAAGTACAAACAAATAGCCAACTTTTGTTATTAAAACTTTTTTTTGTATTTTCTTTAATTAGGCTTAAAAACCTTTTTAACATTCCATCATCTACTTAATTTCTCTCCTCAAAACAACATTTCCAAAAGGTTTTTATTATTTTTATCCTTCCCTTTCTACCCAAAAAAAAAAAAAGATAATTTAAAAATTTTCAAATCATTTTCACACTTCCGGTATTAAAGTTGGAGTAAAAAATACAATAATTTTTCAGCAATTTGACAAGGGAGTGATGATAATGATAATTTCTGTGAAAGCTTGGGTTTTACATCTCCTCATGTTTTTATCATTTTCTATAACAAATTGTTTAACTTTATATTTCCTAGCTTGTTTTCATTGGCTGAGATTTAAATGCAAAAAAATGAAAACGTACCACTTAGATACTGAAACGTATTGTAAACGGAAGTATGCTTAGCAGTAGATATTTTGGTTGAAAAAATTTGTATTTTTTAGAGAAAAAATAAAAAAAAATGTTTTTACATATATAAACTTATGGCAAAATGGGTATGTAAATATGAAATGCTAAGTAGTAATATTAACCCATGAAATGAGGAAGAAGGATGATTGTAATGAGAGTTATTTTAACTGCTAAAATAAAGATTACATCTGTAAGTGAACATTGAAATAATTTTGTTAGTTAAAAATCTATACAAATTTTTCAACTGCTCGTGATATTTGAATTAATATATATTTGTTCAGAAACTTAGATTGTTTTGAAATAATTTTTCGGCTACTTTTAATTTCTTAGGGCCTTTCACCCACCTGTTGTCTTTAAATGGTTAAACATATACAAAGCTTAAAAAACATTTATTTGTACCGGAAAATGTTTAACAAAATCTAAAAACATTTTAAACTTTTGTAATGACCTCTCCTTCTCTATGTATATACATATATCTGCTACTGGAAACAGCTGTTGTTTTTGTAAGACTTACAGCCACCCTCTATTTCTCCTTCCCTTAAATTTTACAGTTACCTAAACTTTAACCAAAAAAAAAAGAAAAATAAAGGAAAGGAAACATAAAAAACGAACATTCATCTCATAATGATGTTTGGCCACAACAACATATATCCTTGAATAATAGACTGCTACAAAAGAATGAATTTGCGAATTTTTTACGCTAATTTTTGTAAACATTTGTTCATAAATTTGAAAATGTGGTTAAAAGGAAATTTAGAAATTTGGGTTTATATTCAGATATGAACAAATTGTAATCTTTCCAAGTAGCCATAAAACTCAAAAATCCGTTTGTTCATTACATATATTTCCCGACCAGTATGTATCTTAGACCACTTGGGTGAGAACTTCAACCAAATATAGCATATGTTTAAGAAGGTTTTTTACTAAAATACTATTTTAACATTCTTTTATACTCTTCCCTATCACTACTAGTGGTTACTGAGTTGTTATATGAGAAATATTTATATAAAATACTTCAAAGTATATTTTTAATGAATCTAATGAAATTTTAAGTCGATTTTCAATGTCCTTTTGTATGTTAGTGTAAAACACTCTCACTTTCTAAGTACAAGCCGAAAACTAATGAGATTTAAGTATAATATGTATCAATATCCTAGGCTATACGGTATGGAAAATTAGTAACATTGGTTAGGTAGAAAAAAAGTTATGAACCAAATTGTGAGACGACCTCGAAAATTGTTCTTAAAGGAAAATAAATTTTTAACATGGTTTAGATTGTTGTAGTTGTAATGAGTGCATGAATTGTATGTATGTTGCTGTATGTTTATACAGTTGAAGAAAAAGGAACAACAACAACATGCTCCGAATGTTTGTATACTCATGTGTGTGTGAATTGGTTCCAATATTGTGGTGAGTCTAATCCCTGCAGTTAAGCATGTTGGCAATGTATCCCTTATAGACAGTAATTGTCAGTAATGTCTAATGACTTGGCTGACTTCAATTTATATATGTATGTTGGGTCATTTGATACGTATGAGCTTTTTGTAGTGCAGAGAGAAGTCAATTGGTTACTTTATACATTCCAGGTAATCTAAGGTGAAGTCAATCGTCACTTAAGTATCTCTAAGTAATGTAGAGTGTAGTCTCTTTAAACGTTTTTACACACTAGAAATTTATAAGCAATCGGTTATTGGACTGTCTATGATATGTCTTTTTGTGAATTAGCTTCCGCTTGCACCCGTACATTTTAAAGTAACTAGTTATGTAGCTGATCCAGTAAGCAGTTAGGTAATTAAGGACTGAGATGGAAAAATTGTTAACATAAAAATGAAACCACTAAACTTACAGTTTTGATTTCTTTTTTATTTTATTGAAATTATTATCACAATTTAAAAAAAAACTATTTTTATAGTTCTAATCACTAGTGATGCAATTTTGAACATTTTTCGGAAACCCTTCCATTAAGGATTTTATAGTGCTTTATGTCACTTTGTTCGAACTCGTTATCCATCTCCGTTTAAAATCTACCACACTTTTGGACACCTTTTTTGTGCTCTTCAATTCTATTTTAACAAGAGCCCAATATCTCTACACTGGCCTTAGCTCCAGGCAGTTTGGGAAATTTGCCTCTCTTGGTCCAAATAGCACATTATTGTTCTTGTACCGCTCAAGGTCTTGCTTACCATAGTGACAGGATGCCAAATCAGGCCAAAAATAGGTGGACATACTAAGAAGTCTTATGAATGGAAGCATCCTTTTTTGTAAACATTCCTTGATGTAAATTTCGGTATTTATAGAGCCATTTGTAACAATTGTTTGGCGTCTTTTGCCGCAACTGCATATTGCTTGCCATACCAAGAATAAAAATATTGACCCGGAAGCTGTGAAAAATTTTCCATACGTACGTTTCGTCATTCATTATGCAGCAGGTATATTTTTTATATAAAATTTTACTTCAATTTCCGTGCTCTGTCTTTGGTCTCTAAATTTTTACCAGAGTTTCTGTCAAGAACTTTTTGAGCCTTGTATGTTTTTAAACTTGCATTAGCTTTAACTCTTCGTACCAAATAGTCCGAGTACTGTGCTAACTGGACTGCTTTCCTACCGGATGTGTTGGGAGCTCTTTTAAAATGCTTTCTATTTATTGGCTTTAGAGACAACATGTGGACCATTCCTTCTACATGAACCAGGTTTTCTATCAACAGACAAGTTCTCCCGATACGGTTTAATAACTTTGGAATCAATGTGATGGCAGAACTTTGATTGTTCGGCCAACTTTTTGTAGGACCAATTTGGGTTTTGTTGAAAATATTTAATAATTTTAGTACGCATTTCTTTCTGGTCACTCTTTTTAATCAGATTAACAACAAATGAACATAATTGACTTTAAACATAATAACTGACATGTCTTACAAAGGTAACTTGATTAAAAAAAAATCAAATAATACTTGGGTTAAAAGTTTTAATGAAAACCGTGTGTTAAGAATTTTACGATCTCATTCCTTAGTAAGGTAACTGAATCTATGTAAACAGTATGTGAATCCAATGCGCTAACTACTTTGGACCAGTTCTCAGACAGTATCATTTAAATCCAAAGGGGTTAATGCAGGTGTTAAAATAACTAGTCACGAAGCTAATTGTCACACTAATCACTAGTTCGCGACTGTCTCCCAGAACTGATGGAATGTATAATTAAAATTTTAGGTGTAGAAGATTTAAGATTCATCACAGTTAACACACAAAACTGCAACGAATTATGCTGTTTCATTTGTATTAATGGGTGATATACATATTAGGGAATCAGAAGCCCTTGATGATGCATGAGAGCTTAGTCTTCGTTGGAATAATCTCATTTTTGAAGTATCAAAAGAAGTATTCCAGTGCCTTGATTGTATAAATTGATGTAAGAAATACTTCACTTCATTTAAGCTTCGTACTGTTTATAACACACATGTATGGGCCGGTGTTTAAAAATCTTTTTTTAAGCTAATCCTACAACTCTACTCATTAATTAGAGCACCTTCATACCAATACTACAATGTTATTCACTACGGAGTACAGGAAAAATTCCTACTTCTATTGTAGCGTTTGTATTAGAGTGTCCAAAAAACCGGCAAATTCAAAAATCCGGTTTCCGGTTTAACCGAAAACAGTGTTTTATAAAAAAACCGGTTTCGGTTTTCTCATTCTAGAAAAACCGGTTTCGGTTTTGTCATTCTAAAAACCGGTTAACCGGTTTTTTATTAATTATGAAAAATGCCAATTTAAATTTATAGACAATTTTGGTACTAAATTCCAAAATTTGTCGAATGCAGACATTTTCTAAAAAATAAATGAATATTTTTAAAAATGTTATCAAAATATTTTTAAGTAATATGTTCAAATAAGCTTTACAAAGTATTTCGTTAAAACCGGTTAACCGTCTTAAAAAAACGGGTTTGTCAAAAAACCGAAAAGTTTATGAAAACCGAAACCGGTCGGTTTTAAAAAGATGAAAAAACCGGTTGACCGGTTTTCGGTTTCGGTTTTGGATACTCTAGTTTGTATGTAAAATAAACTCGATGCAGAAATCTTGAATGCCAATACCACGACGTAGAACATATTAAATCACAAATAAATGCACAAGCTCTGCATCTTCTACCCTCCTTCTTATAACATATTTTTCTAGTATCAGATCAATGTATTATATGAGTAAGAGCAATGCTTTGAATACTGATTGAATATAAAAGAACATTTCCAAATATTATTTACAACATTCGATAAGCAATAGTTCTAAGTCAATTTCCCAATTAGCCTGTGGTTTTTATGGTTTTCAGAAAATTGTCCCCAAATATTTAAATGGGTTAACTTTGATTAAAAGATTATCTTTTGAACTCTGGTTATCTTTTTTTCGAGTTTCAGAATATTTAATGGAAATTTCATGAAAAGCTTCAATATTTAAAATAATATTCTGAACTGGAGGAAAGCCTTAATGAGACTGGTGCCAGCTCAAAATTAGACACGTAGTTATGCGATTTTTTTTTGGTTTTTATTCTTACAGACATGCTTAATTAAATCGCTATGCGTAATTATTACTTTGGCAACTGTGTTGCTGATGCGCTAGCGAAAAAAGTCGCCATGATGACTGATGGAGACATAGACTTCCTATGTTGGATTTCGTTATTCAACTGCAAGCAGCGAATTAGTAACTTTTACTATGAGCTCGCTCAGACAAGATGGGGGTGTGAACCCACCTGTATGATTACCAGAATGATATGGCCTCGATTAAACCGAGGGCGGACAACATATCTTCTTGGCCTGCAATGCATACAACTAAGAAATTCAGTGGCGGTGATAACCGGACACCGGACTCATAATGACTTCTGTAGAAGCTGTCAGAATGAAGAGGAGGATGAGACCATTTTTCATCTTCTTTGTCAATGATCGGCATTATGAGGTCTACGCATTAGCTCTCCAGGACATCGCTCCTTCAATAGTCTTTCTGAACAGTCGGACATGAAGTTAGAATGCAACAGCTGCTTTATAAGGAATAGCAATTGGCTACTCACGTCAAACACGGGAATCTCCTCGGGGTGACCTATTATACGTCAAATGACTAGAGTCTACTAATTTCTATCTTACTCCTCATCTGACCTATTCCTCTATATTTCTACTACACTTTTATTCTATCTGACTTTTCGCTTCCCTTTTCATCTATCTATTTGGCCCTCTCTATTTCACTATTTTCAGGTAACACAAAGGGACCCAAGTGAGCTGTTCTTTCTTGCTTCGATTAGACAGCTGCCAGTTAACCTAACCTAATTATTGAATTAATTGAACTTCTTTAACATAATCTTAAATTGGAGTTTATAAAATGCCAAACTAAATTTCGCTATTGTCACCCTATGGGTAAATGTTGTTCTAGTTATCTAAAGATTCATATCGAGCTTATGAGAAAGATAACTCAATAGAGACTAGAAACACATAACCTTTTGAAGATATATATTTCTCTCATAAACAAACAGCCTAACTACAAATGCCGAAAGTCAATATAAAAAAAAAGTTCTCTTTTAAACTAAAGTGGACTTTAACAAAAATGCACTTTTGTATCTTTTACTTTTGTACTTTGGCTGTAAAAAGTTCTGACATTAAAAATTACAAAGTACATTTTGGATCAGTCTAGTAGTTTTACTCTTTAAACAAAATTTTGCTGCTCGTATAATGTTGTTATTAATTTAACATAATTTCAAAATTGTTGTTGCTGTTCATTGTGTTGATGTTGTTGGAGTTAAACATATTGCGACGTGTTTTTTGCAATTTTAAATTATTCTCTATGAAAAAGGAGAAAAAAAAAAATAACAACAAACATAGAAAGTAAAACAAAATTTAATTGTTTTTTTTTTGTTTTGCTACTAATATTTTGATTTCATTTAACATGTTGGTTGTCAGGTTGGTGTTGCAGTTGTTAACAAATTTCCGGCCACTAAGGATACATAGATATATGTGTGTGTATTAAGGTGTATGCGAGCGTTCATGTGTATTGCCAAAGCATGTGTATTTGTGGTTCTCTATTTTAGATACACTCACATCAACAAGCCAAACTTTGTCTTTAAACTTTTTAACTTGTTTTAACAGAAAAAAAGAAACCTAATGGTTTTTATTTGAGGTTGTTGCATTAGTATTTGTCGTTATGTTGCTGATATTGTGGTTGAAATAGATAGAAATAAAACTCTAATTAGATTTTAAAAAGTAAATTATAATCTTTTTTTTCTTTGGTGGCATTTTTTTTCTCCTATAATTTTGTTTGTGGTACTTACTTAAGTGATCATTAGGTGAGCTTGTATTAAATGAAACGTGTGTTTAATCTTTAAAATTGACTGACTGCTGGACTAACTCTGTATGGTGTGTGATGTTTATTAGTTGAGAGCAAGATTTTTTTTTTTTTTAAAGTTAGACAACTAAATTAAGTTTAAAAATAAATTAGATTTGGAATTGTTTGAAGATTAAGGTTAAAAATAACTGAATGAAAAGTTTTAAGCTTGAAAATTAGAAATCAAGAATCATTAAGAAAAAGGAGATGTGAAATATCTTTAGCTTTTATTAACATACAAAACAGAAAAATTTATATGAAAATGCTTGATTTAAGTTAATAATCTTGTTTTATTACCGACATGGTTATGTTTGACAAGGTTCAATAGCTTATGTTTTAAAGTTCTATCATTCGTGGTGCATAAGGACATATAAAGTTAGTCATTTTATGTGTAATTTATAGAAATAAGCTTGTCTGTGAGTGTAAAACTGTCTCATGTCCAAAATATAAAATTTATGTTAATAAAATTTGTGTAGAATGTTCATCATTGTCCTAAGTAAGGAAAAAAAAAAATTATACAACATAATGTGAAACAGGTTTTTGAATTAAAAATCATTTTAATTGTCAACATAATCTCCTTTGAGCTCTATACACTTTGTCTAACGTTTCTCCAAAAATAAGATTTGTCGAGGTCATTGTTTGTGAGATGTTTTCATTGTTAAAGTCAAATCTCTTTCCGTCGAGTCATTTCTTGAGGTTTGGAAACAAGAAATAGTCACTCGGGGCTAACTCCGGAGAATAGTGCCTAATTCATGGATTTTTGCCAAATGATCATTTAAAATTGAAACCACTGAGCCATATTCCTATGGCTTGCTCAATCTATTGCACTTTCAATCTCCGATGGGCCAAAACCAATTGTTTCGGGTGAAGAGACCTCAATTGTGAGATTAGAACTTTCGGCATTTTCGGTGCTTATACGGCCACAATGAAATTCAGTAAACCACTTTTTTACCTTCGAAATTTATGGTGCAGAGTTCCCCTAGTATTTATCGAGCTTAGCCTTGGTCTAAGTGATAATTATACCATTCACCTTCGTGAGAAAGGTATATATAAGTTTGTCATTCCGTTTGTAATTTTCACAATATATTTTTCCGACCCTATAAGTATATACATTCTGGATCCTTATAGATAGCAGAGTCGATTAAGCTATGTCCTTCTGTCTGTCCGTCTGTCTGTTGAAATCACCCCAAATAACTTACAAACTTGATTCATACATCAATATATCGGGAATTCTTCCGGCTCGGTTGCTATTTAAAATCGAGAAAATCGGCCCACAAATGGCTGAGATATAAGGAAAAACTCGGGCCCACCTCGATTTTTGGCCTATTTTTGATCTATATCTGGATTACTAAGTCATTAATATAGACAATATGGATATCTTATGATATATATTTCAAAGTCCATTGCAACGATCTATATAAGGCTATAGTAATTTGGACCTACAATGGGCAAAATCAGGAAAAATATTTTTTAACCCGATTTTTTTTTTTACCAAAAAAATTTTTTTCTCATAAATTTTTTTCTTTAGAAAATTAAAAGAAAAAAAATTAAAAAAAAAATTAAAAAAAAAACCAAAAAAAAAAAACGAAAAAAAAATTTGAAAAAAATTATTTTTTAAATTTTGAAAAAAAAAAAAATTATTTTGTTTACCTAAAAATATTTAAAATTTTTATTTTAAAGTATAATTTGGTGAAGGGTATATAAGATTCGGCACAGCCGAATATAGCTCTCTTTACAGCTCTCTTTTTTAACCCGATTTTTTTTTTTTACAAAAAAATTTTTTTTGTCATACATTTTTTTCACTAGTAAATTTAAAAAATTCAAAAAAAAAAAAAAAAATTTGAAAAAAAATTAAAAAAAAAAATTTTGAAACAATTTTGAAAAAAATTATTATTTTTTAAATTTTGAAAACACTTAAAAAAAATTTTTTTTTGTTTACATAAAAATATTTAAAATTTTTATTTTAAATTATAATTTGGTGAAAGATATATAAGATTTGGCACAGCTGAATATAGCTCTTTTTTTCGCAAAAAGTAATGCTTAATGAGCACATGAAATTTGCTTTTTCGTTTCCTATTCAAGTCACGCGGTAGTCTACTATCAATGGCTGTCAAATTCAAACTAAACGATGCAGCTTGTTAAAATTTTAACAGGACCAGTGTTGCCCTTTCAGTTAAGAGGCGGGCAAATCAAAAAGTCACGGGCTTATTGATGTAGGTGCATGTGTGAGTGAATATAATCTGTTTGTGTAAAACACTATCATGTCTAAAATATGAAACAAACATAAAATGAAATTTATGTGGAATATCCATCATTGCCCTAAGTACTATGGTATTGAAAATCAGTAAAATCGGTTCAAAATAAAAGAAGTTATAAACAAAAATGTAATCTAAACATTTTAGTTTTACAATGTTGAAAACTACTTTCAACATTGCAACTGTTGCTTAGTATGTTGCTGTAATGTGTATTTGCAACGATGTTAAGTTAATTGTTGTTGTACTTTTGTTGCAGTGATCATGAGTTAGTGTATGGACATCAACGTTGAGACGAGTTTGATTTGAATATGGTATTACATGGAGTAAAATTATGATTGAAAACAGTCGAACATAGCATTCTTACTGGCTAAATATAAGAAATTGTACATCTATATATATTGATTTTAAAGATATTCCTTAGAAAAATATATTTAATTAATTTTAACCTTCTTGGAAATATGTACATGTATATTTCAATTAACATTTCCAATTCTAATAAAACAAATTAACCTAACATTTTGAAATATGTTACTTCCAAACTTTTGTATGGCATTTCCAGCTAAACAATGCTTTCGAACATAATTCTCCTACATTTACCACAATTTCTATTACTTTGGTTTATAATCAAATTTTAATTAAACTTATCGATTTACATATACATACATACATACATACATATTCACAAACATTTACACTCCCACACAATAAAACAGTCTTTACTATATGTATGTATGTATGTATAACAAAAGCCCCACAAAGTATGCAAGTATTTGTATAGTTAATTTTACATTTAGATGTTACGAACGCGATAATAATTGTTTATATGCTTGTTGTCTATGTATGTGTGTACCAATACAGCTATACAACCACCACCAAATATATTCTTTATGTGTGATCATTGTAATCAAATTACAAAATCTTTTCTATTCAACTGTTTTTATTTATTTTTAAATATTCCTCTATTGTAGGAGCCCCACCATATACTCAAACAACATGCCAGCCTGCCTGCCTTTCATAGAATTTTACACATAAATGCTTCGCTTTTGTTTTATGATTGGATTTCATTTTATTTCACGTTTTTTTTTTTCCATTTAAATTATCTGTTTAGTATCAGGAAGAGAGTTTGCTAGCTGTATGTGTATGAAGTGTTATTATTTTTAAGCGTGTATATTTTTATTTGAGTTTAAATGAATGTGAAATGGTTTTGTTCGTAAAACAATAGCATAAAGTTTTACAAAAACTGAAATGTTGTTAATTTGGTTTGTATATATATTTATTTATTTTTTGGTTTTTTAACAAAAAAAAAAAAAAAAAAAACACCTCCAACCACCTTTGTAACCACCAACAATAACAACAATAACCATGAACTTTACAAGAATATACAGCAAAATATTATTAGAAAAGTTTTTCTATTTTTTTTTGGAGTATTACACGCGGTTTTTTAGCATTTCTTTAAGTTTAATGTAATTGTTGTGCCCTCCATCATAAGTTGAGGTGAATATAACGTTGTCGTTTGGTTGGTAGCACTTAGATTTTTAAACAAATCTAAGTTGTTGAAGCCATATGCTGGGGATTGTCTGTGTAAAACACTGTCGCATGTAAACTACAACCATAAAATAAATTATATTCATGTAGAATATTTATCACAATCCTAGGAAATGAGGTATTGAAAATTAGTAAAATGGGTTCTATAGAAAAAAAGTTATGAGCCGAAATATGAGACAACCTCGAATAAGTTTTATGTATCGAATGAAAACTCATTGTTAATGTAGCTTAGTTTTTTGTTGTAATGTGAGTATGAATTTAATGAACAACAAGAATGTTGTTGCAGTTTTCATTGTTCCTGATTGTTTCACACTATAACTTACACTGAATGTCTGTATAATCGAGTGTGTGTAAATGCATATCAATGTTGTGAAGAGTATAAATGTATATAAAGGGCATTTCAGATTCGACTTAGCCAAATAATATCATCCAAACATATTTATTTTATTCTTACTTTGTAGTTTTGTTGCTGTTTTGATTTTTTGCTTAAAATCCGGAAATTCTTTTTGAATATACTTTTCAAAAATAATGAAATTGCATACATTTTCAAATTGTTTAAACGTCAACCATTGTCTGTATTTTTAGTTATACAATAAACTGAAAACCAGTCATTTATTGAAAAGTTTTTTATTAAAAAAAAAACTCTTTGATTGTCGTTTTTTTAATATCTTGTTATAGTTCCACGAAAATTTAATAACTTATTTGCTTTCTATTACACTGTGCTACACAATAAATACTAAACTAATGATACAACAACAGGAGACTTACAATGTTTACTTAGTACTTAAAAAAAACGTTAAAAAAATCAGATTCAGGAGTAATGTAATGTAAAAATTGTTGCCAATAAAGCGTCATATGCGGGAAGTTTTGCTTTACTTCTTTAATTTGAAAAAAATGCCGTTGAAGCACACAGATTCCTCACAAAAGCTTATGGTGAATGTGTTTCATAGGTTTTAACGTGCGAGAGATGCTTTGTTCGGTTCAGAAATGGTGATTTTGATACGGAAGACAAAGATCGCCCAGGCTAGCCAAAGAAGTCTGAAGGCCGAGAATTGGAGGCATTACTCCATGAAAATTGTTGTGCAACTCAACAAGAGCTTGCAAAATCATTGGATCTACTCTGTAATTTCAAAATGTTTCCGAGTAGCATGATTAAACCAAAAGCTGGGAAACTGGGTACCCTATGAATTGAAGCTGAGAGACCTTAATATAAAATAAAATCATACCGTGACCCATCCGACAACTATTTGTTTCTATCGATGTCGAACTCTCTCTCTGGGATACGCTTCACTTTGGAACAGAGTATACGATATTGGCTTGATTCCTTCTTGACCTCAAAAGATGAGCAGTTCTTTTGGCTCGGTATCCATAACGTGCCAGAGAAATGGGAAAATGTCATAGCTAACAATGGCCAATACTTTGAATAAATTTTTTTTATTGTACAATTATTTCAATATAAAAGCTAAAAATCATATTTTTGTTCAGATTTTTGTAGCAAAAGTCAATTTATAATTTATAAATTTATATGATATACCTAAAATTGAACTCGTTTCAACAATGATGACCATTTGCACACACTCACTCGGAGTACAATGATGTTACTTAAGGTATGTTCACATTGATAAATCTTAGATGAGAAACATCGTCCAACAATATAAGAAAAATGAGCTAATAATTTGATAATTTCCAAACTGAAGCTTTTATTTGTTGTAAGGAAAGGAAAATATTGTTACGAATGTGCAATAGCGATTTGAATTTAACGGTCTGTAACGACTGCCTGCAACATTCATCATGTTTATGAACACGTCCATCAGTAGAAGCTTCTACTTATCAACAATGTTGATAGCATGCGGTTATTAGCATTGTTTATAAGTATGGCAACACTAAATGTTTAAGCTGCTAACATTGACATTGAAAGCTCTAGATCATTGTAGGAGATTCACGATAGATGGTGGTTGCAGTAGTTGAGTGAGTTGATCATTGGCGCTGCTAGAGTTAACATCGACTGTCATGTACATTTGAGCTTGTACATTGTAAAGTGCGAATTTATAAATGTGTATAAAGACACTGAGTGACTATTTAGACTGTTGTTGTACATTTTAAATAAATAAAGAGTTGTTACAATTTTAAACTACTAAAACTGCTTTTATTTGCAATCAAAAGTATCCGGTTTATTTAAAGGGAATAAACCCCGTTTTTAAAAGGTAAAAACGTAACAATATAAAGGTTTAAGTGGTTACGTTTTTTATTTCAACCATTATTCTTCTAAACAGTGTAAAAAATATAAAAAAATAAAACTGCAACAAAACTGCTTGATTATAAACATTATACTCGTACACACATTACAACAACGCTAAACGTTTTTTACTTTTCATTTTTCAGAGATTTTGGTTCATAATTGATTTTCTACTTACCTGATTTTCAATACCAAACTATTTAGTACAATGATTAATATTCTGGGTGAATCTAAATAATTTCAGTTTTGTATTTTTAACGTAAGTGTGATTTACACACACTTACTACTTCTTATAGAAATAAAATTAGCAAAATTCTACCCAAATTCTACTCAAAACAAATTTGATATTTTATAATAAATCTATAAGAATTATGGAAAGTTTATTTAAAATGAATCAGGATTTCATAATCTCTATACAACTGATAGTTATTTTCTTAAAACTTTGAAATAAAATGCCATCAAAGTTGAATAATTGAGATAAAATACTGAAATGTCTTTTTTTCATAACCATTTTTAAAGTTAAGAATTGCCGTGTCACTAATAGTTTCATACAATATGAAAAAGTTCGTTGAAACAAAAATTGAATTTAAGCCTCAATGACAGTTATATCAATCGGAAGTTGATATGCACATAAAATTCCTCTAACGTGAAGTGGAACTGTTACTACAATAACCTTTACTATTTTAGTCATTTGTTGAGTATTCGTTGAGTATTTTTTCACTGTAGTCCTGTGTTATTATTGTTTTGCAGTTTTTTAATGCTTTCAACAAAGTTTTGTGTAAATTTATGCGGTTGTAGCCACAAATAATAAAACAATTGTAGTCAATATTAAAATACTACAACTTTAGTTCTTTGTCTCATTCAAAACAAGAGAATAGATTAAGTTTTTCTAAGGAAATAATTAAAAATATATTTTAAACATAGATTGAAAAGTTTCCACAAAAACATAAATTTGTTAATTTTTTACCATAACTCTTGTCTATAATCTTTCGCAAACTCATATTCTTGGAACAGTTTATTTTATATACATGGAACATATTTGTCATGTATGTATAAAAGCTATATAGTGATAAGTAAGTAGCTTATATTCGAAATATATTATTTAGGTAGATTTATATGTGTGTGTAAAACAAGCTCATGTCCAAAATACAAAACCAATATTACTGAGATTTTCCTCAAATATTTATTATGGTCCTATATAGTTGGCTATTAAAAATCAAACAAATCAGTTTAATGGAAACAAAGTTACAAGCCAAAAAGTGACACAACCTCAAAAGTTAATGTTTTTAAAAAGCTTTATCCTACATTGTTACAGTAGCTTAATTGTGGGTATTGAATTTTGATTTTCATTTGTTAATATTTCTAATAATCTAATTTTCAAAAATTTAATTTTTTAGGCACCTTAATTTATATAATTTTTATTCACTAAATGCGAACGAACATTTTCTTTCTTATTTTATATTGAAAACAACAAATAAATTTGAATTTTTTTATTGTTTACAATATAAAATAAGATAGAAAATGTTCGTTCGCATTTAGTGAGGCAGGCCCTAAGGCTTTCAAATATTTTCGAATCAAAATTCTCAAATTTTTTTAAGTTAAAGATTTAATTAATTTAAATTTTTTTCATTATTATTTGCTTTTCATTCCGTTAGCATTTAGAAAATAAATTATAAGATAAATATGAAGGCAATTTGTTACACTTGAGAATATTTCATATAAAATCTACAATACAAAGTAATTTTTCTTGAATGCACTCAATGGTTTCTATTTTTGTTTAAACTCACAAGGGAAGTATAGCACAGAGAACTATTTATAACATAAAAATAATTTAGATTTTAAATTATCGCTTAATAATTGTAAACAAATTAAATCTTGTTTTCAGTAAATCACAGCTTATTTAACAGAAAATCTGAAAAATTAGTTTAAAAACTGATTATTGTGAGAGTTATATCCCTTTTATTACTATATTAAAAATGACTATAAACAAACAGAGTCATGGTGCAGTAAATCGAAAAAACAAACAGAACAAAATTTCATAAAATGCCATTAAATCATACATTTGTAGTTGGAAAAAAAGAAAGAAATATTAACTACACACAAAGCTATAAAAGAAGTTTTCATAAATATTTTGCACTTAAAAATGTATTTAATCATTTTTTTTTCTCCCTCTTCGAAATGTTTTTTTTTTTTTTTTTTTTTTTTTTTTGCCTAACAAAAGAAACGTTTAAAAATTTTAGTTATGGCACAAAGAATCTTAAATAAAGACATAACTATTTGCTATTTGTTTTGTGTTTGTGTCTTTGGTGTGAGTGTTATCACTAAAATAAAGCAGAAATTATTTATGGCAGTTATACATTTTTGTAAAATTTCTAGCAATTCTTTTCTTTTATTGTGGTCCGTCCACTAGCAGTATATATTTTGCAAAATATTTGTGATTTGTTTTAGTACAGTATTCTTTCAGTTTGGTTTTTAAAGTAGCTGAATTTATCATATTTAATAAAGATGATAGTTGCTGGAGACGTATGAGTGATATTTATTATTTGAATTCATACATGACGTATGAGTGTTATTTATTTATTATTAAAACTCATACGTCTTGTGGCTGGCAATATATAGTGAAAATTTAAACAAATAAGAATAAAAAACGTTTAGTAATTTCTAGAATATTTCTTGAAAGTGAGGAATAATTCTTGAGAAAGTAATAAATCCCGAAATTAAAAATAAACCTGTTTTTTTTTCTGGATTTCTTGCTCATTTTTGTTTCAAGATTTTCTTCTCTTTTTATAAAATTCAATTTGTTTTATTTATTATTCAACTTACCTGTATTCATGTGACATAAAGAATGTACCGCGTATATTACAGCCATTGGGATTTTTACGTTTTCCATTGAAGATTTTATTGTAATGTTCATAATTGTTCAAGTTGACAGCACCATCAAATGTCAGCATTATTATTTGGGGAACCTAAAAACGAATATAAAGAAGAATCAACAAATTAGTCAAGAATTTCAAGTGAATTTATTTTTGATAAATATTTTTTTTTTTTCAGTATAATTTTCTATGCTTGTTAAGAGTATCTCTAAGTGTACTTTAAATAGCTATTGTAATAAAATTTAATTGCCATATGATTTAACTACAATTTTATTTTAAAAATAGTTGAAAAATTTTGCAACATAAAGTGAAAAACTATTGTAAAATCTAAGTAATTTTGTTGTCTTAATAAAAAATATAGCAATTGGGTGCAATCAGTTGTTTTAGTTTTTACTCATAGTGGGAAGACGGTTCAAAATAAACCAACTTTAAGAGCCCCTGAAAATAAAGTTAGATTTACCAAACTCATTTGGTTGTTTATTCATAATCAGAGTTCTACTTCGTACAATGTTTTAATACATCACTAAAACATTTTCATCTTAAAGACTTCAAACCAATTTTTCTTTAGCCAGTTTCAATTTTTTTGTTCTTGCTTTATATTTCTCTTCATTATTCTTAATGGCAACAATATCAATAATGTTGCTCTTTAAGGAAGCAATAACAAACTCAACAAAAAAATAATATAAAAAATAGAATAAAAATGACCCCAATAGCGCAGATTACTCTCATTTTAATTTTATGAATAAAACCACAGCATAAAAAAAGGGAAATAAGAAAAACAAAAGATTAATGCACTTTTACGGTAACAGGCTTAAATATACTTTTATAAGTATTATTTTTATTTTTTTTATAAGAGATTTGTTTGCAAAACAAGAAGCAAGAAAAAAACCACCAACCCATTCATTCATTCAATCAGCTTTATTATTCATACACTTCAGTTGTTACTACGGCTCAATAACAATAACAACAACAACCAAAAACATCAACAACAAATCCATGGAAAGTGTCAAAATATAAAAAATATATATTTCTACTTTTTCTTGTTTGAGTAAGTAAAAGTAGAGAGAGCAAAAAAATGCTGTAATAAAAAGGCGAAAACGTTAAAATCAAAATCATTCAACTGCACTTAAAGGTTATTATAACGAGTACCCAAGAAACGCAGAAAGAGAGAGAGAGAACACTAGATTGTAGCCAAGAAGGCCATCAATATAAAAACCTAAGAGAAATCATGGTAAACTGAACAAAAAGCTGGAGTAGAATAAACGAACTTTAGGGACACTATTTGGAAATGGTCATTCTATTTTTACATGAAACTTATTTCCGTTATCATAATATAATGCAGATTGCTTCAAAACTCTCTATAGACAAGATTAAAGACAAGACTAAAGACAAGACTAAAGACAAGACTAAAGACAAGACTAAAGACTAGACTAAAGACAAGACTAAAGACAAGACTAAAGACAAGACAAAAGACAAGACTTAAGACAAGACTTAAGACAAGACTAAAGACAAGACTAAAGACAAGGCTAAAGACAAGACTAAAGACAAGACTAAAGACAAGACTAAAGACAAGACTAAAGACAAGACTAAAGATAAGACTAAAGACAAGACTAAAGACAAGACTAAAGATAAGACTAAAGACAAGACTAAAGACAAGACTAAAGACAAGACTAAAGACAAGACTAAAGACAAGACTAAAGACAAGACTAAAGACAAGACTAAAGACAAGACTAAAGACAAGACTAAAGACAAGACTAAAGACAAGACTAAAGACAAGACTAAAGACAGGACTACAGACAAGACTAAAGACAAGACTAAAGACAAGACTAAAGACAAGACTAAAGACAAGACTAAAGACAAGACTAAAGACAAGACTAAAGACAAGACTAAAGACAAGACTAAAGACAAGACTAAAGACAAGACTAAAGACAAGACTAAAGACAAGACTAAAGACAAGACTAAAGACAAGACTAAAGACAAGACTATAGACAAGACTATAGACAAGACTATAGACAAGACTATAGACAAGACTATAGACAAGACTATAGACAAGACTATAGATCAGACTAAAGACAAGACTATAGACAAGACTATAGACAAGACTATAGACAAGACTATAGACAAGACTATAGACAAGACTATAGACAAGACTATAGACAAGACTATAGACAAGACTATAGACAAGACTATAGACAAGACTATAGACAAGACTATAGACAAGACTATAGACAAGACTGTAGACAAGACTATAGACAAGACTATAGACAAGACTATAGACAAGACTATAGACAAGACTGTAGACAAGACTATAGACAAGACTATAGACAAGACTATAGACAAGACTATAGACAAGACTATAGACAAGACTATAGATCAGACTAAAGACAAGACTATAGACAAGACTATAGACAAGACTATAGACAAGACTATAGACAAGACTATAGACAAGACTATAGACAAGACTATAGACAAGACTATAGACAAGACTATAGACAAGACTATAGACAAGACTATAGACAAGACTGTAGACAAGACTATAGACAAGACTATAGACAAGACTATAGACAAGACTGTAGACAAGACTATAGACAAGACTATAGACAAGACTATAGACAAGACTATAGACAAGACTAAAGACAAGACTATAGATCAGACTAAAGACAAGACTATAGACAAGACTATAGACAAGACTATAGACAAGACTATAGACAAGACTAAAGACAAGACTAAAGACAAGACTAAAGACAAGACTAAAGACAAGACTAAAGACAAGACTAAAGACAAGACTAAAGACAAGACTAAAGACAAGACTAAAGACAAGACTATAGACAAGACTATAGACAAGACTATAGACAAGACTATAGACAAGACTATAGACAAGACTATAGACAAGACTATAGACAAGACTGTAGACAAGACTATAGACAAGACTATAGACAAGACTATAGACAAGACTGTAGACAAGACTATAGACAAGACTATAGACAAGACTATAGACAAGACTATAGACAAGACTAAAGACAAGACTATAGATCAGACTAAAGACAAGACTATAGACAAGACTATAGACAAGACTATAGACAAGACTATAGACAAGACTATAGACAAGACTGTAGACAAGACTATAGACAAGACTATAGACAAGACTATAGACAAGACTATAGACAAGACTAAAGACAAGACTATAGATCAGACTAAAGACAAGACTATAGACAAGACTATAGACAAGACTATAGACAAGACTATAGACAAGACTATAGACAAGACTATAGACAAGACTATAGACAAGACTATAGACAAGACTATAGATCAGACTAAAGACAAGACTATAGACCAGACTATAGACAAGACTATAGACAAGACTATAGACAAGAATATATCCTAGAAAAAGCGTTCTGTATCGATCGAAACACGGAACACGGTCTGAAATATAAGGCGGATGAGGCAAAACTTCCCAACCACTAAATAGTTTTTAATACACAGAGAAAATTGATTCGTGATAGCAACCGAATTTGTTGCCAATCGAATGATTCGGTTGCACACATAGAATTTTTCGGTTCTATCAACAGAAAGTCAGTTGATAAAGAAGAATTTCGGTTGAAGCAACCAAACTTTTGTAGCCACAACTGTGAAAACCGGTTACTAAGGTAGAATCATTCGATTGGAAATAAATTCGGTTGCTATCACGAATCAGTTTTCTCTGTGTAGGTATTGCATAATATGGCCGAGCGTTTTCATGGTGGAATATTACTGTTTAATGTCTGGGCGTTTTTCGGCAAATGCTCGCTTCAAATGAATCATTTGCGTTATATACACACAGAGAAAACAGATTGCACACATAGAATTTTTGAGTTATATTAACAGAAAGTCAGTTGATAAACAAGAATTTCAGTTGAAGCAACCAAACTTTTATTACCCAAAATTTTGAAGTCACAACTGGAAAAATCGGTCGCTAAGGTAGAATCATTCGATTGGCAACAAATTCAGTTGTTATCACGAATCTGTTTTCTCTGCGCAGGGTCCATGTGATAGCCTAACCAGATTTTAGCAGCTCATAATAGAAAGGACCCTTTTTCTCCCACCAAATACAGAGCATTACCTTAGCGCCATGGATATTTGGCTTTGGTGTCGATTCGGCTTCGGGTTATCGTAATGGATCCATTTTTCATCGCTTTTATAGCGTTCTAGCATCATTTCGGACATGCAAAATCGTCATTCAAAGTCTCTCGGCTTCTATTCAAATGGTAACCAACGTTTTGCAAACGTATTGATATTGCCGATTGAGTAGCTCCCAATGATTTTGCAAGCTCTTGTTAAGTTTTACAGCAATCTTCATCAATTATAATTAATCTTCAAACTTTTTCGTGTCAAAAGCACCACTTCTGTACCGAACAAAGCCTCTCACGCACGTTGAAACCGATGGAACACATTCACCATAAGCTTTGGGCAGCAATCGGTATGCATCAACGGCACTTTTTTCAAATTAAAGAATTAAAGTAAAACTTCCCGCATATGATGCTTTGTTGGTGCAAAATTCGATATTTTCTAACCAAAAAAAAAACTTTGTTGTTTTTTACAATTTGAAATGACATATAAGTTATTAAAAACAAAAAGAAGATACGCCATCTATTGTAAATCCCGTATTTTGAAGTCATACACCCAATAGCTAAGACTTTGGACAACCTACTGTAGGGTAGTGCTCACTAATAGCAGCAGATTATAAAACAAACCATTTTGAACCGCCAAATAGACTTCATTTACTTTAAAAGCAAGAAAAAAAAAAAAGAAAAACAGAACAGAAATGCAATTGCAAGTACTTGGAACACTTGCAATAAGAGAAGCGAGTAGTAGTGAGTGTAACTAAACAAAGGAGTGTGTGTATATTTATTCTAGTACAACGAAATGATGGTGATGAAATGTTATTGAGCAGCCATTGACAGGATCTGTGTTATTTAAGTTGTTTTTTTTTTTTACTGACACTATTCAACCAGCGTAAATACGCGGCCCAGTTTTAGTTTTTTTTTTTTGTTTTCTTTCTATCTGACATTTTAGTATAAGTATTTTTCCTTATTCGCATAATAGAAATGCAAATATTATTTTTATTTTCCCTTCTCTTTGTTCGCTTGCCGCATTCAAATTGTATGCCTGGCTTATTTTATTTTTATGCAAACATATTGAAATGCGTTTTTCTTGCATTTGTTTTTTTTTTTTTTTTGGGGGATGGAAATTTACATTTCTTTTCAAATAGATTTTATAAAATTTATTTGTCTGCTTAGTTTTATGGGGATTTCTATGAGGCTTTTTCTTATGCCATTTTCGTTTAGATTCAATGGCACTTTTGTAATGGATCATTTATATAATGAACTCAAATATTATTATTGGTATTATTGTTAGTTTTTTTTTTTTTTTTGCTAGTTTAATGGATGAAGTGAAGAAAAAATGGAAAAAGAATAGAGATAATTTTAAAGAAAGAGGTGAGCTTAAGACTTCTAATATGTTTTTAAATCAAATTTATTAAATAAACTTTACAAAAATAACTTTACCACGAAAAAGGAGATCGTATGTGAAGCCCGGCTAACCAGCCGAATCGATACCAAAGCCAAATATACATGGCGCTAAGGTAATTGTCTCTATTTTGTGAGAGCTGCTGATATCTAACCACAATAACACAGGGAACCTGTACCGAACACAACTGATTCGTTTGAAGCGAGCATTGGCCGAAAAACTCCCAGATTAAGCGGTCGGACATGAAACTGTAATATTCCATCATGACAACGCTCGGCCGCATATTTCAATACCTGTTAAAAAGTATTTAGAATGAAGTAGTTGGGAAGTTTTGCCTCACTCGCTTTATAGTCCAGACCGTGCCCCGTCCGACTACTAATTGTTTCGATATATGCAGAACGCTCTCTCTGGGATTTACTTCACTTTGAAACAGAGTATCCGATATTGAATTGATTAGTTCTTGGCCTCAAAATATGAGCAGATTATGTGACTCGAAATTCATATATTGCCAGAAAGAGGGGAAGAAAGGAATAGCTAACAATGGCCAATACTTCGAGTAAATTTATATTGTACAAATGT
Source organism: Calliphora vomitoria (assembly GCA_942486065.2). Taxonomy (NCBI): domain Eukaryota; kingdom Metazoa; phylum Arthropoda; class Insecta; order Diptera; family Calliphoridae; genus Calliphora; species Calliphora vomitoria. Next base: position 43,799,786 of record OW818032.2, on the reverse strand, counting down.
TTTAAAATAAAAGCCAAAAATCAAAGATGTATCAATGACTTTTTCAAAATTTTGTAAAAAAAAATTATTTTCTGAAAATTTAGAGTTTTCCAATTTTTTTTTTTTTTTTAAAACAAACACAAACTGCGAAGTGTTTTGCTTGTCTGCAGATACACCCAGAGTCTCTGGCGGGAATCGAACCCGCAACCCCCAGATTGATAGTCCGGCACACTATCGTGTAGTCTATCGGGGCACTTAAAATCACTTTGATTACTAAATTTAAGGGAAAAGTATGACAGAATGAAACTCTTACATAGTCTCTTTAAACTTAACCTAAGCTTAAAAATATTGACAAAGAAATTTCTTATTAAATTAGAAGCTAATTTTATAGATATATAAAATATAACTTAAATTTTGTTTAAAATCCTTTACTTTTTTCTTTCTTTCCAGCTATATTTCTCGCTTTCTTCGTTCGGTAAGTCAATTAATTTTTAATTTTTATATTTATCCCTTGTTTGCTTAATTTATATAATAGTATGTTTTTTTTTTTTTTTTTGTAAATAGTTACAAATACAGATTGAAATGCATTTGACATGTTATTTAAAACTGAAGTTTTTGTATTTAACATGACATTTGAAATTAATTTTATTAATCAGTTGAACATGTCATATTTTGTAATTGTAAATGTAAATTTTGTGTAATTGTTGTTTTGTAAATTTTGATAATAGTTTGATGCAAAACTGATAACATCATTATAATTAAAGTTACAAAAACATAACTACATGAACATACATACATACTTACATGTGTATGTATGTATGTATTTATAAACATGTTTAAGTACTGATTAATCAATTTCTTCGAAACTTATGTAAAGTAAGTCAATGAAGCGTAAGTTTCAAACAAATAGGACAAACAATAAAAATTAGGCAACATTTACTTAATGACAACTTACTATTTATTCATGTGTTTGCATGTGTACTTAATCAAATACTTGTTTAACTCAAAACTAAAGGGTTTGGGTGATTGGGGATACAATTAGTAAATATTTGTACTAGATTTGTAAAACTGGTTTCATGATAATTTTAAAATAATAAGAAGTTCCTGAATTCCACTACAGTATTGCATAGTTTAGAAATTATTATTAATCAGAAGTGATGATTTTGACACGCATGACAAAGATCGCTCAGGCTAGCCAAAAAAGTTTGAAGACCAAGAATTGGAGGCATTACTCCATGAAGGTTATTGTAAAACTTAACTAGAGTTTGCCAAATCAATGGAAGCTACTCAAGCAGGAATTTCAAAACGTTTGCCAGTAGCAGGATTCATCCGAAAGTAGGGAAATTGCGTCCCATTCGATCTAAAGTCGAGTTAACTTGAAAGACAATTTTGTTTGTCCGAAATGATGCTTGAATGCTATAAAAGAAAATCATTTTTGCGTAAGTAATCATATGTAATGTAATACACCAAAGCCAAATATTCATAGCGCTAAAGTAATTCTCTCTATTTGGTGAGAGCAGCTGATATCTAACCACACCATCACAGGGAACCTATAACGAATGCAACTGATTAGTTTGAAGCGAGCATTGGCCGAAAAACGACCAGAAATACGGTCAGACATGAAACCGTAATATTCCGTCATGACAACGCTCGGCCACATGTTGCAATACCGGTTTAAACGTGTTAAGAATGAAGTGGTTGGGACGCTTTTCCTCACACGCTTTATAATACATACCGTATCCCGTCCGACTACCATTTGTTGCGATCGATGCAGAATGCTCCCTCACGAATTCGCTTCACTTTGGAACAGAGTATCCGATAAATGAGCAGTTCTTTAGGCTCGGAATCCATATGTTGCCAGAAAAATGGGAAAAGGTCATAGCTAACAATGGCCAATACTTCGAATAAGTTTGAAACAAGTGAGAGAGCTGTGCCGAATCTAATATACCCTTCAACAAACTATACTTTAAAATAAAAATTTTAAATGTTTTTAGGTAAACAAAATTATTTTTTTTTTTTCAAAATTGTTTTTCAATATTTAAAAAAAAAAAAAAATTAAAAAATTTTAAATTTTTTTTTTTTCAAAATTTAAAAAAAAAAAAAATTTTTAAATATTTTTTTTTAAAATTTTTTAAAATATTTTAAATATTATTAGGTAACAAATATAATTTTTTTTTTCAAAATTGTTTTGCAATATTTTAAAAAAAAAAAAAATTATTTTTCAAAATTTAAATTTTTTTTCAAAATTTAAAAAAAATTTTTTTTTTTTTAAATAGTTTTTTTTTTAATTTTTAAATTTTTTTTTTTTAAATTTACTAGTGAAAAAAAATGAATGACAAACAGATTTTTTTTGAATAAAAAGAAATTCGGGTTAACAAATATTTTTCCCGATTTTGAGCCATTGTAGGTCCAAATTACTGTAGCCTGATATAGATCGTTGCAAAAGACTTTGAAATATCTGTTATTAGATACTTTTAATAGATATATTGTCTATATTAATGACTTAGTAGTCCAGATATAGATAAAAATTAGGGCTAAAATCGAGGTTGGCCCGGTATTTTCCTTATATCTCAGCAATTTGTGGCCAATTTTCTCGATTTTAAGTAGCAACCGAGCCTTAAAAATTTCCGATATATTGATGTATGAATCAAGTTTGCAAGTTATTTGGGGTCTTCAGAAAATTGATTTCAACAGACAGACAGACGGACATGGCTTAATCGACTCCGCTATCTATAAGGATCCAGAATATATATACTTTATAGGGTTGGAAAATTATATTGTGGAAATTACAAACGGAATGGCAAACTTATATATATCATTCTCACTCATGGTGAAGGGTATAAAAATACCGCATTTTTAATTCATATACCCAAAATTAAAATAAAGTGCAAAAATTAGTTTTTTTAATATTTTATTTTTGAGCATTATACCCTCAAACATATACAATAATGAAGTATTTTTATTACTAAGACATTAATTGAAGCACTTGGTTGCTAAATCTGAGCAACATCACTAATAGTGATTCACTACAACAGCAGTAACTTACTTATAAAATTGAACAAGTGTCTTGAATAGCATTTTAGTGAGTGCTCCACTATTAAATAAATTGCATTAAGCTGTTCATTATTTTCAAATATTACACATCCTGTTTTCCAATTTAACTTAAAATTACACCACTTATGTTGATATTTATACCTTAAAATTTATACATACAGAATAAACCACTCATTTGTGGTTAATTTAAATACAAAATATTATTATACTATTGCATGCAATAAATATGAGTAAATAGCTACTCGTTCAAATCTATGTATGTATGTAAACTATTTAAAAGGAAAAAACTTTTATTTTTAGCATTTTAGCAAATTCTACATATACTTATTTATAATGAAATTTATGCTGACTGAAAAATCAACAGTTTTACAAAATAGATATAATGTTCTCCGCCGCACATTTTCTCCTCCAGCTGTTTAACCACATCGTGTACTAATTTTTGAATGCCTGTCATTAGTGTAATTTTAAAACCATAATTTCCCCTAAAAACAGCTTAAAACATTAATTTGTGTAATATTTGTTAAGAGGGGGTGGGGGTGTGGCAGCAGGAAGGAGTTGCAAGTACGAAAAGTAAATTTGATGCGTGAGTGAACATAAAATAAGTATATGTATAGTAATTATTATGCGGGGGCTGCAATAAAAGTTTCAAATGTAAATGTATCTTCGAAAATCAGTTTGTTTTTGGTTAAAAATCAATAATGTCAGATTAGACTACAATTGGTTAATATTAACCTGTTTATGGCAGAGGTTAAAGTTAAAATTGTTAACACTACTATTTCTCAGTCATATGTATATAAATGGGACTAAATGGGAATTTTTAACAACAGAGGCCAAAGCTCAAATTTGTAAATATTTATAGTATTTCATGCAATATTTGGTAAATATTTGCTATTTTTTCATAGCATATAGTATTTTAATCTAAATTATTCGTTTAATGGTCAAAATGGCACCTAACTCTTAAAAACATCATACGATTAAAATATTATCAAAATAAATTTAAAATCAAACTAAATATTTAGAAACACTTTTATTAGAAGTTTGAGAAAAACATTTTCTGAGATGTAAATTTGCCATTTTAATTTAATTTAACCCTTTAATGCTGTTGAGTCTTAATTGGGTTCAAATGTTTTAAATACTAACAAGTAAGAGTGTTATATTCGTTGGTGGCGAATCTTGTATACCCATCACAAACATGTGACAATAAAGGGTTATATGGGCAATTCCATGAGAATGACTACTACGACTGAAAAAGCAAAAACCCTTGAAACTTTTTTTCAAGATGATTTGAATAGGAGAAAATACTAAAATGTTACTATGTGAAAGTATTTAGAGCATATTACATTTTAAGTGAAAAATAATAGCTAATTTTTTAATTTAATTGGTATGTTTTAGTCTAAAATTGTGACGAAACCTAAGCTCCCATTTAGCATGTATTATTAAATGAATTTGACTCTGATTGTTTTTTTGCTATTATCAAATTGTTTATTGAAACCTTTTATATATTTTATATTTATTTTTTTAGTTTTTGTGTACATATATGCAAAGAATATATATTTTTTTAATATGAGAGAAAAATCTGTCACGTACGGTATGTCACGTACTGTATTTATTGTAAAATCATCCAAAGATTATTTTTATTTAAATATGACGGATTGTAGAGGAAAAATATTTGGTTTAGTGTAAGAAACTAAAAGAAAACATAACGCCTCTCACGATTTGAAAATTATCGCATATTTCTACATATACCTCAAAATTACTTCCGATTTATGTCACGTACGAGATACCCTTATTTCGTTCGATATTTTGGACAACAATATTTCGAAAGAACTTATTATTTTTTTAAAATATAGTACCCTCTGAATGGAACACAAAGACCAAATTATTTTTCAGATACTTTTATTTGTGCAAAATCTATTCCACTCTATAGGCGTACAAATGTCACGTACGATGACATGGAATTGCCCATATGTGCTATTTTTTCATACTTAAGGGTCAAAATGGCACCTAACTCTTACAAAATATCATACGATTAAAATATTTGCAAAATAAATTTAAGATCAAACTAAATATATTGTGAAAATTAAATCAAATCGTTTAGTATTAATCTACCTAACATTTTTCACCGCACGGTTCAAAGGTCAAATATTAAATATTTTATATTTTTCATAAAAAATATTGAGAAATACTTTTTATTAAAAGTTTGAGAAAAACATTTTCTGAGATATAAATTTCCCATTTTAGTATAAATTAACCCTTTAATGCTGTTGATTCTTAAATTGGTTAAAATTTTGTTAAATACTAACAAGTAAAAGTGTTTTATTCGTTGGTGTTGAATTTTGTATACCCACCATTAATATGTGACAATAAAGAGTTATATGGGGGGTAGGGTAAATTATGGACCGAAAGAGAAAGATTTAGGTTCGTATAAAACTTGTTTATGTCCAATTTCATCACGACATTAATATAAGACAATTATGAATATTCCAGTAATTTTCTGAGGGGGGCTTTGTATGGGGGGGACTAGGGACTATTTTGCCCTAGAACAAATGTTGTTAGAACTAATTTGTGAAAAATTTTATCAGAATTGTCGCATAATCAACATATTGTTACGAAATAGCACTAACAATTTGAATTTAGCGATTTTAACATGGGTTTCCACATCCAACAGCTTTTGTATACATTTTCATAAGTGGATACTTGGCAACACAGTGCTGCCAACATTATCTGTCGAAGCTGCTAACATGAACATTGGGGTTGCCGATAGCTCTGGAAGTGGAACCTTCTAGTTTTGTCCATTAGATAATTCAAGTAGCTTCTACAATATGCCACTGTGTATATAAATGGGTGCTGCAAGAGTAATTATCAATTGCATTACCAGTGTAATCTGGTACATTACAAAGTGTGCATTAAAATAGTGACTATTTACATTGTTGTATAAATTTAAATAAATAAAGAGTTGTTACAAATTTTAAACTACTAAGCTGCTTTTATTAGCAATCAAAAGTCTCCGGTTTATTTAAAGGAAATAAACCACCGTTTTTAAAAGGTAAAAACGTAACAGTATTTATAACTGCTCAAACAGTATTCCGGGAGGACATTTGTATAGGAGCAAGGTGAAATCATGTACCGAAACTGCTCATTTTCAATACCAAACAAACCTTATCAACAGAGAGTTTTGGTGGAAAATTTTAGGCAGTCAGACAGACGGACATAAGTCGATAGTCTTAGAATCATTTGAGGACCCAGAATATATACAAATGGGGGTCTGCGACAAATATTTTGATGTGTTACGAACGGAATGACAAAATCAATATACAAACCATCATGGTGGGTATAAAAACACTCATTTGTATCCAATAATGTTGTTAAGTAGTATAACATTAACATTATCACTAATCTTTCTTCTTAGTTTGTAAGATTTTTATAAAGTTTAATAATATTTGCAAATTTTTAAAAATTAAGGAAATATTTATATATTTTATGAAAGATTATTCAAGATTTTCAAAAACAAATTAAAAAAATTGAGCATTTTATACACATGAGGTCAAAATCATAAAGTAACATATAAACGAGACGTAATTGTCAAAAACCTAACTCTTGCAATAACAAAATACATGATAGTCAATGTATTTTGTTGTTGTATCAGACATACGATTTGTTGTATTTTTGTTTAACAAATCGAAGTGTCTCGTCTCTATGTATAATTCTCTATGATTCAAATGTTAACCCTTTAAAGGTTTGGATTGTTTAAGGACAGATACTCTTCTTGTTATTCTGTTCATAATGAGAAAGAAAAGTTTAGTTTCATTTTGATTAGTTTTCGTCTCGATTGCATTTAATTTTTGCTTTTGACCCTTAGAGGGTTAAATGATTGATTGGAATTTCTCCTACCAATACCATTTCGTTAAATACTGCCAAGAAAACATCATATTTCGTTTTAATTTTTATGAAAAATTCCAAATATTAAGAGATTGTATATTGACACCAAATTTGTAAGGTTTCGATAAGTTGTTGATCTCATACTTTTTAAAATTTTTTTGTCTTCAATATTTGACAAGGATATAGGAAAGAATAAATTGGAGTTTTTAAAGTTTTGCTAATCGGAGACGTATCGATTAATTGCTTGCATCCAGCGAACTCCCAATAATGCATTTTCTGCATGATCGATCATGCATCTGCGACACTTAATAGTGAAGAGAATCTGTAATAATTTTAATATTTTCTAAGCGGTTTTTATTTTTAATAATTTGTTAGAAATGTAATTCAGAATTTTTCTCATTTCAATATAATTAAACATATATGAGACACTTGTCCTATAGTAATTTTACAAATAAAAGGTGAATGAATGTAAATTGTGTACATTTTAAATACATTTTCAAGCATTTCAGAATCTCTGAGGCAAGAGATAATTTTAATTTTTTCCTCAACATATTTCAATACTAGACCCAATTTATGTAGAGTTATGGACAACATTCACAGATTTAATTTTCTGTATTAAAAACTTATTCTAATATACAATACTTTTGCCTAATATTTCATTTCTCATTTTAAATAATCATTTTTTTGTACGCTTTTTTTTCTCAGTGTTTTGATGTATGGTTATTTATTTTACCAAAATAAATATTTATTACAACGCATACAACATCCACAAACATGATGCTGAAATGATTTTTAATTAATTTTTTAGCTTAAAAAAAAATTTACTTCACCAGAGTGAGAGAGAAAGATTTTATTGCAAAAATCAGTGAATTGTAAATTTAACTTTTTGTTATTTTTATCAATTATGGCTTAGATGAGAGTAAATACAATTTGCTGGTTAGAAAATTATGAAAATAGTTGCTAGTTTTATATGCAAAAACTAAAAGGAGGAGTAATTAAAATTGTTAATAATTTGAAGGTTTATTTAATTATGATATAAATTGTATACATAGTTAGTTGGTGTAAAAAAAGTAGGTTAATGTTTTCTTTATATAACCTTTAGAAATATTCCTGTACGAACCCACATTGTAAATACATATATTATTGATCGTTTCCCAGCAGTTCTAGGAGACAGTCCCGAACTAGTGATTTTACCCATTGTTTAGGGTGGGAACTAGTTACTTCAATAGCTACCTGACTGTCTTAAGCAGGGCGTCAATTGACTCTTTATGACTACAATGAGACTGTTTAATATACTGGTTAAATACCGTCAGTAACCTTACTAGTTACCTAATTGGTAACTTGATTAGCTACATAACTAGTTATTTTAACATGTACGGATGCTAATTGATCTCAAATAGTAAGCTAAAAAGACATATCATACACACAGACAAAAAATATATACAAAAAATATAATACACTCCAGAATACTAAGAGACACTTAAGTGACAATTGTCTTCACGCTAGATTACCTGGGACATATAAAGTAATCAATTGTCTTCTCTCCCCACTACAAAGAGCACATACAAGTCAAATGACCAAAATATATAAATTGGAGTCAGCTAAATGATAAGACAATGATACATTGCCAACTTGCTTAACTGATGGGGTAATTTATGTTTCTTCTTGTAGCTTAGTTGATGTTAATTTTAGTTTAATTTCTATTTAGCTGATTTAAAATTAATTTTCTAACTTCATTGGCTACCTCCAAACAAAAACCTAAAAATATATTTTTATATTTGTTCATTTCCGTTTCAATTTAACAAAAGAACTGCATTTTTTTTCAAAGCACAGCAAAAGAATAAATAATAGCCAAAAAACATTTTTAGCATATTTTTCAATTTAGTCTAAAGCAAAGTGAAAAAAGCTAAACTTAATGGTATTTAGTTTGTAATTCTTATAAGATGCAATATAAACGAAACAAAAAGGAATATGTATGTATGTAGATAAAAATATATACAACAAGGAAAAACTGTCACTACAAGTATTAACAGGATGTAAAGTGACACAAACATAATGTTGCAAATATAAAGCCATGTGTACATACACACACTCCTTTATATTTATACATGTTGCAAACTTCGATATTAAGTATAAAATGAAATTTTAGTAACAATTCCTTGCAGCAAGCAAGTACTATTATTTGTAAATGTTGTTTTATTTCAGTTATTATTCAATATAAAATATCCGTTTTCTTTTTGTAGTTTGAACTCTAAGTAAAAATACTATAATAAATAAATTTCCTTTAGCAAAAGATTGTTGCTTAAAACTAACAAATAAATAAAGCGAATCAATAAAATACAAATGGATAAAATTGGATAATAGATAGTAAAGAATAGAAGAGAAATAGTACAAAATACTTATACTAGGATGGTGCAAAGAAAGTTTGTGTAACAAAAATTAAGGCTGGTTTTGCTTAAGTTTATATTACTTGGGTGCTTTTTTGTCCAAGGGTATGTATAAGTTTTTCATTCCATATTTAAAAGTTAGAGTCTAAGATTTCACAAAGTATATATGTATATATGTAAGATTTTTTTGATTTAGCTTTTTCAGTCTATCTGTGTGTGTAAAACAGTGTCACGTTCAAAATACAAAACCAAAATTAATGGGACCTATTTAAAGTGTTAATCATTGTTCTAGGCAGTTTGGTATTAAAAATCAGCTAAATCGATGTATTAAAAAAAAAGTTATGAACCAAAAATGGAGACAACCCCGAAAAAATGTCTGGTTATTAAAATTTTTTTTAACATTAATAATGCCTGAATAAAAATTAAATTTTTAGGGAAAAATCAGTTCTTAGTATAAAATTGAGTTTATAGAAACAAAAGTCGAGTTTCTGTGAAAAATGGTTTTCGGTGTTTCGGCTGATAGGTCTGATAACGCAGCTATTTGTCAAACGATTTTTCAGATTTTTAATACAGAATATTGAACCTGACAGATAGAAGCACATTATTATTTTAAATCTTCTTGCTATGAGCTTCCAAACAAATTATTTACAAAAGGAATTGCAAACTCCTTTGGTATTTTATACCAGCTCTTCAATTTCTTTACTTTAATTTTATTGAGAAATACTGAAACTTTTTATTTGGTGCCATCTTAGTACACATATGGCAGCAGTAGTTAGCTACTTATTTAGTTAACATTATGGGTATTGCTAAATAAAAGATGTTTAAAGGAATTAAAACATGAGACATCTTTGAAAGGTACAAATAATTTGTTCAAAAACTAACATGAGATATCTTTGGAGTAAATGTAAATTTAAAAATATAAAACTAAACCGAATGTTAAAATACTGGATTAAGCCATAAAAGGAACTCTGCTAAAAAGCCAGGGTTGTCATAGAGGCCAAAGACAGAGCACGGAACTTGAAGTAAAATTTTATACAAGCAAGTAAGAGAGCTATGTTCGGCTGTGCCGAATCTTATATACCCTCCACAAATTATACTTTGAAATAAAATTTGAAAAAAATTATTTTTTTAAAGAATTTTTTCAAATTTTTTTTTCGAATTTGTTTTTTAAAATTTTTTTCCAATTTTTTTAATGTTAAAATTTATTTTAATTTATTAGTGAAAAACATTTATGACAAAAAAATTTTTTTTGTAAAAAAAAAATTCGGCTTAAAAAATATTTTTCCCGATTTTGACCCATTGTAGGTCCAAATTACTATAGCCTTATAAAATCGTTGCAATGGACTTTGAAATATCTATCATTAGATATCCATATTGTCTATATTTATGACTTAGTAATCGAGATATAGATCAAAAATAGGCCAAAAAAAATATAGGTTGTCTCGGATTTTTGCTCATATCTCCGTTATTTACGGACGGACTTTGCTGATTTTAAAGAGGAAACTTCTCGAAAGCATGTCTTTATGTCTGCTTGACATTTCAGAAAATTGATTTCAACAGTCAGACAGACAGACATGGCTAAATCTACTCCGCTATCTATAAGGATCCAGAATAGTTATATTGTAGAAATTACAAACAGAATGACAAATTTATATATACCCTTCTCACGAAGGTGAAGGGTATAAAAATACACCTGCTGCATAATGCATTTTTCGCAGCTTTCTGGTCAATATTTTTAAGTTGCTGATGCTCGAGGGAATGTTGTAGAAAAGTTTAGGTCCCAAAAGGAGAAAATTTTTCCAAAACGTTGCGGCAAAATAACTCAAACATTTCTATAAATACTGAAATTCACATCAAAGAATGTTTACAAAAGAGTATGATTCCATTCATAAGATTTCATAATGTGACCACTTATTTTTGGCCTGATTTGGCATCCTGTCACTATAGTAAGCAAGGTCTTGAGTGGTACAAGAACTATAAAGTGTTATTTGTACCAAGAGAGGCAAATCCTCCAAACTGCCTGGAGCTAAGGCCAGTGGAGAGATATTGGGCTCTTGGTAAAAGAGAATTGAAGAGGGCAAAAAAGGTATCAAAAAGTATGGTAGATTTTAAACGGAGATGGACTACGTATTCGAGCAAAGTGAGAGAAAGCTCTATAAAAACCTTAATGGACGGGTTTCCGAAAAAGGCTCATAAATTCATCACTATTGATTATAACTATAAAAATAATTGTTTAATTTTACACAATGCAGACATTAGTTTGCTATTGTTCGCTTGCACTATTAATTTTACATATCAATAGACTTTGGAATGCTTTGTTTTGATCTTCTTCTTTTGCAATTTTCAAGGCTTGACAAGGCAAACTTACGAAATTTGTGTTCACAACCACGATAGTTGTATCATACAACATACAACTACGTTGTGAATTGGACAAATATTGTTTGTAAATTTAATTAAAAAAAAAAATAATAATAAAAACTGTAAGTTTAGTGGTTTCATTTTTATCAACGTATATGTATGTTAAGATTTTTTCTATCTCAGTCCTTACTTAAGGCAATATCAAACTTTCTGGTGAAAAATACATTTATTTCGGTTTTGCAATTTTGAACGTGAGACAATGGATTAGTCGTTTATTTATGTTACATAATCTTTAAATTACAATATTTCGTATTCAGCTCAATTCGACGGAATAAGTTTAAATAATAATACATAATATTTTGGAAAAAAGTGAGTAATAAATAAACTCACTCCTTCAAATTCCTTCCATTCAATACATACATGCTGACACTAGTTTCATGCTTTCTAACGGTTTAAGATATGGTTTTCTGGCCCCTTCAAAAACTACATTTACTATCTCTATTAGCAAAGCATTGGCAAATGCATTACACTAAATCTAGAAATGAATAAATGCATTCGTATCAACCATTATCCATATATTAAACTTGTGTGACTAGAGAATTTACTATTTGTATTGGTATTTATTATATATTCTTTTTTTGTTAAAAATAAACAGAGAGAGAACACATTTTGGATTAGTTTTAACACAACTTACCTTATCGGCTTCTAAGCCACCGGGAATTTGTGTGCCATCCTTTGAGCAGTAACAGTATGGCAGTTGACATTCTTCGGTATCGCACTTTTGTGCTTTATCAGCAGGTGCTTCGGTTATTGTAGCTGGTGCTGGAAAGGAAAGAAAAAAAAAACAAGAAAAAATAAATAAATTTTATAAATACAAGCAAATAGGAAATATATAGTAAAAAGAGGAAGTAAAGAAGATCCAAAAAAATTACTTAGGTATTAGAGTTTAAAAAAATGTGTTGAAACGGAAATAGTTTTTTTAAATAAAATAAAATAAAATATAATTCATTCATTTTATAAAAAAAAAAAATATTTAAAAAACTAAATTATGGCTTAATTGTTTAACTAAATTTCAGCTGCAGTTCTTAGTACTTATTTAGTTAACATTATGGGTATTGCTAAACAAAAGATCTTTAAAGGAATTCAAACATGAGACATCTTTGAAAGGTACAAATAAGTTGTTCAAAAACTAACATGAGATAACTTTGCAGTAAATGTAAATTTAACTCATATTTTAGACTCATATTTTTTGTTCATAACTTTTTCTCAACTGATAAGATTTTGCTGATTTTCAATCTCTTAACATTATATTATTTGAGGCCATCAGCGCAAAAGTGGTGTAACCCAGGATTTTTTTGGTTGCTGTTCTGGTGTTACATACAGTCCTTACATTACCAATATCAATACAAAAGTGGGGTAAGCAACCAAAAATCGTTTTTGCACAGAGCATAATATAACAAAGTAATGTAGCAAAAGTGGTGTAAGTTGAATATAACACCAAATAGTTTGGGTTTACAGCTCTTTTTTACTGGTAGCGCCATTTATTGGTTTCCTCTATTTAAAAGTTCTTTCCAATTATTTGTATTTAACACACAAGTATTAGACGTTTAAGCATTTTGTTTCAAATATGGTTTCAGTGTTTACATCAGCGGTCGGCATAAAGATAACATAAAATATGAATTCTAATCTTATGCATTTTATTTCTTTGTTGTAATATCATTAGCTTTGATTGTGATTTTTGTTTGTTTTTTTGATATTGGTGGCTATGAGTCCCGAACATTGATTTACATCTTCATCGCTGAAGCAATTGTTTTGAAATTTAAAGGACATTTATATCCTTTTTAGGGTTCCATAAGTCGATTGTTTGAATAATCGACTGTTTGCAGAAAAAAATCGAACAAAGTTGAAGATTCGAGTTTATTATTTTGAATTTTTTTTGCGAAAATTTTAAAAAGTTCGTTTTACTCCTCAATTAAAAAATATATCAACCATTTATATTTTGATTAAAATATTGGTTGTATGACTTAATAATTCGGGATATACAACAGATGGCGTATCTTTTGAAAGCGATTTATGTTTTAATGACGTCATTTTGAAGGGTACATTAGTTATTGAACATTATAGTGCAAACAACAAAGTTTCTATTTGCTTTGAAAATGTCGAATTTTGTGCCAAAAAAGCAGGAAGTTTTGCTTTACTTCTTTAACTTGCTAAAAGTGCCACCAATTGCTTACCGAATCCTATGGTGAATGTGTTTCTTCGGTTTCAACTTGCGATAGATGGTTTGTGCGGTTCAGAAGTAGTGATTTGCACACGTAAGACAAAGATCGCCCAGGGCAGCCAAACAAGTTTGAAAACCAAGAATTGGAGCCATTACTTCATAAAGATTGTTGTCAACTCAACAAGATCTTGCAAAGTCTTAGAGAGCTGCTTAAGCAGCAATTTCAAAACATTTGCAAGTACCAGGGGGGTTACTCCCTAATTCGATTCGAAAGGAAATCTTTTCGAATTACAATGTATTTAGCATTTATTTTCGAACATTTTCGTTTTCGGATTGAGTTACACAGTAACCGCCCAGGATTCATCCAAAAGCAGGGAAATTGGGTACCATTCGAATTGAAGCTGACAGACTTTGAAAGACGATTCTGCTGGTTGAACGCTATAATGAAAAATGAATTCACTAAAGTAATCCGAAGCGTAAGAGATGGTATGTGAAACCCGACCAACCAGGCGAATCATCACCAAAGCCAAATATCCATGGCACTAAGGTAATGCTCATTTTTTAAGTAATACATCCAATAGTTTATCCTAGTCGACTTTTCAAAAATGTTAAAAAGTCGAAAGTTCGAAATGTTCACTTTTTAAAAATTAAAAAAGGTTGAAATGTCGCAAAGTCGACTTTTTGTATCAACTATAGAATCCTAAGTCTTGTATGGATAAGTACTTTCGTAGAAAATATATCTACTGTGAAACAGATTTGCCTGAGAAATGTTGCATATCCAAAAAGTGTGAGACTTTTTTAAGAAAACTTAAATTCTATCAAGTAAAATTCATTAGAATCACTACAAATCGAAATTGAATTTATGTCACTTTTTGAAAAAGAAATCAAACAATCAACGGAAGTGGAAATAGGGATAGAAATACAAACATATTTACAAAAACACACATTAATTTAAAGAAACTAAATAAACAAATAAATACAATACATGTTTAAAGAATTAAAACAATCATTATTTAAAGTGCACATATTTGTAAACTTACACATGTGTAACTGTTTAGGACTCAAACAGGATACTCTTACCCATATCATTACATTAAATTCAAATAAACACATACAGACACATACATTTAAGAGAGGGACAGAGAGACAGAGTACAAATAGAAAACATAAACAAAGTTGTAACATTTCTAATCGAATGTTTTTGTCTTTTATAAGGATTTACATGACTTTACACTCAAAACCTTAAACCCAGCAAACTTATTAAGAAGCCTTTGAAAAATATTAATTTTTCAAATAACAAATCAAATGTAATCTCAATATATTCTACAAATAAATATGAGCATTTTAGATATAACCTAAATCATTCAAGAATCAGTTTAATTTCAAATAATTTTCACATGTTTACTGGGTTATGTGCATATGTGTAAATGTATTTGAATGTAAGTGTGTTGGCATTCTTGTCGCAATGTGTATGTGTGCGTGCAAGTGTATCGATATTTTGTGAAAATGTTGACATTTTAAGAAAATCAAAATGCATTTTATACTTCAGTAATTTCAATCAATTGAATCAAATGTTTTTCTTCTTCTTCTTCATCTTCATTTTGTTGTTGTTTTTGCTTTTCATACGTCTTGTCTTTTACTGTCATTGTTGTTAAGTGAATAACAACAAAAATGAGAGTAACACACTTTGTTGAATAATGTATGAAATTGTGTCTTAGAGTATTTTTTTAAGACTAGGACACGGACACATATGTAAACACGTAAATATACTAACACATACAGATGCATATATGTCATATATATATAAACAAACAGTATATTAAATAAGTTATGATTTGTATGTTTTCCAAACTAGCAAAATAAGTGAAATAGTAGTAGAATTAACATTTTTTCTTCTCATAACTAAACAACCACAATCTGCGAAGCTATTTGCTAATCTGCAGATACACCCAGAGTTTCTGGTGAGAATCGAACCCGCAATCCTCTGATTTATAACCTAGCACACTATCGTCTAGTCTATCGGAGTACCCTATCACCCTATCTGAACCACTGAGTTAAGCAATAGACTTTCAAATAAGGCATGCACATCAATATTGATCCGTATTTTTGTTATGAAACACTTCTTTGATACTTATAAATATAATGGATCTAGCCAAGTAAGATTATTGATAAAGCCCTTCAAAGGTTAGAAAATGTTTTCCAACTTGCAAATTGTCTGAAATACATTCTTTGAATTATTACAAAGTAAATTAAGCTCAAACCAGAATAAATTTGATTCTAATATTACAAATTAAAAGGTAACAAGCAAGAGAGCTATATTCGGCTGTGCCGAATCTTATATACCCTTCACCAAATTATACTTTAAAATAAAAATTTTAAATATTTTTAAGAAACAAAATTAATTTTTTTTTTTTCAAAATTTAAAAAAAAATTTTTTTTCAAAATTGTTTTTAATTTTTTTTTAAATTTTTTAAATTTTTTTTTTTAATTTTTTTAAATTTATTAGTGAAAAAAAATTATAAAAAAAAATTTTTGTGGTAAAAAAATATTCGGGTTAAAAAATTATTTTCCCGATTTTGACCCATTTTAGGTCCAAATTACTATAGCCTTATATAAATCGTTGCAATGGACTTTGAAATATCTATCATTAGATATCATTAGATATCCATATTGTCTATATTAATGACTTAGTAATCCAGATATAGTTATACAAATAGGCCAAAAATTGAGGTTGTCCCGGTTTTTTCCATATATCTCAGCCATTTGTGGGCCGATTTTCTTGATTTTAAATAGCGACCGAGCCGGAAGAATTCCCGAATTATGTTTGTAAGTTATTTGGGGGCTGCGGAAAGTTGATTTCAACATACAGACGGACATGGCTATATCGACTTCGCTATCTATTACGATCCAGAATATATATACTTTGTGGGGTCGCAAATAAAAAATGTAGAAATTACAAACGGAATGACAAACTTGCCAGTCATAGTGAAGGGTATAAAAATAATTAACAATTTTTTTTAAATTTATTTTTATTATCCTAAGCAGTTTGAGTTAACAAGCTAAAAAAATTATGAACCAAAATCTAAGGTAAATTGGAAGCATACTTTTTTAACATACTGTAAAACTGAACATTTATTATCATAGCATGTCTAACCATACCATGTCGTGACACTCTTTTGTAATGGAGTTAGTAAAAATTGTTACTTTACAAACACTCTAACAGCTGATTGTATTTCAATTTTAGATAAATATCATTTACAACTAAAAATTACACTCAAAGTAATTGATCATAAAGTTTCCATAAAAAAATCTATTCCAAACATTGCCCTTTGCTTATTTTCATTTGTAGGGATATGTAAACAATCATTTTTGAAGTACTGAGAAATCACATATCATTCACGAAGATTCCACTTAATGACACTGTAAGCCATTTTTGACAGAGCTTTAGTAGGGACTTATATTTTCGATAATGCCCTGGGTAATACGTTTACTGTACTTGTCGAGTGATACGGAACCAATATCATTTGAATTTACACATGATTACATGTCAAGCGCTAACAGTGAATAAATATTACAGTCATACCTAAATAAGTACAATGAGCATTGTTTTTTTGTCAGAAATTGTCTTGACCATATAACTTGTATGAAGCATACCGAAATAATGCGGCAACGCTGAGCTTTTGGAAAATCCAACAAATTTACAGTGCATTAGTTACTGAAGTTGGATGCTGAAGATGAAGAAACTGCCGTTATTTAAGTTTTTATTAATTATTATTTTTTTTTTGGTTTTTCGTTATTTCATAGTTTTCTTTACAATGAAAAACTTTGCGCAAAATTGTTAACAAAATATTTGTCATTGTTAACAAAACGTTAACCCTCTGTATGCTACTTTAGTGTTAACACTGGGATGCAGTAAACGCAACGAGTGACGCTTTCATTTAGGTAAGGCTGTTTCAAAACACTGTTTTCAAAACACAAAACTTGTAGACAAACTAGCAATGTGCACTTAAGCTATAATATATGATTCTAAATTATAGATTTTAACCAAATAACTTAAATCGAATATATTATGTGTTAAGCTTTTTTCGCTAATAGAGCTCGTTGTGTGGTTCCAACAGAGCGGTGGCTACACAGTATGCAAAACAATTAACAGTTTGAAAGATGTGTTTCCGAGTCAACTATTTACCTTTTTAGTGATTTGCCGCGGACACCAATATCGGCAGATTTGATGCTTTAGACTTCTTTGAGGTTTTTTTTTAAAGCCACTGGACTTGATACCAAGCCACAGACTTTGGGATCTCTCAAGGATGGCTTGACCGATTTCATTTTCAGAATTTCCAAATAAATATTTTAATAATATCTTCCCTAAATGTACGTTCACATTGTTGAAATATTTGACAAAAAAATCGTAACCACTAAAAAATCGATATTTCTCTTTTCATTCAACCAATATTTATTTCATTAAACAAGCTTCAGCTTAGAAAATATTATAAGATATCATTATTACTATATTATTTAACATTTCTTGATCTTATTAAAGTCATCTGTTATCAAATAAACAGGTGTTGAATATATTAGTTAAGTATTTTTCGTCAAATATTTGGTCCTTAAATGTGGTTATAATCACCCTTATCGCGGTTGGCGTAGGTGATTTACGCCATTGACAGTTTCGTATTAAATAGATAAAGTGCCATCTGTTTCTTTAATCTAATACGAAACTGTCGATTAGGCTGCATATGTTTTTAATACAGTGGTCGACATAAAGAGATCATGGAACCTGAATTAAAATAATATATAATGTATTTACTTTCTTTCTTTGTTGTAATCTTAATAGCTACAGATTGTGATACTTGTTTCGTATTTGATAATTTTTGTGAACTTCGTTGACATTCGTGTTGTTTCCAGGTAAATTATCGGTTCCTGGTTGCTTGGAGTGCAGACCACTGATTTAACTATCTATATGGGATTTTAATATTTTCATAAAAGCACTAGCTTAGAAGAATACTTATTTATATATTTCAACATTAGGGTTTGATATCAAATGAGGAATGGCTTGAATGTGATTTGATAACATACTTCTCAATATAAAGGGGAGTTAATTCTCAATTTCAGAGATACGAATTGAGACCGAAAATAAGTAAAGACAGTTTTTCTGATTAAGTATTTATGTTATTATATATCATATTGTTACGAATTCACATTGGCGTTTTGAATTTAACAGTCTGTAACGACTACCTGAAACATTCATCATGTTTATGAACACATCCGTTTGTAGAAGCTTCTACTCATCAGCAATGTTGATAGCATGCGGTTACTAGCATTGTTTATAAATGTGGCAACACTAAATGTTTAAGCTGCTAACATTAACATCGAAAGCTCTAGAATTCGAATGATCTAGTAGTCCGTTAAGATCATTGTAGAAGATTCACGATAGATGGCGCGTTTATAAATAGTGGCAGAGGTTGTAGTAGGGAGTTGAGTTGATCATAGGTGCTGTTAGAGTTAACATAATCTGTCTTGCACATTTAAGTTTGTACATTATAAAGTGTGTAATTCTGCAAATTGATAAACGTGTATAAAAACAGTGAGTGACTATTTGAATTGTTGTTGTTGTACATTTGAATAAATAAAGAGTTGTTACAAATTTTAAACTACTAAAACTGCTTTTATTTGCAATCAAAAGTATCCGGTTTATTTAAAGGAAATAAACCCCGTTTTTAAAAAGTAAAAACGTAATAATATTAAATTGAGAAATACCCATTTCACAAACATATGTTAATAAATCAAAATCAAATTGAATGCAAGTGTAAAATTCAAACCTCTTTATATGTTTGACAAATGAGAGTTATAATTGATATCAAATAATATAACGAAATTTTTGAAAATGTTTGTTCTAAACTTCAAATTTTAGGTATAAAACTGATATGCGATTAACATTTGTTTTCAAATCATCCTCAAATTAAAGTCAAATGGGGAATTCAAATATGTATGAAGGTTTGAGAAACCTTAGAAAATTATATTTGTTATCAAATACAAATATGTAACATAATTTCTGGAACTGCATTAATATTGGTGGGAATAAGATTCATCCAACACATCTTGATGTGAATGGATGTCAAATATTTCAAATATGCTTATTTCAAACGTTAAAGTTCTATTTTTGGATAAACCTGTTTATCTTAACCTTTATCTGTCCAGTTAAAACTCTTAGGAAGTAGATTACAAAACAGTAATTTAAGTATTTAAATGTATTCATGATATTTTCAGAGTGTATGTAGGTCACCTACATCTAGACACAGGTATGCTTCAAAAACAAGTCTGTATACACTAACATTGTTGTTTTAGTTTCTCTAAGTATCAAAAAGTCATTTGATGTAATGCGTGAATAGCACCTGTATGCTAGCTGTTTTCTCTGTCTTCATCTAGAATATAATCGAAATCTGATGGAATTACACTTGTACATTTTTCCAGAAAAAAAAAAGAAAAACTAGAATAAACTTTACTATTAAATCAGATTGCTGTAGTAAGTATGAGTATAAATGTGTGTATATAAGTCAATTGCACTAGTGTTTGTGTGAGAGAGTGTAAGTGTAAATTAATTTTTATTTCCTGTTTATTTTTTCATTTCGTTTTGTTGTATATATTTTTTATTACTTATATATTTTTGTGATAAATGATTATTTATGCTAATGTTGCTAATTTACGATATTATGTATTTGCAATTGTTGATGTTCTTTTCAAGGTATTTATGCACGTGTGTGTATTTATGTTATTTTCACTGTAATTTATTCATTGTTTATTGAAAGACAATAAAATACGTTATTTTCGATTTTATTTCATTTTTATATATTTTTACTTTAGCCATAATGTAATAAAAATCCAAATAAATGTCACATTAACGTTTAAGTGAAATTATTTATGAGCAGAAATTGTTTTATTGCGGTGCACAAATCAGAAACATTTAATTTTGTTTCATATTTCCTCATGCAACTGAAAATTTGTAATGATTTTGAAATCCTTTCTACATTTTCTCAGATTTTTAACTCTTTATTTCAATTGTGATTTTCTTTATTGATTTATTTCTGTTGTCGTTCTTTAAAGTTTATATTATAAGTACATAATACATAGCTTTTTTAAATTTCAAATTTTAAACCAACAGTTTTATTTGTTTGTTGTTGTTTTCTATTTTAACTTATTTATTTAACATCTTAATTTGATTGAAAATGTACAAATCCACATAGGATGTACCACAGTTTTCATTTGTTTTTTTTTTTTGAATATTTGCAACAATTTCATTTGTTTAAATTAACCCATTCTTAACAATTTATACAGTTTTTTTAATTCTCTGAATTTCTGCAAAGTATAGATAATACTTCCTAAAGTGAAATCTAAAAAAAAGACATTCTAGATTACTTAAAGACAATTAATTCTTCACTAGATTACCTGGGATGTGTAAAGTAGCCAATTGATTTTTTTTCTTTACACAGGGTATGTGTCAAATGTGAAATTAAAAAAGAAAACAGAAAAACTAACTACGTTCTAGCCTATTTAGGGACACTAAAGTGACAATTGTTTCTAAATTAGATTACCAGGGGTGTGTAAAGTAGCCAATTGATTTTTTTTCATTACAAAAGACACATACATTTCAAATCAACAAAAAATATATACATTGAATAGGCGCGGATACAGAGCGGGCAAATAGGAATTTTCCTCCCCAAAAACCAAACAATTTTCATATAAAAAAGGAAAATGGTTGACCTGTATCCGAATAAGCCAAGGCATACACGCAGAAAAATAATATAGTTGTGCATGTTTACTGTAACCATTTCAACATTTTTATACGTTTTTTAACAATATTATAGTCACAGTAACTATTTATATGAATGTAGTAAAAATAATATGGTTAATTTGCGATTCACATGATTGTATCAACCATATATATGGTCAGTAAACAAGTATATGTTTGTGACAACCATTTATATGATGAAGGACTTACCATATTATGTTGCTCTCGGCTTATTCATCATATAAATGGTTGTCACAAACATATACTTGTTTACTGTAACCATATATATGGTTGATACAGTCATGTGAATCGTAAATTAACCATGTTATTGTTACCACAATCATATAAATAGTTACTGTGACTATAATATTGTTAAAAATGTTTAAATGGTTACAGTAAACATGCACAACTATATTTTTTTTCTGCCTGTAGACATTACCAAAAAGTATTGTCTAAAAGAGCTACATTGTCTTTATCAAAACTGAAGGGAAGTTAAACTTACATTTGGTAGAAAATATAGGACTAAACAAATGTAATTTCTGCAGGGGTCCTTCATCAAAATCATGAGAACCTGTTACATTTGTAAATAACTATAAAAGTATTTTTTAATTTCTGAGTAAAAAAGTCATTGAACTAAAACACAACAGAAATCATAATGGGTTAAAAATCCCACTAACTCACACTCATGCATATTTGCACAGAGCACACACACACATATACAAATTTGTATACACAAATTCCATGTGAGTATTGGTATGTTGGCTTTGTTACCCAGCAGTTAAACAAATAGTCAATGTATCCCTTGTAGACAGTAATTGTCACAAATGTCTTGTCACTTGGCTGACTCCAATTTATATATTTTGGTCATTTGACACGTATGTGCTCTTTGTAGTGCAGAGAGAAGACAATTGGTTACTTTATACATCCCAGGTAATCTAGCGTGAAGACAATTGTCACTTAAGTGTCTCTAAGTAATCTGAAGTGTAGTCACTTTAAACGTTTTGTGAGTAATTCGTTCAAACAGGTTTTATACAAATTAAGTTGATGTAATTCTTATACAGTTATTTTTTATTTTTGCTTAAGCATACTGATATCTCATGCAACATAGCATGAAGTCAATAGTCACTTTAGTGTCTCTTAGCAACCTATAGTGAAGTCACTTTAAACGTTTATTTTGTACTGCACTTTAGAAAGTAGTTATTTTACCCACCAGAAGCAATCCATTGGAGAGTTGTCGTGGAGAGGTTTGTTTACAAGCTATCGTTTATTGGACTGCCTATGATATGTTTCTTTAGCTGACTATTTGAGGTCAATTATCACTCGTACATGTTAAAATAACTAGTTATATAGCTGATCAAGTTACCAGTTAGGTAGCTAGTAAGGTAACTGACGCTATTTAACCAGTATGTGAATCCAATACGTTGACTACTTTGGACTAGCTATTAGACAGTCTCATTGTAGTCAAAAAGGGTCAATTGACCTCCTACTCAGGACATACACGTGTTAAAATAACTAGTCACGTAGCTATTGAAGTAACTAGTTCCCACCCTAAATGATGGGTAAAATCACTAAATCAGCACTGTCTCCTAGGATTGCTGGGTAGTTTTGAGTGGGTGGGTTGTATTTGTGTGTGAGTTTTTGTTTGTCTGATTTGTGTGAAAAATAAACATTTTCAATTGTATTTTGTTTTGTTAGTCTTGGTGTTAAATATAGTGTATTGTATATTGATGATAATTCTATGCTCGCTACTGATGGAGAGATCACCATCATCATCAACAACATCTACTCGACTTTCCCCTTTTTATTTTATTTTTTTTTTAAAGAACACAAAATCACAAAATCCTTTTAACATACTTGTTCATACAAAATTGCAGCAGTATACATATTTTATTGTGTGAGAATTTTCAACATGCACTTAATGTTAATTTTGTTGACAATCTATTTTGTTTGAGGTAAGATGATGACAATAAAAAGGAATCGCATTTTATTGGTAATAAGAAAATCTTTTGATTTATTAAATTTAAAAGAAAAAAAAAAAAAAAAAAACTTGAAGGATTCAGTTTATTTAATTATAAAAAACATTAAAATTAGCACTATTCATATTGACGGTATTTTTCGTCATTTTAAAATTTTAGTGTCATTTTAACCCCAAGTGCCATTAGAGGTTAATTTATATTTTTGTGCTGTTATTATAATTACTAGACTTCATGTAATATTTTTCTTAAGTTTCATCAAAAATAAATAACATTCTGGATCGTTATAGATAGAGAAGTCGATATAGCCATGTCCGTCTGTATGTTGAAATCAACTTTCTGTACACCCCAAATAACTTACAAACATAATTGATACATCAATATATACAGAATTCTTCCGGCTCGGTCGCTATTTAAAATCGAGAAAATCGGCTCTCAAATGGCTGAGATATATGAAAAAACCAGGACAACCTCGATTTTTGGCTTATTTTTTATCTATATCTGGATTACTAAGTCATTAATATAGTCAATACGGATATCTAATGATAGATATTTCAAAGTCCATTGCAATGATGTATATAATGCTATAGTAATTTGGACCTACAATCAGGGACCGAAAATAATAATTATTCTTGAAATTTCAAAGGAAAAAAGCCATCACTAGAAAATATCGGAGAGTCAAGTCAAGCATACCATTTTGATCGTTTTCAACTATATTTTCATAAATTAACATGATTTTTAATTTCTTGATTTTTATTTTTTTTGTCAAAAATAATTGTTATTTTTTGATTTTTATTTTTTTTGTCAGAAATATTTGTCAAACTTTGAGTTTTATTTTTTTTGTCAGAAATAATTGTTATTTTTTTGTGATACATATTTGTCACACTATGATTTTTATTTATATAGTCTGACAAATATGTATCACAAAAAAATAACAATTATTTCTGACAAAAAAAATAAAAATCAAAGTTTGACAAATATTTCTGACAAAAAAAAAATAAAACTCAAAGTTTGACAAATATTTCTGACAAAAAAAATAAAAATCAAAAAATAACAATTATGTTGTGATTTTTATTATAAATGTCATAATTGTTACGGTCCCTGCCTACAATGGGTCAAATCGGGCAAAAACTTTTTTAAACCCGAAATTCGTTTACCAAAAAAATTTTATTGTAAAAAATTAAAAAAAAATTTTAAATTTAAAAAAAAAGAATTTCGAAAAATTTTTTTTTTTTAAATTCTGAAAAAAAAAATTATTTTTGTTTACCTAAAAATATTTAAAATTTTTATTTTAAAGTATAATTTGGTGAAGGGTATATAAGATTCTGCACAGCCGAATATAGCTCTCTTACTTGTTTTTGTGTCATTTGAAGTTCATGTTTCATTTATAAAGCAAAGCGAAATGGACAATTGACTACATTACACATCCCATGTAATCTAGCTTGTGTACAACTGTCACTTTCTAGATCCTAGAAATTTGTCAAAAACGAACTCATTTATATTTCCTTTTAAATATTAATTTATGAATTTGTTATTTTAATTTTTCCATTAGTTTTTTTCTTAAATTTCATTAATTTCTTATACACACAATAAGTATATTAAATCCAATTAGATTTACATTTTTTATATTTATTTTCAACTTATAGCATTATAATAACTTTATGAAAAAGCTTTTGTAGCTTTTTAAGTAAAAATTTTAATACTGGCTTTAAATAAGATTTATTTAAAAACGAAAATCTTTATACATGTATTTACAAGAAAATAATATAGATATGTACAAAAGAAAATAACAAAAGATGACCAAGAAATTAATTGGCTTAAGGTTGGAAATGTTTGTATCCAGGTTTATACATAAATATCTTTCTTTACCTTGTATACATAGTAAACAAAATCTTAAATTTATAATAAATACATATAAATAATATAGATGCTTTGAATTTTTATGCATAAAATAAAAAATATAACAGATTAAAATCTAAATATATTTATATGTAGCTAAGTATGCAGGTATTGTATATAGATGTACGATTATTTGTATTTATATTGTTTTGTTGTTGCCTGTTTCGACATGTTTTTGCAGTAAATATTAAATAATTCCTGGAATATTGTAAAACAATTGTTTAGCAACAAAAACAATTCTCCTTTTATTGTTTCACATTTTGCAAGAAAATTAGCAAGAGTTCTCAAAGACAATAATCATTGTTTTGCGTAAAGATTTGCTTTCAAACTGCAACATTTTATTTTTTTATGAAATTTTCTTCAAGTATAGCATGCAGAAAATTTACTCAATGGACATTCTTTTGTGCAAGAAAGTATTTTTCATTCTCTGTATGTTGAGGTTTCTTGAAAAGATAATTAAAATATAGTTTTTTTGTTGTTGTTGTTGTTGTTTTTTACACAAATCTTAACAATCAACAAAATGTTTAAAATTTAAATGTAAGATTATTTGTGTAAAATAAAATAAATTGCTCTTTAAAAATCTTAACATTGTTTAAGTATTTTTACTTTAAGTGTTTGGGTTAGATTAGTTAAAGATAATTTACAAATATTTGCAAAATACCCTACACAGGGGTATTTTCAAAACAGTTTATTGATTTTAACAATTGAAATAACATAAAATTTTATGAATTGAAGTCAACCTAGTAATAAGACTTGTTAGGTGAAAATAGTAAAAATAATTGGACGCTAGTAGTCAATGTATCCCTTATAGACAGTAATCGTCACAAATGTCTTATCACTTAGCTGACTCCAATTTATATATTTTCGGTCATTATACACGTATGAGCTCTATGTAGTGCAGATAGAAGTCTATTGGTTACTTTATACATCCTAGGTAATCTAGCGTGAAGTCAATCGTCACTGAAGTGTATCTAAGTAATCTACAGTGTAGTCACTTTAAACGTTTATTTTGTACTGCATTTTTTTTTGTGAGTAATTCATACAAACTGGTTTTATACAAATTAAGTTGATATAATTATCATACAGTTTATTTTCCTTTTGCTTAATTATACTGACATCCCATGTAACCTAGCCTGAAGTCAATTGTCTCTTTAGTGTCTCTAAGTAGCCTAGAGTGTAGTCTCTTTACACGTTTATTTTGTATTGCAGTTTAAAAAGAGTTGTCGGGGGAAGATATATTTACAAACGATCGGTTATTTGAGTCTCTATGAGATGTCTGTTTAACTGACTATTTGAGGTCAATTACCTATGTGAATCCAATGCCTTGACTACTTTGGACCAGCTACAAACAGTCTCATTGTAATCCTTAAATATCAAATGACACCCTGCTTAGGACATGCACGTATTAAAATACCTAGTTACGTTGCTAGTTATCTAACTAGTTGTAACCCTAAAGCAGGGTCGCCCAAAATCACAATTCCCTAGCACGCGTAATAGGGCAAGAAAATTCTGCTGACGTTACTTTGATACACATACACTATAAGCTTACTTGTGTGTTTTCTTATAATGATCATGGGTTTTTTTGGTTTGTTTTCATCTCAGAGAACAAATTCAGTTTCTCAGTGTACGACATTCATATGTTGAGTTGATTTTTATTCTCCGCTGTTTTAATAACACAACCAAAGCTTTGATGGTATCCCAGCAGTTCTAGGAGACAGTCCCGAACTAGCGATTTTACCCATCATGTAGGATGGGAACTAGTTACTTCAATAGCTACGTGACTAGTTATTTTAACACATGCTTGTCCTAAGCAGGGGTTCAATTGACCCTTATTGACTACAATGAGACTGTCTACTAGCTGGTCCAAAGTAATCAACGCATTTGATTCACATACTGCTTGAAAAACGTCAGTTACCTTACTAGCTTCCTAAGTGTTAACTTGATCAGCTCCATAACTGGTTATTTTAACATGTACGAGTGCTAATTGACCTTAAATAGTCAGCTAAAAGACATATCATAGGCAGCCCAAAAAAACGATAGCTTGTAAACAAATCTTTCTTCGACAACACTCCAATGGATTGCTTCTGGTGGGTTAAATAACTAATTTCTAAGGTGCAGTACAAAATAAACGTTTCAAGTGACTTCACTCTAGGTTACTAAGAGACACTGAAGTGACTATTGACTTCATGCTAAAATACTTGGGACATCAGTATACTTAAGCAAAAATAAAAATTAACTGTATGGGAATTATATCAACTCAATTTGTATAAAACCAGTTTAAACGAATTACTCCCAAAACGTTTAAAGTGACTCCTATATTACTTAGAGACACTTAAGTGACAATTGTCTTCACGCTAGATTACCTGGGATGTATTAAGTAACCAATAGTCTTCTCTCTGCACTACAAAGAGCACATACGTGTCAAATGACCAAAATATATAAATTGGACTCAGCCAAGTGATAAGACACGATTACTGTCTATAAGGGATACATTGACTACATGGTTAACTGCTGGGATGTGTTTGGGCACCATTGCCCTAAATGATGGGTAAAATCACTACTTCGGGACAGTATTATAGAACTGTTGCGTCGTTTTAACATTTTTACACATGCGCACACATTAATTCAGTCATTGAATTGTATAAAAATATGGCATACTTTTAGGCTTTAAAGTAATTTAAGTAAAATTAAATTATTTAAATATATGTTAAACATTTTAACAGATTTTCCTTAATTTCAAAGCATTATGATGCAGGCTACTAGAAAATTTAAAAAACAAAATAATGGCTTTTATAACCACTTTGACTTTTTTTAGCCACCTGTAGCTCATAACATTCCTTAAATCTCCTATTACTATATATAAATAAATAAAATACAAAACTACTTGTTTATTAAATTCTTTAATATTTATATAATCTTCTTTCTAAGAATTAAAGAAAATTGAACTTTTCTTGTTATTTATTTCTATATATATATTTTTTTATCTTCTAAGAAGAAAAAAACACAAAATTTGTTCATTTTATAGATTTCATATTATGTTTTTTTTATTTATTTTTTTTTTTTTTTTGATTCAAACTTTATGTGGCATCCTTGTGCAAACAGTTCATCATTTTGTAGCTGCAGCTTGTGTGACAGTTGAATGCTATAAACTTGACAAATTATATCGAATTTTATATGAAAAGTTTTTTCCTTCGTTAAAATTATTAAAGTCTTCTTCTGTGGTTTATTGAGAGTTAAAAGAAGGACTAAGATTTTGTTTTTTTTTGTTTTTTTTCTTAGTTTGTAACAAATGTTTGCTTAAAAGTTTGTCATTTAAAGTTGAAAGTAAATTTTGTGTTCTTTTTTTTTCTGTTAAAGTTTAAATTCAAGTTGTTGGATTGTTGTTGTTGTGCAAAAAAAAAAAAAAAAGGGAATTAAGTGTAGAGATTTAAAGAAGGTTTTTGCTAAGGCATTTTTTATGGCATTGAAACAGATAATTGATGGGTTGTGCAAAAGCGCAAAATGCTATTTATAATTGAAGGTGTTTTAGAGTTTTCAAAAAGGAAATAAAATGGATTGTTTTTTTATATGTATGTCTTAACTGAGTTTTTCCTTAAGAAAATAATAAATAAAAAAAGTTGTAAGACTTAAAGAAGGGAATTGTAAATAAGAAATTTTGTAATAGAAACAAATTTATTATACAAAATGTGAGAGTTGCTCGAAAGAAATAGATAAGTTACACTATTGTTTTCAACATTAATAGTTAGCTTGTTGTGATTTGTAGTAAATATGTGTAGAAAACCACATGATCCGCGAACTTCGCCATTATTACGCTGAGGCCCATTTCTGGATGAATTGGTACGTAAACAAACAAAATTGTCGAATTTGTGACGAGTTCCAAGAGCGTCCGAAACATCCCGAAAAAGTTGTTGGGCTAGCGGCATCATCGGTCTTTATTTCTTTGAGAACGACGTTGGCCAAATCATCACTGTTATCGATGATTTCCAACTTGTTTTGGCATAGATTGGATGATATCAACATGTGCTTTCAACAGGACGGCGCACATTGGTTGAAGAGTGGCCGAAATTCATTTTTTTCAGGTTCGCCGATTTGAATAATTTGTTGGTATTTTGTTGTCAGATATCTGAATATTATGATTCCGTAATATTAGGCTGATATATTTATTATTTGTTTGCACAGACACGCTCGAAGATCATATATGTTCGCTTGCTTAAAATGCCATGCAAATTTATTGTATATTCAATCTTTTGGTACAATCACAGTAAACCTTTCATTTGACTTTGTTGTATATTTTCGTAAATGACAATTGTCATAGATGAGATTTGCATTAAAAAAGTTGGAAAAAGTGTCATATAAAAAATTTAGTAGAACAAAATATATACAACATCAAAATTTCAATGTTCATCAACTTCAGTGGACTGCATCTTTTTAGCACTGTGGAGCGCTGTTTAACGAAAGATGTCAAATTACATCTTGAAGTCTCAGGTAAAAGTTGAAAAAAAAATTCAGCTGCTCCCACCAGCTCCTTTCCAAAAAAAAAACAGTAAAAACTATAAAGTGATAAAATAACAAAACATGAATTTTCGTTCATGCATGGTGTTGTTGCTATCTTTACTGTTTAAAATGATTACATAATGTAATATACATACTAGTCAAGAAGCTATTCTGCCAATAGTGTGTCTCTATCTAAAGGCCCTTATTTAATGATTTCATTCATTTTTGTTAAAAAACTATTAAAAGACTATGCTTAAATTACTTATTCATGTTTTTTCTATGGGTGATGGGCGTAACAGTGGGCGGATCAGGTATATATTTTCAGGAGCCCATTCTAAATTTATAATATTTATTTTTTGTGAAAATTGAGTTGATGCATTAAAAATCAAGGAAGTTATGCCACTTTTTCAATACAAGTGGTATGGAAAGTGGGCGTAAAAGTGGGCGGATATTTTTCAAATTTCACACAAATGATTCTGAGTGTTCAAAAATGCTACGTGCCAAAAAGCAATGCCGTAGGTCAAAATTAATTTTCACTTTGCATGGGAGGTGGGCGTAAAAGTGGGCGGATCATTTTCATTTTTCCATTTTTTTCTTAATTCAAATAAAAAATGCCTATGTGCCAAGTTTCATTGTCCTTCTTCTTCTATTTTTAGCCGCTCGTTCTATGAAAATCAACCAATGTGCGGCGCTACGTGCCAAGCAGATCATGTTACATAGAGAATGTCCTATGTGGCACGAGAGATTAGATTTTTTCTTGTGGGGTTTTCTTAAGTCGCAGGTCTATGTGAATAAATCACAAACCACAGCGGTCTCAAAGCCATGCTATATGCCATACACGATGTTATATTCCATACATAATGACATCGATAGACATTTAAAACGAATAAAAAATTTTTGTTTTATTTAAATATAAAGATAGGAAGCGCTTAATGAAACAGCCTTTATAATAATTCCTTGATCATGTTCGTGTATTGTTTAAAATATTCTAAAATGTAATTGAGTTCTGTTCGGCCTTATATTGAACATGTTTGAATAAAATCAGTCAGCCATGCAAGAAATCTTTACTGAGCAATGCTTTCTGCACCGCAGAAACATTAATAAAAACATTGTTGTCGAATTTTGAACTATTTCAGTTTTGTTGGAAGTTATTTCACATTTTCAGGGACAACTCATTTTATACCCTACACCACCATAGTGGGGAGGGTATAATGGATTTGTGCAGATGTTTGTAACGCCCAAAAATATTAGTCTAACACCCACCTTAAAGTATACCGAATCACTTTCTGAGTCGATTAAACGATGTCCGTCCGTCTGTCTGGCTGGCTGGTTGGCTGTCCATGTAAACCTTGTGCGCAGAGTACAGGTCGCATTTTTGAAGATATTTCGATAAAATTTGGTCCATATAATTTTTTCTGCCCAAGGACGAACCCTATTGAAACTGGCTGAAATCGGTTCATTATTTCACCTAGCCCCCATACAAATGTCCTACCAAAATTTGACTTTATCGGTCATAAATGTTTAATTTATATATGTATCTACACAAGTTTTTCTCTAAATAAGTTTTATATATACAGAATTCATGTCACCAAATTTTATGATGATCGGTCCATAATTAGTCATAGCTCCCATATAAGGCCTGCTTCCGATAATCACTTTAACGATCATAAATCTCCTAAAAATGTTAGTATACACATAAAATTCAACATAAATAACTTTCATATAGACATTAATCACACTACCTAATTTCATGGTGATCGGTCCATAATTGTTCATAGCTCCCATATAAGGCCCACTTCCGAAAATCGCTCACGAATATGAATTATTGAAATTTTGAAAGAAAAATGTTTTTGCTCATTTCTTAGTGTAGGGTATTATATGGTCGGGCTTAACCGACCATACTTTCTTACTTGTTATTATTATAAAACTGCCAATTATTGGGAGTGATTTCATTTTACACTTCAGGAGTTATTTAATTGTTTAATTGTTGGGAATATGAAATATGTTATTGGGAGTTATTTCACGGTACCTTAAAAAGATGCTACAATTTACTTGAGCTGTGTTTGACATTACATTAAGCATGTTTAGTGGACACGGCATGAATTGACAATGTTTAAGCATGACACTTGTTGTCTTGTTAGACTTCGTCTTTGCTGTATGATAAGTAAAATATTTGAAATAAAATTGATTTGATACAATGTACATTTAAGCTTCACCTAATAACAACTTGTTCTGTTCACTTTTCATAAATCCTTAAACATGTTGTAAAACTTTAGTTCCCAAAAATTGATTAAACTTTAAGCAATCTTTTTGATTTGACAATTTCTCTGAAATACTGCATCAAATATTTTTATAGATAGAAATTTATTTTTAGCAATTTTTGTCTTATTTTTGCTGATTTGTTATTTTTTTTTTTTCTTACGTAGTTCATACTAATTTTGAGTTGTATTTTTACTACCTTTAAAACAAAGTAAAAGTAGCAGCAGTTCTCCAGCATACACACACACAGCTGTCGGTATGTGTGTTTGCTGTATATATGTATCTGTAGTAGTGTATACTTCCGGCTTTTGTCTGTTGGGTTAAAATATGCTCTATTTCCTGTTTTATTTATGCTTGAACACTTTTATTTCTCTAAAACTGAAGCGCATATAGACAGTAAGGATTAAATGATGATAAAGATTCTGCTTTAGTTTCTATCGTAGAATATGAAAAAAAAAAATAATAATATTTTTTCTAACTCATTTTACATACTCTGAGAACGTTAGAATAAATACACAATGTATTGTATGGTTTTTGGTGAAGAGTATGTCTATTTGTGTGTGTGTATTCTATATCACTTACTTAGAAAAATATTAAAGATTTTTTTTTTTGATTTTTTCTTCGGTATCATACTACTGCATGGTTGATGCTGCTGTTGCTTTTTCCAGTTTTTTTCTTCATTTATTTGTAGTTTTTTTTGTCTTGTTTGTGTTTTTTTGAATCCTTTTTGTGCTTTGTATATTAAGGCATGTCCCATAAATGAATTATGCGACATTTGTTGGAAATTGCTTCCTAATCTCTAACATCCTTTTGCTTTTCATACACATCCATATGTATGTACATATGAACATTTGAATGAACAAACTTACACAACGTACATACATTCATACATATGAGAGTACAATTGTACAATTCTTAAATGTGTGTGTGTGAGTGTAGTTGGTAAGTTCTCTTTAAAATGTATGAGTAGAATTTCTTTTTATTTTTCCAAAACGTTATTCATATGAATTTAAAATGTATTTACTTGTGTTTTAGTCTGTGTTGGTGTTGGTGTTTGTGTATTTGTATTAGTCTATTTGTAAAATGCATTAGTTGGCCTTGCAGTTCAATTTGTCTTTCTTTTAATGCCTTTTATTTCTTAGATTGCACTGTGGGTTTAACATATACCCAGAATAAACTTTTACTATATGAAGAGCTAGTGGAAATAAAAATATTTCTTTAATATTTGACCTAAGATCATTTGTTATTTACTTCTAAAATGAAGAAAGCTAAATTAATCAATCATATTATAAATTTTAGATCATAAAAGTGGTTATATTTCGAACTAACTTGATTGTAATATAGCTAAGATCTTTATAATTTTCAAAAACGTCTGAAATTGTTCAAGTTTATTGCTTTATTGCAAAGCCACATATAATAGCAATCATTAAAATCGATTGATTGTATTTGAATTTATTCATAATTAAGTGCATTCGCTCATTTTCACAAAATTTTAGGTTTTTGTTTCATATACATAAAATTGAGTAGTTAATGTTCTTCTTTCGATTGATTGAATTTTTAAAACATTTTCCCATACTATGTACACATTTTCACGTATACATTGCGTTTAAATCGGCTCAGTAGTTTCGTAGTTATAATAACAATTTGAAGCAAAAAATATATTTTTTACGTGAAAATAAAAAATTTTTATGTTTTAAAAAAATCATAAAAAATCGAAAACGGCAGAAATTGTTCAGGTTTATTGATTTATTGCAAAGCCACATATAATAGCAACAACATGAGATATCTATCATAAAAATCGATTGATTCGTTTTGAATTTATTTACAATTAAGTGAATTCGCTCCTTTTTACAAAATTGTAGGTTTTTGTTTGATATACATAAAATTTTGTAGTTAATGTTCCTCTTTCGATTGATTGAATTTTAAACACATTTTCCCTATAATATATACAAATTTTCACGTATATATAGCGTTTAAATCGGCTCAGTAGTTTCGGAGTTATAATAACAATTTGAAGCAAAAAATATATTTTTTACATGAAAATAGCAATTTTTTTTTTTTAAAAATCATGAAAAATCGAAAACATCAGAAATTGTTCAGGTTTATTGCTTTATAGCAAAGCCACATGTAATAGGAACAAAATAAGATATCGATCATAAAAATCGATTGATTATTTTCGAATTTATTTACAATTAAGTGAATTCGCTCATTTTCACAAAATTGTAGGTTTTTGTTTGATATACATACAATTGAGTAGTTAATGTTCTTCTTTCGATTGATTGAATTTTTAAAACATTTTCCCCATACTATGTACAAATTTTCACGTATATATTGCGTTTAAATCTTCTAAGTAGTTTCAGAGTTATAATAACAAATTGAAGCAAAAAATATATTTTTTACGTGAAAATAGCAAATTGTTTGTTTTAAAAAAATCATGAAAAATCGAAAACGGCAGAAATTGTTCAGATTTATGGCTTTATCGCAAAGCCACATATAATAGCAACAACATGAGATATCAATCATAAAAATCGATTGATTGTTTTTGAATCTATTCACAATTAAGTGAATTCGCTCATTTTCACACAATTGTAGGTTTTTGGTTGATATACATAAAATTGAGTAGTTAATGTTCTTCTTTCGATTGATTGAATTTTTAAAATATTTTCCCCATACTATATACAAATTTTCACGTATATATTGCGTTTAAATCGGTTCAGTAGTATCGGAGTTATAATAACAATTTGAAGCAAAAAATATATTTTTTACGTGAAAATAGCAAATTTTTTTGTTTTAAAAAAATCATGAAAAATTGAAAACGGCAGAAATTGTTCAGGTTTATTGAATTATTGCAAAGCCACATATAATAGCAACAATATGAGATATCTATCATAAAAATCTATTGATTCGTTTTGAATTTATTTACAATTAAGTGAATTCGCTCCTTTTTACAAAATTGTAGGTTTTTGTCTGATATACATAAAATTTTGTAGTTAATGTTCTTCTTTCGATTGATTGAATTTTTAAAACATTTTCCCCTTACTATATAAAAATGTTCACGTATATATTGCGTTTAAATCGGCTCAGTAGTTTCAGAGTTAAAATATCAATTTGAAACAAAAAAAAAATTTTTACCTGAACATAGCAAATTTTTTTGTTTTAAAAAAATCATGAAAAATCGAAAACATCAGAAATTGTTTAGATTTATTGCTTTATCGCAAAGTCACATGCAGTAGGATCAAAATGAATTATCAATCATAAAAATCTAATGATTGTTTTTGAATTTATTCATACTTAACTGAATTCGCTTATTTTCACAAAATTGTAGGGTTTTGTTTGATATAGATACAATTTAGTAGTTAATGTTCTTCTATCGATTGATTGAATTTTTAAAACATTTTCCCCATACTATATACACATTTTCACGTATATATTGCGTTTAAATCGGCTCAGCAGTTTCAGAGTTATAATAACAAATTGAAGCAAAAAATATATTTTTTACGTGAAAATAGCAAATTTTTTTGTTTTAAAAAAATCATGAAAAATCGAAAACATCAGAAATTGTTTAGATTTATGGATTTATCGCAAAGCCACATATAATAGCAACAACATAAGATATCAATCATAAAAATCGATTGATTGTTTTCGAACTTATTTACAATTGAGTGAATTCGCTCATTTTCACAAAAGTGTATGAGTAGCAAAATATAGAAATAAAAATTTAAATATTTTTATAAAAAAGACCTCAAGCTTTTAATTATTAAAGTTTCTGTTTTAAGCCATTATAAAGTTTTTATATATGTGAACTTAAAACTATCACAATTTGAAATGTTACTGTCATCTGACTTAAATAATTGAGACTTGATTTTTATCTTGATTAATTATTTAATTCAAATGACTTTATAGTGAACAATTCTACAGTCTGAATGGATTCCAGTTATTTAACTTAGATAAAAACTCAAATTGTGTAAAGCTTTAACTACGAATGCATTGGTGTATTATTTTCATAAAGCTACACGAAGCAGCTTTTTTAA
This sequence comes from Calliphora vomitoria, assembly GCA_942486065.2. Lineage (NCBI taxonomy): Eukaryota > Metazoa > Arthropoda > Insecta > Diptera > Calliphoridae > Calliphora > Calliphora vomitoria. Next base: position 43,763,466 of record OW818032.2, on the reverse strand, counting down.
AGCTGGCGTGCTACTAAAAGAAATGTATGTTTACTTTGAACTCTTTGCTGAGAGCAACTTTGGCGTTCGTGTTGTGTTTGTGTAAAACCACGATTAATGTTCGTTACCCTTGGCTGTGTTTAATTCTTGTTAGCTTAAAGTAGTGGTCGGCACAAACATTGGTAAATATTGGAAAATATTGTTTTTTAAGCACAATCTCCAATTTGCATCCATCCCTTTTAACAATTTGAATGAGTCTCGCTCACATTTGTTATGTATACATCTGAATAGTCTTTAGCATTCGGCCTCTGGTGTTAGTAGAAACATGGCGCCTTGGGTCAAAATGTCAGAGAATTTTAAAAAAGAGTTTTCTAAATACTCAGGTTTAAAAAAATCAGCAAGGAATTGAAATCATCTACTGGAAAGTCTTCGGAAAATAATCCACAAATGTGAAATTTTATTTTTAACAAGCCATAGTGCAGTAACATAGGTTTCTTATTTCATTACAACTATATAAAATCATACCAATATAAGGACTTAAAGGTGGTAATATACCAAAACATAAATATACATCTTAATATATAATTTCGTAAGCACTGGTATGTATGTCTGTTTTTTTTATAGCGTTTTCTGAAACTCTAATTATAAATCTAATAGTTCATCACGGCTAACGGAGACCTTTTATAAATGAATATTCCAGGTAGAGCAACTATTTTAAGAGCTAGATTTAAGAGCTTTTCTACTATATCACAGAAAAATTGTGTCTTGTTAAGCATATCCCACCCTAATGAATATCTCCATACACATATACACCTCAACCTACCTGTATGCCATAAAACATTTACCTTAAAACCAATAGACATTGTATAATATTTACTTATATATGAATATCTTTACATCTTTTTCTCCTCCTTGTCTTTCTAACCAAAGTCTTTTCTAACACACATATAGATTTTCAAAATATTGTTGCATTAAGTATTTAATATACAATAAAACTGCATCTATCTATTTATATAAATACAAAAATTCCTTTTCTATGTATTTGGTTTATGTGGTCTAACCAATAGTTTTTATGTGGTCGAGTTTGTATAAAAGTGCCAGGATTCTCACTGCTATGTATAGAAACCTCCAGATTGAAATACAACATGAAGTAAAATGCTTGTTTCTTTTAATATTTTAAAAGAGGTTTTTACTAACATTAAATCTAACATGATTTCATGTAATATTTAATATTTGAGATATGTGTGTATCAAACATTTTAATATTATTTTTATTTATTTGTTCAGTTAGATATTTTCCTTTTAATGGCTCTAAAGAAAAATTTATAATTAAATTTATTGTTTATACAAAATATAAAACTTACTTGTTGCTAAAGGTCCGCATTTGGCTTCATCTTTGAATGTACAGTATTTTTGTAAATCATCAAAGTAGAGACCAGAGGGACAACGATTTAGATAGGGATAACCATCAACACACTGAAAGAGATAAAATTATGATTATTATAAATTTAATGGAACTCAAATTTAAATAAATAAATCCTTAGCTTAGAAAGTAATTGTGCTTAGTCAACATTAAATAACTTTATTCCTAGAATATTATTGCATTTTTGGGAAAAATTTTGTGACAACGGAAACTGTGCTATTGAAGGGGGGTCACACGATATATATTTCATATGTATTGGGACATGTATTTGATACATATGGAATTCCATGTGTATGTCAAAATTCACGTTATATATACGATTCATAATTTACACGTTCACACGTACATATGTAATTGCGTGTGACATAACCTCTATTAAGTAGTTTAAAGAATTGTTGCTTTTTTTAACTAATAAATATATTTAATTTGTTAAAACTTATTTTGTTATGATTTTTCTCTACTCTTTTTTGTTTTGTCTTTTTTATTATACCCTTCACCTTCGTGAGAAGGGTATATATAAGTTTGTCATTCCATTTGTAATTTCCACAATATTAATTTTCCGACCCTATAAAGTATATATATTCTGGATCCTTATAGATATCGGAGTCGATTAAGCCATGTCCGTCTGTCTGTCTGTTGAAATCAATTTTCTGAAGACCCCAGATATCTTCGGGATCCAAATCTTCAATAATTCTGTCAGACATGCTTTCGAGAAGTTTCCTATTTAAAATCAGGAAAATCCGTAATAACGGATATGAGCAAAAATCCGAGACAACCTCTATTTTTGGTCTATTTTTGATCTATATCTCGATTAATAAGTCAAAAATATAGACAATATGGATATCTAATGATAGATATTTCAAAGTCCATTATAACGATGTATATAAGGCTATAGTAAGTTGGACCTACATGGATCAAAATCGGGAAAAATAATTTTTAACCCAAATTTTTTTTTCACAAAAAATATATTTTTGTCATACATTTTTTTCACTAATATATTAAAAAAAATTTTTAAATTAAAAAAAATTTTGTGAAAAAATTGGAAAACATTTAAAAAAAATTTTTAAAAATTGAAAACAAAATTTTTTTAATTTTATTTTAACGTATAATTTGGTGGAGGGTATATAAAATTCGGCACAGCCGAATATAGCTTTCTTACTTGTTTTTCTCTCAGTCAGTATTGTATTTTTAAAATACAGTTGGTTAAGCCGAGTCGTGAAATATTAGGACATTATGACACAAGAGACCTTGCGGATTTACCAATTGTTAAACACACGAAAATAGAACATGCTCTAATTGCCAAAAATGTCATAAAGCATACACATGCATTTTACATACACAATGTTTCATATAGATCACATGGTATGTACATGTTTACATGTGGAAAAATGTACCAATACATGTCACAAAACACATGCAATGCATACCGTGTGACCCCCCTATTATATTGTGTTGTCGCTTTTTCAATTTTACGAACACACACAACTCATTGTGAGTAGTACAACAATAACACCTTCTACATGCTCATCATACGCAATCAAAAACAAGAAGCAACTACTTTTAAAACTAAATTTTCGTTCATAGCTAAACCATTTATGAATATATTTTGTCGATTTTTAATATAAAAGATGAGTTTAATATTCAAACAGATGTAATTGAGACACATTTTCTTCCAATATAAATCCTGAATGTATCAAACATAATTATTTAATAGTGATTAAAAGCAACGGTCATCTAATAACCAATACATTATGTAAAATCATGTAACGCTTGAAAAATATACAATTTTCTTTTATCGAGCATGTTTGAAGAACAGGATACGACTTTACAATGTTTGGTGGGACTCTTATCGCTGTGTTAAAAATTTAATATCTGCAGGCCTAAGCACTCTTGCAAATAGGTACTGCATCAGGCATGAAAATTAAATTTTTGTTCGATACCAAAATATTATTTAAATATAACTTTTTTTACTGTCAAAGTACTAATATTTAAATATCTAATTATTAGCATATATGCGTAGTTTAGTGGAGCTTAGCGTCTGTAGAATATACTGTTATACATAAATTGTTCGATAGAAAAAAGGGCAGTTTTCCATAGAAAATATTGTTTTACGCAATTTTTTTTTGTATTAAAAAAAATTATACACAAATTTATTTATAAAAAAACTGTTATACCCAAAATTTTCTATAGAAAAAACTCTTATACAAGCACAATTTTCTATAGAAAAACTGTTAAACGGACAATTATTTACAGAAAACAACCGTTATGCAGCAAATTTTCTAAAGAAAAAACTATTATACAAAAAATGTTTGATAGAAAAAACTGTTATACACAAAATTTCAATCGAAAACAGTTTTAAACAAAATGTTCGATAGTAAAATGATCTATAGAAAAAACTGTTATACACTAAAGTTTCTATAAAAACAAACTGTTATACACAAAATGGTCAATATAAAAAACTGTTATACACAAGACAAAACTGTTATACAAAAAATTTTGTAGAGAAAATACTGTCATACATAAAAATAATTAAAGAAAAAACTTTAATACATAAAACTTTGTATAGAAAATATTGTTATGCATAAAATTGTCTATAGAAATAACAGCTATTCATGAAATTTTCTATAGAAATAACTGTCATACATAAAATTATCTAAAGCTACTACAAACAAACTTTTCTATATAAAAAACTGTTATACAAACTGAGGAAAAAATGGTTGTACAGACAATTTTGTATAAAATAAAACTGTTATACACCACATTTTCTATAGACAGAATGGTTATTCTTGTTTTTCGTTTTCTATAATTACAGAAAATACCATTATTTTCTTGACATCTAACAACAAAATAAACCGGATTATCAGAACAATACGTCTTTGCAATACTCAAACGTATTAAGCTTCTTTACAATGAATCTTATTTTCAATACAACGAAATTAAACGAAAGAAAAAAAGTTTAACAAAACATGAATGGACATGCTTATTTCGAACAACAAATCCTTATGAGTCTGTAGAAATGTGTAAATTTGTTTATTTAAATAAAATATTGGGTGTATGACTAAAAAATGCGGGTTTTCTTTTGAACGCGGTTTTTGTTTGTAATAATTTATATCCATTTGGAAGGGTACATATCTGTAATTTATTCTCACTTATTGAACATTATAGTGTAAACAACAAAGATTTTTTTTGCTTCGAAAATGTTATATTTTGTACCAACATAGCGTCATATGCGGGAAGTTTTGCTTTACTACTTTAATTTGAAAAAATGTGCCACTGAATCACACCGATTACTCGCCAAAGCTTATGGTGAATGAGATCTATCGGTGTCAATGTGCGAGAGATGGTTTGTTCGGTTCAAAAGTGGCGATTTTGACACGGAAGATAAAGCCAACCAAAAAAGCTTGAAGACCAAGAATTGGAGGCATTGTTGTAAAACTCAACAAGAGCTTGCAAAATCAATGGAAGCTAGTCAAGCAGCAAATTTCATAAGCAGGGAAATTGGGTACCATACGAATTGAAGCCGAGAGACCTTGAAAGACGATTTTGCAAGTACGAAATGACGGTTGAACACTATAAAAAAGAAAATCGTTTTTGCACGAAAGGTAATTCTCTTTATTTTGTAAGAGCAAAAGGATCCTATCCTAGAATGCTGTTGAAATCTAACCAGGCCATCACATTAAACCTGTGCCGCAAACAACTGATTCCTTTGAAGTGAGCATTGGCCGAAAAGCGCCCAGAATATGAGGCCAGACATGAGACCGTAATATTCCATAATGACAACGCATGTTGAAATACCTGTTAAAAAGTATTTAAAATGAAGTGGTTGGGAAGTTTTGCTTCACCCGCTTAACCTTGCCCCGTCCGACTACTATTTGTTTTACGCTTCACTTTTTGAATTGATTCGATCTTGGCCTCAAAAGATGTGCAGTTCATTTGGCTCGGAATCAATATGTTGCCAGAAAGATGAGAAAAGGTCATAGCTAACAATGACCAATACTTTGAATAAATTTATATTGTACAAATGTTGAAAAAATACCGAATTTTTAAGTCAAACACCCAATACAAGAAATTGTTTGAAATTATCAAATGGGACTGAACTTTTGAATATGAAAAAGTATCAAAAGAACTAAGATCTAAACAACGTGTCTATTAGGGTATTCAATTAATCGGGTTTCTGGTTTAATCGGTTAATCTAGCGAATAATTTAATCGGTTAATTTTAAATTATTCGATTAACCGAATAATTTCTTTTTTAATTTTAAATTAAACATAAAATTACGAATCTTGTGTACTTATTTAAACATTTCAACAAAAAAATAAATAATAGCAAAACGAAATAGGGTATTTGAGATTCTTTTTGTATACACATATTAGTTTTTTAGGATTTTAGTGAGATCTTCTGAAATAATCCTTTAAGAAAAGAATATAATTTAAAAGGTTTCCTTTTAAACAATTTTTCTTTTAAACTTGACTTGGAAAAAATCTCTCACTGATTGTAGGTAGATGTTGGAGAAATCAAAAGTAAGGCATGAGAAAACTATCCAATTTCTCAATTCTTTGTTCAGTTTTTTAAAGATATAAAATCCTGCATTATACCATTGGAGAACTTTTTGGATTCTTTAAAAATTTAATACTTTTAATAGTTTTGTTAAGTTCTGATAAAAGACTCGTTTCCGTTTTAGGACAAATTTCATCATTGAACATTCTAGAAAAAAGGTAATATCCAAATTCCTTTTAATCGGTTAATCGACACAAATTAATCGGTTTATTTGTTATTTGAAAATCGGCGATTTTAAATGATTCGAACATATAACCGACCAAAATTAATCGGTTAACCGATTGACGGTTAATCAGTTTAATACCCTGTACTAACAGGAGCACAAAAAATTATTTTTTTGTTAAATTCTTTGAAAAGAAGTAAAATGTTTGTATGGGTTTCTGCAAATTAAATGAAATTTATTTTGATTCTTTGATGCTAAGTAATTTTGAAGGTTTAATAATGAATATTTAGATGTCTAGTAAAACAAATTATTCAATATCTTAAAGGTTCTAAGTTAGCTATTACTAAACTACTTCCAAGTAATGCAGACGGTATGCATTGAAGATAACAAGGTATGTTAACTGGTAATAACTAGTCTGTACCAAATTCATGCTTCCATACAATGGCACCTTAATATTTAATTAATAGGTCACAATCCAATTTTTGTTTTAATCTTCTTTCTTGTAAATGTTTCCATTGCTTTGCAAATGCTTAGAAGATAGTCACATTCTATAAATTTATTTGTTTACTTTTTTTAATAGAAACCCTAGTAAATTTATCTTAGAAATGTATACATATTTGGTTAAAGGTCATGCTTTTGAAAACTGAATATAGTTTTTACAAAATGTTGTCAATGCATTGCCACTTTGTTTTAATCACTCACCTGATAAAAACGACGACAAGTAACGGGATCTGCGTAATTGCCATTGCCAGCTTGTGTAGGACATGTGAAATCCTCCTTTTGAGCTATAAAATTAAATGAAAATAAAAATAAATAAAACATTTATAAATATATTTTAAATACATACAAGTACATATAAAGCAAATAAGCAGTAGTAATTAAAAATAAATTGTTTAACATTTTTCCCATACAATTAAGATACTTCAACTTAAATCATTTTATTTATTTAACTACAACTTTCAAACGTTACAAACAAAAGGAAAACTTTTTTCTTAGAATCTGGCTACAAAAAAAAAAGTACCTACTTGTGTAAAAAGTAAAAAAAAAAAATGTAAACATTTCAAAGTAAAATATATGTGCTTTTTATACATATTTTTATTTCCTGCTATGTGTAGCAGGGGTAAAGTTTTTACGTTTTTTTTTTTTTTACTGAATGCCTGCGTATTTGTATGTTCTGCTAACTATTATGTATAGAATTAAGTTTTAGTTTTTTTGTAGCCTTGAGAATATATGAAAAACTACGTCTGTTTGCTTTTGTTTCCTAAATTACATTCATTCACTCATTCAGACATATGTATGTATATTATATAGAATGAATGTATTTTTAGTTACTTTTTAACTACAAGTTGCATTTTACTGCAAAAAAAAAATATGAAAAAGAAACTGCATTTAGTCATTTATACTACATATAACTGTTACATATAAAATGTTGGCTTTACAAAGTACATGGTTACAGTGAGAGAAATTTTCACTTTGGCAAATGGTTTACTATAATACTTACCTGTGATTAATAATAGAAAATATTGCAGTTTACTGTTATACAGAAAATAATGTTATACACAAAGGCCATAAAGAACAAAGGCCATAAAGTCTCATTTTATAATTTCAAACATAATTTCAAGAATTGGGTGTATGACTTAAAAAGGCGGGATTTTTTCAAATTTTTAGATTTTATTTTGAAACATTTGTACAATATAACTTTATTCAAAATATTGACCATTATTAGCTATGACCTTTTCCCAACTTTCTGGCAACATATGAATTTCGAGCCAAATGAACTGACGCAAATAATAAATCAATCAAGCCAATATCGGATACTCTATTAAAAGGTAAAGAGTGAAACAAATAGTAGTCTGACAGGGCAAGGTAAAGCGGGTGAGGCAAAATTTCCCAAAGGCCAAGTTCCAACAAATTTGGAATGGATAAGTTCCGATGCCTTGCCGAACATTTTGGTTTCCTCCCATTACAGAAAAATTTCAATGGAAAATACTGTTAAACACAAAATTGTTGATTCAATTAAACTGTATTGAATAATATAGAAAATTTTGTGTATACAAAAACTTATGTTGATTACCTTGGTGTGTTGTTTTCCACACATACGGAATTTCTACGAATTTTTAACTAATAGTTAAAATCTTGATTTGCCATCACTCGTACTTACATATGTGTGGAAAACCACACACTTATGTTGATTACCCTCGTGTGTTGTTTTCCACACATACGGAATTTTTACGAATTTTTAACTAATAGTTAAAATCTTGATTTTCCATCACACATATTTACATATGTGTGGAAAACCACACACCAGGGTAAGCAATGTCAGTTTTCAAATATCTCGTTATAAAAAATTATTTTTTAATCAATTAAGCAATTCTCTGTGCTAAATTCATGTGACAAGAAATGTCGATAAATTTAACCAAATTTATAAAAATATCAATATTGTGTGGTTTCCCACACAAGGGTTAATTTCTTCAGCTTTTGTTGATTTGGAAAAAGTAAATAGTTGGCTTGTTTTGGAACCCAATTTTCATATGCCCATTTTAACTTAAACCAGTTATCATCAATTTTTTTAAGTGTATCCCCTTTTAATAACTACTTTCATAAAAAGTTACCTCTGAATGTTACTTAAAACCAAAAAATGCAACTTTTAGAATTAGAAATAATAAAAACCAGTAGACTACATGTGTTCTGGCTATACAAAAAAAGAAGAAAAAAAAAAGGAAAAGCTAAAATTATTTTATACATCTATGAAATTTCTGTTAATAAAAACTAAACTTATGTTTTATGACCTCTAGGCTGGTAATGATTACAAAAAAAAGTAGGAAAAACTTTTTTATTCATATTCAGTTTTAAAGAACTTTTTTTCTATAAAAATACATACGACGTCGTAGATTTGTTTGTCTAACTGTTCAGGGTATTTATTCATTTAGAATTGTGGAGTATGGTAATTTAATTATTTAAAATATTTAAATAGAAAACTAAATTGTTTGTTAAAATCCTAAATTAATAATTGTTCGTATTTAGTATTTATGGAAAAATAATTTTTAATACTCAGTTACGTTAAAAAAAATATTTTTTTTTTTTATTTTTCATTTTAATATATAATTAGTATTTAGTTTAATCTACGTATATGATATATGATAAAATATCGTAAATTTTTTTAAATATTTCAAAATAGAGTTTGCAAGAAAGGAGCCTAAATTAAACAGTTAATTAACTAAGAAGTCTTAAATATTAAATTAATTGAAATTGAAATCAAGGCAGATTAAATATAGAAAGACTAATACCATTCCAAATATTAATTTAGATTAAAAGGGAGACTTAGGCTCGAATGAAATGTCTGCAAATGTTGTTAAACATGGCGTTGAGTGTCACAACAAACATTGTAAGGCCATGCTGTGATCATTAAACATGCTTGATATGACATACGAAGCCAATGCCGAACACAAACTAAGTAGCTTCTCATATGTATTATATAGGACCTTTTTCAACCTTCTGTGCTCTTGTTTTTTATACCCTTCACCTTCGTGAGAAGGGTATATATAAATTTGTCATTCCGTTTGTAATTTCCACAATATACTTTTCCGACCCTATAAAGTATATATATTCTGGATCCTTATAGATAGCGGAGTCGATTTAGCCATGTCCGTCTGTCTGTCTGTTGAAATAAATTTTCTGAAGGCTCCAGATATCTTCGGGATCCAAATCTTCAATAATTCTGTCAGACATGCTTTAGAGAAGTTTCCTATTTAAAATCAGCAAAATCCGTCCATAAATAAAGGAGATATGAGCAAAAAAACCGAGACAACATCTATTTTTGGCCTATTTTTGATCTATATCTGGATTACTAAGTCAGAAATATAGACAATATGGATATCTAATGATAGATATAGAAGTTGGACCTACAATGGGTCAAAATCGGGAAAAATATTTTTTAACCCGAATTTTTTTCACCAAAAACACTTTTTTCATTAATAAATTAAAAAAAGAAATTTTTAAATTAAAAAAAAATTTTTTTAAAAAAATTGAAAAAAACTTATAAAAAAATTTCGAAAAAAATTTTTAAAAAAAAAATAAGAATTTTTTACATTTTATTTTAAAGTATAACTTAGTGAAGGGTATATAAGATTCTGCACAGCCGAATATAGCTCTCTTACTTGTTTTTTAATTAAATTAAATGAAAAAATATAGAAAAAATCAATATATTTCATAATTAATTTTAATAAAACATTATTTGTATGCTTATATACATATATTAGTTTGTGTGTAAATGTATAAATATTAATTGCATTATAATATTTAATAATTATTTAATGTTTTTCTACTCGTACCACTTTAATAATGACAATTAGTTGATTGTACTTTTGTTGCTCTTAACTTTTTTTTAGTATGGAATCAAAATCAAATAATTTATTCAGGCATGCGTAAATTATTCTGTGTTTGTTTCGCTTAATTTTTAGCCCGAAAAAAATCTAGCCAATTAATTAAAATGTTTGATATATTTAAATGAGTTGCATTATCATTAACAAAACTCTATGATATTTGAAAATAAAACAAAATATTTACTAATGCAAATTTTACATCTTTTGGAAGCACTCAAGAAAAAGGTCACGAAAAGCATTGTCTTATTATCTTCTTGTTGAAGACATTAAACACAAAAAAATGTTGTAAAACTCAACAAGAGCGTGCAAAATCATTGGGAGCTATTCAAGCAACAATATCAAAACGTTTGCGAGTAGCAGAATTCATCCAAAACCAGGGAAATTAGGTACTATACAAATTGATGTAGAGTGACCTTGAGAGACGATTTTGCATGTTCGAAATAAAGCTTGAACGCTATAAAAGAAAATCATTTTTGCACCGAATCTATACTAAAGCCAAATATCCATGGGGCTAAAGTAATGCTCTGTATTTAGTGGGAGCTGTTAAAATCTGACCAGACTATCACAGGGAACCTGTACCGAACGAATTGGCCGAAAAACGCCTAGAGACATGAAACCGTAATATTTCATCATGACAACGTTGCAATACCTGTTAAAAAGTATTTAGAATGAAGTGGTTAGACAGTTTTGCCACATCCGCTTTATACGCTTCACATTGGACCAGAGTATCCGATAGTGGCTTGATTCGTTCTTATCCTCAAAAGATGAGCAGTGCTTTTGTAATTCTATAACTTGTTTATGTTTTAATCCGTTTACATCACTGGCTCAGTATTTGTTGGATTAACACATGCATTATTTGTTGAAATTATATTTTTGTTTACAGATTTTGTAATGTAATTAAATGCAAATATATGAAGTGGAACATAATTAAATTAAATATTTACATAATGATTTTTTAATAACTCAATGAATTAGAGAGAATAATCAAAGTCGTAAGTAAGAATCAGCAACATTTTGGGTTGAAATTTGAAGGCTAAAAATGTTTTCTTAACATGACAACAAGAGTGTCACATCAAGCTGTCATGAGGTGCTCTTCAAACACGCAGGACAAGACATTACTAATGGCAATGTTAAGTTGCTATGCCAACTTTAACACATTTTGACTTTGCAACCCAACCATAGCTAAGCTGATGCCAATATTATTAATGTTTGATGAACATGTTTGAATAGCACTGCCTGGCATGGTATATGTTTGGGGTGGCACTTGTCGCCTTGTTAAACAATTCAACCTTTGCAGGCTTTGTTTGAGTCTACACAGCGGAGTACAGCTTGTAATATTTGAGTTAGTAGACAACATAAGGCAATCCGGCCTAGGGCATTGAGATAATCTAGTAAGTATTTCTCCGCCTTTCTAAAGTGTTGATATTAAGAATGGCAATGCAAAGTTTTTTAGCAATCCAATAACAAAATACACACGAAACGCTATTAAATTTTGGATTTGCAATGTTGCAAGACTGTTTATACTTAATAATGAACTCCGCTATTGTCACATTGTGACATTACTATGCAACCCTTGCTAAGTAGAAACAAACATTAGTAATATTGTTACGTTTTTACCTTTTAAAAACGGTAGTTTATTTCCTTTAAATAAACCGTATTCTTTTAATTGGAAATAAAAGCGATCAGTGGTTTAAAAAGTGTAACAACTTTTAATTTACTTACTAGCTTGACCCGGTGCGCTTCGCTACCCCTGTCGTAGTAAAAATCGGTTCAGCCGTTTAGTAATTATTGTTTAAGAACTAAAGGTACCAATTTTACCAGTTTTTCCCCATGTTTATCCCTTTCTGGTAAAAGTATTGAAAAAGGTTATAGCCTATTGACGCTTCCAAGTAAGGATCTACATACGTTCCAAATTTCAATAAAATCGATTTAGCCGTTTAGGCGTGATGCTCAAACAAACAAATAAACAAACAAACTTACAACGACATTTATATATTTATATAGATAGATTTAAATTAACACAACAATTTAAATAGTCACTCTCTTTTAATACACACACTTATATTACACACTTGTAATACAGTTTATGTTAAGTCTAATAGTGTCTACGATATACTGACTCCTCTACAACTCGCGGTTACTATTTATATACACAGTGCTATCTTCTAGAAGTTTCATGAATCATCTACGGACAAAACTAGAATGTTCTATTTCTATAGCTTTTAGCAGCTTTAATGTTAATGTTAGCAGCTTTAACAGTTAATGTCGTCATACCTATAAACAATGTTAACAGCGTTCTATCAACATTGTTGATAAGTAGAAGTTTCTACTGATGCAAGCAGTCGTTACAGACCGTTAAATTCAAATTGATAGTGCAATTTCGTAACAATATCATGCCGAACATGTTTGCACAACACTTGCTAACTTGGGCCATATTTGAGTCACAGCAAAGAAGGGCTTGAAATATTATATAATAGTAGACAACATGGTTTAGTAGTATGGAGTAGGACTTTGAATATATTCTAATATTTCTGCACTTTTCTAAAGTGTTGTTTAAGATCATTGCATAATTTTGAAATTATTTAGCTGAAATTGATATTCTCCTGCCTATGTATGTCAATTGTATTTTAAGCAGCTGTAAAGTCACCTCAATCACAGTTTAATATTTTATCATTTTAAATTTTTGTTCATTATTTTCGCTCATATTTCGCTTAAAATAATAAATCTCTTAACTGTGAATTCTTTATATGGCCAATTTATGAGAGAAGCAAATTTTTATGGGTGACACTACAAGAAATTGGCAAGTATTTAAAGTTAGAGACATAGCTAGAGATATAATGCCAGCAAAAAACTATCATTACCAAGTAATGGCTGAAAATGTTAATAAGTTTAAGTTTCTATATAATTTTTATTATAACTAAGTAATCCTAATTCTCTCAATACTGCTCAATTTTGTTCATAAAGTGCCCAATGAATTCGTCTATACTCCATTGTTAGTATTTTGCCGCCACTTCTTTTTAATAAATCCTGTTCATGAGTGTGTGAGTGTGTTTGGCTTGGTTAAATTGCAGATATGCGTAAAGTTAATGAATGTTTGCACAATTTATTAAACACAAAATAAAAAAGCAGAAACCTTCACATATTTTAGGCCACGTTTTTTTTTTTGTCGCCGTGATTCATTCCCTTTTGCGCAATCGACAGCGTGAATAAGTTATATCGTATTAAGTGTTTTAATGTTGAAGACAAAACCAGAAAAAAATGGCATAAATTACGTTAAATGTTCGCAAAATAAATACAACAATCTGTGGCATAATTTCACGCATTCTTTGGTGTAAAATAAAAACAGAAGTAAAGATTTTTATGAGCTTTAATCGCCTGCTGGTCTGGCCCAAAACCAAGTAAGTATTGTTTTTAAATTTTGTGACCAACATGCAAACAGTAACGTTTCCTTTTTTTGTGCACTGCTTTTTTTGGGATTTATTTTTTTTTTATTTTTTTCTTTCAGATTTGTCGACTGCTTTATGGTTTAACTTTGGACCAGTTTCCCTTTGGTATCAATATTTATTTACCCACTAAAATTATGTGTGCTTTCACATATCCTGGCGTGTGTCCTTTGGTAAAAAAATGCGATAAACCAATTACAGTTTTATGCAGTTTTTTTTCTTCTCTGGCATACAAGTATTTACTTATTTTTGATGTAGATGTCGTTGGGTTTTTTCCATTTTCTGTTTAAAATTACCAGTATTTTGTGGAATATTTTGTGCAGTTATTTCTTTTTTGCAATTCCTTCTTTTGATTTTAATTTTATTGATACTACTTTGGTTGTGTAATTACAATAATGAATTGTATATCAGAAATTATGTAAGATTTTTTTGTATTGCATTTTTTCATTAATGGATTAAAATTTGCCATCAAATTATGGATAAATTGTTACAAAGAAGTTTTAATTTGTAAAAACAAGGTAAAGTGATTTGCAAGGATTTAAAATGAATAATATTTTAAGCATGTTTTGGGAAAATAATAGTAAAGATATTGTCTTTGTTGTGTCACTACACGCGACATGAATGTTTTCGTGAACATTTATATTTTAGGGTGTTCCGAAAGCCAATCTGTGGTTTGTTACCGTACATATATACTGGAATCATGATCCCTAGTTACTTCTCTAATCCAAAGTAATACAAATGGTGCTTCATTGGCCTGTTGTTGCGCTTACTTGTTTAAACTCATTACATATTTAAGTATCTTATAATTTTGTTAATGAATAAACATTAGAATAGTAGACAAATGAGGGTTGATGACCAATTGAGAATGATTTGAAATCAAGCCCTTTCTCAAACATAAAACGTTTCAGCATTATTTCTTATACATTTTGAATAAAACTCTTTTTCAACGAGATTTTGTTCTTATTCATGTTTAAGTATGTTTAAAGTAGTATCCTTAAATCTAAAAATCCAGGGTTTTTCCCTACAATTTTGGTTTAAAATTAAATTTGTTTTTATAAAATTTTAATGGAAAATCCAAATTTAATCAATTTCATACTTCTTTTATAAATTTTTATATAATTGACAATTTGTTTTCTACTTGTTGTGTTTTTTTTTTATCGCTACATACTGTTATTTAGTAGATAAAAAGGTAAAACTATTTATTTAAAATTTTTTTAAAATATGTTTTTTTTTTATTTAAACAAATTTCTTTAAAAAGTATGTTATTATTGTTTTTCACAATATAATAAATTTTAATTAGCGTATGTAATTGTATAAAAATTGTTATTGTTAAATGAACAACACCATCTATTATACTTGTAAAATGTAAGTTAAGACAGTGGCTGCAAGGGAAAATGGATTTGATAGGGATTTCTATACAAGGTAAACCATAGTTTACCTTGTATAGAAAAGTGAATAGCACTTTTCTGAAATATATTTCAGAAGATGTGACTTGTTCTTTTTTTTGTGAAAATCAGAAAATCAGTTATTTTGTCAAAAATCCGTTATATGTTTTCTTTTTATTTGAATAAAATATACAATATTTGGAATTGGATTCTATAAATTATAATTTTATTATAATAAAAAAATTATTGGAATCGGAATGAATTCAAATCTGTTTTTGGCAAAAAATCAAATTTTTTATCGAATTAAAAAATTATTCCAAAAATTTTTTTGGTAAAAATTCGGGATTTTGATGGAAAATTATTTTCATAGTTTTATGAAAAATTCGAAATTTTGCAAGAAAATAGGTGAAAAAACCTATATTTTTATTCGAATAAAAAAATTATTCGAAAATTTTTTTCTTTTTATTTTAATAAAATATACAATAATATTGGAATTGGTTTCTATAAATTATAATTTTATTATAATAAAAAAATTATTGGAATCGGAATTCGAATCTGTTTTTGGCGAAAAATCATTTTATTGAAAATTCGATATTTAACGAATCCACATTTTTGTATTCAAATACAAAATTATTTCCAAAATTTTTGGTAGGAAATTAAATTTTGCTAGAAAATTTAATTATTTTTTAAAATTTGGTTTTTATTCGAAAATTGTTTTTGGTAAAAATTCGGGTTTTTGATGGAAAATTATTTTCATAGTTTTATGAAAAATTCGAAATTTTGCTATATTTGGTGAAATTAACCAACATTTTTATTCGAATAAAAAAATTATTCGAAAATTTTTTTCTTTTTATTTGAATTAAATATACAATAATATTGGAATTGGTTTCGAAAAATTATAATTTTATTTTATTAAAAAAATTGGAATCAGAATGAATTCGAATCCGTTTTTGGTGAAAAATCATTTTTGTATTCAAATACAAAATTATTTCCAGAAATTTTTGGTAGGAAATCAAATTTTGCTAGAAGAGTCGATTATTTTTTAAAATTTGGTTTTTGGAAATAGGTTATTTGGTGAAAAAACCAAAATTTTTATTCGAATAAAAAAATTATTCGAACATTGTTTTGGTAAAAAATCGGGATATTGATAAATAATTATTTTCATAGTTTTGCTAGAAAATTTGAATTTTGCTAGAAAATAGGTTATTTGGTGAAAATAACCAACATTTTTATTCGAATAAAAAAATTATTCGAAAAATTTTTTGGTAAAAATTCTAGTTTTTGATGGAAAATTATTTTCATAGTTTTATGAAAAATTTGGTATTTAGCCAATTGATTTTTTTATTCTGGTATTGCAATTCTGAAAATAACACTTAAAATCGCTTTTTGATAGAACATTTTATATTTCTTAAATTCGAATATTTGATTATGTTTTTTTGTTAGAAAATTTGGTTTTAGTACATCGGTAAATTAAGAAAAAATCAATTTTTTATTCGGATAAAAATTTTTTCATAATTTTTTTGGTAAAAATTTAATATTTTGTTATTCGAATAAAAAAAATATTTTTTTTTTTTTTGGTTGAAAATTTTTTTTTTGGTTTAAAATTATTGTTAAAAATTAGGTTTTTAGAAAATCAGTTATATGGTGGATCGGTATTTTTATTCGAATAAAAAAAAATTGTGTAATTTTTTGAATTTTTAATAAAAAACCTATTTTTTTGTCTCTAACAATTTATAAATTTTCACTTCAAATTGTTTTCCTTATAAAATATTTGGCGAATCGAATATATTTGTAGTCTAATAAAAAAAGTTGATATTTTTTTGGGGGGTTTTTGAAATATTGGTTTTTGTGTGAAAATTTGGATTTTTGTATTCGAAAAAAAAAATTATTCGTAAATTTCTTGATTTTTTTATGAAAAATTTATTTTTATGTTTTATTTTTTAGGAGTTAAAAAAATTCTCTCTTCAAATCGCTTTATCATGGAAAATTGGATATTTGTTAAATATTTTATTCGAATACGATTGGTGGAAAATTAGTTTATCGGTGAAAATTTAGTTGTTGGAATATTGTTCGTTTGGTGAAAACTCTATTTTTTTATTCGAATAAAAAATTATTTGTAAATTTTTTGGTAACAAAACTGTTTTCTAATAAAAATATATTGTTGTCTTCTAACAATTCCTAAATTCTTACTTCTTTTCTGATACAATATTTGGTAAATCGGATATGTTTTTATTCGAATAAAAAAATTTGATTCTTTTTTTGTAGAGTTTTTGAAATATTTATTCGAAGCAGAAAATTTATGTTTTAAGAATTCGATTTTTTTGTGGAAATTGTTTTATTATCTATAGTTAATCGAATATATTATTTGAATACAAAAATGTTTGATTCGGTTAAAAGATATTGGAAAATCGGTTTATTGCTGAAAATTTTGTTATTGGAATATTGGTTGTTTGGTGAAAAATCTATTTTTTATTTGAATAAAAAAAAATTATTCGTATTTTTTTTTGGTAATAAATCTGTTTTCTAATAATAAAACATTGTTGTCTTTTAATAATTCAAAAATTCTCAATTCAAATGGCTTTTTTGATTGAATATTTGGCGAATCGGATAATCGGATTTATTCGAATAAAAAATTAGATTTTTTTATGAAGTATTATTTTTATATTTAGTAAATCGAATATTTTATTCGAATACAAAAATTATTTGATTCGGTTAAATTTCTGTAAAAATATGGTGGAAAATTGGTTTGTTGCTGAAATTTAGTTACGAAAATTTTGGATTTTTTATTGGAATAAAAAAATTATTCGTACTTTTTTTGGGTAATATGTAATATATGGAGTTTTTGAGGAAAAATAAATTTTTCAACTTTTCAGAGTTTTTTAAAGAAAATTCGGTATTTGTCGAATTTATTCGAAAACAAAAATTATTTAATACGATTTTTTGAAAATTGCTTGGTAAAAAATCGAATTATTCGATTATTGATGGAAATTAATTTTTTAACTTTAAACTTCAAATCTTTTTTAATAAATAAATTGTGTATTTGTCTCTATCTAAAGCTTCTTTTATTCGAATACAAAATTTATTTGTTTCTGTTTTTTTGCTAATATGTTGTTTTCGTAAAAAACGGGAACATTTTTTTTTTATTCGAATAAAACATTTATTCGTATTTCTTTTTTTTTTTTGCAAAAATGTTGTTTTAATTTTAAGCAGTTCAGAAATCTCTTTTTTATTGAAAATTGCGTATAATCGAATAATTTTTTATTCGAATAAAAAAAATATTCATAAAATTTTTTTGTAAAAATTTGGGTTTTTGAAATTTTTTTAAGAAATCAAAAATAATCGAATTATTCGATTATTGATCGTATTCGTTTATGTGCTTACTTAAAATGCAGCTTTATATACACATCCCTTTACTCTTGCTTTTACTGTGTCATAGTTTAAAAAACGACCTGTATATCACTTTACACTTTACCACAACACATTATTTTCTGTGATTTTTTTTTTTTTTTGTATTTTTAACATACATATATTTGTTTTCTTTAATTTATACCAAATGTAGGTTGTATTAATTTTATATTGCTGGTTTTTTTTGTTAAACCATTTTTTCCAAAATTAACTGTGAATGGTAAACAACAACTACACATAACAATAAATAAATACTATAACAATAATAACAATAATAACAACAACAACAACAACACAATCAACATATTGTGGAAAAAAAGAAAAACATTTTATTTATAAATTTATACATATTTTGTACGTGTTTAAATATATGTAAAAAGTACGAGATCGTGGACAAAGTGTAAATAAAGTATCAATGTACAAAATTTATTTTGTGTAAAAGTATCGAATTGAGTGGAGAGTATATTAAAATTTATAAAAAAAAAATAAATGAACACATACACTCGAACACAAAATCCATACATGAAAATAAAACGAATTATTTTGTGATTTTTATTTTTCAGCAGAAATATATGTATGGGGCATTTCACGTCAAGTGAACCAACTTTTGAAATCGATGTCTTCCGATCGGGATGAAATTTGCACCAATGTTAGTTCTATTGGATAGTAATTCGGACACAATTTTTCAACAAGATCGGCCAAGAACTCTCTGAGTTATAGGAGGTCAAAATTTGACATTTTGGCCAAACAGGTGTTTTTTCTTATCCATATAACTTATTACCTATTGTTCTTAGCAAAATGTGTCCCAAATAGTTTAGATAGCTATTTATGCAATCTTCCGAAAAAAAAAATTAAAAAAAATCAATAAAATATTTTTGACTTTTTTTTTTTAAAATCAAAAACATTTTTGACTTTTTTTTCAAAATGGGCCCTTTTTATTTTTTTTTTTTATTTTTTTTAAGAAAGCTTAGGTCTTTTCCTAAGCGACCTATATGGTCGCTTAGTGGGATGCGAGTGGGATATCTATCAAAAAAAATATTTTATAACTCAAGATATGAAATTTTTTGACTTTTTTTGTAAAATCAAAAACTTTGTTGACTTTTTTTAAAAAAATGGACCCATTTTTTAATTTTTTTTTTTTGCTCAGAAGAAAGCTTATGTGTTTTTCTTTAACACCTTTTTTGTCGCTTAGTGGGATGCGAGTGGGATATCTATCAAAAAAATGTTTTGTAACTCAAGACATAAAATTTTTTACTTTTTTTTTTTGCAAAATCAAAAACTTTTTTGACTTTTTTTCCAAAATGGGCCCTTTTTTATTTCTTTATTTTTTTCTCAAAAGAAAGCTTAGGTCTTTTCCTTTAAAACCTTTATGGTCGCTTAGTGGGATGCGAGTGGGATAACTATAAAAATAAATGTTTTGTAACTCAAGACAAAGGTTTTTAAATTGATTTTTTTCATATTTTCATATTTAAAACCTTAAAAAAAACCACTACAACTGACCGATAATAGCCACTGGAGGGGTGCAATGTGAGGCCGACCGCTATTAATTTTTCGCCCCCAAAATTTGTCTGAGTTTTGCATCTTGCGGCTTTTTTATTCAATCCTATAGGTAGTTTTCAGCGCAATAATTTATATTCGTGAGCGATTTTTGGAAGTGAACCTTATATGGGAGCTATGTCAAATTATGGACCGATCATCATGAAATTAGGTGGTGTTATTAATGTCTAGATGAAAGTTATTTATGTTGCATTTTATGTGTATACCAACATTTTTAGGAGATTTATGCTCGTTAAAGTGATTATCGGAAGCAGGCATTATATGGGACCTATGACTAATTATGGACGGATCATAATAAAATTTGGTGACATGAATTCCGTATATATAAAACTTATTTGGAGAAAAATTTGTGTAGATACCTATATAAATTAAACATTTGTGACCGATAAAGTCCACTTTCGGGAGGACATTTGTATGGGGCTAGGTGAAATAATGGACCGATTTCAGCCAGTTTCAATAGGCTTGGTCCTTGGGCCGAACAAATTATATGTACCAAATTTTATCGAAATATCTTCAAAATTGCAACCTGTACTCTGCGCACAAGGTTTACATGGGCAACCAGCCAGCCAGACGGACGGACGGACATCGTTTAGTCGACTCAGAAAGCGATTCTGAGTCGATCGGTATACTTTAAGGTGGGCTAGACTAATATTTTTGGGTATTACAAACATCTGCAAAAATTTAATATACCCTCGCCACTATGGTTGTGTAGGGTATAAAAAGTGATTTTTATTCCTGAGGTTAACATATTATGGGTATTACAGTATCGAGGCTATGAAATTTTAGTTAGGTTGTTGCATACCATCGGAAAGGCTAATGTGTCTAGTTTCTCCCCGTAAGTTTAATTTTTAAGGTTTACACACAAATATGAAAAAATCAAAATAGTGCATATCCTAAAAATTTAAAAACCTTTGTCTTGAGTTACAAAACATTTATTTTTATAGTTATCCCACTCGCATCCCACTAAGCGACCATAAAGGTTTTAAAGGAAAAGACCTAAGCTTTCTTTTGAGAAAAAAATAAAGAAATAAAAAAGGGCCCATTTTGGAAAAAAAGTCAAAAAAGTTTTTGATTTTGCAAAAAAAAAAGTAAAAAATTTTATGTCTTGAGTTACAAAACATTTTTTTGATAGATATCCCACTCGCATCCCACTAAGCGACAAAAAAGGTGTTAAAGAAAAACACATAAGCTTTCTTCTGAGCAAAAAAAAAAAATTAAAAAATGGGTCCATTTTTTTTAAAAAAAGTCAACAAAGTTTTTGATTTTACAAAAAAAGTCAAAAAATTTCATATCTTGAGTTACAAAATATTTTTTTTGATAGATATCCCACTCGCATCCCACTAAGCGACCATATAGGTCGCTTAGGAAAAGACCTAAGCTTTCTTAAAAAAAATAAAAAAAAAAAAATAAAAAGGGCCCATTTTGAAAAAAAAGTCAAAAATGTTTTTGATTTTTTAAAAAAAAAAGTCAAAAATATTTTATTGATTTTTTTTAATTTTTTTTTTCGGAAGATTGCATAAATAGCTATCTAAACTATTTGGGACACATTTTGCTAAGAACAATAGGTAATAAGTTATATGGATAAGAAAAAACACCTGTTTGGCCAAAATGTCAAATTTTGACCTCCTATAACTCAGAGAGTTCTTGGCCGATCTTGTTGAAAAATTGTGTCCGAATTACTATCCAATAGAACTAACATTGGTGCAAATTTCATCCCGATCGGAAGACATCGATTTCAAAAGTTGGTTCACTTGACGTGAAATGCCCCGTATATTTCTCTGGTAGGTTTCATAAAAATCAATTTTAATAATAAAAATATTTTTTACTTTAATTTTGTGTTTTTTGTGACTGAGATTTATGAAATTATGAAAATTCTTTGCTGGTTCATACTTTGCTTGAATTATGAATACTTGCATGATATGGAGGTGAGTGTTGTACATTGCTATGACAACTCAAACACTATGTCAAGTTATGTAATTGCAATGCATTGAATTTGTGGTGCTGTGTCACAAGGAATACTAGCAGCTATTGCTTGTTTTCAAGATCAGTAGCATGTGCTCATTGATTGGAGAGACTCTGATGGCTATATATGCCACCCTAACTGGGATATGGTGCGTAGAAACCTGATGGGAGTGCTCCTGAGAATTCTCAAAGAGAACCCGGACCCCACCTCAGTGCAATGAAGCCGGATGTTATGGTGGTCTGGTGAAACTAAAGGCCTGTTCAAACGAACGATCTGCCATGCTTCTCAGGCAGACAGTTGCTCTGTTGGACGACCTGTGGGACTAAGCATAACCATAAATACAGGTTATAAACTTACTTGTTTGCCACATAAATTAATTTACAAGTCATTAAAGTTGAGCTTAATTTGTTCCTTTTTGCTCCCCTATTCCTGCCACTACCTGAAATTCGTACACTTGTTATTTTGTTTTAAAAATACAACACAGGATATTAATATTTGTCCTTAAATGTTGTTTATTTATTATAGTTTCCTTCATAGTATTTATTTAATTTTGTTTTGTAAAAAAAAAAAATACATTATTATAAATAACTTTTCCATTATTTATATGTCTACTTGTATTTTTTTATCAATTTGTTTAAATAATATTTTACAATATGCTGTTGCATTGGCTATTATTAAACCATTTTTTATATTCATCACAATACAAATAAACTAAAAAAATAAAATAATATTTTTTTTTCAACTCTAGAAAATTAAATATAAAAAGGCCAACTTGGGGGAACAAAAAAGTAGAATTACATATTCATATTTAATATTTAATCAAAATTTATAATTCATTAATTTAAAATGTTTTGTACGTGTGTGTTTGTATATGTACATATGTATATATAGATGTTATGTTCATTTATTTATAACAATATTGATATTTATTAAAATGAATAGGTTTTACAAATATTAATAATATTGTTTGTTTGTTTGTATGTATCATACTCATATGCATACATACAAAATCAAATTAAATATTTAAATAACATAATAGTTTTTGCATTTTTATTTCAATAATATTTATTTGTATGGCTATGAATACAAGCATAATTAATCAATTAAATGTTTTATTGAATTTATTAATCAATTTGATGTACAATAAAGGAAAAGCTAATTAGTAGGGTATTCAATTAATCGGGTTCCTGGTTTAATCGGTTAATCTAGCAAATAATTAATCGGGGTTTAGATTTAATCGGTTAATAATGGGTTAATTTTAAATTATTCGATTAACCGAATAATTTCTATTTTAATTTTAAATTGAAAATAAAATGAATTTTGTGTACTTATTTAAGCATTTCAACAAATAAATAAATAATTGCAAAAAATATGGTATTTGAGATCCTTTTTATCTTTTTACATGTGAGTTTTTTTTAGGACTTTAGTGAGATTTACTGAAATATCTTTTAAAAAAAGAATATAATTTAAAATGTTTCCTTTTAAACGATTTTTCTTTAATTTTATTAATACTTGACTTGGAAAAAACTCTGTCACTGATTGTAGATGTTGGAGAAATCGAAAGTAAGGCATGAGAAAGACTATCCAATTTCTCAGTTCTTTATTCAGTTTTTTTTAAGCATTTAAAATCCTCCATTATACCATTGGAGTCCTGATAAAAGACTCTTTTCAGTAATGTCTTCAGTTTCGTCTATTATCATGCCTTCCTCCAACTCATTAGGACAAAATTCATCATGAAACATTCTTGAAAAAAGGTCATTTCCATATTCCTTTGTTTCAGTTTTTGAGCTATACTTCAAAAAACTATTGCTAGAAGGGAATATTCATAAGTTAAGAAATAAAATTTGTGTGTTTAAAACCATATTCCTGTATAAAGTACAAAAAAAAATAAATTTCGGTTAATCGGTTAATCGACCCAAATTATTCGGTTTATTTGTTATTTGTAAATCGTCAATTTTAAATTATTCGAACAGTTAACCGACCAAAATGAATCGGTTCACCGATTAACGGTTATTCGATTGAATACCCTACTAATTAGACAGCGTAAACAGACATTTCAAACTCAAAGTTTAAAAAATAAAAGTAAATTAAAGCTAATAAACAAATTAATATTTGTGGAAGTTTAAATTGAAATATTTTTATGCGGTCTAGCGTGTCCATCCGTCTGTCTGTTAAAAACACGATAGGGCCCAAATGAAAGGATCACCTCAGAAAATGACTTGAACATTCATAATTGTCTTATAATATTGAATAAGTATCGTAATGAAATTGGACACAAACTAGTTTCATATGAACCTAAATCGTTCTACCAACTTTTCTGAAGTTCAGTCCATAATTAACCCTGCTCCCCATATAACCTCTATATTAAACAAATATTTTATTGTCAATAAATAATTTATATATAATGGATATTAACTTAAATTTCATCATAAGTCATTCAAAGTTTTAAGAAATTATTCATTCTATCAAATTCTGTACAGTTCGGACCATAACTGATTCAAGTCCCCATAGAAGGCCAAAACTATATACATATTGATGATTCGGCACAGCCGAATATAACACACTTACTTGTTGACAATGCTTATTTATACCTTTGACCATGAAAGATTAGGAAAAATTAATTCTGAATTTAATTTTCGAAATCAAATGAAATGTTATTCTTAATCATTCTGTTAATGAATTCATTATGAATTCATTCATTGGCTTATTTCCTTAGCACTTCGAATTGAATTCATTATTGAATCATTAACAATTTCTTGAACTCAAATCTATTACAAAACAGCTTTAAAAATGTACTGAATGATTAAATTTTTCTTCAATTAAAATCTATAACAAAAATGCTTAAGTCAATTTTTTTTCAACTCATTTAAAAAATGGTTAAAAGCAAAACAAAACTTCATGAAGAAAACATATTTTAATTCAATTTGTATTAGATTTTAATTAACAAAAAATTAATTATCCAAAGAATGAATGATTATGATGTGAATGAATTCTTTGACTTAAAAATTAGGGATTTAATGAAATTAGGGATGCGATGAAAAATGGATCCATTTCGATAACCCGAAGCGTTGGAGATCATATATGAAGCCCGGCCAACCAGCCGAATAAACACCAAACACAAATATCCATAGCGTTAAGGTAATTCTCTGTCTTTGGTGGGCGCAAAAGGGTATGAGCTGCTGAAATCTGGTCAGACCATAAAAGGGAAGCTGTACCGAACGTAATAATTCGATTGAAGCGAGCATTGGCTGATAAACATGCAGAATATGCGGCCAGACATGAAACCGTAATATTCCAGAATAAGTAGTTGGGATATTTTGTTCACCCGCCTTATAGTCCAGACTTTTCTCCGTCCGACTACTATTTATTTCAATCGATATATAACGAGTTTGGCTTGATTGATTTTTCGTCTCAAAAGAGGAATTCAAACCATACTTTGAATGAATTTATATTCTACAAATGTTTCAAAATAAATGCTACAAATTTGAAAAAAAAATTGAAGAGGGAGCACTCCGTAGCTTCATGGATTTTTGCCATGAAAAAAAAGCTTGATAAATACTAAATACTACATCATTTTTGCAAACATGGACGAATTTTCCTAGTGAAAAAAGAACTTTTTTCTTGGTAGTTTTTTTTTTTTAAATCCTCATTAAATCGTCTTAATTTGTTGTCATAATATTCTCCATTGATTGTTTTACGCATTTGAAAGTAGTAAATGTGGATTTACAGGCTGACAACCACTTGGCCATCTTTGGTGCCGATTCAAGCCGAGAAACTGATTGTTTTTACTGCTGTGTTGTGGTGGATTCTCGTTTCGTCCACGGTTACGAAACGCGGCAAAAACTCCTCCATATTGCGGTTGAACAACTCCAAACACTTCCACGAAGTTGTCGCCCGATTGTGTTTGTGGTCGATTGTGAGCTTTTTCATACCTAAATGATCATTCAAAATTGAAACCACTGAGCCATATGAGATTCATATGGCTTCCACAATCAATCTCCGATCGGCCAACACCATATCGGTAATTTTTTATATTGTTTCCGGTGTAGAGACTTCAACTGGGCATCCAGAACGTTCGGCATCTTCCGTGCTTGTACAGCCACAACGAAATTAAGTAAAACACTTACATATTTTACTACTGAAATTGATGGTGTAGTATTTAGTATTTATCAAGCTTAGCCTCTATTTGAGTGATGTTTTTTCCCGCAAAACTTTCCAATTTCTCCTCAAGTCACGAGATAGTCTGCTACCAAGGCCGTCAAACACAAACTAAAAACGCAGCTTGTTGAAATATCTGTTGACAGGAGCAGTTAAGAGCCGGGAACTTCAAAAAGCCACAGACTTTTTGATCTGCCCACGTATATCTATGCTGGACCGTTTTAGATATCGCAATCAATTAGCGATGTCCATCTGTCTGTTAAGTTCAACATTCCGAAGACCCGAAATAATTTACAAGTATGATTGATACATTAATATATCTGTTATAGGGCTGGTTTAGTTGCTATTCAAAATAGGGATATAAGCAAAAAATCACAACTACCTCGGTATTTCCAATGGACCCAGAATGGCTAAATTACCTGAAAAATATTTATTAAACCGAATTTTTTTTTTCAACTTTTTTTCTCAAATTTTTTTATATCCAAGATTTTATTTTCACTAAAAATAGTTTTATATTGGATTTGTTTTAAAATGAACTTGTATTGAAATAAACTAAAACAATTTTTCCATCACATCAGTGAGTTACTGCTGTTTTTACGTGTAACCACTTAGTTATTTTAGCTGACGTGATGAGTAGTTACCTCCAAAGACATTAGCGGATTAAAATAATTAATCAATGTATATGTAAGTAGTGAGCACTCATAACACATATTAGCATTTTATACCATTAACTGGTAAGTGGTAGACAAATAAAGACTTATTTAATATACTTCCCCAACTATTTACAATAAAATCCTCAATTTTATTACTAACTTGTACTAAATGTACGAATTATCAATGTCATGAATTATTAATATAAAAATTTACAAGTTTTACCTTTTTTTTCAACTCTTTTGTAATATTAAACAGTTTTACATAATCATTTTGATTATAATTAATAATGTATCGTAATAAAGAAATGAAAATAAAAGTGGAATTTTTAAAACCAAAATCATCATCATCATCGTCAGTATCCATGATAACAGCAGCATAAGCACTACACATGAGCCAAGCCAAAGTAGCAGCAAAATCCCTGACAAAGAAAGTGGTTTAAACAACAAACAACAAACAACTTTAACAAATAAATAAATAAATAAAAAAAATGAAAAAAACTATACGTTTATTAACCTGTTTTTGTATTTGTTTAACAACAAAAAAAATTACTATAGTGGTGTGGTTCCAACCAAAAACTAAATGTAGCCAGAAAAGAGAGAAACAAATGGAAAATGGAAATAAAAGTGCACTCCATATCCACTTACACTTCACATAGTTACACTAGCTGGTGGAATTTGTTGTTTGCTTGACGATTGCATAAATATTTTTAATCCGAGAAATGTATAAAAAAAAACTATTTTTAAATAATATTTTATATTTAATACAGGCTGTCAATTTTTGGGGGATTTTTTTTTTTTAACCACATGTTGTGTTTTTTTGTCGTTTTTTTTTTTTTTTGCAAAAATTTCTTTACTTGTCAGTTTCAGACATTGACCATGAAGTTGTGCTTTAAGCTGGATGTCTGGTTTTTTTTTTTTGTTTGTTTGCTTTTTAATTTAAAATTTTAATCAA
Source organism: Calliphora vomitoria (assembly GCA_942486065.2). NCBI lineage: Eukaryota > Metazoa > Arthropoda > Insecta > Diptera > Calliphoridae > Calliphora > Calliphora vomitoria. Next base: position 43,735,447 of record OW818032.2, on the reverse strand, counting down.
CCATTTTTTTGGTTGAGTTGCACAAGGCCACTTGAAAAAAGTCTTTATAAAATCATATAAATAATATATTTCACTTAAAAAATTGTGTGCATAAATATTTTTTTCAGTTGAATCAATCAATAAGTTTGCTTTTTCATAATGATTTTGTGCATAATATTAAAGTGATGCGAAAAATTAAGCCAAATTAATGCTAATTTTATTAAATTGTTTAAATTTAAAAGTTACAGCAAAATATGGGTATTTTGTTGTAACTTTATGTTGTCATTTTTATACATGAATTTTAAATTAATTTTTTTAAAAAAATTTATAAATTATTTCAAATGATATTGTGTGGTCATATAATCAAAACTTATCCAAGAACATTTTAAAATTACAGATTTGTTGTATATAAAGGTTTTATCATTATCCTTGAGGAACCCATCACGTAACTAGTTATTTAACAGGCCCCTCCCTACACTGAAGCTATCTATACAAATGACATCTCGAAATAAACAAAAACCAATTGTTAAAAGTTTTTTTACATGATTTTTTTTTAACTTTTCTTTTAATTTATTTTTATGCCCTTCACCTTCGTGAGATGGGTATATATAAGTCTGTCATTCCGTTCGTAATTTCCACAATATAATTTTCAGACCCTATAAAGTATATAAATTCTGGATCCTTATAGATAGCGGAGTCGATTAAGCCATGTCCATCTGTCTGTCTGTTGAAATCAATTTTTTGCAGACTCTAAATAACTTACAAACTTGATTAATACATCAATATATCGGGAATTCTTCCGGCTTGGTTGCAATTTAAAACCAAGAAAATCGGCCCACAAATGGCTGAGATATAAGGAAAAAACCGGGCCAACCTTGATTTTTGGCCTATTTTTTATCTATATCTGGATTACTAAGTCATTAATGTAGACAATATGGATATCTAATGATAGATATTTCAAAGTCCATTATAACGATGTATATAAGGCTATAAGACTATAGTAATTTGAACCTACAATGGGTCAAAATCGGGAAAAATATTTTTTAACCCGATTTTTTTTTTTAACCAAAAACATTTTTTTGTCTTAAATTTTATTTTCACTAGTAAATTTAAAAAAATCAAAAAAAAAAAAAATTTGAAAAAAAAAATTTTTTAAATTTTGAAAAAGTTTTTTTGGAAAATAATTTTGAAAAAAAAAAAAATAATAATTTTGTTTACATAAAAATATTTCAAATTTTTATTTTATCAAAAAGATTTAATAACTTAAACTGCAAAAAAACAAATATTATAGTCACAGTAACTATATATATGATTGTGGTAACAGTAATATGGTTAATTCGCGATTCACATGATTGTATCAACCATATATATGGTTAAACATGTATATGTTTGTGACAACTATAATATTGTTAAAAATGTTGAAATGGTTACAGTAAACATGCACAAATATTGAAATGGTTACAGTAACAATGCTCAACTATATTTGTATTCTGCGTGTACAAACTAGAATATTTATCAAAATCCTAAGCAGTAGGTTATCGAAAGTCAGCTAAATTGGTAAATTAACAAAAAAAGTTATAAATTAAAATGAAAGACAACCTCAAACAAAAATTCTGTAATTTAAAAAAAATGTTAAGTTTGATGCCAAACATTATTCTCAAATCATTTAAAACAATTCTTTATATTTCAAAAACTTTATGGAAAATTAGAATCCGCATTTGAATACAACTGGAAATAAGGTTTGCGAATAAATGTAATTCTCAAATTAAGAATAAACTCCCCTTTAATGTTTATCAAATCGATTCCAGAGAAAACAGATTCGAATTTGTTGCCAATCGAATGATTCTGCCTTAGGGATGGTTGTGGCTACGAGATTTTAGAAATGGTAACAAATGTTTGGTTGCATAAACAGAAATTCTTCTTTATCAACTTGATAGAACCGAAAAACTCTATGTGTGCACCCTAATCATTCGATTAGTAACAAATTTGGTTGCCACTACGAATCTGTTTTCTCTGTGTATGTGTAAATCACTCCCACGTTTGCAAAACAAAACCAACAATAATAAGATTCGCCTAGAATATTTATCAAAGTCCTAAGCAGTTTGCTATTGAAAATCAGCTAAATTGGTTAATTAACAAAAAAGTTATAAAGTAAAATAGAAGACAACCTCAAACAAAAATTCTATAATTTTTACAAAAAAAAAAAAAAAAAAAAAAAATTAAGAAAAAAATGTGGTAACATTTTGTTATCTTTAGTTGATATCAAATCATTCGCAAACCTTAATACATGTTGTTCACATGACTGTTAAAAATACTTAATTACTGAATACCACAACTTTAAAACAATTATTTTTTATTCCACATATTTTTTGTGATAACTTGGAATCCGCTTTTGTAATACAGCTGGAAATAAGGTTTGGGAAACAGGTATTTCTCAAGTGTTTATCAAATCGATCTCAAATGTTTGATATTGAACAAAAGGTTTGATTTCAAATCATTCTGAAATTGATATTAAACCTAAACCTGGGGTTGGAACGATTTGTAACTTTGTCATACAAAGCAGAAATAAAGTCAACTCCTGGTTAAAAATCAGCCAAATCGAGAGTTTTTTGAAAATATTGGCATTCATTTCAATAATCAAAGCGATTAACATTATCTTGATAATTAATGCTTTAATTTTTTTTAAAGTCCATCACTCACATTATATAACTTTGTTACATCTTGAATCGGCTTGTAGCTGCCCAATATAACCTACATACATACATATGAATATATTGCTAGTTAATTATATCATAAAGATTTATTATCTGTCTTATTGTCAAGACCTCGCATATGATTTTAATTATTATTATTATTTTTTTTGTTGAAATTTGCTTATTTTTATCTTTCATTATTAAAAATTGTTACTGCTTTTTCTTGGTATTGTTTTTAATAAAAATTTACATAAATTTTTAAATTATTTTGACAATGAAATGCCTTAAAATTAATTGTCTTGGAGGTCATGCTGTGTTCGATACCCATCAACTGCTGGTCTCTTAAAATGTTGCTTGTAAAATGCTGTTATGCTTTTGCCAATAAGGCGAATATTTAACACAAGATTTAATATGTTATTTTGTTAATATTTAATAGTTTTGTTGGTATTGAGGTTTGGTATTTGTCCCATGTTTATTTACTTTGCATTAGTTAAACAACAGGTTTGCCAATATTTGTTATCACTTACTTATTGGGAAATACACAGAAACTTGTGCACTAAGTACAGGTCGCAATAAAATTTGGCACATGTAAAAATCCGTCCATTATTTCACGGCATAATTCAAATGTCCTTCCGAAACAGGACTTTATCGGCCATAAATGCTTGATTTATATCCAAATATAAATAAATCACACTTAAAAATTTTGAATTGATCGATTCATAATTGATCATAGCACCCATACTTTAACGAGCATAGAACTTTTAAAGAAATCTTGCGACCAAATTTCATGGCGATCGGTCCATAATGGGTTTACTTCACTCACGAAAATAAATTATTGAAATTTTAAGAGAGAAATGTTTTTGCCTAGTGTAGGGTTTAATCTTGTTATACCCTTCATCTTCGTGAGAAGGGTATATATAAGTTTGTCATTCTATTGTAATTTCCACAATATAATTTTCCGACCCTATTAAGTGTATATATTCTGGATCCTGATAGATAGCGGAGTCGATTGAGCCATTTTCGTCTGTCTGTCTGTTGAAATCAATTTTCTGAAGACCCCAGATATATTCGGGATCCAAATCTTCAATAATTTTGTCAGACATACTTTCGAGAAGTTCCCTATTTAAAATCAGCAAAATCCGTCCATAAATAACGAAGATATGAGCAAAAATCCGAGACAACCTCTATTTTTGTCCTATTTTTGATCTATATCTCGATTACTAAGTCATAAATATACACAATATGGATATCTAATGATAGATATTTCAAAGTCCATTGCAACGATGTATATTAGGCAATAGTATGTTGGACCTACAATGGGTCAAAATCGGGAAAAATATTTTTTAACCCGAATTTTTTTTCACCAAAAAAATGTTTAATTCAAAAAAATTTTTTTTAAGAAATTGGAAAAAACTTTTAAAAAACAGTTTCGAAAAAAAAAATTTAAAATTTTTTTTTTTTTTTAAAAATTAAAAAAAAAAATTTTTAAAAAATTTAAAAAAAAAATTGTTTAATTTATTTTAAAGTATAATTTGGTGATGGGTATATAAGATTCGGCACAGCCGAATACAGTTCTCTAACTTGTTTTTCGTTAATAAATGTTTTTCAAGACTCAATATATTGAAAACATAAGTATAAGATTCTTATTTCTTATTCCGTAGTTCAATGTGCGTTCCAGACATTTTTATAATTATAAACAGAAGTTTATGAAATTTGTATAAACACGGAATAAAATTCAGTGGCCAGCATATAGAGAACATGTCAAATAATAACATGCTATGCGTTTTCTTTATCTTTTATAATCTGATCAGCATTATCTGATAAACGTTGTTAACACTTGTGATGACTGTTTCACTTCGGCTGCTGGTGGCTATCAATGCCGATCACTGATCTATAGAAATCTTTCATTTTTAAAATTTTAGTAATTTTTTCCCAGCTAAATTTAATGGTGTAGAGAGTAGGGTACATATTATAAAACCAGTTTCTTTTAAAGGATTGTTTTGTTGGCAGTATGACGGGTGTGTCATATTTTCATAATTACAATTTGTCATAATAGTGATGATGCCAATAATGTTGTTTCTGCTAAAATGGTAGTTGCCGCTGTTGCTTTTGTATAAAATTTTTGTATGTAGCTTATTTTGTTTCTTGCCAATATCCGCATTTAGTTGGTTTTACTGCCCCTCTAGCTAAATGTTTAGTGACACAATTATTAAAGGTGATGCGAAATGTCTGTGGCAGTTTTTTTTTATTTTTTTTTTTATCATAAATTTTGTAAATGTTACTTGTAAATATGCACATGTAGAGAGTTTTATTTTTATGTTTTCAATTTCAGTGGTTAATTTAACATATTGCATCACTATGAAAATATTTATTTTTTTTGGAATTTCAAAGGAAAGTTTATAAACTTTCAGTTTAAGAAATGAGCTTACAACATACATTTTTAGAAAATGTTAAAAATATTAAAGTTTTAGCATTGAAAGGGCTTTTTGGACTAAATTTCTTTCTTTGTTAACAGATAATTTTAATTATTTTTTGTATATTAGCTGAGAAATTTCAGAATTTAGAGTTAAGCTATTTAGCATATCCACATATCGCTCATTTGCTGCAACAATGGTAAAATCGTATTAGCAATATATTCAACCGTTTTTGCTCTACAGACAAATGTGCTCAAAATCCGTGTCTTTAGGTGCATTGAACCACCTCAAGGAGTGAACATTTTCCAAAAACAAGGACGCAAAAACCTTTTATACGCAAAAACCTTCAAACAAATTATGATAATATAGCAATTTATTTCAATATATTTTAAAAATCTATAAATTTAAATTCCTCTATTAACAGCTTAATTATGCAATGAAAACTCCTTGCTCATAAACTGCAAGAAATGTACATTAAAAAATATTTAATGTCAAAAAAATTCCCGGCAAAATGTCAAAAGATATTAAAATATTATGAATTTACACAAGTGAAAAAAAACTAAACTAAAACACAACGTAAATGTATAAAATAAAGAAGCAAAAAAATTTATATATTTCACATAAAACAAATGAGATGCCACTTCATAAACGAGTACAAATACGAACTTCCACTGACATACTTGACATGTACATTATGAAAACCATAACATGTCAGGGCATGCAAATTGGAAATTACAAAATATATGTACGAATTGGCTTCATTAAAATAGTACCGTTATTGTAACAAAATGTACCAAAGCAAAGATTTGAAATTTTTGGAAAATTCTGTGCTACATCGACAATCCAGACATATATACATAGTTTTAAGCTCTGTTGAATTATCGAGTTGTCCGGATTAAATTATTTTATTATATATCCTTATTTTTCTTAATCACAAATAGAATAGGGATAATAGAATTGTTCGACTTTGTAAAATATCACACACGCAGAAAAAAAACCATTTCAACATTTTTAACAATATTATAGTCACAGTAACTATTTATATGATTGTGGTAACAATAATATGGTTAATTTGGTTGTCACTAACAAAATGGTTGTCACAAATATATACTTGTTTACTGTAACCATATATATGGTTGATACAATCATATGAATCGTAAATTAACCATATTATTGTTACCACAATCATATAAATAGTGGTTAAGTTTACATCAAATTTGTGGAAGGAATTTACGAATTTACGTAAAATTTTCTTGAATTATTTAGATTCTTTGTAATGCCATAATAATTTTCCATAATTGGCTTTTATGATTGAATAGTACCAGAAAAAAAATGTACCAAACTTTTCATTCCTGAACCATATTCATAATCATACTCATTCTCATACATTCTCTGAGAAAATATTTACGAATATAATCTGCATAGTGAAATCGACATACACCCATACAAAAAAACAGTTAGTTATACTGACAAATCCAAAAAGCAAAAGAAAAAAAAAAAAATTAAAATAAAATAGAAACTGATACACTAATGATAAGAGCAAAAGTCAATAAAAAAAAGAGTATAATCACAATCACACACTGACATACACACACTTACAGAAACACAGATACACTCACTCCCATACATAAATATTAATGTGTGAATGCATTATTACTCAATGCATGACAGACATAAAGGCACGAATCGTTTGTTCACTTTTTTCTGCCTTAAGTTTTGAAGCATTATTAATAAATACAACCAACTAACTGACTATAATAGCTGCTGCACGCTGCAGTTGTGCCTCTGTTAGAGTTGGTGTTTGGTATTTGGAGTGGCAAGAAAACTACATGTACTGCAAATAATATAGGATGCAAATTGTTTATTTATATATATGCCGTCAGTTGTTAGCTCGCTCTTTTGCCATAGAGAAGAAAGAAATTAGAAACAGACACAGAAAAACTAGTCTTACCAGACCACAACTCAACACTCTACTACTTTTATTTTATTTTTTTTGTTTGTAAATTATTTGTAGTATTTGTGAGTTTTTAATTTTGTATTATGATTTGCAACCAAAATAACAACTTAAAATTACAGGTGTGCTGCTATAAATAGCAAAATTTATTTTAATAAAAAAAAAAAAAAAACTAATCCAAAACGACAACATAAAGTCAAGCCTGTGTTGACTTTTTATGGGGTTTGTTTAAACTTAAATCATCAGATTTTTTGAAATTTTATACACTAGAAAAAATAGTATGCATAAAATTATGATAATTTATTAATTTAGAAAAAAAATATTAAAAAATGCAATTCATACCCTTTTTAAAAATTTGCACCAGCTATCGTAGTGAAACCCTTTTAACAATTAGACATTTTTCTATGAGATCCCATAAACTGTATACATTTATATTTATGAAATTCTACCTCGTTTTAGTTGTGTTCATTGGTCTGTGTGTGTAAAACACGCTCATGTCCAGAATACAAAACCGAAATTAATGAGATTCTGTAAAGTATTTGCCAAGACCCTAGGCAGTTTAGTATTGAAAATGAGCAAAATCGGCTTGTTAGACAAATTGTTTTAAGCTTAAATGTGAGACAATCTAAAATAAAATTGGTTTCTTTCATAGTATTTAAAAACACCTTTTTCATAATATGTTTCATCTGCAAATTGTTTAAATATTAAAGATATACAAAATGTCTCCTCTTAAAATATACAATACATTTTTTAAACTAATTGATGTCTGTGGTTTATTGCGCAAATGGTAAATTGGCACAAAACAGACAATTTGTGATAATTGATTGATAGCGGGCCATATGATCGTTCATTATAATTTAGAACCTTTCGTAGGCTTGGAAATTATAGAAAATGGAAAATGTATCACAAAACGGTGTAAGTGGTAACTGACATTTGCCTAAATGCATTGCCATAACAAGGATTTTATACAAAAGATATTTCTCTTAATGTTAAAAAAAATCTGACAGAATATAGTAAATTATTAATTTTGAAAAAGGCAAAAATTCTACAGATATCAGGTGTTTAACTAATTTTGAGAACAGCTTTAGGAATACACAAGTGTTAAGATATCATCCTTAATACATGTACATTCCTAAATCGAATCCAATGAATTTGAGGTTTTAAGTGAGCCAAAATTTTGAAACGTTAAAGACACATGTTAATTAAAATTTTTGATATTTATATTATAGATTTTTTCAAACTAAATATGGAAAATGAACCATTGAATCAGAAAAAAGTATGAGTATTATTTTCGGCTGTGTCGAATCACGTATGGTAGCAAGAGTTAGGTTCATATAAAACTTGTTTACTTATGTCAAATTTCATCACGAGACATTAAGACATTTTCTTATATAGTGACTTGGGACAAATGTTGCCCGATTTTAGCCATACATTTGTGCAAAATTCTATCAGCATTACCATATAATCAACATTTTTATGACAGCTCAAACTGTATTCTAGGGGGATATTTGTATGGGGGCTAGGTGAAATCAGGGACCGATATTTCCGATTTTCAATACCAAACAAACCTTATCAACAGAGAGTATTTGGTCCTATTGGCAAGGGTTTGTCATTCCGTTTGTAATTTCGACATTTTTCATATATTTTGGATCGTTATAGATAGCGGAGTCGATATAACCGTCTGTCGGTTGAATCAACTTTCCAAATCCTCTAAATAACTTACATACATGATAGGTACATTAATATATCGGGAATTCTTCCAATTCTGAACTATATCTGGATTACTAAGTCACTAATATAGACAATATGGATATCTAATGATAGATATTTGAAAGTTCATTGCAACAATGTATATAAGGCTATAGTAATTTGGACCTACAATGGGTTAAAATCGGGAAAAATATTTTTTAACTCGATTTTTTATCATACATTTTTTTTTACTAATAAATTAAATTTTTTTTTTTAAAAAAAATTAAAAAAAATTTTTGAAAAAAAATTTAAAAAAAAAAAATTGAAAAAAAATTTGAAAAAAATTAAAAAAAATCTGAAAAAAATTTTAATAAATTTAAAAAGTTGGGAAAAAATTTGAAAAGCACATTTTGGAAAAAAAAATTTTTCTTAAGAATTTGGAAATTTTTTTTTTTTTAAATTTTGAAAAACAAATTTGAAAATTTTTTTTTTAATTTTGCTTACCTAAAAATTTCTATTTTAAAGTAAAATTTTGTGAAGGGTGTATAAAATTCGGCACAGCCCAATATAGCTCTCTTACTTGTTTATTATTAATTTGTTTTGTAAAGGTACTAATTGTCAGCAAGGGTTAATGTCCGTTAATGCTTCTAATATAAATTTGAAACTTTTGGTCATAATTTTTGAATGATGACCAAATATTGAAATATGTAATTAACATTTTGATATATTTTTCTAAAGATATCCCTTTACCAAATCGGTAAAGGTTAAAATTACTTGTTGTTGGTAATTATTTCATTTAAAATATATTTTTAAGACATTTTATTATACATTTTCCAGAAACAAATAATATTGTTTCCAATTGCCAATAAGGGTTAACTATCGATAGTTTCAAAAACTATTTGTGGTGTCATTTTGGTCCTAATTGCCAAAAAAGCATAATTTCCATTCATTCTTCCACTATAATTTTTTAGAAAATAAAAAAATATATTTTTTTTTTAATTTTTTTTATATGAAAATTAACAAATATTTTCAAAATTAACCATTGGCCCTAGCAAATAAATAATGGTTTTTACAAACAGATACTTGTTTACTGTAACCATATATATGATTGATACAATCATGGGAATCTTAAGTTAACCATATTGTGGTTACTACAATCATGTAAATAGTTACTGTGACCATAATATTGTTAAACAAACTTTTAAAAATGTTGAAATGATTACTGTAAACATGCATAACTATATATTTCTCTGCGTGTGGCTGCAAATGGACGGGCTTGACTTGTTTTATATTAAAAACGAGTAAAAATAAGATTTTTTAACCAATATGGTCTACTGAAACGCCTTCTGAGCATTAATTTAACTACTGCAACTATTTTCATTTGATTTTCTAAGTTTAAAATAAATCGCATTCATATTTTAAGTGTTTTATATATATTACAAATTTTTTGTTATTGGCCCCACTGTGTAATCCAAACAAATTCTTGACCAATATATTACAAAATACATCTACATAACTATTACTCAGTCTTTAAAACAATCTGCATATTTTTATTTAATTAATAAATTTTATTCTAGTTGCTGCTTCTAGGTTTTCGCTCATTATTGTTCAGATACTGCAGCAACAATGAATGTAAGTAATATATAAAAAGCAATAAAACAAAATAATAAATAATAGGAAAGAAATATTGAAAAAAAAAAAACGAAATACAAATTACAAAATATCTTCAAAGTTATTGCAACGTGTACACAATTCAAACACTACAGTTTTAAATTTTTTTTATAAAATTATATGAAAAAAATTCAATTCATGGAAAAAATTTAGTTAAACAATTCATTTTCAAGTATTCATTTAAATGTTGAAATTTTCTTTAGAAACAATAAAATTATGAAAATATTTCTAAACTTACCAGTTGCTATCGACCCCACCAGTAAAATGATGGTAAATAATTTTATTCTAATTGACATAATGACTATTTATATTTTCTTTTGGTTATTAAGTTTCTTTTGTTTTTATTTGTTTTTTTCTTTCAATTTCTTGTCGAAATAATGAAAAATCCAACAGTTTTTCTTTGCTGCAGAAAAAAAGTTGAATTTCCTTATGGAATCCGCCGAACAACACTCTTAAAATATAAATCAGTCTTTGTGTTTTTTTTTTGTGTTTTTGTTAAGCGCAAACCACGTCTTGAACGTCGTAATATAAACCGTCAACTGTTTGTGGTTCCACTTGAAGAAATTGCAAGAAGGTGAAAATCATGAAATAACACAAATAAAATTGTTTTATACAAATATACATACTTGAATTAAATCAAAACTACCTTGAGTTTCCAGTAGTGAGTTTTTGAGTTTAAACTTTAAAGTTTTGAAACTTGGTTGGGTTTCTCTCTCCTTTTGTTAGTTTTTCTCTGTAAATTTTATACTCTTTGAAATATTTGAAATTCACTTTCAATTTGAGTTGTTGTTTTAAGTTTATGAAATAAATAAAAAAAAAATAACTCAAAAAGTTTATTTTAAGCCGGTTGTTAATTTTTGATCATTTGTTTGTTTGGCTGTTGTTGTGGCGGTTTTTTATTATTTTTTTTATTGTTCACATTAAAGCGCATGTGTGGCTTACTTGCCTTTAGCACTTATTTTAAAACGGGCACTTTTTTATAGTTTGTATGTCGTTGCTCAAAGTTGCCATTTATTGAGAACTATATGTAAATAATTGGAAATAGCTATAGATAGCTGGGGATTAACTACGTCATTAGATTGCATTAGAATTTTAAATTTAAATACTGCAGGAATTTTGGTTCGTATAGACAATTCTCTGTATTTATGTATATGGGCATTTCCACAAAAGAGTCACTGACATCAAAAATGTTAATAAACAAATTGTTTTTTCTAACATTATATTAAAACATGTAAGAGTGATATATTCACTTTTTATAATAAAGTGTCTTCCAATAGGGACTTCCGAATATTGACAGTTAATACCGGCCATATTGCTGAAGCTACGTCTGTCGGATTGGCTGTCATTCATACAGTTTGTTTTTATAAATCACCATGGATGGATATAGCGTTCAACATAATGTGCAAAAATTGTTTTATCAAAATGGATGCTCTGTTAGGAGATCATTCCACTTGCTTTTAATCAAAAAAGCATCTTCAGCGATTTGGCCCATTTCTGGATGAATGGGTACGGCAACCAACAAATTTGTCGAATTTCGGATGATATTACACGAGATCCAAAAGCGTCCACTACATGCCGAAAAAGCCACTGTTTGTTGTTGATTTTGGGGCTGCTATTCCAGGCCATTACCATCAACGACGATCGCTTTAGGTCGATGATTACCAAATTATTTTGGCCTGACTTAAATGATATGGATACCAACGACTGGACGGCGCTACATGCACTACGATGTTAACTGGCCACCGAGATCGTGCGATTTGATCGCGTTAAACTGTTTCTTGTGGGGTTTTCTTAAGTTGCAGGTCTATGCAAATAAGCCACAAACCACAACTGCTCTTAAAGCCAACATAATCTATGCCATGGGTCAAATTCAGCCTGATTTCTGCGACAGAGTCATGGCAACTTAGATATATCTGATGCGCTCCACCCAGCAGAGTCGCGAGGACATTTGCACGATTTTATATTCCATACATAATGGCATCGATAGGTCTTTCAAACGAATAAGAAATGTTGATAATATCTCACACACACTTTGTTTAATTTAAATTTAAATATTGGAAGCGCTGAGGTGAAATGGAAATAAAAAACACGTTGTTAAGAATTCTACGAATGTCGCGTTCTAGACCTTGAAATGCCCATATACATATATTTCTCAAGAAATTAAAATGCTAAATTTTATCACCCTGCCCAAACGCTTAAAGCTAGAGTCATGAAATTTGGACTGTAGTGGAATATAGATCCACTAAGAAAGATTTTTGGACATTCGAATGTTTGAGGGTTACAAAAGTTAAATTTAAGACCATATATCTTCAAAACTAATAGAGATACAGAAAGGGTCTTAAATACATCTTCATCAAAATAATAATTTGGTACTTTTTGGAAATTCTAAGGGTTCGAATAAGATTTAGAGGGACAAAAATTGTATTCAGGTATTTATGTAATTTGTATTATATCACACACAGAAATTACACTGTCCAACAAATTAAGACGCTATATCTAAGAAAACAAAAAAAAAGATCGAGCAGAATTAAAAAATAAATAAACCTAAATATCTCTCGAATTAAAGGAGATAACTTACATATGGATGCATATTCTGGATCCTTATAGAAAGCGGAGTCGATTAAGTCATGTCCGTCCGTCTGTCTGTTGAAATCAATTTTCTGAAGACCCCAAATATCTTCGGGATCCAAATCTCCAATAATTCTGTCAGACATGCTTTCGAGAAGTTTCCTATTTAAAATCAGCAAAACCGTCCATAAATAACGGCAAATAATTTTTTTCCACAAAAAACATTTTTTTGTCTTAAATTTTTTTCACTAATAAATTAAAACAAAAATTTTAATTAAAAAATTTAAAAAAAAAAAAATTGGAAAAAACATTAAAAAAATTTTCGAAAAATTTTTTTTTTTTAATTTTATTTTAAAGTATAATTTGGTAAAGGGTATATAAGATTCGGCACAGCCGAATATAGCTCTCTTACTTACTTAAATTTCAGCACATTCGGATCATACTTGGATTTTTGGCGATTTTTTTAAATATGTGAAAAAGCTACTGTTTGTTATCGATTTTGGGGCTGCTATTCCTTTGAGAACGACGTTGGCCAGGCCATCACCGTCAACGATGATCGCTATAGGTCGATGATTACCAAATTCTTTTGGCCTGACTTAGATGATATGGACACCAACGACAGGACGGCGCTACGTGCCATACAGCTTTGCACAAGAGATTTGAGGGTATGATCATCTCACGTGGATGTGATGTGAACTGGGCACCGCGAACATTGAACATTGTTTGTAATTAACACGGTGTTATTTTAATCTCTTTACGAATATATGGTTCTGAGTGAATAAGAATCCAAGGGGGAGACTTTATGAACCAAACCAGGGTAAATAGTTTTGTACTTTTTATACCCTTCAACTTCGTGAGAAGGGTATCTATAAATTTGTCATTCCGTTTGTAATTTCCACAATATAATTTTCCGACCCTATAAAGTATATATATTCTGGATCCTTATAGATAGCGGAGTCGATTAAGCCATGTCCATCTGTCTGTCTGTCTGTCTGTCTGTCTGTCTGTCTGTCTGTCTGTCTGTCTGTCTGTCTGTCTGTCTGTCTGTCTGTCTGTCTGTCTGTCTGTCTGTCTGTCTGTCTGTCTGTCTGTCTGTCTGTCTGTCTGTCTGTCTGTCTGTCTGTCTGTCTGTCTGTCTGTCTGTCTGTCTGTCTGTCTGTCTGTCTGTCTGTCTGTCTGTCTGTCTGTCTGTCTGTCTGTCTGTCTGTCTGTCTGTCTGTCTGTCTGTCTGTCTGTCTGTCTGTCTGTCTGTCCGTCTGTCTGTCTGTCTGTCTGTCTGTCCGTCTGTCTGTTGAAATCAATTTTCTGAAGACCCCAGATATCTTCGGGATCCAAATCTTCAATAATTCTGTCAGACATGCTCTCGAGATGTTTGCTATTTAAAATGCTAAGCAAAATCGGTCCACAAATGGTTGAGATATAAGGAAAAAACAAGGACAACCTCGATTTTTTACCTATTTTTTGACCTATATCTGGATTACTAAGTCATTAATATAGACAATATGGATATCTAATGATAGATATTTCAAAGACCTCTGCAACGACGTATATAAGACCATAGTAAGTTGGACCTACAATAGGTCAAAATCGGGAAAAATTTTTAACCAGATTTTTTTTTTTCACCAAAAGTTTTTTTCGCTAAATATTAAAAAACAAAAATTAAATTTAAAAACAAAAAAAAATTTTAAATTTTAAAAAAATAAAAAAAAAATTTACATAAAAACTTAAAAAAAAAAAAATTCGAAAAATATTTTTTTCCAAAAAATTTAAAAAAAAACAACTGGAAAAAAAAAATTTTGTTTATCTAAAATTACCTAAAAATTTTTATTTTGAAGTATAGTTTGGTGAAGGGTATATAAGATTCGGCCCAGCCGAATATATCTGTCTTACTTGTTCATATTCCATTTATTTTTATACGATAGGGATTGCGAAGTGCATCGTGTTAGCAGTCTATATTTTATGAAAAACTACCAAAATTATATAAAATTGTGTACCCCTTAAGCTGTAACTTTCAAATCGTAAAACTTATAATGGCACTTTTCATTTCCCCAGTGGGTTTAGAAAAAACGATAAGTTTACCACCACCAATGAAACTAAAGCGCTGAGATAATAATGTACATATTTGTTGCTATTGTATGCTAATTGGGAGTGATTTGTCTACAACTAACTAGTTTCTCATCACACGGAATCCGCTTAAATGTTGTTCAACAAACAAACACAAAAAGAGAGAATAAATAAGTACCTAACATCTATATACAAAGAGTGAGTACCAGCAGATCGTGTATATGGAGTCCATACGAGTAGTATCTACTTACCGTTTTTTTTTTGTCAACTTCATATGAGTATAATGGTCAATGTTAATTTTTTTTTAAAAAGCGGTATTTTACGTTCATTCTTTTTCCGTAATTTTGTTGTTGGAGTCTTGAGTTGTGTATTATATAATTCCAAACATGTTTCATGGGTTAGGTGAACAACAACAACCTATATATATATATGTATATAGAGGTTGTTTATAAAATCTAAGGAAATTATAAATTCTGTACACATGTGCATGTGAGGGTGTGTTTAATAAATAATTTTCAAAATTATTACATATTCTTTGGTACATTATTGTAGAATTTCTTAAGTACATTGACATTTTTCTTATTATTTCTTTGTTTCTTACAGATTTTTATATAATTTTTATTGAGCATGTATTTTTATCATAATAACATTTGTATTTGTTTTTTTTTTTTTAATAAAAATGTTAATTTTTTTATTTAATTATGAATTAATTTGTTTATCTCGAGTTTTATTTTAAAGTTCTGAGAATATTCTTTGTGTGCGTATTTATACTTTTTGGAAGCGTCTTCAAACAGCGTGTTTTTAAGTTAATTTTTGTTTAAATTTAAACCTGCTTTTTAATTTAAAACAATTTTAATATATGCCATAAATAAATGCTAATAAATATATAAATTGTTTAAAGTTCTACAGAATTTTTAAAATTTTATTTTTAATAAAAAAATACTTTAAAACGAGCATCCCTAAAGTTAATCTAAAATATTGTTTTGATTATTATTTACATTTCTTACTGATTCTTACCAAACTCTATTAGAGTCAGAAGTAGATTTTTCTTGGCTCCAAGCTTTCCCATGAATTGCCACTATAAGTTCTGAGAAACATATAGCAAATCTGCTAATGTTAGCCACAGTATCTCTGATTTTGGAAAAGAGGAAAAAATTTCCTTTTTAATCGAAACCCAATCTATAATACTGTTACATTTTCACCTTTAGAAAACGTTGTTTTATTTCCTTTAAATAAACCGGATACTTTTGATTGCAAATAAAAAGCAGTTTTAGTAGTTTAAAATTTGTAAAAACTCTTTATTTATTTAAAATGTATTTATTTCAAATGTATGATAAACTCAACTTACGAATGCAACCTCTGCCACTATTTACACACGCGCCATCTTTCGTGAATCTCTTGAATGAATGCTCTTAACGGACAAACTAGTATGTACGAATTCTAGAGCAGCTTAAACATTTAGTGTTGCCATACTCATAAACATGCGATCCATTACGATATACCGCATGCTATTAACATTGTTGATAAGTAGAAGCTTCTACTGATGGACGTCTTTATAAACATGATGAATGCTGCAGGCAGTCGTTACAGACTGGTCAATTCAAATCGCTATTGCAAATTCGTAACAATACAAATAATAAAAATATGATTGGAAAATGTTGAAGTTATTATTGGGTATATGACTTAAAAATGATTTACAATAGATGGCGTATCTTTTGAACGCGATTTTTGCTAAAAACTAATTTTTGCACCTAATCATTACTTGCGATGAAAAATGGATCCATTGCTCAGAGAGAGCATTCTAGATCGATTGAAACAAATAGTACTTATTCGGACGGGAAAGGCAAACCTTCCCATCAACTTATTTCTAAACAGTTTTTAACAGGTATTGCGTGGCTGGCTGAAGCTCTCTTCAAACGTATCAGTTGCGTTTGGTACAGGTTCCATGTGACGATTTTACCAGATTTCAGCAGCTCATAGTAGATAGGAGCCTTTTGCTCCTACCAAATACACAGCATTACCCTAGAACCATGGTTATTTGGCTTTGGTGTCGATTCAGTTGGTTGGTCGGGCCTCACGTACGATCTCTTAAGCTTCGAGATATCGTAATGGATCGTAAATGGATTGATTCCGAGCAAAAATGTTTCAATTCGTATGGTACCAAATTTCCCAGCTTTTGGTTGAACCCTGTTATTTGCAAAAGTTTTGAAATTGCTGCTTGAGTTATTCCCAAAGATTTTTAAAGCGTTTGTTGAGTTTGACTACAATTTTCATGGAGATATGTCTCCAAATCTTAGTCTTCAAACTTTTTTGGCTGGCATGGGCGATCTTCGTCTTCCGTGTCAAAATCACCACTTCAGAACCACACAAACCATCTCTCTTACGTTGAAACCGATGGAATACATTCACCATAAGCTTTGGTGAGAGAAATCGGTGTGCTTCAGCGCCATTTTTTTCAAAGAAGTAAAGCAAAACTTCCCGCATATGTTGGTACAAAATTCGACATTTTCGGAGCAAAAAAAAAAAACTTGTTTACACTATAATATTCAATAACTAAGTGAGAATCAATTACAGATATGTACGCTTCAAAATAACATATAAGTTATTATTTCCCATTTTTAAGTCTTACACCCAATAAAATTTCAACTTTATGGAATACTTTTCTAATGTTCTTATTGCTCAAAATGTCAAAGTTGTAAAATTGTCCAACATATATTTGTATTCGCTGGTTTTTATACCTTTCACCTTCGTGAGAAGTTTATATATAAGTTTGTATTTCCGTTTGTAATTTCCACAAGTCGATTTAGCCATGTCCGTCTGTCTGTCTGTCTGTTGAAATCAATTTTCTGAAGACTCCAGATATCTTCGGGATCCAAATCTTCAATAGTTCTGTCAGACATGCTTTCGAGAAGTTTCCTATTTAAAATCAGCAAAATCCGTCCATAAAAAACGGAGATATGAGCAAAAATCCGAGGCAACCTCTATTTTTGGACTATTATTGATCTATATTTCGATTTCTAAGTCATAAATATATAGAATATGGATATCTAATGATAGATATTTCAAAGTCCATTGCAAAGATGTATATAAGGCTATAGTAAGTTGGACCTACAATGGGTCAAAATCGGGAAAAATATTTTTTAAACCGAAGTTTTTTTCATAAAAAAAAATTTTTTTGTCATAAATTTTTTTCACTAATAAATTAAAAAAATTGGAAACCACTTTTAAAAAACTATTTCGAAAAAAAAAAAATTTTAAAAATTAAAAAAAAAAATAATTTTTTTTATATTATTTTAAAGTATAATTTGGTGAAGGGTATATAAGATTCGGCACAGCCGAATATAGCTCTCTTACTTGTTATTATTAATTTATTGGTTTATTAAATTGATTGAAATAATTTCCACTAATAAAATATTTCTTAATATTCACTGATTTCAATTGACACTGCAAAATTAGTAAAGGAATCAGTATCAGGATTATATTCATTCAGATTTCCTTTATCTCAAACTACAAAAGTAGTCATGCCCAGCTCTTCGAACATGCTCGACAGGACATACGAAGGTAATAATGAACGCATATCTTGAAACATATTCTTAACAATGATATATCTATGGAAGAAGAATTCACATGTTTTAAATAGTTGTGCAATCGCTCAAGTGCAATTCATTTTTGTCATCTTTGTAACACAACATTACATTTTTTGCCGTTGCAAAGGCATAACATGACAATGTGTGACATAACATAACAATGCACAACAATATCCCAGCAGTTCTAGGAGACAGTCTCGAACTACTGATTTTACCCATCATTTAGGGTGAGAACTAGTTACTTCAATAGCTACATGACTAGTTATTTTAACACGTGCATGTCCTAAGCAGAGGGTCAATTGACCCTTATTGACTACAATGAGACTGTCTAATAGCTGGCCCAAAGTAGTCAATGAATTGCATTCATATACTGGTTAAATAGCGTCAGTTACCTTACTAGCTACCCAACTGGTAACTTGGCCAGCTACATAACTAGTTATTTTAACATGTACAAGTGCTAATTGACCTCAAAAAGTCAGCTAAAAGACATAAAATAGGCAATCCAAAAAACGATAACTTGTAAACAAACCTTTTCACGACAACTCTACAATAAAATGCTTCTGGTGTGTAAAATAACTACTTTCTAAAGTGCAGTACAAAATATACGTTTAAAGTGACTTCACTATAGGTTACTAAGAGACACTAAAGTGATTATTATCTTCTCGCTATGTTACATGGAATATCAGTATACTTAAGCAAAAATAAAAAATTAACTATATGAGAATTATTAACACAATTTGTATAAAACCAGTTTGAACGACTTACTCACAAAACGTTTAAAGTGACTACACTCCAGATTACTTAGAGACACTTAAGTGACAATTGTCTTCACGCTAGATTACCTGGGATGTATAAAGTAACCAATTGTCTTCTCTCTGCACTACAAAGAGCACATACGTGTCAAATGACCAAAATATATAAATTGGAGTCAGCCAAGTGACAAGACATTTGTGACAATTACTCTCTACAAGGGATACATTGACTACTTGTTTAATTGCTGGGTTGTTTGAGTCGTGGCAATGTCTGTGAGTTGACATAGCAATGCACAACAATATGTTTGAGTCGTTACATCATAACATTGCATGAAATATTTTAGAGATTCCATCACTGTAAAAAGTACAATTCTACTCTCCAAATAAATTTAAATTATTTTTCTTATATGTATTGCAGTTTATTCTTTTACACTTTGATATACAAGTCAGTCGGTCTCATAAATTATTTATTTGTTTAAAGAAACCTTTATAAATTAGAGGATGGTCTCTCTAGATATCCATGACTACATGTGTGAGAAAAATCACACATCTTTTAATTGTGTTAATTTATTCATTTATTTCATATACATTTCCAACTTTTAACCTGTTAAATAATTGTATTTTACTCTCAGTATCAATTAAAAGTTATTTTCCTGCATTATTTTATTTTCTTAAAAGTTTTTTCTTTTTTTTGAATTTCTTTCATTGCTTGTTTTATTGTT
Source organism: Calliphora vomitoria (assembly GCA_942486065.2). Lineage (NCBI taxonomy): Eukaryota > Metazoa > Arthropoda > Insecta > Diptera > Calliphoridae > Calliphora > Calliphora vomitoria. The sequence continues at coordinate 43,715,354 of OW818032.2, read as the reverse complement.
TCTATTTTATACGCCTGGGATTCACCCAATTATCGAGAGTATGTTTGCACACATCAGCTCCTCACAAACAATATAAAAAAGTTTTTAATAAAATTTATATACAAGTTAGCTAAAGTTTATCTTGAAAACAAAAGCAGTAAAGCTGAATAAAAAAATATGTGGAAAAAGTTTCATTCTTAAATTCAAATCTATAAACAAAGACAAACGAATAAACTGCAGCCACAAACCATAATACAGCAGCCCAAATGTTGACAAAATTATATGGAAGTAATAATTTGTCATACTTTTTAAATGATTTTTTTTTTCTTTAGTTTTTCTTTCACATAAAATAAACATATTCTCGATTTTGTCAAAAAAAAAAAAAAAAAAAAATGCAAGTGTGCATTCATGTTTGTATTAATTGTATAGAAGTCATCTTGAATGTTATTCATCCATCCATCTATCTAAACAACCAGCCAGCCAGCCAACCAACCATCCATATAGTCATCTATCAAACGAGAGGATGTTGTCATAGGAAGCAGGTATGAAAAGGAATGCCTGTATTTTCAGCAGTTTTACTTTAGCTATTTTAGCCACCAGAATGTGTCCTTTTGTAATCCGGAGTTTAGGATTTGTAATCTATAAAGGGTCAACACATATTCATCAAATTTTAAGAAAGCCATTACTAAACTACTTCTCAGTAATGACTATGGTAGGCAGTATTAATTTAAAAGTATGTTAAACAGTAATAAAATGTAATTACCCAGTTTTTTTGCTGTTCATATTTTCAAGTAAGTTCCAAGCTAGACTAGTCCTTCCCAAAATCTTATGATTTTACATAAATTTCCTAATTTATCAATATATTCTTTTAAAATCTGTTCTAAAACTGCTGGAATATGCCATGTATATATATGTGCAACGTTAGCTGTTATATTTACAACTAAAAGACAAATTAAAAACATTTGTCCTCTTGTTATCCTTTAGTAAAATTAGAAGAAGCAGCAACAAAAACAAAATAGTTTTAAAGTTATGTTTCCCTTCGTGTATGTAGAGAATTCTTTGTTAAAACCAGAGAAGAACTTATACTTGTGTTCTAGTTTAACTACTACTACAACTACTACTACTATGTATTTATTTTAGTTAGTAAGAGTACTAGTTTTAAACTAAAAAAATTGTAGTGTTATTTTTTTTTTTACACAAATTTCTTGTAGTTGGGTCCCAATTTGTTTTACATTAATACCCCAAACAAAACTCTAAAGCACTTAGAACTTTTATAAATAATAGTGTAGCAAAATTGACTTTTTAACCTTGCATATGGAATGCATTTAAGAAGGAGTCATATATTGTGTGATTTTATAAAGAATTGTAGCAGCTTTAAATCAGTCAAAGATCTAGCTGTAATAGAAATCTTCGTTTAGAAAATATGTTTTAAGAAAGATCTATTTAAAAATTAGATTTTTAATAAAACCTATTATTTGTACTGTTTGTTGAAATGAATTCTCAATTATTCCAGCTTCTTGGATGGGTTTCCTTAATATAGAACTTTCATTTTAAGTAATTGCCTGTCTCTCCTAAATCGTTTAATAATTTCTTTGGTTGTTGGGTTGCAGTCTTTACAGCTAGTATTCCCAGCAAACCCAAAGTCGTACGTTTGAAGTATGATGGTTTGAGCAGTTGATTTGATATCAACAGTAGATTCTTAAACCTAACTCAGACCTAGATATATGTTAATTTGAATTTAATTTCATATTGATTTGATAAATATAACTTTTTCAACTCGATGTCAAAATTTATTAAGAAATCATTGTCAAACTTAAATATAATGAGAAAATATTAGAAAATATTTGATGAAATATGTTTTCTCAAATTAGATATTATAACATAAGGACTGAGATCGAAAAATGTTTAACATACATATATGTTAACAAAAATGAAATCACTAAACATACAGTTTTTAATATTTTTTTATTTGATTGAAATTATTGTTACAATTTACAAAAAAAGATATTTGTATAGTTCTCCATTGTGGTTTTTATAGTGCTTTATGTCACTTTGTTCGAACAGGTTGTCCATCTCCGTTTAAAATTTATCACACCTTTTTTGTGCTCTTCAACTCTCTTTTAACAAGAGCCCAATATCTCTCCACTGGCTTTAGCTCCAGCCAGTTTGTATGAATTGCATCTCTTGGTACAAATACCACATTATTATTCTTGTACCACTCAAGACCTTTCTTACCATAGTGACAGATGCCAAATCAGGCCAAAAATAAGTAGACACATTAAGAAGTCTTATAATGGAAACATCCTTTTTGTAAACATTCCTTGATGTAAATTTCGGCCCTTTGTAACAAATGTTTGGCTTATTTGCAGCAACTACATATTGCTTGCCATACCAAGAACTTTTTGGGGAATTTTGGCTGCTTTTGGGTCCTAAACTTTTCTTCAACATTCCCTCAAGCATCTGCAACATAAAAAAATTTACCCAGAAGCTGCAAAAAATTTTCCATACGTATATTTCGTCATCCATTATGCAGCAGGTATATTTTTTTATAAAATTTGACTTCAATTTCCGTGCTCCGTCTCACAATTTTTTGCAGAGTTTCTGTCAGGAACTTTTTGAGCCTTGTATGCTTTTAAACCTTCATTGGCTTTAACTTTTCGTACCCAATAGTCCGAGTACTGACCTAACCGGGCAGCTTTCCTACCGGAGGTGTTGGGAACTCTTTTGAAAATGCTTTCTATTTGTTTGGCTTAAGAAACATCATGTGGACCATTCCTTCTACCTGAACCAGGTTTTATATCAACGGACAAGTTCTCCCGATACTGTTTAATAACATTGGAAAAGGTTTGATAGCAGACCTTTGATTGTTTGGTCAACTTTTTGTAGGACCAAGTTGGGTTTTGTTGAAAATATTTAATAATTTTAGTACGCACTTTTTTCTGGTCACTCATTTTAATCAGATTAACAACAAATGAACATAATTGACATTAAACATAATAAAAAAATCAAATAATACTTGGGTTAATAGTTTTAATGAAAAACGTGTGTTAAGAATTTTACGATCTCAGTCCTTACCTTATCAACGGACAGTATTTGTGACAATTTCAGCCAGCTAGCTCCTTTCGTTTGCCCCCTATTATGCTTTCAGCAGACAGACGGACGGACATAGCTAGAATTTTATGAGGTCCTAGAATATAGATACTAATGTGGATCTGAGACAATTATTTTGATGTGTTTGACAAAGTAAATATAAAACCCCCATCTTTTTTAATGATGGGTATAACAAGTAAGCGTGAAAAAATCGGGTTAAGAATTATTGCATTTCTATGGTGTTATACATATATGTCGTTGTAAAGGTGTTTGAAATGGTTTGCATTTGATATAATCATTGTATTTTGCTTATGTCTCTGCCATTTCTGGGCAGATTTTACCGTTACGAAACAGCACAATACCCGACATATTGGTATATCAATCGTGCTTCTAAGTTATTTGGGGGTTATTTTGGATATATATACTCCGCTCTCTATAATGAATCATAATATATATTGTTACGAATTTGAAATAGCGATTTGAATTTAACGGTCTGTAACGACTGCCTGCAGCATTAATCATGTTTATAAACACGTCCATTAGTAGAAGCTTCTACTTTTAAACAATGTTGATAGCATGCGTTTATTAGCATTGGTTATAAGTATGGCAACACTAAATGTTTAAGCTGCTAACATTGACATCGAAAGCTCTAGAATTAGAATGTACTAGTTTGTCCGTTAAGAGCATTGTGGAAGATTCACGAAAGATGGCGTGTGTATAAATAGTGGCAGAGGTTGCAGTCGTGGGTTGTTTAACATTTTGAAATCGGTCTAAAAATGTTTGAGTTAGAGGTACTAAAGTACTACGACCTACCCTAAAACAGTTTATTCAAAATAACTCCAAATTTGTAGGATGTTTTAAAATCTTTGAAAACGATTTTAGTATGTCCTCACTTAGATCTTCAACTGCCATTAGGTCGCTTTTCAAGTTCAGACAAAAAGTGTTACTTTGTAGCAGAGTATAATTTATATATAATGATATTAGGATAAATTTCGACATAAGTCATTTAAAGTTTTAAGAAATTAATTACTCCATCAAATTCTGTACTGTTCGGACCATAACTGATTCAAGTCCCCATAGAAGGCCAAAACTACATATTGATGATGGGTATACAAGATTATAACACTCTTACTTGTTTTAATTGTGAAAATTGTTTCTCAAATTATTTAATTCTTTAATTCATCAAACCTAAGTGTTTGATGGGTTGCCATTGTAATTCTCCTATCAACAAATTCAACAAACTGTAAGTTCTTTTGACAATGAAATCACTAAACTTTTCTGTAATTTTCTCATACGATAGTAGTGTTTATGCGGTTTTATTGGATTTGTACAAAATTGAATAGTTAATAACTCGATTAATCTTTCAAAGGATCAACACAATTTTTTTAGGAGTTGTGTAGGAGGTTGGAATCTGGAGAATAGGAAACGGATCCACAGAGCTAAAGCAAATAAATTATCATCCAATTCAGAACGAAAATGAAAACACAAATATAATAAATTAGCCGCAGGCACAACCTATAGGTCTCCTGAAATAATGAAAATTATGCTGATATTAAATATCACTATATCTTTGAAACTAGAGCTGCTAGAAAAAAAAATAATTATGCTATCGTAATTAGCACTCTCAATTTAACCAAAATCAATGGACAGAAAACTGGAAAATTTTGGTGTGTTGCCCTGAGTAATTGGTCGTAGGTCCCATATACTTACTCACATCTAAAAAATACTTTACTAATTAATATTTTCAAATTTTAGTAATACCTATAAATTCAGGTTAACCAAATTCTATATAATTAACAATTAAGATAGTATGGTCGGTCAAACCGTATGATACCCTACATTGAGTATGAGCAAATCTTTATTCTATTAATACTTCAATAATTATACTCTTCACCATGAGTGGCAAGGGCATATATAAGTTTGTCATTCCGTTTGTAACTTCTACATTTTTCATTTGCGCCCCACGAAGTATATATATTCTGGATCGTTCTAGATAGCCATGTCTGTCTGTCCGTCTGTATGTTGAAATCAACTTTCCGTAGCCCCCAAATAACTTACGAACATCATTTATACATCAATATATCGTGAATTTTATCGGCTCGGTCGCTATTTAAAATCGAGAAAATCGACCCAAAAAAAAAAAAAAAAACCGGGACAACTTCGATTTTTGACCAATTTTTGATCTATACCGGGATTACTAAGTCATTAATATAGACAATATGGATATCTAATGATAGATATTTCAAAGTCCATTGCAACGACGTGTATAAGGAAATAGTATTTTGGACCCACAATGGGTCAAATCGAGAAAAATGTTTTTTAAACCGATTTTTTTTTTTTTTTTTTACAAAAATATTTTTTTTTCACTAGTAAATTAAAAAAAGTAAATTTTTAAATTAAAAAAAAATATTTTCGAAAAAAACATTTTTGAAAACAATTTGAAAAAAAAAAATTTAATTTTGAAAAACAATTTTGAGAAATACAAATTTTTAATTTTGTTTGCCTAAGAATATTTAAAATTTGTATTTTAAAGTATAATTTGATAAAGGGTGTATAAGATTCGGCACAGCCGAATATAGCTCTCTCACTTGTTTTTTTTTTTTTTTGTGAATGAGTTTTGGAAGTGGGCGTTTGAAGAGTTTTATGCTCGTTAAAGTAATTTTTGGAAGTGGGACTTACATGGGAGCTTATGAATCGTTCCGCTTAGGTGTGCTATATATATATAAAACTAATTTGTGGAAAAATTTGTCGGATGCACAAATTTTTTGTGTGAAAATCACTCAGTTTTCAAATATTTTTTTTCTATTCGTTTTTCTGAATCTGACTCTTAGTTCCTTTCTATAAAAATATATACTTAGATTTATGAATTATTTTTAACTATACTCGATTACTTATAGGTGTTACAAGGTATGCAACACTGTGCAATGCAATTGTTTTCTGCAAAAGCACTATTAAAGGGAAACAAAATACATCAGCTGCCTCCACAGCGCCACCTTTTAGTTGAACAGAGAGAGTCACAAAGAAATGAAAAAAAAAAAAACTGTTGCATCACACCTTTAAGCTGTTTCGGTTTCAATGTTACTGGCTGTGCGTTCGCTCGTTCATTCCTTTGAATATCGGTGCGTCCAATTTAATTATCTGTTGATATACATATTTGTTTATACGCTTATGGCCAAAGTTGAAAGTATGTGAGTGAGTGAATACTTATAAGTCTGCCTGTGTTTGCATGGATTATGACAATGTTTTATTAAGGTTTTGTATTTAAATTGCTATGATATTCATAGCAAACAGCTACGAAATGTGGATGGTAAGGCCAATGAATGTCATGGATGCAGGGATATTTATTTTTTAACAAAAATCTTTAAAATCTTTCAATCACCAGCAAAGTAAACGAATATAAATCTCTGCTGAAGATGAAACATCATTTTAAACAACCATCAACAATATTTTTATATCAACCAACAAAAAGATGGGTGCTAAATTGAGTTTGTCATTCCGTTTGTAACATATCGAAATATTGGGGGAAGAACTAAAAAGTAGATATAATCTGGGTACTGGTAAAATTCTAAGGCCCGTTTTCTTAATGTATCAACAAACTGCCTGTTACTAAATCTCGACATACATTTATTAGGCCGTTAACAATTTTGGTTTTCTCAATATACCGACAAAAAACCTTATTTTCAGTTGGCAATACCTCTCAAAATAGATGTGAAACATGTTGATATAAATCAGCTGTTAAATGTAGCCATGGACAGCCGGAATCTTTTGAAAAATTCATTATTCTCCATGTCTGCCAGGTACTTAGGACTGCCATGATAAACTCTTTCAACTTTCACTTGGAACTAATGTTCTTCGAGTTCATTCTCCATCAAATTAATGTTAATTCCTCTATTAACATTTTTTTATAAAATCTATTAAATTTTGTTTACAAAAACACAAACACATAAGTACTATGAACAGCAGTCAGCTGATTGAATTTGTCTGTACGATAAATAAATAATTGGCAGATGAGATCGGGTTAGCTTTGCGACAGAATAGAAGCAAATGAGACATTGAGAAGACCAAATTTCTTTAATCAGCAGTTTTTCGTTGGGAAAAAAATCACCTAATGAAAAAACGGCCCTAAGACGATCTAGATATGTCCATCCTTCTGTCCGTCTGTTGAAGGCCTTCAGTGCCTCGTGGGATACATTTTTTCTCAAAATCTGTCAATTAGAACCAGAGGTATGGACAATAGTGTGAAACAACTGCCAAAATTGTTGATATTTTTCGAAAATGTTTAGCTATTTTCTTTAAATATATTGCAAATAATATCATGAAATTTTGAACACATTTTTCTTTTCATTAAAATAATCGGTCCATGATTTCTCACAGCCGCCATAAGGATTTCTTCCCGGAATATGTCTGTATGTTACATTAATGCCAATAGAATAGCAGTATCCATACAAAATTCAGCAAAAATAAGTTCCATGTAAAAGCAAATCACAAAACGAAATTTTATTTGGATTGGTCTATATTTGACGATAGAAGATCGGTCCATATAAAGCAGCGAAAGGCAAACTCACACCACTACAGTTTTTAGATATTGTAGTTGTATGAGTTGAGTAAAAAGTTGAGAAAAAAAACAAAAACAATAACTGAAATAAACAAGCATAAAAGCGAAAAGCGTAAAACAACCTGCTTCCATCAATGCTCATGCGAGACTGACTGGTTTTGATTGTTTTTATACAATGTGTGTGCTTGCGTACATGTTAAAACAAAAACAAGAGAGCTCATTTGAGAGCTCAATGCCTTTCGCTGATATAAAGACCACTTCCGAAAAACACAATCGAATATGTATCTATAATTATAGGAAGTTCCTATATAATTTACCACATATATTTTATAAGGACTGAGATCGAAAAATTCTTAACACACGTTTTTCTTTAAAACTTTTAATCCAAGTATTATTTGATTTTTTTTTTTTATCAAGTTACCTTTGTAAAGCATGTCAGTTATTATTTTTAGTGTCAATTATGTTCATTTGTTGTTAATGAGTGTCCAGAGAAAAGTGCGTACTAAAATGATTAAATATTTTCAACAAAACTCAACTTGATCCTACAAAAAGTTGGTCAAACAATCAAAGGTCTGACGTCAAACTGTTTCCAATGTTATTAAAAAGTATCGGGAGAACTTGTCCGTTGATAGAAAACCTGGTTCAGGTAGAAGGAATGGTTCACTTGATGTTTATTAAGCCAACAAAATAGAAAGCATTTTCAAAAGGGCTCCCAACTTATCCGGTAGGAAAGCAGCCCGGTTAGCTCAGTGCTCGGAGTATTTGGTACGAAAAGTTAAGGCCAATGCAGGTTAAAAAACATACAAGGCCTAAAAAAGTTCCTGAAAGGAACGCTGCTAAAAATTTTGAGGCCAAAAACAGAGCACGGAAATTGAAGTCAAATTTTATAAAAAAAAATATTTGTGTTGCATAATGGATGACGAAACGTATGTTCTGGCAGATTTTTCACAGCTTCCGGGTCAAAATTTTGCTGTTGCTGATGCTCGTGTGTCCACTTATTGTTGGCCTGATTTGGAAACCTGTGACTATGGTAAGAAAGGTCTTGAGTGGTAAAATAACAATAATGTGGTATTTGTATCAAGAGATCCATATTCTCCAAACTGCCTGGAGTTAAGGCCAGTGGACATAGCCTTACTCTTACTTATTATACCCTTCAGCATGAGTGGCAAGGTTGTCATTCCGTTTGTAATTTCTACATTTTTCATTTGCGTTAGAGATAGAAAAGTCGATTTAGCCATGTCCGTATGTCCGTCTGAATGTTGAAATCAACTTTCCTTAGCCCCCAAATAACTTACATACATCAATATAACGGGAATTCATCCGAATGAGTTGCTTAAAATCGACACAATCAGCCTGCAAATGGTAAAGATATAAGGAAGAAACCAGGACAACCTCAATGTTTGACCTATTTTTGATCTATATATGGATTACTAAGTCATTAATATAGACAATATGGATATCAAATGATAGATATTTCGAAGCAACGGCGTATATAAGGCCAAAGTAAGTCGGACCTACAATTGGTCAAAATTTTTTACCCCGAATTTTTTTCACCAAAAAACAATTTTTCACAAATAAATTTCAAAAATTTAAGTAAAAACTGTTTAAAAAAATTTTGAAAAAAAAAAAAAATTTTATTACATTTTGCTTATCTAAAAATATTAAAAAATTTTTAAGTATAATTTGGTGAAAGGTATATAAGATTCGGCACAGTCCAGTATAGCTCTGTTACTTGTTTTATATACTTTAGGATTTTTTTTTCATTTAAAATTAAAATGTGAAAAAAGTTCGATAAAAACTTTCACTGCCCTTTGATTGTTTGGCATTTTTAAGTAACACGATATGAACAAACCCTCTGTAGGTGGGTTTGTTGATAAAAAAAACAGTCTGTCTCTTCTGTCGCTGGTACATTTTTAAAGTAGATGTTTTAGAGTGGTTGCATAGATGCTTGCCTGGTAGTTGATGATGGTTGAGTTGCCGGTATATTTGGTTGTGTGAATTAATTAAATTTTATTAATTTACATTTTGATTACTTTACAGCGTAACAACAACGACGCAAAGTTTAAATCAGTTTAAACATGTGTACTCTAACGTATCGACGTAATATGTAGTTATTTACATTTATTTATTTGTTAAAATTTGTTTGGAATTGATGTTTGAATATCATGAATATTCATTTTGCCAAGAGATGAAGTTTTAGAGTTTTAACGATATTTAAATTTTTTTTTTTTAAATTTTAATAGATAATTTAGTTTTAACTAAATTTTTTTAAAACGTTTTTAATTAAATTAAATTTGTTTAAAGGAATGAAAGCTTCACTACATTATATATTTGGGGTGAAACTACCTAAAACCTGGTGTTAAATAATTCACAAGATTTTGACATAAGTGTTTGGTATTACTGAAAACACAATTTTTAGCGTTTAATGTATTTTAATTACATAAAATAATATTTGTTTTATTTTTAGAAATTTTCAGAAAAATTTGAAAAAATTTTCTTAAAATTTAAGTTCGGATAGGGCTGAGTGGAAATTTGTTACCTTTAATGAGCTAGTTTTTTATTGTGCATGTATTTACGTTAAGTTTCCAACTTTTGTTAAATTAACAAAAAATTTTTTTAATTCAAATTATACTTTCCCTTTCATCTTTATACTCTCCCCTACATAATACCACACTCAAAGAAATGAATTTAAATCAATTTTATTTCAACAACTTATATATTCATCAAAAATAAAAATCCCATTTTCGTTTAACGTATGTACGAGTAGTTTACATTATTAACGCTTTCGATTTCATTTTATGTTCGTTTTATTTATTTTTGTTTCATCTTGAGGAGGAACCCAGAGAACCACATTTAATCACAACAACAGCCAACAACCATAAAATCTTTAACTAGTTTGTAATCAGTAGGACAAGTATTAAAATCAAAACTAACTTGACTGTGACGTCAAGTACACACACAATCGCATAAAAATAAAACCTAGAGAGATCCAACTACCAACCAACCAACCAACCAACCAACATTACAATCAGCCACATCATTAAAATAATAAAATTAGCCCAAGTAAGTAAAAGAAGAAGTCGAAAAGAGTCTTCTTGGACTTGTTATAAAATGAAATGGAATAAAATAAAATATTCGTAACTAAATCTACTTGTGCTGATTGAATTTTATGTGATGAATTTATTTTTTGTGCATTTATAGTTGTGTAAGTACGAGAGTTTGTATGCGAGAGTGTTTGCCAACATTAGAACGTATAAGTAGTAGCAGTAAATAGTATTTTTATGATGCTACTTACTACTTGTATTAACTTAACTTATCTATATAAACAAGTTAACAAATATTATCATCTATCTACACTCGCACACTCATTTATACATACATATACATACATGCTTGAAACAATATAGAGATACATTCTTTCATACACAAACATATTGATTTGTAGTAAAATCTTGTAGTTTATTGTTGTTTCATATTCATTGAGTTGAGTTTATTCATCACCAGCCAGAGCTACATCAGCAACAACACCAACCCCACTATTATCACCACCAACAGCAGCCACTTAAATTCTATTTATTTAGTTTTTGTATTAAATGTCGCAACTAGTTTTAGAACAATAGATACAAAAAAATAGTGTACGACCATAAAGAAGTTAATGAATTCGAAACTGCCAAGGACAACTATTTATGTACCCTACACTAGACGGCTCTAAAAACAATAATAAAATTAATTTATGATTTTGAACAGTAAGATTATTTAGAATTATTTCATTTATTGCTAAAACTTGTTTTGTGAACAAAATTCCGCTGATTGTATGTTGTTAAACCGTGTTCAATCCTCTTAAAACATTTTAAATTAAATTTAAAAAAAAAAAAAAAATATTTTTAGTTTTGGCAAATGTTTAAATCTTCTCATCTCTATATATACTGAATTATATTTCTAACAAGATAAAAAGGCAAAAATCGTGTGAGAACTATTCAACTTATCACAAATTGGTAATTCGCAATTTTAAAAATTGAAATTACTCCCAATAATTCGTAGTTTTATAATAATAAAATGGTTAGAACCAAAAAAAAAAAAAGAGACATTTTCACCTTTCGTATGTATCAAAAAGCAGCTTCGCTTAGTAATGATTTATTGCATTGTTGGACTTCAGTCGAGCGCAAAGGTTTTCTCATCTGGGGTGTATCAAAAAACCAGTTTCGCTTTGATATGTTTTGATATACTAAGGAAAACCTTTTCGTCAGACAATTCAAGAAATCTTTACCATAATATTGTTACGTTTTAACCTTTTTAAAACGTGGGTTTATTTCCTTTAAATAAACCGGATACTTTTGATTGCAAATAAAAGCAGTTTTAGTAGTTTAAAATTGTAACAACTCTTTATTTATTTAAAATGTACAAGAACATCGGTTCAAATTGTCATTCAGTCTCTATTAACAATTCAATTCGCAGACATGTACACACACTTTATAATGTACAAACTTAAATGTACAAGGCAGTTGATGTTAACTCTAACAGCGCCTATGATCAACTCAACACACGACTGAGCCTCTGCCACTATTTAAACACACGCCATCTTTCAGGAATCTTCTACAATGATCTTAACGAACAAACTAGTACATTCGAATTCTAGAGCTTTCGATGTTAATGTTAGCAGCTTAAACATGCAGTGTTGCCATACTTACAAACAATTCAAATAACTGCATGCTATCAACATTGTTGTTAAGTTGAAGCTTCTACTGATGGACGTGTTTATAAACATGATGAATGTTGCAGGCAGTCGTTACAGACTGTTAAATTCAAATCGCTATTGCAAATTCGTAACAATATTATTTGAATAAGATAAACAACTAAATCATAAAAACATTTATTTGATTACTAGAAAATGTCAGTGATTAATTTCTTTATTTCTGTAATTACTTTTAAACGTTCCAAAGTGGCGCCCGTAGAACAAGTGAGGTTGCAAAAACCAAAAATATTGAATAAACCTATTTTACAGGAAATTGTCCAACGATTTCAAATATGCTTCTATTATTACAATCATATTTTTTGTTCAGAAGATATAGCCCTTCAAAGTTGACTGATTTTCAGTGTTCAAAAAAAAAAAAAAAAACAGACCATTTTTAGGTAATTTGGTCCGCTTTCAGATACAGTATCTCGAAAACTAGGTAACGGATCGTCATTGTTTTTGATTCTACTATTACATCTATTTATTAAGAAAATAATAAAATAAATTGTACTGTTTGCTTTGTATATGTCCAGGTAAATCGATATTTAGCAACTATCCATCAGAGCTGTAAATGAATCATTCTTTTTTGATTTGAATTCATTATGAAATAGCTAAATTTTGAATTATTTGAAAGAAATTTGAATCAATTCAAACGAATTAGGCAGAAATGAATTTCAATTCATTTCCAATTCAAATGAATTTGTAATAATGAGTTGCAATTCATTTCCAATTCATTTGAATTGAATTGATTTTGAATTAATTCAAATGAATTAGCAATTCAAATGATTGAAATTAAAAATGAGTTGAAACCAATCAAATTCAAAAACAGATCTCTAGGGGGAATGAAAAATTTCTTCTATCGAAATGAAAATATTCAGTACAAAAATTGAAAAGCCTTGTCCTGGATCCTCGCCTGATCAAAGAAAACAAAACAATATTGATTTTTTTATCAATCACAAGAAACTTTAAACAAAATATTGACTCTCAATCACAAACAATAAACTTTAATCATAGCCATCTTTGACCACTCAAAGACATTAGAATCTCTAAAATTCGATTGCAAATTTTTCAAAAAAGAAATTTTCCACAATATACAAATATGAAATTATTTAAACAAAAAATGATTGCTAAAGTTTCAATAGACTATATTAGGTGATATACAGAACGAGAGTAATGCTTGCTGTCTTTTACATAAAAAATTAATTGAATAACAAAACGACAGTGATGCTTACTGTAGATTAACTTACAAAATCAATTCAAATTTCAACCAATTCAAATGAGTTGGAAATGAATGGCTAATTCTTTTTTCTGATTCATTTGAATTAATTCATAATCAATTAAATTCAAATGAATGGTAAATGAATTGCAATTCATTTTTACCAAATTCATTTGAATTGACTCAAATTTCATTCAATTCATATTTTTGTGTGAATGATTCGCGAATTAATTAAAAAATTAATGATACATTTACAGCTCAGCTATCCATTTTTTAAAAAAAAAATAAAAAACTATCAATTTCTATATTTGCCATATTTTCAAAATAAGTTCTTTGATTATTCTTTTACCTAATGCCAAAATGTCCAGCTGCCCGTCCTTGCCCCATATTTTGCTAGAGGTAAAATATTGAAAAAAGACATGGTTCCAAAAATGTGTTGCATGCTTTTTTGGGCAATTTATGACATGTAATATTTTACAAAAAAAAATTTAAATCTCTTCTGGAATATTTTACAAAAAATTTAAAAATTAATTAAAAAAAAAAAAATTAAATCTTTTCTGGAATAATTTTAAATCATAAAAAATCAAAAATTTAAAAAAAATATTTTATTTTTTTATACGCACACTACCGAGCAGAGAATCGCTACTAATGTAGTAGCTCCTTTCCTATTCCCCACATTTAGAATGAATCCTCTCAACAGCCAGGTCGTTAATTTGACTTCCCGTCTCAAGGTCTGTATTTAGCGAACATCATCTGTAAACAATTTTCCATTGTTCCTGGATCCCTTTAGAAAAATAAAGATATCGGTGAACAGTACACTCAGGGAAAACCTGCAACTTAAAAATAAGAACGCGTCATATTAATTCAATAATGTTCATTATAATACTTAGAAAAATTATATTAAAATACGTAAATCATTAATTTTCAACTTTATATTAATATTTTATATTAATAATTATATTAATAATTTTCCATATTGAAATAAAAAATTTCAACATAATTAGACTTTCGTTATTGTTTCTTATTAATTCAATTTATTGATTTTAAGTTGTTGTTTCTCGGGGTGTATATAATTCTTTGGCTTCAGTTTCAGTTATTTCATTGGTGCGCAGCTTTAGACTGCTGGTAAAAACTCTATAGTCATTCCTTTCGATAAGTGAGTCATTTGCTTTCCTGGAAATGAGAATATCAACTCCACTATATCTTGGATTCGAAATATGCTTTCCTGAGTGCAGTAAAGTACTCAATTTCAATATAATAAAATTGTAATTAAACACTTATATACCCTTCTCAAAATTATACTTTAAAAACAAATTAAATTTAGCTAAACAAAATTTTAAAAAATTTATTTTTTTTTAATTTATTAGCGAAATAAATTTTAGTGCAAAAATTTAAAATTTTTTTTTTAAATTTTAAATTTAAAAAAAAATTTTTTAATATATTTGTGAAAAAAATTTTAAATTTATTGGTAAAAAAAAATTTATAACAACAAAAAAAATTGTTGGTGAAAAAAAAAATTCGGAGTAAAACATATTTTTCTCGATTTTGAACAATTGTAGGTCCGACTTACTTTGGCCTTATATACACCGTTGCAAAGGTCTTTGAAATATATATCATCAGATATCCATATTGTCTATATTAATGTCTTAGTAATCTATATATAGATAAAAAAAATAGGTAAAAAATCGAGATTGTCCTGGTTTTTTATTTTAATTCAGCTTTGTGGGCTGATTGTGTCGATTAGCAACCGAGCCGGGAGAATTCCCGATATATTGATGTATGAATCATGTTTGTAAGTTATTTGGGGGCTACGGAAAGTTGATTTCAACATGCAGACGCACAGATGGACATACGGACATGGCTATATCGACTTCGCTATCTATAACGATCCAGAATGTATATACTTTGTAGCGTCACAAATGAAAAATGTAGAAATTGTCACTCATGGTGAAGAGTATAATAAATACATTCAAAGCATTGTTGTCCAAAATATCGAGCGAAATAAGGGTATATCTTTTAATTTCATACACTAACACTAATATTTTTCCTTTACAATCCAGCATATTTAAATAAAAACAATCTTTGGATGATTTTATAATAAATACAATTTAATAGCGTACGTGACATGCCGTACGCGACAGATTTTTCTCTTTTAGTAATACAATACATATTCTGTAAGTGTATGTATACAAAACCTAAAAACAAATAAAAAATATATATTCGGTTTCAAAAAACAAGGTTATAAGTAATAGCAAAAAAGCAATCTGAGTCATGTTCATTTCATACTACTTATTGGGTCTTAGATTTTGCTGCCACTTTACCCTAAAACTTAAAAAAAAAGAGAGAGATATTAAATAAATATAGGCTCTAAATACCTTCTCCTAGTAAAATTTTAGTATTTTTTCCTATTTAAAGCATCTTGAAAAAAGTTTTAAGGGTTTTTGTTTTTTCAGTCGTGATTTATTCATGGAATTGCCCATATGTATATGGTATGTATTTAGTAAACAATACAATTGACATGATATCATCTTAAACATATGTACATATGTCACTTAGCTAGACATAGACAAACTATGAAGAGCATGTGTTTTTTCATACATGTCATTTATGAAAGATACTGCAATTTAATAGAGCCGTGTCTGGCATTGCCTTTGAATGACATACCGAGCATGACTTGACAATGTTTAGTGTGACATCAGTCACCATGTTAAGACAAATCAAAAAAAAAAATATTGAAAAAACTAAGGAGCTTATTAGCAAAAAACTTTGAAAATACATTTCCGTTTTTGAATTAGGGGGTAATTAGGGGTTTTTGAGTAAATCTAGTAAATACCCTAAGTGTTCATAAATCGATGGTATGTTAAATTAGTTTTGCGTTAAACAATTTTTCTAAATTTTAAAAATGTTTAGATGTATTTATTTAACAAATTATTTCAACTGATGTGTCTATACCATATTAGAAACATAATCCATTAGATTACTAAGCTAAACCTTATTTGAACAAAGAATTGAGCGAAACCTGGTAAATTTCTAAAGCTTTCAAAACGACTTTATATTGTTATTATTACTCTTGCAAGCTGTAGGGTATCGATAACTTGTTTAAGAATATTAAATAAACTCCACTTTAGAATAATGCATTTTTCATGAGATGCCATTGAAATGATTGGCGAAAAATAAAAATGTGGTTTATACTCGTATTTGTTTCGTGTTAAACGTTAGCGTGACAAAAATACTAACGTGTTTTTATTTGACTTATGTATCTTCTCATCTCTCGCATTTTCTATAAATAGTTTAAGGTATCGTTGATATAACATGTTTTCATGATTTAATACTTAACTTATTTTATTTTATTTGTTAGCGATTTTAGGCCTCTTTTTATTGTTCATAAAAACAATGTGATTAAATTTATTTTATGTTCTAGAGGAATTGATACTTATGATGATTATACAAGTTTAATTTAAATATTTACATACGGTTGACATAAAGATATTTGGTCAATTCACAAGGTCTCTTATCAGTCATATTGTCATAATGTCCTAATATTTCACAATGGTTTTTATTGTTTTTCAAGCAAAAAATTTCCTAAAATAATACTACTTTATATGCTATGTTTATTGTGTTATCGTAACGATCCAGCAGAGATCAACGCCGAATGCCTAAGAGTCGGAAATTATGACAATATGACTGATAAGAGACCTTGTGAATTGACCAATTGTTTAAATCTGGTTGTATTTTTGTCTTTTAAATATATAGGAAATGTTTAGCGTCTTATTTAAGTCAATATTTACAAAATGTCAAGTCACAAATCGTGCCTCACATATATTCGAACCAAATAAGTTTTATATTGATTATTTGTAGTAACAAGCTACATTTTTTTGTTTGTTCTAAAAGTTCTAAAAAGTACTTACACGCAGAAAAAAAATACAGTTGTGCATGTAACCATTTCAACATTTTTTTAAATTTTTTAACAATATTATAGTCACAGTAACTATTTATATGATTGTGGTAACAATAATATGGTTAATTTACGATTCACATGATTGTATCAACCATATATATGGTTACAGTATACATGTATATGTTTGTGACAATCATTTATATGATGAAGGATTTACCATATTATGTTGCCCTCGGCTTATGAATATCATAATCTGAGAACATCTATATTATGGTAAAATTATTCATCATAAAAATGGTTGTCACAAACATATACTTGTTGACTGTAACCATATATATGGTTGATACAATCATGTGAATCGTAAATTAACCATATTATTGTTACCACAATCATATAAATAGTTACTGTGACTATAACATTGTTAAAAATGTTGAAATGGTTACAGTATACAGTGCACAACTATATTTTTTTCTGCGTGTATATTAGTTTAAAGTCAGCCATTACTAAAGTACTTCCAAGTAATGTAAACGGTATATAGTAGTCATTAAAAAATATGTTGAACAGTAATGTCACGTCATTACTATTTTTATCCTAAAAAGTCTGCTACATTTACCCCTACTTTTATTTAAAAAAAACCCGACAATATTTTAAAATATACTTTTTTCATATTTTTTTTTTACTTTCCCTGAAAACTATTTCTGTGTAGAACTCTTTAAATCGATTTAAACACAATAATTTTAATACCCCAATACCATTCAACTTAAGTAGTTATCAAAACTCCCCACAACAATCATAAAATCAATAATTAGCATTTAAACTCTATTCACATCTGTTTAACACATCATTGATTTTTGCGAAATTATTGCAACAAGAGCAACAACTTATAATGACTTAAATAATAATACGTTTTAAAATGTTGACTTTAAACTCTTATCATTGATACACGCATAAATGATTAAACACCACAGAATAGCTAAAGCTTCCGCTTGTGATAAATATAATTCAATAAACTTTGGAGTTATAAACACAGACGCACTCATATCAACTATTCACACACTATATACAGATGTATAAATGGGTGTAGAGTTATATAGTTGCTAGGTATTTGTTAGCTTATTGGGTAACCGAATAAAATTTGATTATTTTCATTCAACCACTCCAGCTGATATTCTTTGGAAATGGAAATGGAAAAATTAAGAATGATTTAAATATCAGCTATTTAACACACCAGTTTAGAGATCTAAAATAACAAAGCTTCTTTTAGCCATATTTTTTTTTTACTTTTATAGAGCCATGTCGAACGTTTATGAGCTCTTTCTGTATAGTATCCATTTGATTATTACTTCGTTTGTTTTCTCTTAGCTAACTCTTAGTTGAGAATAAAGCAATTGTTTGTTTGTATGATTTGTTTTCTTCTAGTTGATTCTGTTTTTGTCACAACTCAATAGAACAGCTTGAAACCTGTTTAAATTAATATTTTAATTGCAGGATGTAGTGGGCCCTGTAAATGTGTTCCCTTCTACTATGTGTCTAAATTATAAACTTTTCCTGAATTTTTTGAAATTAAAATAAATTTGCTTTCGAAGAAATTTATATGAACTCGAGCCTTCATATAATTAGACTGTACTCGAAATGGAAAGCAGGGCACCTGGCGGTTAAACCTAATTCGAGTACATTGAATCCAGTGGTGCTAACCGTTTCCCTTGTCTAAATAAAAAAATAATTACAATAGAAATTTATGGTTAAAATTACTTAAAACAACAACAATTGTTCTAATATTTATTGATTTTTAATCGATATATATTGATCAAAAGAACATCTTGTCAATGAACATTTTTGACCGCCCTTTTTAGTGGGCGTGGTCATTAAAAATAACTGTAAAAATAATGATAAAAACGTAATTTATGAATTTTTATATTAAAAATATGAAGATTTTAACACCTTTCTAAAAAGGGACAACTTTTGCCCCAACTTTTTGCAGGAAGGTATGCAAAATTTTACACAGCTGAATTTAATATTCTTTTGTGTTTTCGAGTTTTTGTTTTGTTTGACATTAAAAGCTTTGTATTTATAATTTCCCCAAAATTATCAAGCCAAAGAGAAGACATATTTTTTAAGCTTCGCAAAATGTTTGGTTTCACTTGTACAACGTAATAAATTTTCCTCAAAGAAGTGCTATAATAAATGTTTATACTTAGCTATAAAAATGATCAAAATCTAGTGGCTCTATTATATGTTGAATTTAATCTATATGTTAAAAACTGTTAGTACTAATATCAAATGAATGAAAAAGCTCTTGTAAGTTTCAAAGCTTAAATATGTTTAATTGTTCAACTTTTAAATAAACATATCTTTAAAAGACGAAAGAAAGATATGTGTCCCTGACTGTTTTTCATTCCGAAACCCAAAAGTAATACAAGCCATCTGAATTAAGTTCCAACGATTCTCCAAAATTTTTGATTTGTTTCATATATTCAACAAAATTATTAAAATAAAATTGAAGAAATACACCCAATGTCAGGAAAACATATGTAGGGCCATTATTACAACTTGCCTTTATGTTCGCAATAGTAAAAGTTAACTTTAAAGCTACCTTTTTCTATTAATTAAAGTTACCTTTTACTATTTCGAACATAAAGGCAAGTTGTAATAATGGCCCTTAAAATTTAAACTTAAAGAGCTTTTGAACTATAAGCGCAACGTGCTCGATTCTCATTTGAAGCACTACATAAAAAGTTAAAAATAATTTGCTTTAACTATTTCTTATTACAATATATTTGCAATAAACATGGGATCAAGGTTAGGTTAGGTTGCATGGGCAGCCGCTCCTCAAGCAGCTCACTTGAGTTCATTAAAATCTGATTCCATTGTGTTACCCAAGTGGTAGACAGCAGGGTATTTACAATAGGGATAGATTCGTCTAAGATTCACCCTTGATAGCTCGTCCAAGTATGATAGGAATTGAAATTCGTGTATGCGTTCCCTCAGGTTTGTCAGAGCCTGAAATTGGCAGAAATGTGATACAGAGTCACTTCCTCTTCTTCATTATGGCAGCTTCTACAGTAATCATTGTCCCGATTAATCAGTGTCCTGTAATAAAAGAGACAATTAGCCTTATTTGCTCACGACGGTATTCTATAAGTAGATTCGTCCTGCTGGCATCATATACGGGTCAAGTCGACCTTGCTGTAGCACAGGAAGGTTCATTAGTCCACCTGTTTTGTGAGTCTCATATAGTTTCTGCTGAACAGCCATTTTGCATTTAACAAGGGAAATCGCTCCTCACACATCATCGCACCCCTTTTGGCCAAATCATCTGCTATACAATTACCCTGATTTCCATCGTGTCCAGGGACCCATATAAGCGTTATCCTAGAATGTTTCGCTATCTCATTTAGGGATACCCGGCATTCCTCGGTTAACCTAGTTGTCGTGAAAACACCCGCTATTCCGTTAACGGTAGCCTTTCTGTCAGTAAATATACATATATCACCACACATTCGATAATATCTCAGCCAGTTGGATGCACGTTTAATGGCAGTAATTTCCGCCTGAAGAGCAGTACAGAAGTTAGGTAGCCTAAAGTAGGATTCCTAACTTCAAGAATGCGACACAACACTAGAACTTGTTTTAGACTGCATCTAGAAAAATGCAAAACAATCTGCTAGTTATAAATGTAGAGTGCTAAATCAAACTAAGGTTTGTGAAAAACGTTTTCAAATATTTCAGCATGACAACTATTAATAAATAAAAAGCCATCATTATTATTTTTTAGTTTAAAAAATTGTTTTAAAATCTTATGTCTAGCTTCGCAGATTATTTTTGCATTTTTCTAGATGCAGTCTAAAACAAGTTCTAGTATTTTGTCGCATTCTTGATCCCATGTTTATTACTAATATATTGGAAACAACAAAATTACCGAACATTTGCAATAATTGTTTGGAATTTCTTTATAATTGTTTGGAATTTCTTTATATTTTTCACCTCAAAGGTACACGATTGTCACGTTCTTGATCTTATATATGTTGATGGTAAGCAAGCTACAAATGTTGATTGGTGTGACACCAAACATTGTCAAGTCATGAAGTTGTTCTTCAAACATGTTCGGCATTACATTCAAAGGCAAATTGTAAAAATTAATATAAATTCATTCCTATATTATTATGAATTTAGTGAAAAGTGATAATGTATGCCTACACTTAAATATTAAAGTTATGTAATGAAACTATTGCAAACATTTAAAAATTGAGAAAAATTTTACAGATTTTCACTGATTTATATTGTAGTTGTCTATAATTTCATCCGAATTTGTTCATAAAACAAGTAAATTTAATAAACCTCTAAATAACAATTTAACATATGGGCAATTCCATGTCATCGTACGTGACAATTGTACGCCTATAGAGTGGAATAGATTTTCCAAAAATAAGAGTATCTGAAAAATAATTTGGTCTGTATGTTTCATTCAGAGGGTGCTATATATTAAAAAAATAATAAGTTCTTTCGAAACATTGTTATCCAAAATATCCAGCGAAATAAAGGTATATCGTACGTGACATAAAACGGAAGTAATTTTGAGGTACATGTAGAAATATGCGACAATTTGCGAATCGTGAGAGGCGTTAGGTTTTCTTTTAATTTCTTACACTAAACCAAATATTTTTCCTTTTCAATCAGTCATATTTAAATAAAAACAATCTTTGGTTGATTTTACAATAAATAAAAATTAATATCGTACGTGACAGATTTTTCTCTAATAGTAAAACAATATATATTCTGTACATATATGTATACTAAAACTAAAAAAATAAATACAAAATATATAATAGGTTTCAATAAACAATTAATAGCAAAAAAACAATGAGAGTCAAATTCATTTCATAGTACATGCTAATTGGGAGCTTAGTTTTTGCCGCAATTTTTGCCTAAAACATACCAATTAAATTACAAAATTAAATATAGTCAGTTTAAACTATTAGTTTTGCACTTAAAATGTTGTAATAAGCTCTAAATACTTTCACATAGTAACATTTTAGTGTTTTCTTCTATTCAAATCATCTTAAAAAAAAGTTTTAAGGGTTTTTGTATTTTCAGTCGTGGTAGTCATTCTCGTGGAATTGCCCATATATGCTACTGATCATGGATGTAGGATCAACAGCTAATATTCTGAATATTTTTACAGCATGTTGTCTAGTGCCGGTCAATCATTGTTGTAATTTTGATTATAGTTGTATATTTTAAACTGTTTAAAATAAAGTTGATTGTGTTTTATTTCAGGTATGTAAATTAACATGACCATGAAACTCTTTAAACATGTTAAAATTTAATAATTGCTTTTGGAACCCAATAATTTTGGGAATTGTTAAGAACTGTTTTAGGATAATAGTGAAATCTGTTTACGAATTGCAAGTAAAAATAATCTAAAAAATGTGTATGCTGAGTGTTTTTCGAATAATTTTCATACAGAAAACTTTTGCTTTGCAATTCAAAATTGTTTTCAGTAATTGCAAAAATATTTATAAAGTTTGTAAAAGTAACCATAATTTCTTTAAACTAATATACAATGTGAACAAATTTTCGTTACCAAATGTCAAAAAAATTAAAGTGAACTATATGCATGATGACTTGTCACCAACTACATTCGGTTACCCAATAGATTAGAAATTGTTCACAGACTTGCACATTTTAGGTAAATGAACCCAATTAATGCCACTACTACCCATCAAATAAGTATACTAACGTACTCCAGAGGTTTATAATGACAATAATCATCATCTCTATGATGATGACGATGAACCATGAACAACAATTTGCATTGTTCTTGCTCCTCGTATGCATGAACTAATACATCAAACTAAATTAAAAAAAAATGAAAAAACTAATATTTATTTCATACTTCTACTCGTATTATATGTATTAAAATAAAAATAAAGAAAAATATGTTCTAATTTGCCTGTAATTTGTTTAGTTTTTTATGCATATTTATTCGTATTTATGCAAAACTTTATGATTTAAAAAAGAAGCAAAACTAAAAAATTATAAGGATAAATATGAAATATAGGATTTTATTAGGTACAAAAAGGCACACATGCATATGCACCTATAAATACATGTGTATGTATTTATAGGTGCATATGCATTCACATATATTGTACATACATATGTATGTACCTATGAATGTATGTAGATATGAATTTGTTGTAGTAAATGTCTGTTATGTAGTTCCTTCATACTCTTGTTGTAGTAACTTTGACCTAATTACAATGTGAACCACAAATACCACAACAAAATACCGCTTTTATGCTCCAAAAAAGCCACATATTAAAATATCAACATTTTACAAAATGACGTTAATGCTGCTACTGCTGCTGCTGTTCCTTTCCCTTGCTTTCTATGCCCTTTTATCCCTGCTGCTGATAATGTAGATGCATATGATAATGACGATTTATAATAATAATCATCATAATGTCTGAGGGATAAAAGTATGGTATTATATATAGATGTATGTATCTATAAATAATAAGGTGGCTCTTATTATTCACTTTTACGAATTTCGATGATCTTAACCCTTTCACGACCATAAGACTAATTTTTGAACAATTCTTGAACATAGTACCAATAAAACTGTCAATTTTCAAAGACAGTAAAAATACAAGCTGTAACCGAACTTGTTTTAATCTAAACACATTAATAAGAAACACGTTTACGAACTAATTTAAATTAAAATTCTTTTTTTCGTTATTTAGTTATTCAATATTTTTGTGTTGGGACACCGGTGTCCCCGTGGTCGTCAAAAGGTTAATGTCTTCGAATACTGCACAGTGGTTTAGAAACTTTTTTTTTTGGAAATAATTCGGTATCTCGGGAACTATTGGAGATATTATTACAAAATTTCACATGGTTAGAGCTGAGGTGTTTTTGAGTTGAACTACATTTGTTCAGCTTCCTAGGGGTAATACGGGCCAGTTTGTGCCCCCTCAAAGTTGGTCACCTCGGGTCTCAAAATTTTTAAAAAAATCCCCAAAAATTCATTTATGATCCGAATGAGCTGAAATTTCAAATATAAATAGTCCTTGAGAAGATCTACAAAAAATATGCTTACATGTGTAGGTTATCTCCTTCAGTTGAAGAGATATTTAGGTTTATTTATTTTTTTTTTTTTAATTTTGCTCGATTTTTTTTTGTTTTCTAGATACATTTGCATGAAATGTATGAAAAAATGTACAAATTTTCCAAAGCGGGCAAGGTTTGCAGAACTTCTGAGGAGTAAATAAAGGCTTTTTATATAAGTATTTGATATTGGTAAAAACCTTAGGACTTGTAGATTCATATTTTAATAAAATTAAAGAATTTAATTAATTTTTTGAACGTCATTTACCTTAAAAACTAAAAAAATTATAATATGGTGATTTTCCATGAAGAAAAATATAAAATTTGATTTAATGTAAAATTTTAACGGTTAAAGATATCATAACATAATTTGGAACTAATATAGACTCAATTATCCTTAAATCAACGACATTATAATTTTTGACATTTTTTATTTTCAAATACCGAAATTCCTAAAACGGGGAAAATTTGTTCCAAAAACTGAGTTTTTTTAGAAAAGTGCCTACTGTGACGCTATTTACCGTGTGATAGTAAAACAACTTTCTAAGTATTTAAAGAACATATAGGGTTATACAAATACGTAACTTTTTCGAGGATCGGTGCTTTGCCTTTTTAGAATTTTTTACTGAAACCTAAATATTTTTTTTTAAATTGTCCAAGTTTGGATAGGTCTGGGGGATACTGTGTCCGCTTAAGTGAGCCCAATTTTACTTTACATGCTTTTACATTAATTTTTCTTTGCGGAACATATAAAAATTGTATATAGTCCCAAAGAAAATTTGTTTCTACAAAAGAAAAAATATAGGGACTTTTTTAGGAAAAATCGTGAAAAATTAGGCCCATTTTACATGTTCCAACTTTGGATGCGTGTAACTTTTTACACGGACGAGATAACTGTTACCAAGTTTTTTTTATTTTATTTAGAATTTTATTGCCAATATAGCTGATATTTTGAAAAAAAAATTTGACCCTCCGTAGGGCCGCCATATCTAGAAAACAAAAAAAAATCGAGCAAAATTAAAAAAAAAAAATAAATAAACCTAAATATCTCTTCAACTGAAGGAGATAACCTACACATGTAAGCATATTTTTTGTAGATCTTCTCAAGGACTATTTATATTTGAAATTTCAGCTCATTCGGATCATAAATGAATTTTTGGGGATTTTTTTAAAAATTTTGAGACCCGAGGTGACCAACTTTGAGGGGGCACAAACTGGCCCGTATTACCCCTAGGAAGCTGAACAAATGTAGTTCAACTCAAAAACACCTCAGCTCTAACCATGTGAAATTTTGTAATAATATCTCCAATAGTTCCCGAGATACCGAATTATTTCCAAAAAAAAAAGTTTCTAAACCACTGTGTACTGTTTAAAGATTGCATATTTTATTTGAAGTTTCAAGTTTTGCTTCAAAGTAGCAATACTATTTTCTAAAAAATTAAATGTTGAAAACAAATTCTAAATAAATATAGTTTTTTTATTTCATTTAAATATAAAATATAAAAATTTTCTTATTCCGATGACTTGATAACAATATCACTTGATACCAAAACAAATCATAAAATCTCATGCATAACTAAAACCCAAAATCTTACTTTTTCAAAATTACATTTTTTGTTGCTGCGACCGATTTGAAATTGGCGGATTTCGAGGAAATTTTTTTGGTTGGTCACAAATTTGTTAAATTATTTGTTATCCTTTTTTTCTAATATTTAATTTCAGATTTCTTCTTTGGCTTGCTAATTTTGTAATTTAAAATTTCCAAAAATTGTTTAACATTTTTAAATTTTAGGGTCAAAATTTTCCAGGACATCTTAGTTAGACCTCTGTACTAAAAAATATTATTTTTTAAATTGAAAATAAACCATGAATTTTGTGTACTTATGTAAGCATTTCAACAAAAAAAAATAAATAATTGCAAAAAAATATGATATTTGAGTCCTTTTTATATACACATGTGAGTTTTTTTTAGGACTTTAGTGAGATTTTCTGAAATATCTTTTAAGAAAAGAATACAATTTAAAAGGTTTCCTTTTAAACGATTTTTTTTAGTTTTATTAAAACTTGATTTGGAAAAACTCTCTCACGATAGAAAGACTATCAAATTTCTCAGTTCTCCATTATACCATTGGAGTCCTGATAAAACACTCGTTTCTGTAATGTCTTCAGTGTTCCTCCGACTCATTAGGATAAAGTTCATCATGGAATATTTTAGAAAAAAGGACATTTACAAATTCGTTTCAATTTTTGAGCTATACTTCAAAAAGCTATTGGGTGTTTAAAGGCATATTTCTATATAAAGTACAAAAAATAATAAATTTCGGTTAATCGGTTAATCGAAACAAATTAATCGGTTTATTTGTTATTTGAAAATCGACAATTTTAAATTATTCGAACAGTTAACCGACCAGAATTAATCGATTAACCGATTAACGGTTATTCGATTGATTCGTTCTTGGCCTCAAGTGATGATCAGTTCTTTTTGGCTCGTAATCCAAATGTTGCCAGAAAGATGGGGAAACGTCATAACTAACAATACCCAATACTTTGAATAAATTTATGTTTAACAAATGTTTCAAAATAAAAGATAAAATTTGAAAAAATTCCGCATTTTTAAGTCATACACATAATAAAAATATCAAATAGAAAAAATTCAGTTGTTAAGATACATTATTTAACATGGTTCTTGGTATTGAAGAAATTGTTTTAATAATTGTTTTGGTAGCTTAACATTATTAATGGTGTAATTAATATGCGAAATTGATTCAAAACCTGTAGTTTTGACTACGGTTTAATATGGGTTAATACAGTCCAAATTAAAAACAAGTAAGAGAGCTATATTCGGCTGTGCCGAATCTTATATACCCTTCACCAAAATATACTTTAAAATAAAATTAAAATTTTTTTTTTAAACAATTTAAAAAAAAAAAATTTTTTTCGAAATTGTTTTTTAATAGTTTTTTTCCAATTTTTTTAAATTTTTCTTTTTTTAATTTATTAGTGAAAAAAATTTATGACAAAAAAATGTTTTTTGTGAAAAAAAAATCGGGTTAAAAAATATTTTTTCCGATTTTGACCTATTGTAGGTCCAACTTACTTTATACTTTGAAATATCTATCATTAGATATCCATATTGTCTATATTTATGACTTTGTAATCGAGATATAGATACAAAATAGGCCAAAAATAGAGGTTGTCTCAGATTTTTGCTCATATCTCCGTTATATATGGACGGCTTTAGCTGATTTTAAATAGGATACTTCTCAAAAGCTTGTCTGACAGAATTATTGAAGATTTGGATCCCGAAGAGAAAATTGATTTCAACAGAGAGACGGCCAGACAGACAGACATGGCTAAATCGATTCCATTATAGGGTCGGAAAATTATATTGTGGAAATTACAAAGGGAATGACAAACTTATATATACCCATCCCACGAAGGTGAAGGGTATAACAATATATTATTTTTTTAATAGTTATGGTTTAATAGAGTGCAAAAATTTACCTAAAGACATAAATTTCATCTATTTGAGAATAAAACTTAAATGTCTTTGACCACTTTGATCACAGTTATAAAAGGGCTAACAATATACTAGAAATTTAATAAACAATCTACATAATATTAAATATTAGAAAATAGGCCCAATAATTTTTTAAGAAGTAATTTTAGCAGATTGCTGACTGAAATACGAAATTCTATGCAACCGTTAAAATTTAAATTTTTTACGTGATTTACAGTTTATTAGAATGTAAAACTATTTTTTTAATCTTAGGTAATTTCGTTAAAAACGAAATTTGTAAAATGTTAAATTTGGGATTTGAGATATACGCATCCAAAAAATGCGAAATACGGGCCACCCCAGTGTTTATGAATATGGATTAATATGTGTGTGTCTATGTCATCTAGTTGTGTGCTGGATGAGCGTATGCTAAATTATCTGCTTATATTAGTTATGAAGGTACACAGGAGATTTTCAGTTATTGTAGTTAAGGGTATATAATATTCAGTCACACATACATACACATTCACATGCCAATACACACTTGCAAATATCTAATATTTGTGTAGCAACTAAATGAACACTGGAGTTTGGTGCTTAAAGTTACAGTCAGGATTACTAAAATAGCATAAATCGGGAAAAATTTTAAATTGATTTAAAAAGTGGCGTTTAAATGTAATTAGATATTTGGAACGCAACTATATTAGTTGTTAAGAAAATCATAAAATTTTGGTAAAAATAACAAACCTGACTACATCAAATGTTTTAAACATTTAGAGTTCGTTACTTTTACACAGATGGCTGGGAATGACAGATTGTAATCCTTTTGTAAAGTTAGTAATGAGATAAAGAATAACATCCTTAAATAAATTATGATATTATGATATGTTGTATCATTTTCACTGGTACGAAAATAAGGGGAGTAGTATTTGTATATCTTTTTCACAATAGGCTTTGAAAATTATAAAATTTAACCAACACTCATTTCCAAGCATCTTTACCATTTCATCAGCATTTTCAAATTCATAACTAAACTACAAGTCAATGACATGTTAGCACAGACACCGATATAAAAATTACTTAACCTTAGCTCAGACACAATTAAAACTGGACTTGACTAAAAGCTTACACTTTTATTACATCAATTTATATAGTCTATCTTAAGGATGTACTAACATCTAAGAAATGCAACACTGTAGTTAAGTTTTTCCTTTTATTATCTTCATAGCTTTTTTTTTGTTAGTTTCACTTTAATAATCGAACAAGACGGATGCAACTTGTTAACAAAATTACGCGTTAGTGAGAGAAAATTAATAATATTAAAATATATAAGTGAAATAATTAAGAAAATAAACAATTATAGTGATTAGTGTTAGTGTTTCAAAGTTAAAATTATTAATAAGGAAAATAAAATGGTTAAAAATGTTTTTGCAAAAAGTGTCAGCCAGCAGAAATAAAACAGCAAAATGGTGGAGGCGGTCATGTGAGTTGTGTTTTTTGTATATAATTTTTTAGCAAATAAGCACATATTGCTCAAGATGTATAGTGTTTATTTGTTTAACTAATTAGTTCTTTTCATAAATCATTAAAACAAATAAATCCTGAAATTGAGTTGTGAAGTAGTAGTTGACCACAAATAAATTCATTACAGACAATAATATAGGATAGGGTTACCAAGTTTTATTTATTTCCATTTTTCACTAGGATATTAATACTGTGATATCAAAATTTATTAACAAGAAAAACAGTCATTTTGGTTTGTGTAATCTTCTCCTAACTTAAAAAAATCACAAAAAAACTATTTTTAAAATGAAATTGTTTTTTTTTTAGCACTTTCAAATATTTCTTTTATGCACATAAAGCGGTGACAAAATATCACTTTTTTAAATATAAAATAACTTTTTACACCTATAACAAATTTAAACAAGTTTTTGACATTTCAAAAGGAAAAACATGAGTAGAGCAAACATTAGTCAAGTGGCGTAAAATAAATTGTAGTAAATAAAATACACCCTTTTTCAACTTATGTATTTTGAAATTTTTGGCAAACTCGATTAATGATTTAAGTCCGACCGAAATTATTGTTACTACTAATTAATTTCTTTGGAATTATTTATTCCAATCAAACCAATTTAAATTTTACAAAGTTTGCAATCCAATTTTAAATGCATTTTTTGTTTAATTTGAATATATTGAGAATTAAGTTTTCTGTCATTTTGTCTTATATTGAAATATTTCCTTAACGTTTCTACTCAATGAATTTTTATATTTTCATTTTGTTCTGTCTCTTAACATATTTTTTTTAAAGAAATTTCATCATAAATAAAATTATTAATTAAATTTACAAAAATTGAAATAATTTGATAAAGGTGGTATATTATTATATTTTCCATAAACTCAATTAGGGAAAATTAAAATTTTTTTTTTTTCATAACACCTAAAATTGTTGGCAGAATAACGATAACGTTTTTCAGATGTAACGACAGTAAAGCTGGAAGTGTTTTCTACGAGTAACGGCAGCCAACATTGTTTAACTGTTTGCGTTTTAGTGGTCAGTTTACTAACCACCTTTTCTATAGTCTTTAAAATATAGTTTATTGGCATTTAGCTAAACAATTATATTTTTTGAAGTCATCGTTTATGTTTTTTGCTTAACTTTGCCGTCAGCGTCGATACGAAAATTTATATCATAGTTATTTTTAACTAGCTTGACCCGGTGCGCTTCGCTACCCCTGTCGTAGTCTATGTTGGAAATTTCAATAAAATCGTTTCTGCCGTTTAATATTTATTGTTTAAGAACTAAAGGTACCAATTTTACCGGTTTTCCCCCTGTTTAACCCTTTCTGGTCCAAGTATTGAAAATATAGCCTATTGACGCTTCCAAGTAAGGATCTATCTACGTTCCAAATTTCAATAAAGTCGATTCAACCGTTTAGGCGTGATGCTCAAATAAACAAACAAATAAACAAACAAACTTACAAATACATTTATATATTTATATAGATAATGGGTATGGTTTCAGATTTTTTTCTCAATATTTGTGTTACTACAATTTAGTTTTTCTCGCTTATTCAAATGACATCCCTAGTAAATATTGGGTGTATGAATTAAAAATGCAGTATTTTTAAAAATGTTTAGATTCTAAATACATCATAGGTTCCCTATGATAGTCTGGTCTAATTTCAGCAGCTCATAATAGATATGACCCTATTGCTCCCACCAAACACAGAGAATTACTTTAGGACCATGGATAATTGTCTTTGGTTTTCACATACGATTTCTTACGCTTCGAGTTATTATAATGGATTCATTTTTCATTACAAGTAATGATTCAATATTCTTTTATACCGTTCAAGCATCATTTCGGCCGTGCAAAATCGTCTTTCAAAATATCTTGGGTTAAATTCGTATGGTAGCTACCAATGATTTTGCAAGGTCTTGTTGAGTTTTACAACAATCTTCATGGAATAATGTTTCCAATTCTTGGAATCCAAACTTTTTTGGCTGGCCTAGGCGATCTTTGTCTTCTGTGTCAAAATCAGCACCTCTGAGCAGCACAAACCATATCTCGCACGTTAAAACCAATGGAACACCGATGATGAGCAATCGGTGAGCTTCGGCGGCACTTTTTTTTATACCCTTCACCATTAGTGGCGAGGGTATATATAGGTTTGTCATTCCGTTTGTAATTTCTAAATTTTTCATTTGCGACCCTACAACGTATATATATTCTGGATTGTTATAGATAGCGAAGTCGATATAGCCATGTCCGTCTATATGCTGAAACCAACATTCCGTAGTCCCCAAATAACTTACAAACATAATTGATACATCAATATATCGGGAATTCTCCCGGCTCGGTCGCTATTTAAAATCGGCACACAAATGGCTGAGATATAAGGAAAAAACCGGGACAACCTCGATTTTTGGGCTATTTTTGATCTATATCTGGATTACTAAGTCATTAATATAGACAATATGTATATCTAATGATAGATATTTCAAAGTCCATTGCAACGATGTATATAAGGCTATAGTAATTTGGACCTACAATGGGTCAAAATCGGAAAAATATTTTTTTAACCCGAATATTTTTTTAACAAAAAAATTTTTTTGTCGTACATTTTTTTTTCACTAATGAATATATTTAAAAATGATGAATATATTTAAAAATGAATATATAATGAATATATTTAAAAACAATTTCGAAAAAAAAAATTTTAATTTTTTTTACTTAAAAATATTTAAAATTTTTATTTTAAAGTATTATTTGGTGAAGGGCATATACGATTCTGCATAGCCGAGCATAGCTCTCTTACTTGTTTTAATTAAAGAGGTAGAGCAAAACTTCCCGCATATGAAAAAGGTGGATGTTAGACTAAAATTGGAACTTTTCTACTTTTTCGGTGTAGGGTATATAAATCATATCATATCCAGAAATTATTGATGTAATTTTTAGTTTACCCATTTTCCAATAACTACACAAAACTCGACAACACTGCTATCATTGTTATTTATTTCACTGTTAAATAATCAGCCTAAGGATAGGCTACATATTTTGTTACCTATACATTTATTAAAACAGCTTTAAAAGTTCCAATTAGCATTAAATGTTGGCATATTTCAAAATTGTTTGGCACTGTTAGTAGTATGAAGGTGTAAGTAAGATATTGCATAATTTATTGCAACCCAGAAGAAAAATTCAAAGATTTTTTGAAATCTCAAATACTAAATAAAATTGTTTTATTTTCACACTTTGTCTATTTATTTAATTTTATTTGCAATGTTAATTACAACAAGCTATTTTTTTACCCTTTAGTGTACAATATATTAGAAGTTTATATTTTGTGGGTAAACTAACTAGTATTTGGCATCTAAATGCATGATGTGTCTCCTATTTTAGTAAAATGAGTTTCAATTCCAAAGAGACATGTTGGTTTTTTGCTTCTGTTTTGTTTTTTTTTTCTCAGTTGTTTTTGTTTCAATAGTTTGGGTACTAAAAATGCATTTATATTAGGTTTTAAACGAAAATATATTAACGATATTTGTTCTAGAACAGTGGTAAGAAATCAGGTTTGGAGAAAATAAGCTGTCTAATCTAATCGAATAAGGTTTAAAAATTGTCTCTAAAAAGCTTTGAATAATCAGCATTAAAAATTATTGTAATTGTTGAGCTTAAAAATAGTTAAGATTGTTCGATTCTGACATTTATAATAATGCATGTGAATAATGTTTAAAGCAGATTCAACCAAGAAGAGAAATGCTTTAAATGATAATGTATAGGGGTTTAACATTTAAATGAGAATGTATTGGTGTATTTTTGTTCATACAGCATTTATTTTGAACACTTTGTAAGCGTTCGTGGTGTGTTTGTGTAAAAAGCCGATTCGAATGTTCGTGCCCAGTTGATTTAGAGTTTCCAATATATTGTACCACTGTGCTCCTTTAACTAATGATAATTTTTTGTGTGTACTTTTAACATTATTATCTTTGTGTTTTTTTTTTTGCTTGTCGTTGTTTGTGCACATATTTTTTTTTTTTTGCTTGCTTTTGCCAGTTTGTTACAAAATGTAAATGTTTCCGTTCACAAACTATTTCTACAAATAGACGACGAATTGTTTGCAAATGCTCGAGGTGTTCACTTGTTTTTGTTTTTGTTGCTGTTGTTGTACCTTTTTTTACTCCCCAACATTCTGTGTATTTGTTGGTAACATGTAGTAACAAACAATAAAGTTGTAAGGCTGATCGTTGAAGTATGAGATGATGTATGAATACCCAGGAAACAAGTATTTGGAAAAGTTGAAAAAATTATTAGTTGGCAATTTAGACAAGAAAATATTTTATTTGTAAAGAGTGGTTAGTATGGCAAGGACATACTTTAAAGCGTATTTTATGTCAGTGGTCGGCATAAAGGGAACATGGAACTTGTTTTATAATATCAAGGTGAGCACTTTCTTTCTCTGTTGTAATTTGATTTAAACAAGTAAGAGAGCTATATTCGGCTTTGCCGAATCTTATATACCCTTCACCAAATTATACTTTAAAATAAAATTAAAAAAAAAATTTTTTAAATTTTTTTTTCAAAATTGTTTTTTAAAAGTTTTTTCCAATTTTAAAAATTTTTTTTTTTTTTTTAATTTATTAGTGAAAAAAATTTATGACAAAAGAATGTTGTTTGTGAAAAAAAAAAATTCGGGTTAAAAAATATTTTCCCGATTTTGACCCATTGTAGGTCCAACTTTGTATAGCCATATATACATCGTTGCAATGGACTTTGAAATATCTATCATTAGATATCCATATTGTCTATATTTATGACTTAGTAATCGAGATATAGATAAAAAAAATAGGCCAAAAATAGAGGTTGTCTCGGATTTTTGCTCATATCTCCGTTATTTATGGACGGATTTTGCTGATTTTAAATAGGAAACTTCTCGAAAGCATGTCTGACAGAATTATTGAGGATTTGGATCCCGAAGATATCTGGGGTCTTCAGAAAATTGATTTCAACAGACAGACAGACAGACAGACGGACATGGCTAAATCGACTCCGCTATCTATAAGGATTCAGAATATATATACTTTATAGGGTCGGAAAATTATATTGTAGAAATTACAAACGGACTGACAAATTTATATATACCCTTCTCACGAAGGTAAAGGGTATAAAAATGTTTATGAATTTTCAGGCTATAAGTGCCGCTCACAGCTTTAAATCATGTAAACGTTTCTGTTTTTGATCAGTTGTTTAGAGATCTTTCTCAAATTTGTATAAGTATATTAGTAAATGTTTATTATTTTATTTTAAATTAAAGTAGCAATGTTTGCTGGGCTTTTAAGAGTATGATTGTAGGGGTGAATTACTCTAGCACACATATAGTTGAAGGCATCAATTTGTGGGTTGAGTGAATATATACTACAATATATATATATGTATGTAAATGTGTGTGTATGTCTTTGCCCCAAAATACTATAGAGAATTTCTTGTGGCATCGACAAATACAACAACGGCATCATAAAAAGGCACAAAGTTTTTTTTAG
The DNA here is from genome assembly GCA_942486065.2 of Calliphora vomitoria. Taxonomy (NCBI): domain Eukaryota; kingdom Metazoa; phylum Arthropoda; class Insecta; order Diptera; family Calliphoridae; genus Calliphora; species Calliphora vomitoria. Next base: position 43,680,234 of record OW818032.2, on the reverse strand, counting down.
TTTTGCTCTTCTTTTTTATGTTTTAACTTTTAACACAAAAATTTTCCAATTAACTTATGAGTTGTTAGTAGTTACAGTTTTATTTTTATTCATTTGGTTTACACAGGGAAGATGAATTAGTTTTTAGAAAAATAAATTTTCGTTTTTTCCATTTTCCCTTAAAAAAAAATAGTTAACTTTGGGTGTTAACTCTACTGAAATATTTGTGGCGATCATAGTAAAGCCAAGGGTAAGAGCAGAGAGCAAAAAGGCATAGACAAAACAAAAAAAGTAAAATAAAATTACTGCTAATAAACCACATTAACAGAAATATTTGTATTAGGGTTTTTGTGGTTAAAATATTTGTGTTCACACATTTGGTTGGCATATTTTGTTGTAAACAGTAATAAATTGAATTAAATACTGGCTAGATTAAAAAAAAATATATATATAAACATAAATTGAATTTAAATTTGTGTAATAAAATAAAATAGTAGATAATTGGCAGCAATTAGTAGTTTATATAATTAAATAAAAATTTATACAAATGACTTTACAAATTTCATAACATATTTTCATATATGTTTACTTTGATATAAAGTAACTTTATCACTTTGTAACTCCTTTGAAAATATATCAGTTTCAAACAACTTTTTCATTTGTTGTTGGCAATCTCAAATCATCAAAGCGTATGATTATTTGTTAACATTTCATTCAAAAAGATTTCAAATCTTTTGCTTTTCTTTGGTTAAGTTCATTTGTTAAAGCTGTGTTCATTTTCAGTCCTGCTTTATTTTCCATTTCTATCCCGTTTCCTTGTTTGTTATTGTGTGGATTATTAATGATTTTCAATTGAGATGCAAATCTGCCACTGCAAATAAAACTGATGATGATTGTTCTTGTATGTGGGAAAAATTAGAAAAAGAAAACAAGTAAGAGAACTATATTCGGCTGTGCCGAATCTTATATACCCTTCACCAAATTATACTTAAAAATAAGAATTTTAAATATTTTTAGGTAACATTTTTTTTTTCAAAATTTAAAAAAAAATTTTTTTAATTTTTTTTTTTTTAAATTTTTCTCCAATATTTCTTTATTTAATTATTAAAAAAAGAAAATGTATAACAAAAAAATTTTCTTGTTAAAAAAAAATTCGGGTTAAAAAATATTTTTCCCGATTTTGACCAAATTACTATGGCGTTATATACATCGTTGCAATGGACTTTGAAATATATATCATTAGATATCCATATTGTCTATATTAATGACTTAGTAATTCAGATATAGGTAAAAAATAGGTAAAAGATCGATGTTGTGCCGATTTTTTATATGTCAGCCATTTGTGGGCCGATTTTCTCGATTTTAAATAGCGACCAAGCCGGAAGAATTCCCGATATATTAATGCATCAATTATGTTTGTAAGTTATTTGGGGGCTACGGAAAGTTGATTTCAACATACAGACGGACATGGCTATATCGACTTCGGTATCTATAAAGATCCAGCACATATATATATATATTGTGAGGTCGCAAATGAAAATGTAGAAAGTACAAGTTAGAGTGTGCCGATTCTTATATATCCTTCACCAATGTATTAATATTGAAAGCAATTTATGGTAAAAAAAATTGGTGAACAGAAATGTGCCGATTTTCTCGATATTAAATAGCAACCGAACTAGGACTATACCCAATATATTGATGTATCAATCATGTCTGTATGTTATTTAAGGACTTCGGAAAGATGATTTGACTCAGTTACCTATAACGATCCAGAATATATAAACATTTGCAAATGAAAAATGTGGAAATTACAAAAGGAATAACGAATTAATACTCATGGTGAAGGGTATAATAATAACACTGCATTTATACTTTTAATACATTATACAGTCGCCTGCGATGGTTAGTATTAGTAAAATATTTGCAGCATGACATGACAACAAAATAGAGGTTAAAAATGAACCTCTTTATTTCAAACAAACCATACACTCAAAAGTTTTTATTACGAAAATATCACTTCACTTTGATTGGCTTAAAAAAATCAACAAACTGATATCTTTGCAATCCATGTTGGGGGGAAACTACTTAAAACATAAAATATTTTCTGCAATCTGCATCTATGCGCTTCAAAAATTTAGAACCTGTTTTATATGCAGCAATATGTTGTGCATTGTATGCAAGGAGAATTTTTCACCCCGATCTTAAATAGCCGTAAATAGAGCCAACAATTTGGGATTTTTATAAAAGTTTTTTTTTGGGAATTGTAGGAATGCAGTGACCAAAAGTATAAGGACTGAGATCGAAACAAATTTAACATTAAAACTTTTAATGAAAAGTTACCTTTGTAAAGCATGTCAGTTATTATGTTTTATGTCAATTATGTTCATTTGTTGTTAATCTGATTAAATAGAGTGACGAGAAAAAAGTTCGTACTAAAATTATTAAATAGTTTCAACAAAACCCAACTTGGTCCTACAAAAACATGGCCAAACAATCATAGGTTATTAAACAGTATCGGAAGAACTTGTCCGTTGATAGAAAACCTAGTTCATGTAGAAGGAATGGTCCCTATGATGTTTCTAAAGCAAATAAATAGAAAGTATTTTCAAAAGAGCTCCCAACACATCCGGTAGGAAAGGAGCCTTTTTAGCCCAGTACTGGGACTATTTGGTATGAAAAGTTATAGCTAATGCAGGTTTATAAACACACAAGACTCAAAAAGTTCCTGAGAGAAACTGCTAAAAATTTAGAGGCCAAAGATAGAGCACGGACATTTAAGTCAAATTTTATACAAAAAAAATATAACTGCTGCATAATGGATGACGAAACGTATGTTCTGGATAATTTGTTGCAGCTTCTGGGTCAATTTTGTTATGTTGCTGATGCTCACGGGACTGTTGTGGAAAAGTTTAGGACCCAAAAGCAGCTTATTTTCCCAAAAAGTTATTGGTATTGCAAGCAATATGCAGTTGCATCAAAAGAAGGCAAACTTTTGTTACAAAGGGCCCTATAAATACCGAAATTTACATCAAGGAATGTTTACAAACGAGTATGCTTCCATTCATAAGACTTTTTAATTTCTCATTTATTTTTGGTCTGATTTGATATCCTGTCAATATGTTAAGCAAGGTCTTAAGTGGTACAAGAACAATAATGTGGTATTTGTGCCAAGAGAGGCAAATCCTTAAAAGTGCCTGGAGCTAAGGCCAGTGGAGAGATATTGGGCTCTTGTTAAAAGAGAATTGATGAGCACAAAAAAGGTATCCAAAAGTATAGTAGATTTTAAACGGAGATGGACTACGTGTTCGAACAAAGTGACAGAAAGCATTATAAAAACCTTAATGGAAGTGTTTCCGGAAAAGGTTCATAAATGCATCACTATTGATTAGAACTATAATAAGTAAGGCTGTGTCGAATCTTATATACCCTTCACCTAAATTTACTTTAAAATACAAATTTTAAATATTTTTAGGTAAAAAATTCCAAATTTTTTTTTCAAAATTTTTATTTTTCGAAATTGTTTTTTTTTATTTTTTTCCTTTTTTTTTTTAATTTTTAAATTTATTAGTGAAAAGCAATTTATGCCAAAAAAATTTGTTTGGTAAAAAAAATTCGGGTTAAGTAATATTTTTCCCGATTTTGACCCATTGTAGGTCCAAAATACTATAGCCTTATATAGATCGTTAGAATGGACTTTGAAATTTTATCAATAGATATCCATATTGTCTATATTAATGACTTAGTAATCCAGATATAGATCAAAAATAGGCCAAAAATCGAGATTGTGCCGGTTTCTTCTATCTCAGCCATTTGTGGGCCGATTTTAGATAGCAACCGAGCCGGAAGAATTCCTGATATATTGATGTATCAATTATGTTTGTAAGTTATTTTGGGGCTACGGAAAGTTGATTTCAACATACAGACGGACAGAGGGACATGGCTTTATTGACTTCGCTATCTATAACCAACCATAATATATATATTTTTTAGGGTCGCAAATGAAATATGTAGAAATTACAAACGGAATGACAAACTTATATATATACTTTCCACTCATGGTGAAGGGTATACAAATCGACAAAGATTTGAATCCGCTAACCATAAGTATTCAAATAGGTAAAAAAATAATGATAAATAAAAGTAAATCGTAAAATATCTCGTAAATTTCTAAGTTATTGACATGAATATCAAATGATAGATATTTCAAAGAGCTTTCCAATGACGTATATAACAGTATAGAAATTCGGGCTGACAATAGGAAAAATATGTTAAACCACTTTTTCCCCAACAATTTGTTTCGCAAAAAAAAAAAAAAATTAACAAATTTTTCATTGAACATTTTTATTTCCTCCATAAAATTGTTCACCAAAAAAAATTTGTTAACCAAAATTTTTTTTAACAGAAATTGTTTTCAAATTTTATCTTAAAGTATACTTTGGTGAAGGGTATATAAAATTCGAAACAGCCGGAAAGAGCTACCTTTATGATGAGAAAATTTAATTTTTTTCTAAAATCACGTTTTTAAGTTATGTATTTCCGCCAAGCTTCTTCCTATTTTTCTGCGAGTGTAAATTCATTGCAATAGCAATGCATATGCATTCTCATAAATTATGTTAAAATTTGTGTGCTTTGAATTCTTGCAATAACAATCAGCAAAATACTCAGAAAATCTAAAATGAAACGGTCAGAAATTTCCAATGAAACATCACATTCATCAAGTAAAAAAACGCACTACAGCTGTGTAAATTCTGTATACTCGAACATGCGCCTCTTTACTAGGAGGGAATAACGAACGGATGCAATAATCGAAAAAGAAACGTAAAAGCCGCACATGCATTCAGACATGAATAGATGTTTTAGCAAACAAATTAACAAAGAAAAAGTGGTCAAAAGTAATAGAGTGCATCTCATGGCTCACAATAGAAAAGGTATTTGTGAATGTAAAATCAAGCATTACGAAATTTCCTTATGATTTCTTAACAATTCTACAACTATTTGTGGGAATTTAAGCATCATGTTTAAGTAACTCTAAGCTGGTAGGAATTCTATAATATTGGTGAAAAAGAAATATGAAACTACTATATTTCATGTGTCCTTCTTATTCTCTTTTAATTTACATTAATTACCCCAACAATCAAATGAAAATGCAATACATACATTCAAATCAAAAGTACAACTTTCCAATATAACTTGCATACAAATGTATAATCACTGTGTTAACAAGTCATGACACGATATATCATGTCATCATCAAGCTCTACATGTTCATCATCTTTATTAATGTTGTTGCGGATCCATAAATGCATTCAATTGTTTGAAATGGCAGTTCAATTGATAAATAACTTGGCACAAGTGAAATTGACAAAGATGATGATGATGCACTATAAATGGGGATGACGATATAAAACTGTTACAAAATACATACGAGCATATCTTGAAAAATAACAAAAAAAAAATAAAAACAAATGTAAAAGCCTTTATCAATATACAAACATGGACGTATACTAAAGTTTTTTCAGCTTTTTTCATTTGTATAGCTCTTTATGCGATTTTTTTATTACTCCCCAATTTTATGTTTGTTTTTTCCATTTTACCAAAAATTCTTTGAAATTCTATTAACGTCAGCTGCTCTTCCGGGTATTGTGGACTAAACTTGAACTCATACAGCAGCTTCAATTCATCATAATCAATGTAACGTAAACTTTTAAAATGCTTTTCACTTGTGATGGATAAAATGGCGAGTGCGTATAAACTGCATGCTTTTGTATGTTCTATGATGTATGCAAAAAAAGGAATGTGTGTGGGTATTCGTCAGTAGCTAAAAATAGTTGGAATTTTTTTAATAAAGTAGCTTTATGTAGCTTTAGATAGAAATCGTAAACTTTGTGAAGTGTGATAGGTGGAATAAATAGATTTAAGTATGCAAATATTGACAGACATATAGAGATGAGATTTTTTGAAAGATTACTTATTTAGCTGTTAAAGTGAATAAGAAATTCTACAGATTGGAATTCCTAAAGTTGCCAAACAAAGAAAAAATCATTGAAACAGAAGCCCTCGGGTTGGACAGTATGGAATGGAACAGATATGTTATGAAACTTTGCTGCTTATAGGAATGACTGGAAATTACAGATAAATATATATTTATTGTAGTTTTAATTATCTTTGTTCTCTTCACTACTCATATCAAACACTTTGCTCTTCTTTAATCCAGTTCTTTATATGTAGGGTAGAAGGGGGACCATACGCCACTTTTTTTGAGTCGATCTCAAATTAAAACCGCATTACATATCCTTAATTTTTTTCTTGTTTCGGATACTTAGATATGTTGGCTTTAGTTTTATTCATTTCAATCTTGCCTATGTCATCTTAATACACATATTTTTTAACATATCTATACTGACCAAAAATGGCGAAATGACCCCACCCATGGGGTAAATACGCCAATGGGATGGGGCAGATTTGTCATTTGTAAAATAAAACAAGAAACTAATAAACTATATATTTATTGTTTATTTCATATAACTTAACAAAAAAAATTAAACAAATTGTGACTGATTTTTTCTCTATATTATCAACATTTTAAAATACATCACAGGGATTCCTTGCATCTGGCGATTGTGCCCCAGGGGAGTTTTGAGATTTAATATACATTTTGTTCTTACTTCAAATGATCGAAAAGACTATTGTAACTTATTGTTCACTATTATTGACATTCTATCTTCAACCAATATCTTTTTTGTATCACAAAAGGTAAAGAAGTTAGCACAAAAAATTTACACGATGAAATATTTTCACAGCTTATTGAAAAACAGTTAATTCCAACTTTCATGGATGTTAAACAATCGATAAACGAAAACTTAACTTGATAATGTAACAAAATCGATTACTCGGTTTTTAAGTTATTCGGTGTTGGAAGATGTGCCCCTATGGCGAATGATCCCCCTACTACCTATACTCTTTACATTTATTTACATTATTTACAAAAGTTAAAACTTAATATAAGTATTGTGTCCAATAATAAAATTAAACAAGTCACACAAACGATCACGAACTCTTTCAATCAAACTGACTAACACTTTCTTATGTCCGGAAATATTTCGTGCTGTCTTCATTCGTTCTGATCCAACCCTAAATTATCATCCTCTGTCTATGTCATATAAACCCGAGTGATCGTCTCTTTCCATTTACCCCTGTTATACGTCATTTACTTTCCCATTCCTACATACATATGTATACACAGAGAAAACAGAATCGTTGCCAATCGAATGATTCGGTTACAAACATAGAAATTGTAGGTTCTATCAACAGAAAATCTGTTGATATAGAAGAATTACGGTTAAAGCAACCAAACTTTTGTTACTCCTTCTAAAATTTTGTAGTAGCAACTGTAAAATTCGGTCACTAAGGCAGAATCATTCGATTGGCTACAAATTCGGTTGCTACTACGAATCTGTTTTCTCTGTGTATAAAGAAAATATGTTGCAAATTTATCGATTTCTATGTATGTATATTAGGTTGGGTCAATTTGTTCGGGTGAGAAAAAACGTTGCGCTCGGCGTGATTTTAGACCCATAGTTCCTTGGGGAAATTTCTTAGAATTTGTCGTACATTACGTTTATGCTATAAACCTAATGTAGATCTTTCATTATACTCTTCAGCATGAGTGGCAAGGGTATATTTAAGTTTGTCATTCCGTTTTTAATTTCTACATTTTTCATTTGCGACCCCACAAAGCATATATAGTCGATATAGCAATGTCCGTCTGTAAGTTGAAATCAATATATCGGGAATTCTTCCGGCTCGGTCACTATTTAAAATCGACAAAATCGGCCCACAAATGACTGAGATATAAAGAAAAAACCGGAACAACCTCGATTTTTGGCCTATTTTTGATCTATATCTGGATTACTAAGTCATTAATATAGACAAAGTCCATTGCAACGATGTATATAAGGCTATAGTAATTTGGATCTACAATAGGACAAAATCGGGAAAATTATTTTTAAACCTGAATATTTTATTTACCGCAAAACATTTTTTTTGTAATGTTTTTTCACTAATTAATTTTAAAACAATTTTTAAAAAAATTAAAAAATGTGGAAAATAATTAAAAAAAAAAATTGGAAAAAATTAAAATAAAAACAATTTTGAAAAAAAAAAAAAAAAAAAAATTTAAATTTTGAAAAACAACTTTAATTTTTTTTTTTTTTAATTTTGAAAAACAATTTTGAAAAAAAAAAAAATTAATTTTTTTTACCTAAAAATATTTTAAATTTTTATTTTAAAGTATAATTTGGTGAAGGTTATATGAGATTCGGCACAACCGAATATAGCTCTCTTAATTGTCTTTCCGCTAACATTTCGATTATGTTCTACCAAAGCTCACGCTTTGGATAAGACTTCATCTCATATAAAAGCTCTTTTGCTGGACAAATTTACTTGCAAATTTAATAACACATTATAATTGGTAAAATATTAAGGAGAAATTAATTCATAACATCAGGAACTCATCGTTTTACTTCTTTCTGATTTCCTTATTGACCATATTTCAGTTATTCATAGAGATTAGAAACAAATTCTCAAAACCATGTAAACCGAAACAAGAAGTCGTATCTCCTTCAAGTCTATCAGTCTGAAACCCATTTGCTTACGAAAATCCAGCAATTTTCTTCACCATCTGGAAAGGATATAAAACTGACAAAGGTTCTTATACGATATCGTATAAATTCCAAAAATGAACAACAACAAAAAGTAGACAGGATTTTAACATTCACAGCACATGTCATTGTAAATACGCTAAGTTAGAGCCTGAAGGATATTGTACCTATTTTCGATATGCCTCGGGTATGTATAACTATTAATTGTTAGCTGCCTACCATAGGGATTGGGTTTTCGATCAGTGCTCCATTACCTTGTCTTCATTAAGTGATAGCTGACTGTCTTTATATATCAGTTGAAGTTCTCGTTCAGACAAAAATATCGCCGTCATGTTGATCAAACATTCCTCATTGTGATGCAAATTTCCCCCGAAACATGTGGGATTGGAACTACTGGTAGATAATAAAAAGGTATGTACAGCATCCAATTGATCGTAACGACTTCCGTTAAACAATTAAACCTTTTGCAACTGTATGAATGCAACCGTACCCACGGAAGACAAGGGTCATTCTGGCACAACTGGTTCAACATTGCCATCAAAGACATTTTTTGTCATGATGATCAAGTTGCCTGTTACTCTTGTAGGCAATTATTGTTGTCTCAATACTAGGCTCATACATAGATCTAAAAGAACTTTGGAAATACTCCCCACAATACGGCACAATATTAACATTTATATTCCCAGACCTTTCTTCAACAGAGGCTTCTTTGTGTGGACTGTAAAGAAGAAAGCAGCATCAGACCGTTTTCATGTGGTTTCAGGAAATACTCTAAATTAAACACTTCTCAGAGACAATTTGTATGACAGCAATGCCGGATGTGGCTTAAATATTGTCGTCGGGGGTTTTTTTAACATACATTCAGGGGGCATTTAAGGTATTGATATCCCTATCATTACATTAAATATTGTCTGTATGAAATTTCCTCAGAATCGTACAACGGACTCATTCCGTTGAAGTAGCCCACTTCCTTGGATTTGATCTCCACCCTGAACTCCCAGATTGATAATTATCTACAACAGCAAAATTTGAGAGGATTCATTGTTTCGATTGCTCATAATTATACTTGTTTTGTTGAATTTGAGTTGGTTGGGATCATATGAATAGATCTGCATCCTCATAATCTTAACGACGTTTTTGTGGAATAAATAAATAGTTGGCTAAATGCTACTTACTTATACTAAGCTCGTATAATAAAACTCATTTTAACGATTTATATTGCTAAATCGCTCCTGCACTTCACCCATGTTTTCTGAGCTAACTACATGCCTACAAATAGGGGCTTAAATAACTAATGATGTTTTTAGGTTGGTTCCCAAAAATATCTAAATACATGGGCTGTAAAAAAATCATATATCGTAAAGACTTACAGCAGATGTTACCAGTTAATAGAAACACTATGACACTGATATGCATCAGGAAAAGGCTGGTATTGGTTATTTGAAACACTACCTAGAGCAAACCATAAACTGCATCCGCACTTTTAAATAAACAACTAATTATGCGTAATAAATAAATTCTTCATTAAATGAAAATTACATACATTGATTCTTACAGCAATCATAGCATTTGCAAGATTTTTGTACAATAAAAAACTCAAGCTGATGATGTCAGATTTGGCAACATACCACACCTCAAAACTTAAGTAGTTGTATCAGAAAAAACTTAATTTACCTGAAAAGTAATTATGTCTTCTGTCGACTTTAATTTATATTTTCTTTTACATTTAAAAACTTATTATTATTACTTCACACTTACAAAAACTGTTTACTCAATTTCATCATTTGGTTTAAATTTTCAAGCAACACAATCAGGAGATATAATTGATAATACAACTGATTGCAGTGTACCATTACAATTATTATTTTTCTGTTCTTGCATATTCAGAGGTTGTGCGTCATTATCGTATCGTAAAACTTGCCTTTTAATGCATCTTGTCGCTGTGCTGTTTTTCTCTCTTCATTTTCTTATGCCTTCAACGTGCGTAATTGTGAGAGGTGTGCGCTCTGTATATTAACATAAATTAACGGATATGGGTACTTGTGTTGGCGCGCGCGTTAAATGTAACACACACCTGAGAACATGCTATTTCCGTTTCCGCCTTTACGCTTTGCCAGAAACGTAAGCAACAAAAAAAAAAAAAAAAAGGAAGTCAATGTTAAGACAGGGGAGGGTGCAAATAAAAATAAATGTTTAAGAAAATGTAGAAAGAAAAGAAAATGAACCAGTAATTCGAGTAGATTGTTAAGTTGTGGCAAAATCTTAACAAATTTTCAATGTAATCACATAGAACATGGCCAAAGTGTGGGGAATGACTAGAGTTTTAAAAAGCGTATTTTTTCGTTTTGTTAAATTTTTAAAACTACATTATCTCTCAATGATATATAGATTTTTAAAAACAATTTTACTTGAATATTTTTCAGATTATTTAAAAAATCGAGGTAGCCGTGGTTTTCAGTTTCTATCTCTGCCATTTTTGGACCAATTTTCTTAATTTTGTTTAGAAACCGAACCGGGATTAAGTATAACGGATATATTGATGTATAAATCATGTATGTAAGTTATTTAGGCGCTACGGAAAGTTGATTTCAACATTCAGACGGATAGACGGAAAGAGCTATCTCTTCTATCTATAACAATCCAACAACATCAAGCACCTGAATGAAATATTTGTATTTTTATGCTCTATTGTTTACATTCGGGTTGTGTACATGTAATTTTACGAAAATCTTCGTAACCTGATCAATACTAACGCCTACCAAGTGTGTAAACAACAATGTTTTTTTTTATTTGCTTCGGAAATGTCGAATTTTGTGTCAACAAAGCGTCATATGCGGAAAGTTTTGCTATACTTCTTTAATTTGTAAAAAAGTGCCACTGAATCTCACCGATTGCTCACCAAAGCTTATGGAGAATGTGTTCCATAAGTTTCAACGTGCAAGAGATAGTTTGTTCGGTTCAGAAGTGGTGATTTGGAAACGAAAGTAAAAGATGACCCAGGGCAGCCGAAAAAGTTTAAAGACCAGGAATTGGAGGCATTACACCATCTAGATTGTTGTCAAACTTAACAAGAGCTTGCAAAATCATTGGGAGCTACTCAAGCAGCAATTTCAAAAAGTTTGGAAATAGCAGTTTTCAACCAAAAGCAGGGGAAGTGGGTACCATACGAATTGAAGCTAAGAAACCTTGCAAGACGATTTTGCATGCACAAAATGATGATGCTATAAAAGAAAATCATTTTTGTACCGAATCAATACTCCATTAGAATAATCAGAAGCGAAGTGAAGTCCGGCCAACCAGCCGAATCGACACCAATGCCAAATATCCATAGCGCTAAGGTAATTCTCTGTATTTGGTGAAAGCAAAAGGGTCCTATGAGCTCCTGAAATCTAACCAGACCATCACAGGAAACCTGTACCGAATACAACTGATTCGTTTGAAGCGAGCATTGGGCGAAAGACGCCCACAATATGAAACTGTATTATTCCATCATGACAACACCCTGCTACATGTTGCAATGAATGTTAAAAACTATTTAGAATGAAGTGGTTGGGAGTGGTTTTGCCTCACCCGGTTTATAATTCAGGCCATGCATTTTTATACCCTTCACCTTTGTGAGAAGGGTATATATAAATTTGTCATTCCGTTTGTAATTTCCACAATATTATGTTCCGACCCTATAAAGTGTATATATTCTGAATCCTTATAGATAGCGGAGTCGATTTAGCCATGTCCGTCTGTCTGTCTGTTGAAATCAATTTTCTGATGACCCCAGATATCTTCGGGATCCAAATCCTCAATAATTATGTCAGACATGCTTTCGAGAAGTTTCCTATTTAAAATCATAAATAACGGAGCGAAAATCCGAGACAACCTCTATTTTTTGCCTATTTTTTTGTATCTATATCTCGATTACTAAGTCATAAATATAGACAATATGGATATCTAATGATAGATATTTCAAAGTCCTTTGCAACGATGTATATATGGCTATATAAAGTTGGACCTACAATGGGTCAAAATCGGGAAAATATTTTTTAACCCGAATTTTTTTTTACAAAAAACATTCTTTTGTCATAAATTTTTTTCACTAATAAATTAAAAAAATTAAAAAAATTTTAAAATTGGAAGAAACTTTTAAAAAACAATTTTGAAAAAAAAAAATTAAAAAACATTTTTTTTTAAATTTTATTTTTAAGTATAATTTGTTGAAGGGTATATAAGATTCGGCACTGCCGAATATAGCTCTCTTACTTGTTAAGTCATACTTTATAAGGTAGCAAATGAAAAATATAGAAATTACAAACGGAATGACAAACTTAGTTACATAGTTAATCTCAATTCCATTTGACTGAGGTAATAATTTTGCAAATTTTGACACTTTTGCATACTAGGCTAACGATGTAACTCCCTTTTAATAACAAAAACAAATTTGAATCAATTTTAAAACGATAAAATTCCATAGGTTGGTGGATGACTGTAAGTCATGAACTTCTTTGTAGTGGCTATTACAATTCATTGAACATAATATAGCATTTTAATTCAAAGAATTGTAAATCATTAAACAGATTACAGATGTCAAAATTTACCTTTTTTTAGTGACTTATGTAATAGAAAGATAAATTTTGCAAAATCAACAATGTTGAAAATGCTATATAAACCCTTTGCACTGCATTCATCTCTCCACGACCATCACCTTTAGCTTTTAACAATCAATATATACTGATAGTTTCATATACATATTTAGCATACTGCACAAACTGGCTGCAGAGTAAAATCGTAAAATGCATTTTCATATTAAATTAATGTGTAAAATAGCAAATCGTTTTGTAATTTAATCTCTTAGAGTTGTGTATCTACTTCCGTGTATTTAAAATAGCAAGTACATGCTATCAAATTGTATATAATGATGTACAATCAGGGCATTGAATGAATGGTTGTTAGGTACGAACGTAACTGTTTATTAGAGAATGATAATGAGCTGAATTTGTATGTCGGTGCAGCAGAGACTGCATAACGAGCCCTAACAGCGAAAATATATTAAGCAACAATTTCCATTCCATTCCATTTTCAGTTTTAACTTAAATCGATAATTTAAGTAGGATCGTTTACATAATTTATTGAAATTTCATAGCTGTATCAAATACCGTTAGAATTTTATGACAAAAACAATTTTAGCTTTAAAACACATCACAAAAATAGCTTCACCTGTAAAGTTTGTTGTTATGCGCTTAAGATATTTTTGCAGTTATGGCTCGATAATATGCCGGTATAATTTTGTTTAATAAGCTGCATTATAATTTAAAATGTACAAATTGAAAACAGACATACATAGTTATTAGTGAAATTTGTTAGTTAAGTAATTATTTGGGTGTTTTTTATGTAATAATGTGAATACAAAATTGTTTCATTGACCAACATTTTGGTTTTAAATTGAAGTTTTTGTGACATTTTGGATTTTACATTATTATGACAAGTTTTTGTGAGTAAAGTTTTTTTTTTTTTTGGAATTTCAGACTCAGTCAATAATTTTAAAATTAAGAATGAAATCGAAAAGAGACAAGACCTCTATATGTGATCACTCATATTTCTACTTAAACATTTATTATATATTCTGAATCGTTATTAATGCGAAGTCGATATAGTCATGTCCGTCTGTATGTTAAAATCAACTTTCCGTAGCCCCCAAATAATTTACATACATGATTCTTACATCAATATATCAGGACCATGACAACCTCGATTTATTTACCTAGGTTTGATCTATATCTGGATTACTAAGACCTTAATATAGACAATATGGATATCCAATAATAGATATTTTAAAGACCTTTGCAACGGCATATATAAGGCCAAAGTAAGTCGGACCTGCAACTGGTCAAAATCGGAAAAAATATTTTTTACCCCGAAATTTTTTATCACAACAAAAAATGTTTTGTTATACAATTTTTTTCATAAATAAATAATTTTTTTTTTTTTAAATTAAAAAAAAAAATTATTTTTTTTTTCAAAATTAAAATTTTTTTTCCATGAAATTTTTTTGTTGCTTTTTCATCAGTTCAATAAAATTTTTTCATCAGATCAATAATTAAAAAATTCCAAAAAAAGAAAATGGAAAATGGAAAGGATGCCTGAAGATAAAGGTACTGCATAATTTTTATATACAAAATCGGGAAAAATATTTTTTAACCCGAATTTTTTATGACAAAAACTTTCTTTTGTCATAAATATTTTTCACTAATAAATTAAATTTTTTTTTTTTTTTTTTAAATTGTAAAAAACTATTTTGAAAAAAAAAAAAAAATTAAAAAACATTTTTTTTTTAATTTTATTTTAAGGTAAAATTTGGTGAATATAGCTCTCTTACTTGTTTTATATAACTTTTTCTAAATTGTATCCAAAATATCACACAATAAGAAAAAAAAACATTAAAATATTCAGCCTAACAAATTTTAAATTTCGTATCATAAAACAAAATTTGTTTTATGAAAAAGAATTTAAAATGTTGTTTTATTATTTTAAAAAAATAAGCTTTTTGTTTTCACATTCTTTTTATTGGGTGTATGACTTAAAAATGTGTAATTTTTTAAAATTTTTAGCTTTTATTTTGAAACATTAGTAGAACATAAATTTATTCAAAGTATTGGCCATTTCTAGCTATGACATTTTCCCATCTTTCTGGCAACATATGAATTCCCCACCAAAAGAACTGGTCATCTTTTGAGGCCAACAACAAATCAAGCCAATTTCGGATACTTTCTGAAGTGAAGCGTATCCCAGAGAGAACGTTCTGCATCGATTGAAACAAATAGTAGTCGAACGGGGCATGGCTTATTTCTAAATAGTTTTTAACAGGTATTGCAACATGTGGTCTAGCGTTGTCATGATGGAATATTACGGTTTCTGTCTGGCCACATATTCTGTGCGTTTTTCGGTCAGTGTCAGCTTCAAATGAATCAGTTGCTTTCGGTACAAATTCCGATGGAATTCATTCACCATGTGAATAATCAGTGTGCTTCAACGGCACTTTTTTTCAAATTAAAGAAATAAAGCAAAACTTTCCGCATATGACGATTCTCTGGTACAAAATTAGACATTTTCGAAGCAAAAAAACTGTGTTGTTTACATTATATTGTTACGTTTTTACCTATTAAAAATGGTGGTTTATTTAAATAAACCAGAAACTTTTGATTGCAAATAAAAGTAGTTTAGTAGTTTAATATTGTAACAACCCTTTATTTATTTATTCAAATGTACACAACAACAGTTTAAATAGTTACTATATGTGTTTTAGTACACACACACATTCATAATTCACAATAATACACATATTTAACTCTAACAGCACCTCTGATAAACTAAAGGTAGGGTCATATATGGCAAATATTTGACGAAAAAGACGTAACCACTAAATAAAATATATTTTAATTCTTTTGTTTATTGCCCAAAACTCCTTTTAGTTAGGACAATTCAAAGCAAATATTCAGTTTTATTTTATTTGATGCTGTTTGATCTTACAAAATACTTGTAAGTCGACATTTACACTTTAATTTAAAGTCATATCTTTTTTTGTTTCTCTTTTAAATCCCCTACGAAAATCTCCTTGCATTTATAAGATGCCTTTTTTCAACCATGTTTGCCTTTTTATTGGCATATAATCGTATCAACAACCAATCAGAAAAGAGTTCAAAGCTGAATATCAAAAAATTCATGACAAAGAGGAAACTTGCCTTTTGTTTAGACGTCACAAATTGCGAGTACAAAAAAAGCCCATGATTTTAAGTCATGACTTAAAGTCATAATGTAAATGCCCCCTAAGAGTAAACAACGTTTATAAATAAATATTTGCCGTGTGTGACCGCACCTTAACTAACTACTTCAACGAGTAGCTTCTGCAATGATCTTATCGGACAAAACTAGAATGTTCGAATTATAGAGTATTTAGCACCTTCAATGTTAATGTTAGCAGCTTAAACATTTCGTGTTGCCATACTTACAAACAATTATCAACTCAAAAGTTTTATTCAATTTTGCATGTTTCGCAGATATGTTAATAATATCCAAAGATATGTTAATCGGGCGGCAAATAACATTGTCCACAATTATAAGTCTTCAGAAATAGAAAGGTTGAGAAACAGGATTAAAATGGAATTTCGTAACAATAAATGTGCTCTTCAAAATGACATATAACACGCATACCTAAATTGGAGCGTAAGGCGTTTTTTATGCAGCATACCGAAATAACGCGACGGCAACGCTTTGCAATTGGAAAATCCGATTTTGACAGCGCGTTTAATAGTGAAGTTAGTTGCAAAAGACAACAAATGTAAACACATACATACAAAATGAGAAACAAATATGCAAGAAACACATTTTTAAACTTTAATATTTAGTTTCTTTGATAAAATTTTAGTTTACAAATCACGAAACAAAAATCAGAAACACCAATACTGCAAGGTTCTTTATTGTTTAAATAATCCGGGTTGTTATATTAATTTTTTTGATAACCTTGTTTTTATTGTTTGACGTAGCGTTGGCGCTTTTATTTAGGTATGACATTTCAGCGTTAAAGCTAAGCGTAAAGAAACGTTCCGCCTTACGCTTTTATTTAGGTAGGCCAGTAAGTTATTAAAACTAAAACTGCATTCAAAAGATACGCCATCTAGTGTAAATCCCGCATTTTTAAGTCATAAACTGAACAATACAAAAAATAAATAAGAAGCTCTATTCGAGTTTACTTATAGTTCTACTTAATAAATCGACTTTTTTAAATGAAAAATTAAAAAAATCTTTAATCATCAGTACAATCAGAGAAAAAAACAACTTAAAATCAATAAAAACCATATCGAATCAATGAGAAACATTGAGGAATGTCTAGTAATGTTGAATTTTTTTGTTTTAATTTGCAACAATATTAATTTAAAGTTAAAAATGATGTATTTATCGTATTTCAATTAATATGACGCGTTTTAATTTTCAAATTGCAGCTTTGCCTTAAGTGTATAAATAAGGATTAAATCAAAAAAAATTAGTTCAATCAATAACACTATGCAACAAATGAAGACTTTTGGAAAAACATACGATCACTATAGTATACGCTTGACTCTAGTAGTAAAACTCTATACTCAGTTTTTCCATTTTGGTGACCAATTTATTTAATGGGCGCCCATTGATTCTGAAAAACAGTGGGCCCTCAAAAAACAAATTTTGTTAAAATTTGTTCCCAAAAAAAAATAGATTTTTCTGGCACTTTTTTTTGAAAAAATATAGGAAGAAACATTTATTTTTTATTTTTTTTGAATAACTTCCAGGAACTCCAAAAATAGTAAAAATGAAAATTGTTAAGATAGAAAGTGATCTTTATGTGCTATTTAGAGTACCTAGACACGTTCAGAATGCATTGATATGTTCACAAGAGTTGTTCAGTTTTATCGTAGCTACAACCCCTGGAATTTTTCTTCCTATATTTTTTCAAAAAAAGTGCACGAAAAAGCTATTCTTTGGGAAAAAATGTTAACAAAAATTGTTTGGAGGGCTCTTAGCTATATTATTGCCATATAACGTTAAGCGGTATCACCTAGACTGAATTAGCTGTTGGACAAAAACTGATGACTCCATTTTCTGAGGGCCAACTG
Organism: Calliphora vomitoria; assembly: GCA_942486065.2. Taxonomy (NCBI): domain Eukaryota; kingdom Metazoa; phylum Arthropoda; class Insecta; order Diptera; family Calliphoridae; genus Calliphora; species Calliphora vomitoria. Next base: position 43,661,960 of record OW818032.2, on the reverse strand, counting down.
ATTTCCAAAATATTTATGGACACATTAATAACGGAGATATGAGCAAAAATCCGAGACAACCTCTGAAAATTTTATCAAAAAAGACAATTTATTGCATGCTTTGACAAAAAAGCAACAAAACGTACATATGTTTGGATGTGTGTTGGCTTCATTGCTTTGCGTATTTTTTTTTTTTTTTTTTTTGGTGTTTCGTTTGGCGTTGTTGTTTTTATACCCTTCACCATCGTGAGAAAGGTATATATAAGATTGTCATTTCGTTTGTAACTTCTACAATATAATCTGTTCGTCAGCAATTAAATGTAAAATTTTTAAAAGTTTTCTTGATATATTTAGGATGCTATACGCTGAAAGCGGGCAATTAATGCATTCACAACATAGGTGAAGGGTATATAAGATTCAGCATGTCTTATTGACATGACCTCCATCTGTAATATCTTATCCAATCATTATATGTATAATAACTGCAATTACCTTTACCGAAATAATCGAAATAAGCAATACCTTTTAACCGTACTGAATCGGTACCTAACCTTGGTTTTTTCACCTTTGCAGCTGGAAATACAAATATATTTAATGCATCTGAAGTTCATGCTCAATTTGTCAATTATAAATAGTTAAAATTAAACAACGTATATCAATTTAAAATAATTGCTAAAAATACAGCTTTTTTAAATTGACTGCACATAATTCTTTAATTTTGTTTCCATTTCCATTTTCGTTTTTTTTTTAACTTGACCGACTACTGACATGAAAACACTTTTTCAGATTTTGTTTTTGTTAATGCGTCGATTTTTTTTCTTTCGATCATATTTTTATATAATTTAAATTTATTTTGCTGTTGTTTAAATAAAATATAAAAAACGAAATCATTTCATATGGCCAGCGTAAATGCGTGACTTAAGGCTTGAAATCCATTATAATAGTTGTAGTTGTTTTATAGTTGCACTTGCACTTGTACATGCAGTAGTTATTTTGAATTTCTTTTTGTATATATATTGCTTTTTGCAAATGTTTTCCTTTTTTTATTCATAGAGAAAAAGAGATAATTTACAATTTAATAACATTATTACACTCTGATGGAAAAACAGGTTGAATTTCATTTTGATTAATTTATTTATTTAACAAAAAAATAAGAAAAAAAAAAATATTTTATAATCTGCAGCATATGCATGAGTTTGGGTGTGCTTGCAAGTGGCTGTGCAAAATATTTGCTATATACTACAAATAAGTATGTATAGTCTGCTTTTCATTTCATATCTGATGTCCTTATGTCTGCTAGCTACTTTGATTTTGCAATTTATGTTGCAGTATCTCCTTGCTATATATTTTTGGTTTGTTAAACATTTCAATCTTTTTCAGAATTTAAGATTTTGCTGTAAAATTTCATTTATTTTCAATTTAATTTCTTGAATTTTTACTACAATATATCTTACTTTGGTGATTTAAATTTAAACGTAAATTGTAACGAAAAGCAGCATATTTTCTGTTAAGTTTTACTATTTTGTTTTTGTTTATTTAAATTAAATATTAGTTTTTTATATTTGTTGTAAGCGGAAGCTGTTATAATATTGTACTATGAAGGAATATTATTTGCAAAAAGAAAAAGAAGAAGAATGATCAAAAATACCTAACAGCCTTGAGACATGAATACCATCACATTAAAAACTGTTGTCCATTGTAGTGACACAGTGGGGTAGAGGAAAGTTTTTATACTTAGTAATAAATGGAAATGGACTATTGCTAAAATAAGCTCAATCCCTTTATTTCGAAATAAAGTGTTTAATAGAGAAAAGTTGGTGCCGCAATTATTAATTCTGAGCAAAACTTTTTTTTTTTTTTGTAAAAAAAAACCTCGAGAAATCTTTATTTGTGAGCCGCCAGGCTCCGTTCTTTCCGCTGCATTTTTTTCTATTTCTCTAAATGGCCCAATCCAATCTATTATTTTGCAGATGATACGAGTAGCAACATTTGTCATTCATATTTATTCAATTCTAGACCAAGCTTGTTAGAGATTGGTGCAATGAGGCAAAACATGAATGACACGCTTAATCATGATCTTGCGAAACTAACAAAATGGGATTGTGTGAATAGCGCCGATTTTAATGCACGTAAGATTCAGTGTTGTATGTTAACACGCAAACGCATGATAGATTATGTTGCTTCATCTGTTTTTATGGGTGGTGTAAATATTAAAGAGTCATACACTCTTGATGTTCTAGCTATGAGAATTTAATGTGATGTTCACTGGACTAAATACATTTATCAAATGTCGAACGTAGCATTCAAGTAACAAGGTTTTTTGAAACAGTGTATCTCCTTACTACTTACAACACTTATATCCGACCGAAAATGGAATATAACTCTGATGTATTGGCATACACGACCGCGTACAGGAGTGGGCGAAAGTGCTTATTAGGGTATCCACGCTATTGATCCACTGGAGCATCTTCGAAACGTGTTTTGTGTTTCATTTTTCTACTACAATATGTTCTGCTGATATTACGGAACTCATTCCCAAAACCCGAGGTTTTTTTACGCAATACACGTTCTTTAGCAAGGGCACCTCCATTCGTGGTCAACTGGACAGTGGTTCTCACATCACATTACAGGGAAAATTCGTTTTTCAAGCATACGGTCTGTATGAGGAATAAGCTTCCTGCACTCAAAGAAAAAACATAGTTGTGCATTAGACCGTACCTCAACAAAAAAATGCCCGTACACCTCCTAATACAAAGTTTGCCAATCGTAGGTGTCGCCTTTTTACATTTTTCGGTTAGCAAGAGTTTAATGATTTCGTGCGAGTTTTAATTTTCTGACATTACGATGGTACATTAAAGTAGTAGAAACAGAGATCAGATGGAAAAATATTAGAACAAGTATATGTTTGTGACTTGTAACTATTTTTATGATGAAGGATTTACCATATTCAGCCCAATTTTTCCCATTGAATTTGAATAGGAAAAATGGGAAAAAGGAAAAAACTCCCTGGGAATTTTTATTCATAATTGGGCTGATTATGTTGTTCACGGCTTATGGATATCATAATCTGAGAACAACATATTAAGATATAATGATTCATCATATAAATGGTTGGTACAAATATATACTTGTTTACTGCAATCATATATATGATTAATACAATCATGTCAATCCTAAATTAACCATATTATGGCTAGCACAATCATATTAATAATTACTGTGACTATAATATTGTTAAAAAACTTGTTAAAATTGTTAAATTGTTGCAGTAAACATGCAGGAGGATTTGCCTCTCTTGGTACAAATACCACATTATTGGTCTTGTACCACTCAAGACCTTGCATATCATAGTGATATGATGCCAAATCAGGCGAAAAATAAGTGAACACATTAAGAAGTCTTATGAATGGAAGCATCTTTTTTTGTAAACATTTCTTGATGTAAATTTCGGTATTTATAGAGCTCTTTGTAACAAATGTTTGGCTTTTTTGCAGCAACTGCATATTGCTAGCCATACCAATAACTCTTTGGGAAATTTTTTCTGCGTTTGGGTACTAAGTATTCCTTTCACATTCGCTCAAGCATCAGCCAGAACATCTGCCAGAACATACGTTTCATCATCCATTATGCAGCAGAAATATTTTTTGTATACAATTTGACTTCAATTTCCGTGCTTTGTTTTTGGTCTCGAAATTTTTAGCAGAATTCCTGCCAGGAACTTTTTGAGCATTGTATGTTGGTAAACCAGCCTTGGGTTTAACTTTTCATACCAAAAAGTCCAAGTACTGAGCTAAGCGGACTGTTTTCCTAGCGGATGTGTTGGAAACTCTTTTGAAAATGGTTTCTTTTTATTGGCTTTAGAAACATCATGTGGACCATTCCTTCTACATGAACCAGGTTTTCTATCAACGGACTAGTTCTCCCGGTACTGTTTAATAACATTGAAATCAGTTTTACGCAGACCTTCGACTTTATGTGTTGGGTTTTGTTGAAAATATTTAATAATTTTAGTTAAAACTTTTTTCTCGTCACTCATTTTAATCAGATTAACAACAAATTAACATAATTGACATTAAACATAACAACTGATATGCTTTACAAAGGTAACTTGATCAAAAACAAAAAAAAAAAAAAAAAAAAAAAAACAAAACAAAAACATCGAATTATACTTGGGTTAAAAGTTTTAATGAAAAACGTGTGTTAAGAATTTTTCGATCTCAGTCCTACTTGTCCAAGTAGAAAAAGAGAGGGGCATAATTATTTAAACCAAATATCGATTTTTATAATATAAGTTTGTCTTTCCGTTTGTAATATCCGCAATATAATTTGCCGACCCTATAAAGTATATATATTCTGGATCCTCATAGATAGCGGAGTCGATTAAGCCATGTCCGTCTGTCAATTTTCTGTAGACCCCAGATATCTTCGGAATCCAAATCTTCAATAATTCTGTCAGACATGCTTTCGAGAAGTTTCTTATTTAAAATCAGCAAAATCTGTCCATAAATAACGGAGATATGAGCAAAAATCCGAGACAACCGCTGAAAATTTCATCAAAAAAATACAATTTATTGCATGCTTTGACAAAAAAGCAACAAAACGTATGTTTGGATTTTTTTTTTTTTGTGTTTCGTTGTTGTTTGTAGCACTATTATTTGCTAATATGTAAATTAACGTTAACGATAGAAAAGCAGTTTAATCTGTGACCAGTAGAGTGCTCCAAAAGAATTAAATTGTGAATTTTAAACTTTTTTGTAAAAATTTTGGTACTAAATAATTTCCTTTGCAAAATAATCGAAATCTGTTCGTAATTGCCGTTCTAATAAGATACAAAAGTAAAAAATTGGATACAAATTGTTAAAATTATTAAAAATGTCCCAGACCATTAACGTTTTAGCCACTTGAACAAGAAATGTAGATAAAAAATCAACATATTTTGAGAAATATTTTTACTTAAAATATATCCATATTTACTTGTGAATGAGTTAACCTATTTGCAGGTATGGCCAAAAAAAATTATTTTTTCTTAACTGTAATATAAAATTTCCATTTTCAAGTTTTTAATAATTTAGTTAAACAAATTTCAAAATTGTTTGATCATCACATTGGAATTTATTAAGATTATAATTGGGATTATAAATATTAAACATCATGTCAATACCTCTTACAGTTTTTTCGTAAAAGCGATTTAAATTTTGAGATTTTCAGGAAAAACTATTTTTGTTCTCCTTGTAAATGCACCATCAAACTTGAGCATCATTTAGACTCTACTTAGTTAATTCGTCCCACTGTTGCCAATATAATATTTAAGTCCTTTGCGTAGTTAAGTTATGTAAACAAATATTTACATTTACTTCAAATACGTTTTTGTTTTCTTTAGTGTTTCTTCAGTCTTGTATATTTCTACTATTTGCTGCTATAAGTACAACAACATTTTAAACATTTTCAAAAGTCCATCATCTAGGTTTTGTCTCAAATATTTTTACTTTACTTTTGTTGCTGTTATTGTTGTATTTAACATATTTTCTTGTTCTTCTAAAGGCATAATAAAGTTAAAATGCAAAGAAAGTAAAGAAATAAAAGGCAATATTTAGTCCTAAAGAATTTTCTCCATTATGCTGTTTGTTGGCCAATAAAATGTTGTGTTGTTGTTGCTTCAGACGTATTTATCTTTTAACATTAATGTTGTTATATCGCCTACATTTGTTATTGTTTGCTGTTGATATTTTCTTATGACTTTTTTTGTTTTATTCTTTACAGACACATTTAAAAAGGCTGTTTTATCACAATTTTTGTATATTGGCTTTGGTGAGTGGAATGTTACGTATTTTAAAATGATTTTTGTTTCCCTTTACGTTTTATGAGTAACAAATGATTTGTGAACAAAAAGAATTTGTCATAATTTTTTGTAAAACTACATAAGGGGGGTATATTTTTTTCACAATGAATTGTTAGAATTACTTTGGTACTAAAGATGTTGAGAACACATTTGTATTAGTGAGTGGTGAATACAAGTTAAAGGAAATGAGTGCTGGACAACAGTGGAGACTTTAAGGGTTGTAATAGTTATGGAAAAGCTTGAAAATTCTTTCTAAAAATAACCTTTAAATGAAGAAAAACTGATTCTTAAATTAAAACCTAAAAAAAAAAAATAATTTGAAAAGAAACAAGTAAGAGAGCTATATTCGGCTATGCCGAATCTTATATACCCTTCACATAATTATACTTTAAAATAAAAATTTTAAATATTTTTAGGTAAACAAAATTATTTTTTTTTTTTTTTCAAAATTGTTTTTCAAAATTTGTGATCCAATACCAAACTGATTTCACTGTTTTTAAAAATGTTTAATAAAGTGCCTAAAACTTAAGCATAAATTGCCTTATTAATCTTTTTAAATGTTAAGAAATTTGTGCTTACACCCCAACCACCTCAGCGTATGAGTATTAAAATATTATATTAATATTAATCATACGACCATATAAAGGGAACTTAATACAAATGATTTTGTTATACATATTACATTTATTAATGTTAATCATATGTCATGTTTAATTGTTACTTATTAACAAACACGCCACACAAATAATGTGTCTTAACCTTTTTATAGTTAGAGAGATAATTTATAATTTATAAAGAATATAACCCTTTTTTGGAAACATATGTAAACCACTTTGGAAACTTTTGTTACTAAATATATATACATTATTTAAACAAATATACATATAAGTAGTAAGAGTAAGTACTTAAATACTTTCTACATTCTTCAACACATTTCCTTACAAACAAAAACAACTCTTTGATTGATTTGATTGATGATCTGCGATTAGAAGAAGACCAAAGTCACTTCTGATTTATTGCTCTGAAATTGTTGTGATTTGTCGTCTTTCTTGTCCTTGTCGTCATCAATACAACAATAAAAAAGTAGCTAAAGTAAGTGTGTGAGTACTTTTCTCAATGTACTTTTATTTATTGTGTTTGCTTGTAAATCTTCTACGTGTCTTCTTTTTTTTATATTGCCGCTTTAGTCTACTTTACCTTGTCAAGAATCTGGGCAACAAAAAAAAAAAAAAAAAAAAAACACAACACAACAAAATGTGTCACTCACGTGGTCATTATTTATGTATGTTTCCTTTTAGTTTTGTTTTTGTTTTATTTTTAGTTATTTATTTTTTTATTATTTCACCAAAGAAGATACCGTGTATTTTTTACATATATTTGTAAGTACGTCTTGGTAGTTTATTTCTTAACCCCCTTTTTTATTTTCCTTTGAAAATTCTGTGTTTTTTATGGTTGTAGCGAAGCAAATAAAAAGTTTTATTTAAATGATTTTATGTTCAAAACAAGGTTAAATTTATCATCAATCTTGTTACAGCGTTTTAATGAAAATTTAATTTTGAGAAGAAAATGCGCATAATTTTAAAGAGTGGCAGTGGTTGCACTTGGTCTTTTGTAGTGTGAAGAGAACTTTTTATCTATTTTAATGATTTTATATATGATTTGACGTTTTTTGTATTCTTATTTAAATGTCTGAAGGAATTTTGTGTACCACTAAATTAAAGTATTTTAAAATAAATGAAATATTACTGTGGACAAGTCTAGCGCTTTTAGTACTTCAGTTCATTTAGTACTCTTAGTACTCCTAGTACTTTTAGTCCCTTTAATTTTAGTACTCTTAGTACTTTTAGTACTTTCAGAACTTTTAGTACTTTTACTCCCTTTAATTTTAGTACTCTTAGTACTTTTAGTACTCTTAGTAATTTTAGTACTTTTAGTACTCCTAGAACTTTTAGTATTTTTAGTCCCTTTAATTTTAGTACTCTTAGTGCTTTTAGTACTCTGAGTACTTTTAGTACTTTTAGTACTTTTACTCCCTTAAATTTTAGTACTCTTAGTACTTTTAGTACTTTTACTCCCTTTAATTTTAGTACTCTTAGTACTTTTACTCCCTTTAATTTTAGTACTCTTAGTACTTTTAGTACTCTTAGAACTTTTAGTCCCTTTAATTTTAGTACTCTTAGTACTGTTAGTACTTTTAGTACTTTTAGTACTTTTAGTACTTGTAGTACTTTTAGTACTTTTAGTACTTGTAGTACTTTTAGTACTTTTAGTACTCTTAGTACTTTTTGTACTCTTAGAACCTTTAGTACTTTTAGTCCCTTTAATTTTAGTACTCTGAGTACTTTTAGTACTTTTAGTACTTCTAGTACTTCTAGTACTTTTAGTACTTTTAGTACTTTTAGTACTTTTAGTACTTTTAGTACTTTTAGTACTTTTAGTACTTTTAGTACTTTTAGTACTTTTAGTACTTTTAGTACTTTTAGTACTTTTAGTACTTTTAGTACTTTTAGTACTTTTAGTACTTTTAGTACTTTTAGTACTTTTAGTACTTTTAGTACTTTTAGTACTTTTACTCCCTTTAATTTTAGTACTCTTAGTACTTTTAGTACTTTTACTCCCTTTAATTTTAGTACACTTAGTACTTTTAGTACTTTTACTCCCTTTAATTTTAGTACTCTTAGAACTTTTAGTACTCTTAGTACTTTTAGTACTCTTAGAACTTTTAGTACTTTTAGTCCCTTTAATTTTAGTACTCTTAGTACTTTTACTCCCTTTAATTTTAGTACTTTTAGTACTTTTAGTACTTTAGTACTTTTTTTTTCTTTTGGTATTTTATTTCTTTCAGTACTCTTAGTGCTTTTAGTACTTTTAGTACTCCTAGTACTTTAGTTTTAGTATAATATAATGTTCTAACTTATACTGATACATTTAGTACTTATACCAAAAACTTTTATGTACCAGTCAAGTTTAAAATTTTGTTTCACAAAATTAATTTTCATAAAATATAGTAAACATTAATTATAACCAAATTTAGTATAATTCATTAACTTCACAACATCTACTTGTCAAAATTGATGTTATTACAAAGTGACTGCATTATAATTGTGGTTAAAATAGCATGTCAAAAACACAACTTAAACATTCATACAATTACATTGGACATAATTTCCAAGTAGTTATGAACGAACATTGAAATTCAAATCATTGTCAACATCACCAACCAACCAATCAGCCAACCTCAATCGCATTAATTTCGCGAAAACGTCACACTGAAATCGTTTGGGCACGTCTAAACAATTCAAAAATTTATTGAATTCTAAATGAAGCCTTCATGTTTGCCACAATTAAAAAAAAAACTAACGTCCAAAGGTCAGCAATAAAACATCTTGAAGTTTAAAGGTTTTCCACCTCTTTAAAGGCAAAGCGTTGGAGAAGAACAACCAAAACAATGCGTTTTATATTTGTATATTTCTAGCAACAATTTTTATAATAACACAGTTTTCTGCAAGGATTCTCTCTCTCAATTTTGCATTTTTTTGCCTTATCGAAGGATATTTTCTCTTTGGTATATTATGGCTCTTAATTTTTTATGTCTTTCCCGCTGAATCTGTAATAGAGTCAGTGTGTTAAGGCAACATTTGTTTTGGTGTAGCTGTGTGTGTTTTTATTTGCATATGATTGAGTTGGTATTTGTGCTAAGTTTTTCGATTTTGTGTCTTTTGGAAATTTGTAGCTCCGTGTTTCTTTTCTAAACCGGCTTAATTTAAATGTTTGGTATGTTGTTTAGTTCTATAGTTCTTTTTATTTGTGGTTAACTTCTTAAATGTTTAAGTTACAATTTTAATAATTATTACACAAGTGCATTAAACTTTTAATTGTTTTCAAAAATTCTGGGAATATGTCTCAATTGTTTTCAACAGATACCCCTGTAATATGTCGAAAGAGGACAGATCTCTTATTTCTCTAAAATTTTCAACAAATGATTATATAATTCATGGGTTTTACACATTTAAGATCATTTTGATTGGTGTAATAACTCGAACATATTTTTTTTAAGCAAAAGAACTGTAAGTCAGTTTTTCATATTGACCAAATTATTGCAATATTTGGGATGGTTTCCGTTGCACGAAGATTTTAAATAAGCAAATAATTGAAATAATTATTTTTAGATTTCATTCAGTGAGATGGCACATCAGCCAATTTGCATTTGCTGACATATGCACAGACAATCGAAATTTTCCATGATCATAATTGGAAGTATGGTTCAGTGATACTTCCAGCTCCAAATCTCCACCAAATAGTGACAAATTGTGGATGCATTTATTGTTCGACAATCACATTTGGGTTATCCAAACAACAAATACGATAATTTTCGTTTAAAGCTTCATTTTCTCTAACTCTAAATAGTCAGCTATCAAACAATCTTATTATGGTTGACAACATCTTAGTGCTTAAATAGCAGCAAATTCAAATATTGCGCGAGTTTTGGGACATTTGAAATGGAATAATAAAACCTGGATTTCAGGTTCCAAACAATATATTCACCAAGAAGGTCAAACTTTTCTTTAAAGAAGGTAAAATTGTATCTGTTACTAAAATATATGTAAAGAAAAATTTAAATTTCGTTTGTTTTGCAAAATGTTCAAAATAAATAGAAGTATTGAACATAATTATTTAAATTTCCAGTCTTCAGTTCATAAAAATTAACAAATTAACGAAAAGCACATCTTTATTTTACACGGACTTAGTTTTAGTAAATACAGGGGTAGAATGTGGTAGCATTCGTGATCGAAAGAGCTTTCGTAAATATATTGCACATATACGATAAATTTTACTAGCTATTGTATGCGGTAGTCCGGCCTCTGGACTGAATTGAACTCTTTTGATACTTTTTGAAAACACGATATTTTGAAGATAACTATGTACCTAAAAATAGGTGACAGATTTGGGGAAGCCAATATTTTAGGAAGTTAATACTGAGTTTTGTTGGTACTTGTTTGATTAAAATTTATCTAAGATAATGAATTTCTTATTTTTCGATCCAACTATACCAAAGACATTCATCCTTATACTATTTGGCGTCGTCGACATTGTCATCAATATTGAGTCAAAAAATGGTATATGTTCCGCCGATATCGATAACAGTAACTTTTGACAGCGTTTTGTACTTTAACCCGACTTATAAAAGTATAAAATTCTGCCAATAGTAACCATTTGTTATCGATATCGACGAATCATTTACCATTTTTTGACTCAATATTGACGACAATGTCGACGGCGCCAAATAGAATAAGGGTGATTAATTTGTATTGGTTCCTTTAAGCGACACAAAAAAGGGACCATAATGGATAATTACAGGGAAATTTTAGCCAACCATAAAAAAATTGTTACATATCGATGGTAAAATTAAAAAAACAAAGAATTAGCTTAAAATTTGTTTATTCAGAAATTAGGCATTTAAGTATATAAATAAAATTTTTTTCTTCCTGAAAGTGTCTTTTATACAAGGTGGCGCAAAAGTAAACTTCCGATGTTTTTTGGCTGTAATTAAAAAAAAAAAAATTAAGAACTTTGATTCTTCCTGTGGATTATTTTTATTTGGTCTTTTAATTTTTTTTACATCAAGTCGAAAATATGATGTCATGTAAATGGCCGCCGCCACAGTTGATTGTCATTTGAGCCCTTTTTATGGCATTTTCCATCACTTTGGCCAAAACTTCCGGCGATAGGTCCTCACATTCTTGACGGATATTGTCTTCAAGAGCTGCAAGAGTCTGAGGCTTGTTGACATAAACCCGCGACTTCAAAAAGCCCCACAAAAAGAAGTCTGGAGCGGTAAAATCAGGCGAGCTTGCAGGCCAGTACAAATCGCCAAAACGGGAGATTAGGGGCCCGGGAAATGCATCCTTCAGCATATCGGTTGTGGCACGTGCAGTGTGTGCCGTTGCACCGTCCTGTTGAAACCACATGTTTTCCAATCCCAATTCATCAAGTTGCGGCAAAAAGAACTCGTTGATCATTGCTCTGTAGCGCTCACCATTCACAGTAACCGTTTGGCCCGCGACGTCTTCAAAGAAAAAAGGTCTGATGACTCCTCCAGCGAAAACAGCACACCATACAGTGACTTTGAGCGGGTGTAATGGCTCTTCGTGGGTTACACGCGGATTTTCAGTGCCCCAGAAGCTTAAATTTTGCTTATTTACGTATCCGCTAATATGGAAATGGGCCTCACCACTCATGATTATTTTTGATGGTGATTAAGGATGGCTTGAGCGTATGTTAGACGCGATTGGCGGTCAGCAGCTAACAGCTGATGCACCGTCTGGACTTTGTACGGAAACATCTTCAAATCTTGTACCAAAATTCGCTGTAAAGACCATCGACTGATACTCATTTGCGTGGCACGTCGTCTGGTCGATGTCGACGGCGCTTCCATGACATCCTCGACTACAGCAGCAATATTCTCTGCAGAACGGCTACTCCGGGGTCTGCCACGCCTGGCAGCATCTCGTGTTGTGCCAGTCTCTTCGAGGCGAGCGGCTAAACGTCGCAGTGTTTCACCAGTAGGCGTTGGACGGCCAGGAAATCTGCGACGAAATTTACGTTGTGCCAAAGTCACCGACCGATTATTGGTCAAACAAATAGTCAGCAATATTCCGCGTTCTGGAGCAGTGTAGCGTAACATTGTTTATTAACGTGTATTTCGCATGTGTTTACTACACAAATGTCAAAACAGAACTGACATTAGGGGCCAATCGCAAAATTTATAGCAATTTCTGATAGGAGGATTACTTTTGCGCCACCTTGTACACTACTTGATGAATATTTTTTGTTGGCCGCAATTCAAAACAATTAGGTGGACCGTTTATAGTTTTTTCCGATTGACAAATGTGTTATTCAACTTTTATTATACTTATTAGTGCTAAAAGTAAATATGTTTTCTCCGTTCACGTTCTGCATTCATTTTACACAAAACTACACGTAGAAAAGAAAAATTGTTGTGGTAAACAAAAACTAAGAGCAACATATTATGATAAAGATATAATGCGTTTGTGCTGATGTTTGTAATGCCCTATGATATCAGTCTAACACCCACCTTAAAGTGGGTGTTAGACTAATATCAGTCGACTAATAGATGTTCGTTCATCCGTCAAGCTGGTTGACTGGCTGTACATGTAAACCTTGTGCGCAAAGTACAGGTGACAATTTTAACCTTTTTCACTTAGCCCCATACAAATGTCTTCCCGAAATTAATATATACAGATGTCATGTTACGTAATTTTATGATGATCGCTACATAAGGAGTGAGATCGAAAAATCTTAACATATGTACATACATGCTAATAAAAAAGAAACCACTAAACCTTCAGTTTTGATTTTTTTATTTGATTGAAATTATTATTACAATTTACAAAAAAATATTATTTTTTTAGTTCCGGAAAACCTTCCATTAAATGCTTTATAGTGCTTTGTGGCACTTTGTTAGAACAGGTAGTCCATCTCCGTTTAAAATCTACCACACTTTTGGACACCTTTTTTGTGCTCTTCAATTCTCGTTTAACAAGAGCCCAATATATCTTCACTGGACTTAGCTCCAGGCAGTTTGGAGGATGTGCCTCTCTTAGTACAAATATCACATTTTTGTTCTTGTATCACTCAATGCCTTGCTTAAAATAGTGACAAGATGCCAAATCAGGCCAAAAATAAGGGGACACATTAAGAAGTCTTATGAATGGAAGCATCCTCTTTTGTAAACCTTCCTTGATGTAAATTTCAGAATTTATAGAGCCCTTTATAACATATGTTTGGCTTCTTTTGCCTTAACTGCATATTTCTTGCTATACTAAGAACTTTTTGGGAAAATTTGCTGCTTTTGGGTCCTAAACTTTTCTACAACAGTCCCGTGAGCATCAGCAACATAACAAAATTGACCCAGAAGCTGCAACAAATTTTCCAGAACATACGTTTCGTCATCCATTATACAGCAGTTATATTTTTTTGTATAAAATTTGACTTAAATGTCCGTGCTCTGTCTTAGGCCGCTAAATTTTTAGCAGTGTTCCTGTCAGGAACCTTTTGAGCCTTGTATGTTTTTAAACCTGCATGGCTTTAAGTTTTCGTACCAAATAGTCCGAGTACTGAGCTAACCAGACTGCTTTCCACGGGATGTATTGGGAGCACTTTTGAAAACGCTTCCAATTTATTGGTTTTAGAAGCATCATGTGGACCATTCCTTCTACCTGAACCAGGGTTTCAACGGAAAAATTATCCCGATATTGTTTAATAACATTGGAATCAGTTTGGCGGCAGACATTTGATTGTTTGGCCAACTTTTTATAGGACTAAGTTGAGTTTTGTTGAAAATATTTAATAATTTTAGTACGCACTTTTTTCTGGTCACTCATTTTAATCAGATAAACAACAAATTAATATAATTGACATTAAACATAATAACTGACATGCTTTACAAAGGTAACCTTTTCGATTTCACTCCTTAATTAGTCATAGCTGCCATACAAGGCATAAATCAGCATTAATCTCTTAGAAATGTTGGTATCCATAATTCAATACAAATAAGTTTCATATAAATATAACCCAATTTAATGGCGATGGATCCATAATTTGTCGTAGCTCCCATATAAGGCTAACATCCGAAAATCATTCACAAAAATAAATTACTGAAATAAAAAAAAAAAAAATTGCTCATTTACTCAGTGTATCATATTGGTTGGGCTGCTGAACAATATTTCAGAATTCATGAAAGTTTGTCGGCCACAGTTTCGTATTAAGCTAATTTTCACCTTGATAACTTTAATAGTCAAAATTATCGCATTGGGGTTTCAGAGAATCCTTCCTTCTCAAACCATAAATTACTCCAGTAGTACTGTACAAATCTTAGATTTAAAATGGTTTTATTTTGGTTAATTAATCTTTTATATTCCTAAGTGTAGTAAAAAAGGAATTTAGTAATATATTCTTTGCTAGCAATAGTATTTTGTCATTCTTCTAAATTAATAATTCTCGAAATTGTATGTCCAATTTCTATGTTTAGTATTGCATAATTTGGAAAATTTAAAGTCAAACAAATTTCTAAATAACATCTGCAATATTTGCTTTTAATATTGCCGCCAGTGTAAAACTATGATGTATGAAACGATACAGCTTGTCTGCATGCATTTTTCTTAAACATTTATAAAATTCCTTTTTTGGAATGTGCTGTGTGTTGTGTATGTTGTAAATTCATAATTTCCTTTAAAGCAAAACTTAATAGAGCTGTATGTGTGTGTCACAATTTTTGTTTAAATTCTTTCAAATAAAACTTTAGTCTTCAAAACCTCAAACTATCAGACCAAACTCAAATTGGGTACAATAGAATGTGTGTGTGTGCATATACTCTGTTTAACTTTACTTTACTTGAGTTTTGTTTTATTTTTTCATTTTTTTTTTTTTGTTAATTTTTATTTTAATGCAAAAAAATTATAAATTAATGATTTTTTCCTTGTGACCCAGTTTGATGTCGTCAAACAACACATTTCGGCAGTAATATTGTGCGGTTGCTCTTGAGTTTAATTCTATTTTCTCGATGATAAGAGTGAGTGTGTGTGGGTGAGTGAGTGAGTGTGTAACCCAGCAGTTTTGGGTTATTGTCCTGAACTAGTTCATTTACTTATCATTTAGGGTCATACTAGTTACATAAAGAGCTACGTGTCTTAAGCCGGGGGTCAATTATTACGAAGACACTGTCTTATACCCATTTGGATACACATACTGGTTACATAGAGTCAGTTACCTTACTAGCTACCTAATTAGAAAAAGAACTCGTAATAGTAGAGTGATAGTATAATACAGGGTTTTCCAACAAGAGGTGTTATATTGGTATTCAAAGAAAAATGGAATTTTTTGGGATAAATGATCGGATGTTTATTTCATAATATAGGGGAATGTATGCCGTTAATAATGAAAAACAACCAAATGACCACTACGACCACGCTTACAGAACTATATCCTTTTCATGAAGTTTTTCATAACCAAATCGAAAAGTGGCTGCCCTATGTCCTCGATAGCTTCACGAATTCTATCTTTGAGGTCTTGAATCGACGCTGGGCTGTTGGCGTAGACCTTATCTTTCACGTGGTTCCAAAGGAAGATGTCGCAGGGTATTAAATCACAAGATCTCGATGGCCAATTGTGATCACCTCTTTGAGAGATAACACGGTCCGGAAAAGAGCAATGGTTTCGATGCTTGTGTTACACGTAGCGCCGTCTTGTTGAAAGTAAACGTTGTCCAGATCAATATCATCCAACTCCGACCATAAGAAATTATTAATTATCTCTCGATAGCGCAGAACGACGAGGAATGGACAAACCTAGGTTTTTTCAACACTCTGGGTAACAGCAGCAGTATTATCAGTTGTTCTTGAGCGACGTGCACGGGTTTTATTCTTCACATCACTAACCTGTCCCAACAGCTCGAATTATTCCACTAATTTCTGTATTGCGGGCCGACAAGGAGCTTCAAAACGACCCAAAAATGCTTTAGTTTTTCGAACTGTGATGCAAGATTTTCACCATTTTTGTAGTGAATTTTAATAATATCAATAAATTGTTGAAGCGTGTATCGTTCCATTTTATGGCGTAGTTTCTACTTGTCAAATGGCGTAGTTTCTACTTGTCAAATGTCAAAGAATAAAAGCTTCAAAAGTGACAGCTACCGAAATACCGGGTGATTCAAAATAACACCTCTTGATGGAAAACCCTTTATTTGTAGCAACTAAACAAATCTGTTTTTAAAATCATATACATATTTAACTAGATACCAAGAGACAGTAAAGTACCACCTTACGACAACAATTGTAGTAAGTAAAATATCAAATATATAACACTTTAAAATCGATCTGACTTTTGTCTACTACGAATTAAGCAAATACGATTGGCCGATTATAGATTACGTGGAGTATGTAAAATAACTGGTCTCTTAATGAGTGCACAATGATATGGGTATTGACGTGACCAGATAATACTTGTTGTGAGTGAAGTAGCAAGTCCTTAAATAGACGTATAAATATACTTTCTATATGACTACATCTTGGTATACCTAGAGACATTAAAATCCTAATATACCCAGCATTATATAGTGCGTAAAATAGCTTATCCCTAAAGTGGAATTAAAATACGAAATACAAAATTTAAACTTACTACACATCATTTTACGAAGAGACACTAAGTTACAATTGACCCTCTAATAGAATACTTATGGCATATAAGGTAACAGTATTCTAATTAAAGGGACAGTAATATGATAAAACATATTGTAACGTTTTAACCTTTTTAAAACGTTGGTTTAGTTCCTTTAAATAAACCGGATACATTATACCGGATATATTCGCTATTGCAAATTCGTAACAATATGATTCGATATTTGCAATTACTACAGATTGGTTTAACAAAGGAAATGAATATACATGTTTTGCAGTGAGTAAAGTGGCTTATAAACAACATATTTATGACTGCTCAAACAGTATTCCGGAGGCATTTGTATGGGGGCTAGGTGACATCATGGACCGATGTTGCCCATTTTCAATACCAATGAAACCTTATCAACAGAGATTATTTGTGAAAAATTTCAGCCAGGTAGCTTGTTTGGGCCTTATCGTGTTTACAACCGAAAGACAGACGGACGGACATAGCTGGATCGTCTTAGAATCTTATGAGGTCCCAGAATAATGTGTGTGAAGTTAAATTCGAATTTAACTAGCACAGACAAAAACCAAATTTTTTAACATTGATGATGTTACAGCACTGTTAAGCACTTAACAGTCATCATAAATATAAAACAAATGCTGGAGAGGATAAGTGACCATTTTGGGAATTGGGTGAATGGTTCGCATACTATACTATATAGAAATGTTGGTCCAAGGACCACTTAATGAAACTGTTAAAGTGGGATATCTGAAATAATCTTGTGATTTGAGAAAATTTAATTTGAAAAATTGTATTTTTTTGAAAAAATTTCTGGAGAGTATTTGTGACAAAACAACTACTCTCTAAAATGCAGTTAAAAAAATTTAAGTGACTACACTATAAATTACTTAGAGATACTAAAGTCACAATTGACTTCAAGATAAATTACATGGGATGTATAAAGTAACCTATTTACCTCTCTGCGCTACTAAGAGCACAAATGTATCAAATGACCCAAAATATTTATATTGGAGTCAGCCAAGTGATCAGACATTATTGAAAATTACTGTCTATAAGGGATACATTTACTACTTGTAGAACTACTGGGTACTTACTGCATTTGCTGTTTACAAAGCTGTGTATTTAAAGCTTTTGTTAATGTTGAAAAGATTTGTTGTTGTTTTTGTTGTACTGCTGCAGTTGTTTTCTTTTTTTTTTTTGGTGTAGTTAACAATTCTAACTTAGAATACAAAAAAAGGAAGAATGAATCCTTATGGGTTTCTTAGTAAAATATTAAACTGAAATGCATACACAAACAATCATATACAAACACACACATTTCTAAAATCTCTACTGCACTAACTAGCAAATACACACCCACATTTAAGAAAGCAATCTGAGAAGTTGTTTAAATATATAAGAAGTTTATTTTTTAGTTCATGTAATGGGATTCAACAAAAATCCAATTTTAAGTAAATTTTTGAGAATGAAAAGACAGTATTTTTTGGTTTAATACATAATATTAGTCGAAACCAAGCTCGAATGTTAAAAGGTTGATATTTTAAAGATAAAATATTAAGATTGAAGCTACGTACACACGGTTGTCAGATTATACAATATTGTCAGAAAATGTCTAACAACCGTGTGAGCTTACAATTTTTGTCTTACAACGTTGTCAGAAAAAGTATTGGCAGTACATTGTAAGATAAAACTATTGTCAGACATCTGACAATCATGTAAACACCTTCGTTGCCATTGCCAGATCATTGGAAGATCATTGTCAGAAACTTTTTATTATCATATGTGCGAAGTTTATCCATCTGACATGGCATCATTGTCAGATAAATTATTTCTATTGGCAACACTGTGCATATGTATTTAAAATAAACAAAAGTGAAGCAACCGTGTGAACTGACAATTTTTGTTGGCAGATAAATTTATTGTTTGATAATTGTCTGACAATGAAATTGTAAGGTTTTCTTACAATCGTCTAAACTGACAATTTATCTTTTGCTAATAGCATTTCATTGGCAGTACATTGCGAGCACATTGCCAGATCTGACAACATTGTAAAAACTGACAACCGTGTGTACGTAGCTTAACAACTAAAATATATTTAGATTTTTTTTTTAAAACCAGTATTTTTTGTTATAACAAAAACAAATACTAGGGAAATAAATGAGCTAAAATGAAAGCATAAATAGATAATAAATAAAACAAGTCTTTATTAATATGGATTAATAAATGGTTTCTATGAAATCCTGTAATTAAAAAAAAACAGGATTTTTTTTTAAAATTTAAAAACTTCATTAAAAAGGTGAAGTTTAAAATTTGAAGTTAGTATTAAAAGATATTTATTAAATTAGAATTTCAAAATTTATAAAGAATACTGGTTTTAGTTAAAAATTCGGGTTATGAATTAAAATACTGGTTTTTGGTTAAAAATTCGGGTTTTGATTTAAAATACTGGTTCTGGGTTAAAAATATTGGTACCAGTTTTTTCCAAATTTTGTTTAAAATGATAATTTCTTTTCAAATTTAGAAAAATATTTTCGAATAGGTCAATATAAAAAAATACTGGTTTTTGAAATAACAGTATTTTATATAATTTAAGAAAAAAGTAAAAAACGCAACAAAAATATTAATCTATTTTATTTAGAATCATAAATTGCATCAATTTTAAAATACTGTTTTTTAAAAAACCACTATTTTTCAAAATTTCAAAAATGTTTCTAATTCTTTATGAATTTAGTTATAAATTGCAACAAAAATAGTTTTTATTCCAAATATTAACAATTTTTCTGACTTCTATATAAAATAGCTAAAAATTGCAACAAAACCAGTTTTTTAAACTATTTATGTAGGTTTTCAGGTGAGTTGGACAACTGGGTGACGTTTAACTGTTCATCAGCTATTGCTGGTCTGTCACATATTAAGTAAAGGTGCATCTGAATAATTTATAGTATTTGGAGTCTCAGATAGTGGAACTCATGTAGTGAAAACTCAGCTTTACTTTTATTTCATAAAATAACTTTTCCCATATACCCTCGTTCAAATCACTAGATTTTTCATTTTCACAAGCAATAATGACTGAATAGTTTTTTCTCCATCTCCATCATGTGTTCTTAATTTTCTCCATTTCTCTTGTTTGTTGCATTTGCTGTTGTTGTTGTTTTTGTTGTTGTGGCTTCTTTCATTTTGTGTGTGTGTGTGTGTGTGTGTCTTGCCTGTCAAAGTATAAAAAGAATTTCGAATTGGGCCATGATGATGTTAATGTTTACCAAATGTTAATTGTGTTGATTTTTTGACTTGTGTATAATTAACAATAGATTTTTTGGAGATTTTATTCTCTAGTTTTTTCTTACTTTATTATTTAGTTTATGCATTTTGTGGGTCTTCTTTCATTTCCTTTATTTGTAAGAAATGTTTGCATACGAGTAGTTTCTTTCACAAAATGTAAAATTAAATATTTAGTTTTTGGTAGGTAAAATATGCAAACTACATTCTTAGTATTTTCAATAGAATTAATGCTTTTAACGGGAATTTAAGTAATTTGAATACTGGTTAAATATTTGTAAGGGAAATTTGATCATGTTTTTCTAATACGGTGAATAAAGAGAGTTTTGTTAAGTGTATGTGTTTTTTTATATTAAAATTGAGTTTTCAGTTTATTTAATATAAGTAATAATTTATGTGTGTTAACTGGGCTAAGTAAGTACTTAGACATTGTTGTAAGTATGTTGCAGTTTAATGTTATTAAATTCAAATTCTATTGCCTTACAATCTAAATATTGGTCCAGAATTACGGCAACAATAAAAATATGGTTCGAAAATTCCGATTAAAACTATTTAATTTATATCCAATTCCCTAGGCCAATAAGTGCTAAAGGCAACTTGATTAAGAAATACAATTAAAAATTATTCATGGTTTCTAATGCAAGGCCACGTTGACTCTTTGTGGTTTCATAGATGTTTGTAAGGGTGGCTCTTATTTAGGCTTTTTACGAGTTTTGCTGCTCCCAAGATGAAGAATTGTTCTCCGTTATCTTAAAATCAAATGCTGATCATTTGAGCAAAATCGGATAACATTTAGAAGTTACACTATACGTTATTATAAAGTACTAGCTGAAGCCGGTCTGCGTTGCTGGCCCTTAGAAAACATGTGTTTTATATTGCATCTCGATTTTAATACACAGTGTCGAATAAAGTCCGGCTGGTTCCAATGAATTAAACAATTCAGTAGGATAATCGACGGCTTGCTATTCGTTCATTACTGTGTCAATCGATTTGTATTTTATTGTTTCGACAGGCAGTTTCAATTGTATTTTGTTATTGATCTTGCTAACATCATAATTTGTTGGTGCCTAAATTGCATGTTCCCACAGCCGAATTTTTGTAGTTGGTTCTAAGATTTGGGATTACCTTGTCGACAACGGCTTGAATATTCATATGCATTTTGCAGAAGTTCGGGAACAAAATCTAATTTGTGGCGGGATCAATTGGAATTTTTCCATTTCCGATGTCCAACAATTGTTTTGAGAATGTTTCGGCAGAAGGGTATTGCAGCAAATGCACAAGCATGTTCGATGATAGCGTTCGGCTTCTGTAGCATCATTTCCACTGAAATAAAATTGATGGAACTTCGCATCATCATTGGGAAGCGGGAGCAATGATCCAATTCTGTGGTACTTTGCCCTTGAACTTTAAAGGTGGGCATGAAGCCGGCGTCATTTGAAAGCATGAGTTGCACTTTTGTATATTTTAAAAGAAGTGCTTGGAAATAGAATTGGTGACGAAAATATAACTTAGAAGGAGCTCAGGCGGCTCAATAACTGGTGGCAGAATAACTTTACCGTTTGAACAGCACGTTGCCGGGGATTCCTTAGGGAACTTCAAAACGCTGAAATGTAAGCAATGTTTGTTCATTAGCCAATTATAACGTCCTTGTGATTCCTGGTGTCATCATACTTATTGTAATAAAATGCCGGCAACTTTAAATCGATTCTTTCTCTTGATCGAGCCATTCGGGAGCTATTGGTTTCTAGTCTTTCGATATGCTGTTGAGGTGTCTCTGCAGCACTCGATGAAGATGCACTGCGACGCATTTGCTGAAGCCGTGATTCTTGTTATCTTCCCGTTTCTGCGGCCCTAGACGTAGACGCCCTTTCGAAAACAAATTTTATTTGAACAAAAGTGGAATGCGGAGAGTTATTCAAAATATTATTTTTTTTAATAGATTTCCTATGAAAATTTCTTATTCATGCACCTAATATGCAAGAGTAAACAAAATTGTTTATCATCGATTGATAATATAAAGGACATGTGTTGGAATGTATTTCTATCTTCACTTACTCCAAATCATTCACTTCAGAGTGAATTAAAATATTTAGGATGATGTTAAGCAACGAAATGAAAATTGTCAATTTTTGAACGTTGGGAATAAAAAAAAACATTGGTAGAAAAATTTTTTTGTTGAAAAAAAAAAAAAATTGTTTGGACAAAATTTATTTTTTTGAAAAATTTTTTTTTTTTTAAATTTTTTTTTGACAATTTTTTTTTTACAACAATCACTGACCTTGTTAGCCTGTATATAGGAAACTAAATAAACTATCTATAAGAATTGGAAAAAAAGTCAATCAACAATTATACAATAATCTTTTTTTTTGCCAAATTTTTTTTATATGTCATTAGCGGTATAATTTAAAAATTTGAGTCTTACACACCCCTCCACCCACAGACCGAATATCATAATTCTGACTTTACAGTATTATCCGCTGGGCTATTCTAAAGATTCCCTGAAGATTTTATCAAAATCGGTCCAGCCGTTTTGTATATATATCGATGGCATTAGCGGTATAATGTAAAAAATTTATTTTGCCACGCCCCAAAAAACTTCCCAACCACCTCTTTCTAAATAGTTTTTAACAGTTTTAATAGTTTTATATGTGGCCGAAAATTGTCATGATGGAATATTACGATTTCTTATCTGGCCGAATATTCTGGGAGTTTTTCGGCCAATGCTCGCTTCAAACGATTAGATTTCAGCACCTCATAATAGATATGACCCTTTGGTTTATTTTGTCTGCAATTGCTTTAATGAATTTATTTTGTTTTTTTTTTAGTTTTAATTTAATAAAATACTTTTCTGAATTTTCATTAAAATCATAAAGTATCGGCAAATGGGATTGAACTGATCGATCGTGAGCAAAAGGCTAGCATCCAAGCAAATATTTTTATTACCAAGTTAAGAGTTAAAATGCTTAATTCTGGCACTTCATTACTGACATAGCATATTAACTCATTATTTTAACACGGTGATGTCACTTTAATAACATCAAAACTAGTTATTAGTAATGACTTAAATAACTTAGGCCTTACAGAAGCCGTTAGTAAAAGGAGAATATGCTCATGCAAATTAATAGAAAATAAGTAGTTATATAACAGACATTGAATAAGTCATTATATGCTACTACTTCTAAGAATAGTAAGTTTTTGCTGGGCTGTTTTTTGAATATGATTTTCTGTAAATTTATTAAACTTATAAAATTTATTAAAAAATAAAGTAGATTAAATATATTTAAATTATCAAACTAAATTCATTTTTAACCCAAACTTCCCAACACACACAAATTACTTGGTGTTCTTCTTTAGCCCATAACTAAAAACAACAATAAAAATTCTAAATCTAAAAACAACATACACATATTCATTCAATTAAATATAATTAAGTTTCATAAAATGTTCATCCTGTTTTTCCAATTTTTAAATATTACCCCAGAGAACAATTTTCCCAAAAAATTTTCAAATCAAATTAGAAAAAAATCCAACAAACAGCAAACTAAAACAACAACAAAATCCCAACTAACAACTACAATTTTTATTTCTACTTCGCTCTCAAATTGTTGAACATTCAAGCAATTATAATGTTTGTATCAATTCAGATAAAATTGACCTAGAAAATTGAGAAAACAACAACAATATGGTAATAAAAAAAACCCTTTTTTTCTGTTGAAAAAAACAAAAAAACATAAAAACAAACAAGAACATCAAAAAAAAAAAAAAAAAAAAAAAATACGGAAATATGTTTAACTAATAAATAGAAATGTAGAAAAAATAAACACAGGCCTGAAAGGAGAATTAAGAAAAAATAGGTACAGAAATACAAACTTGTAGAGAAATACAAATAAAAAATAATAAAATGGACGTCAATAAAAGAGTTTAAAGAAAATATGAAAATTATTAACAGAAATATGAAATATAAGACCAAAAGGAAAAGATAAAAATTAATGAAGTAGTAATTTGTCTTAATTTGTGTGTTGATAACTTTTAAACAATGGTCCCTTTTACCATCCCAATAAACATTTGTTGCTTTTGGTTTTTGGTGAAATAAGAATATACTAATTGAACGAACTCGGGTCAATATATTTTCATATACACGTTAAGTCACGTGCAGTTTACGAATATTTTAATTATTCCATCAACATTGAAAAACCTTGGCTTACGAAAAAGAACATAAATTGGACAAAGGATTGTTAGTGCGTTTATAGAGATGGCGCAGAAACAAACAATTGAAAGAAAAGCGATAGTGGATAATAGAATGGTGCAAAAGTGGAAAAAGTCATCATCTCCTGATTCTTAAAACCCCTGAAGTGATTGTATCAATAAGCCCTGTTCTTTAGTAGAACAAGGAAAAGTAAAGGAAAGCAATAACAATGTTTTTTATGCCTGGTTGCAAAGATGAATAAAATGCCTCTGGAATATTAAAAATACTATCTGGGGATCTATATTGCAAGATGTTCCAATAAAACGTTTCAAAACGTCAGCCGTTTCCAACAAGAGGTGTTATTTTGAAACACTTGGTATTTCGGTAGCTGTTGAAACTTTTATTCTTTGACAAGTAGAAACTTTACTAAACATGGAACGATACACTCTTCAACAATTTATTGAAATTATTAAAACTCACTACAAAAATGGTGAAAATCTTGCAGTCACAGTTAAGCACCTTGTCGGATCGCAATACAGAAATTGCTGGAAAAATTTGAGCTGTTGGAACAAGTTAGTGATGTGAAGAATAAAACCCGTGCACGTCGCTCAAGAACAACTGAGAATATTGCTACTGTAGCCCAAAGTGTTGAAGAAAACCCAGGTTTGTCTATTCCTCGTCGTTCTTTGAAATTGGGCATTCCACAAACGTCATTACACCGTATTTTGCATAAAGACTTGGGTCTTAAGGCTTACAAAGTTCAGTTAACACAAGAACTCAAGACGGCCTATTATCAACATCGTCGTGTCTCTGCTGATTGGGTCCTTGTTATTATCTCTTGTAGAGGTGATCACAATTGGCCACCGAGATCTTGTGATTTAACAGCCCAGCGTCTATTCAAGACCTCAAAGATTGAATTCGTGAGGCTATCGAGAACATAGGGCAGCCACTTAGCGATTTTTTTATGGAAAATTTCATGAAAAGGATATGGTCCTGTAAGCGTAGTCGTGGTGGCCATTTGGCTGATGTTGTCTTTCATTAATAACGGCACACCTTTCTCTTTATTATGAAATAAACATCCGATCATTTATATCAAAAAATTCAATTTTTCTTTGAATACCAAAATAACACCTTTTGTTGGAAAACCCTGTATTAGAAAAGACGATTTAACTAACGCCAACCACTGAAAAAGTTGTTTAGGGTGACTCTTAGTAACTTCTGTGTTATCCTTTAGAAAATAATATAAAAATGTGAATAAACTGAAATGGAAAAAAAAAAACGTTCATCCTCTTAAATCATCATTTACGCATCATAAAGCCATCTTATCCCCTTAATGAAACAGAAAATATTATCAAGTTGGCAAATCCTGATATCCATCATTGAATCGTTAACCTATTCATAGCTGGTCCTAGCTCGTACGAACTGCTTCCTACTGCTTCAGAGCAATCCTGCTTCCCCAGGATTGCTCTGAATTATCCTAGATCCACTCACTTAGTTCCCAATTGGTGATTTCACCGAACTCTTTTTCATGCTCAGGTCTGGTTCCAAGCCTCGCAAGCTCGACAGCGACTTCAATACTTCATTGCCCAACACATCCGGATCCTGTAAAGTTCCATTAGGACTATTTAACAGTCATCCACTAATATGGATTTACTGTTGATATGTAATCACCTCCCTTTTCTAAAAACAGTCATAATCTCATCCAGAAGTCTTTACATTCGCCGGAAATTAAATAAGATCTCCGAGTGTCTATCTGCGATATGTAGCAGTTTTTGTGACTATATTCGTCTACGATCTATCCGTGAATGCCACACTCATTATATAAAGTCTCTTAGTTCAAACAACAGCGATCGCTTTCACCCCAAAAATATAGAAAACTAAAAGCAAAAAGTAAAGTTCTAAAAAGTGCTTAACAAATTTATAAAACTTAATCCTATTTAAAAAAATTAAAACCCTAAAATTTAAAATAATAAATAAAAGACTTATAAACTAAAAACAAATAAGAGAGCTATATTCGGCTGTGACGAATCTTATGTACCCTTCACTTTAAAAAAAATTTTAAATATTTTTAGGTAAACAAAATAAAATTTTTTTTCAAAATTGTTTTTCAAAATTTGAAAAAAATTTTTTTTAATTTTTTTTTCATTTTTTAAAAATATTTTTTTTTAAGATTATAATGAAAAAATTTATGACAAAAAATTTTTTTGGTAAAAAAAATTCGGCTTAAAAAATATTTTTCCTGATTTTGACCCATTGTAGGTCCTTTATATACATCGTTGCAATGGACTTTGAAATATCTATCATTAGATAACCATATTGTCTATATTAATGACTTAGTAATCCAGATATAGATAAAAAATAGGCCAAAAATCGAGATCCATATCTCAGCCATTTGTGTGCTGATTTTCTCGATTTTAAATAGCGACCGAGCCGGAAGAATTCTCGATATATTGATGTATCAATTATGTTTGTAAGTTATTTGGAGGCTACGGAAAGTTGATTTCAACATACAGACGGACAGACGGACATGGCTATATTGACCCAGAATATATATAAAATTGTAGAAATACAAGATACAGTCTTAAATGCCACATCTCTGAAAAACAAATAAGAATTATAAGTCATTAGTTTTATCAAGAAAAAGTACTATGTTGCGGTCTATATGTTGATACATTTCACTATTAAACAGATTCCGAATTTAAAGTTGATAAAATTTCTTTCAAAATTTATTAAAATTTAAATACGTAATTCAGTAATGAGCCATCAACAATGTACGTTATTTATGGTATCTATGGAAAATAGTATTTTTGACAATCTCGTAACCAATTTATGATGCAAATATGCTTCCAATATAGGATAAATTTAAATAATTTTATTTCAAAATTTTACAAAATTTAAAATTGCTCCCAAAAATGACAAAACTTCGAATATTTTTGAACTATTACGAGAATTCAAATACGGCATTGAAAGTGCCATTGGAAGACCTTTCCCATAATACCAATATATATGTTTCCTTTGCGAGAAAAATGAACAAAATCATAAAAACCTTAAAACCTTTGATCCAGCTCATCAAATACTGACAACAAATTTTGAGAAACGGTCTCTTCAAAAAAGCTAAACTTTTATTATAGATGGGCAACATCGACTTCATGTTTTTCGTTCATACAAACGGGGCCACCCACATGTACTTACACATACGTGCCTCATTTTATTTAATTCTCAATGTTACATTTAGATTATTTATATTTCACTATAGATCGTCAAAAATAACACCTTCAAATATATTCCTGTTTAAGTTCAAATTCATACACATATAGACAATCATTATTTGTTTCGGTCACCCTGCTCATAATCATAATAATAACGGCGACAGCAGCAAAAAACAATACACAAACAATATTGATGTCAAAGAGATTTGCACACAAATTCCATACAATACGTCACTGACCTAACCTACTATGAACAAAATTAAATATAGAACAAACAGGCTAAAAATGAGGAAGACAACAACAGCAATAATAACATCACGAATAAAAATAGGGAAAATATTAAATCGTATACAAAAAAATTTCATAAATTTTGTATGAAGAAAGAAGGAAAAATGAAAACAAAACCAAAAATCAAAAAATAAAGCAAAATAAACAAAAAAAAAAAAAAATAATAATAAAAATCATACTCCACAAAGTTTAACGGTACACAGAGAGAGACATTTTGCACAGAGATGTAAAGCAAGAGAGGCAAATAACTGTAATAGTTTTTTATAAAAACACGTGCCAGAGAAAATTTCCCTTTTATGCTTTTATGGAGTAACACAAATGGATGCTGTTTGGGGGATAAGTTTCACAAATATAAATGAGAGAGAGAGTGTAGGATGCTCTTGTGATAACAAATACATCATTTTGAATAAAAGTGCTGGAGTATGTATGTATGTAACAGCTTCTGTGATTTTCTGCGTGTTTGTTGGATGTTACGGATGCTGTGTGGATTGTATTCTTTTGGCTGTAAATACATATAACTGTAAAGGCATTTATGTTTAGAGGTGTGTGTGTGTCATAGTTGAATTTTTGTATATATTATAAAAAAAGTGTTACGATTCTGTGAAAGACGAAGCATATTTCAGTCTTCGCGTGAATTTTACACGTAACGGTTGCCAATAACGCAAGAGTTTTACGCAAATTTTAAATTTCGTTTCATATACTATAAGTGAAGTGTGTAGAAGTTTTTCACCCAACCAAAAAATAAAAAAAAAAAATCCTTTTTTTTTAAAGCCTACAATATTAAAGATTTATATATATTTTCATTGGTGTTCTTTGGAGAATTTAATGATTAAAGGGAAAAACCGTGTGCGGCATAAAAAATATCAGTTCGTTTAAGCTTATTATAAAATGCATTGATAGGCTATTAAAAATATTTCGAAAACGAAAGAAAATCAAAGGAAAAAAATAAAGAGATTAATACAGTCATTATATGAGTTTAATCCTTTTGTAATTAAATCATTATTTTTACATTACAATACAGCTTAAGGTAAAAAGTTTACGAATGTAACAAGCAAAGTAGAAGTAAAGTGACGTGGACCGGGCTTTAATCAAAATAAAACAGTATTAAACAAAAGTCTTTATTAAGCGCAAAGGCAGTCAATACAAATACAAAAATTATAAAAAAACGCAAAAGAAATAAAAGTGATGAAAACCTATAAAATCAGTGTTAAAAAAGTATAAAGTAGCAACAAAATATTATAAAAGAAAATCCTTTAAGAAAGTTTTAATAGTTATACTAAGTATTTAAAAGGCTTAACGACAAAAGTGTTATTTAAAATAAATATTTAATAAAAAGATATCCCAAAGTGGTTCAAAGTGAAAAATTAAAAGCAATTTATAAAAACAAGATTTCCAAAAAAAAAAAAAAAAAAAAATAGTTTAAAGCAAAATAAACAAAAGGTGAGCTACTCTTTCTTTTATATACAATTTGTGTGTTTGAGAAAACTTTCGCTTATTTCTATTGATTTTTGGCTGCAGGAAAAAGGTGTTTATTTGCAGTTTTGAAAATAAACAAAATTTAATGCATTTTTCTAGAATTTTTGCACTTTAAAACCACATTGTTATGTTAACCCATATTTTTTGATGCCAATAAATTCTTTATCATTTTCTTTGATTTTCTAAAAAAATTACTTATATCTTTTAATGAATCACTTACATTTCGAGTGCATTTGATGAGTTCAATGCCACAATAAATAAATGTTTCTATAGCCATGTTTATGGTCATGTTTTTATTTCTCCACGAGTATTACTATATGGCCTGCTTTTTTCTGCTTGTTCATGTTTAAGCATGTCTCAAACAGTTTTATCTTTTTCCGCGCGCTGTGTTTAGTACTTAGTTTTTCCCCCCCAAATTTTTCCATTTAATTTTCTTCTCTATGCTCTTAGGACGAGTAAATAATTTATTTTATTTTCTATTTTCATGTTACATTCTATACACAACACAAGTTAGAAAAACCTGATAAATTGCCAACATACATATGGTTTTCTAGACTTGTGTGTCAGTTTTGACGTACGAGAGCAAATGAAATCCTTTTTGCCTTAAAAGAAATATTTTATATGTAGTTTTTTTGTGTTGTGATGATGATTTTTTTTTTCTCGTATTTTTAGTTTAAAGTTTGCCCTGGTTTCCTCAAAGTTTTTTAGAGCATATTTTTGTTAATTTGTCAAAATATTATGAAAGTGCCTGAGAAAAGTAGCAAAACATTTTCAGTTGAGTGTTTTTTTTTTTTTTAAGACTAAAGGAAACCTTAGTAGATATTTGTGAGCAACTAGTTTTTTATATGCACACAGATTTGCAGCAAGGGATTTTTTTTTTTTGGCAATCAAATGGTTACGTTTCAGTAACCGAATATGTTGTCTTGGTCATATTTAGGGTTTGTTAAATGAACTTTTGGTTGCAACAACCAAAAGTCATTTAAATAGGTCAGTGATTTTAAAACAAATTGACGTTTTGAGAGCTAGATCTGGACACGAATATTAACTTTTCAATGGCATTCTTTAATTACTCTTAATTTGCAACACTTATCCCTATTAAAACGATGCGTGTTTATATGTTAACTTATAGTTATTTTGTTATAAATTGTATATGTATTCTAGTTTGAATATATTTTCCTAAAAATTATTTTCTTTTGAAAGCATAATATTGAAACAATAAATTGTCCTTAAACAAACGATATGTAAAAAAAGACCTTTTCCATTTTATAAAGATTTTCCTCAATCATAAGCAAAATTCAGAGCGAGGCCTGGGGTGATCTCGAGATAATACAAATTTATTTGAAATTTCCTATTATTTCAAAGTATAATCAGGCATATCTTTGTAATTAGTTGTCTGATTTTTATAAATTTAGTATTGTATTAATTATGAGTATATCATCAAATATGTCAATAAATATAAACTGATATCATAACATGTTACTTAAAAATATCGTATTACACCTGTCCCTCGATTTACACGATAGATGTGTTCCTGAAAAAATCGTGTAAATCGAAATGAAAAATGTATGTATGATAAATCGAAAAATTCAAATACTAATAAATTAAAATTTTGTTTTTTTTAGAATATTCATTTATTTTAAAATAAATTAATTATGTATATCGTCACCTAAAATGCAAAATATCGTATCATCAGTTTTTAATATTTTACTGGAGAGACAAAAAACAAAATAAAGTGAGAAGTGTTGTGGTTACAAATATGATTTTATTTTCTTTAATAATGTCGTCATTTTTCAAGCTACAAATTTGTGAAGACGTGTGCCTTGATGCGTTGAATTTCCCAGGTGACAATATATATCAGTCATCACTTTCAATCAATTCTTCACCACTGTCTTCCACTACTAGGAGACATATCACTTTCGTCACTGGATAATACTTCATGCGTTTCTGGTACGATAGTTGATAATTTGTTGGAGATTACATCAGTTCATAGAGATTTGGAAATATAATTTTGTAATTAAAACATGTGTTGATTTAACGTTTAGGTCCTTATAAAGCTTCAACATTTTTGAAATTATTCCCAGTGTTTAAGGGTAGAAATATAACGTGCACATTCTCATGTTGCAAGTCTTGTGGATGTCCAGGAGCGTTAACAATAGCTAGAGATTACCTTTAAGTGGCAATTTCTTTTTGTGTGAAAATTGTTCTGCATCTGGAACAAATATATTTTAAGATCAGTCACTAAAAACAACGGCCGTAACCAATGCCTTCTTATTTCCTACATCCAATCATCGGACAAGTTGTCTTTATTTAGTCCTTTAAATGATTTGTTAATAACCAAGGCTTCATATTGTGAACACAGGAAGCATTGGAACAAAAAATAATTGTTATGCGATCTTTTGCAGCTTTGTATCCACTTGCACTTTTATTAGCTTTTTATTAAAAGCTAATTATTGAAGACTTTATTACTAAATTTATACGCATGGCTTATTCACAAATAAAAATATTGTAATTAGACAAATTTACCGCATAAACAGTGAATTAATTTTTTATTTGCGAATAGCTAACTCACGAAAACAATTTCTGATTAACGACACTATTTGCAAATAAGATTTTAAATATTGCCATAGGTTTTAACGTTTTTAGTTTATTAAGACGCACAACGTTTACATGGACAGCCAGCCAGACGGTCGGACGGATGGACATCGCTTAATCGACTCAGAAAGTGATTCTGACAACAACAAATGTTATAACGGACTAAATTATTTAGAAGATTTCGCACGTTCTTCTGGTTTCGTGTAACAGTTTGTAATAAAGAGAGCAAACAAAATAATATTATAGATAGGCAACACATAGGAATAATTGCAAAACCAATCATTTTTTAATACTAAGTAAAGGTTTTTTTATACCTTATTTTGGAATGCAATTTTGATTGTGTATGACATTATTTAGAAGGGAAAGCAAAGCCCTCTTAGAACATATTTTGCGAGAAGGCAGAGAGAGAATAAGTATTGCATCTTTTATAATATGTAAACACAAGGATATTCCATCGATTGACCGGTTAACCGATTAATTTAGGTCTGTTAACTGTTCGAATAATTTCAAATTGACGATTTTCAAATAACAAATAAGCCGATTTATTTCTGTCTTTTAACCGATTAACCGAAATTTCTTTGTTTTTGTACATTATATAGCAATATAGTTTTAAACACATATATTTTATTTCTTAGCTCATGAACATTCCCTAGCTATAAGGGAAGCAAGTATATGTGTGAAGTAGAGTTTCCAAAAAACCGAAAAATTTCAAAACCGCGGTTTCGGTTTTAAAAAACTGAAAACCGATCGGTTTCGGTTCGGTTTTGGGTTAATTTATTAACTATTAAATCAGTTGATAATATAGGAAATGCTATACAAATTTAAAGTTCAAGATTGACGAGTTTTCAAGAGGATAAAGGAAAATTGGTACTTTTTCTTTTAATAGTACCTTTTTAATGCATTAAATTAGTTAGTTTATATACATTAAAATTGGCTAATATGCTTCTGAATAAAGAAATAATCAAGGATAGGGTGCTTAATTGTATTATGATACCAAAAATGGAGAAATAAAATAAACTAAGGAATATTTTTTCGTTCTGCAAATAGTACTTTTTTATTTTCTATAATATTGAACCTAGAATCAGGAAATTACTTTGAAATTTCAAACTTGACAGTGGTTTAAGTGTAGAAAATTTTTACTTTTTCTTCTAATGGTACTTTCATTATATTAAATTATATTGTTTCTGAGTAAAGAAAGAATCAAGGATAGAGGGCATAATGATATTGAGATAACAGAAACTATTATTGAAATTTCTATAATATTGAACCTATAAGCAGGAAATTAAACACACATGATCCTGACTGAGTTAGAATATAAAAAAGGGATTTGCAGGTACTTTTTGCAACTAATAGTACTTTTTGAATATTGTATACCGATGGACCTAGAAACGCGAATTCAAAAGGGATAATTAATGTTATTAGTTTTCTTTATTGTAAAGACACTTTTTGAATATTTTATAATAATAAACCTTAAAATTGAAAATTAGGCACAAAAGATTCTGAATGAGTTAGAATTCACAAAAGGTGATTATAGTGGTTCCTTTCTTTTGTATTTTCTATAATAATGGAAATATGAAATTAGGTATTCATGATGCTGAGTATAAAAACAAAATGTGGGTCTATTTGGTACAGAAGCCACATTACAATGAATCAATAAACATGAAACTATAGAATATTTTCCTGAATTAGTATTAATTCACAAAGGGAGACTTAATAGTACTATTTCTTTCTTCCAATTGGGGTGGCGAAGCGCACCGGGTCAGCTAGTACTCCATACTTTTATCGGATATTTGAAAATAACTTTGTTACAAACATTTTGCATAATTTAGCCTGCAAAAGGCAGCCTGCTACATCATCTGAAGCAATTATTGTAATACAAGTTAAAAAATTTAAAGAAATCTTAAGATATTTTTAACTATTTGTGTTTAGAGATATTGGATGGAAAAGTTTGTTTCTCATTTCTAAATTTTGAATTTTTCTACTGAAAATAGATTAAAAGTCAAAACCGAAGAATAATTGTCGGTTTCGGTTTCGGTTTTAGCCCTTGAAAAACCGCGGTTTCGGTTTCGGTTAAAACCGAATTGGAAACTCTAGTGTGAAGTATAGCTCAAAAACTGAAACTAAGGAATTTGGAAATTAACTTTTTTCTAGAATGTTCTATGATGAACTTTGTCGAAATGAGTCGGAGAAGACATAATACTAGACGAAACTGAAGACATTATTGATATGATGCTTTTATCACAACTTAACGAAACAAAAGGGACTCCAATGATATCATGGTGGATTTTGTATGCTTAAAAAAAAAAAACTGAACAAAGAACTTAGAAATTGTGTAGTCTTTCTCACGCCTTACTTTCTATTTCTCCAACATCTACAATCAGTGATAGAGTTTTTTCCAAGTCAAAGAAAAATCGCTTTAAAGGAAACCTTTTAAATTATATTCTTTTCTTAAAAGATTATTTCAGAAGATCTCACTAAAATCCTAAAAAATTGTATATAAAAAGGATCTTAATCTCAAATACTTTTTTTTTGCTATTATTTATTTTTTTGTTGAAATGCTTAAATAAGTACACAAAATTTGTGGTTTTATTTTCAATTTAAAACTTAAACAGAAATTATTCGGTTAATCGAATAATTTAAAATTAACCGTTTATTAACCGATTAAATCTAAACCCCGATTAATTATTCGCTCAATTAACTGTTTAAACCAGAAACCCGATTAATTGAATATCCTAGTAAACAGATCTTTTAGAAGGCATACAAAATGTAAACCTAGACTAACGTCTCGTTTTTCAGTCAAACACACCACACCATTTCCAATTGTATTTCGGAAGTTTCTAATTGTATTTCAGAATTTTCCAATTGTTTTTTAGAAATTGCTATTTGTATTGCAATTAGAAACTTCTGAAATACAATTGGAAATGGTGTAGAAAGCTGTGCTAAATGTATGTGGGCAGTTCCAGTTCTATCAAAATGTTAGGTTCCTAATTTTTATACCCTTCACCTTCATGAGAAGGGTATTTATAAGTTCGTCATTCCGTTTGGAGTCGATTAAGCCATGTCCGTCTGTCTGTCTGTTGAAATCAATTTTCTGAAGACCCCAGATATCTTCGGGATCCAAATCTTCAATAATTCTATTGGACATGCTTTCGAGAAGTTTCATATTTGAAATCAGCAAAATCTGTCCATAAATATCGGAGATATGAGCAAAAATCCGAAAAAATTTCATAACAAAAAGACAATTTATTGCATGCTTTGACAAAAAAAGCAACAAAACCACGTATGTTTGGATGTGTGTTGGCTTCATTGCTTTGCGTATTTTGTTTTTTTTTTTTGTGTTTCGTTTCGTTTTCGTGTTTTTATACCTTCGTTGTTTTTACACCTTCGTGAGAAGGCCATTTCATTTGTAACTTCTACAATATAATCTGTTTGTCAGCAATTAAATATAAAATTTTTAAAAGTTTTCTTGATATATTTAGGATGCTATACGCTGAAAGTAGGCAATTAATACATCCACAACAAAGGTGAAGGGTATATAAGAATCGGCATAGCCGAATATAGCACTCTTACTTGTTTTAACTAAACTTTTAAACATTTAAACGTGTCATTTGTGTATCATAATTAGACTATTGAATTGTAAATAAATACTTACAAAACATATGATTCTTACTGAAAGTCACTTATAAATATACTGTTTCTATACATTGCATTGTTTGGTTATAATATTTTATCAAATCAAAAGTATTATGTCTGATAACTTTTAATAATTTTCTAGGGAATTACAACATTTTTTGCGTAATTAACATTATTATTACACCCACAACAAGTATGTCGCACATTTATACTATTACCAAAGGAATTTATATTAAAAATATCCTAATTATGCTATATTTTAAAGAAAACCTAAAGTCATGCTAATAAATCATAAATAGTTTATGACCTTTTCAAGTTATTTGAAACCCAAAACTAAACTGTGAATGTCCTTGCATTGCTCTTTTATAATTCTTGTGTCATAATATTTTAATTGCAAAATTATATATTAAAAGTAAATTTTTGTTCTTCAACAAAAGCAAACTTTTTCTAAAACTTTCATCATATTAACTTTCTAAATTCCTTAACTTTTAAAAAAATAATTCCCTTCATCTACGTATTCAAAGCTAAATGACCTTGTGTGGAGGTAGAACAAAAAAAATACCTTTTTTCTGTATTGTGTTGTGTTTGCTGCTGCTTTTCTTCTTGCAAAAGAGAAGAAAGTTGCTGTAATAAAATTTTCGGTCAAAATATTTGACATTAACAAAAAAAAAAAAAAAAAATAACAAAAAATATGAAATATTTTTAACTTTGTTAAAAAAAGTTTTTTTTTAAAAAAAAAAAACTGCCAAAAAGTAAATTTTAAGCCTTTTGTGTTGCAGGAATTTTAAGCCCTTTAGACAAATGGAATTTAATAAAACTTTGGCATATATTTTTGTTGTTTTTTTTTTATTTTTTTTTTTTTGTAGAAAAATTATGCTAAACATCACTTAAAAAATATTTTTGAAATCCTCAATGTTTATTGATCTCTTTTTAAAACCTTTTGTTAAGCTAAACACAAATTCTAATGCTACAAAAGGCCTTTCTTTTTTAAACTGTTAGGTGGGGGTAGAAAAACCCTAGCTCTAACAACCTTATCCTTTTGTAAAAATTATTCAAATTATATTATTTTATACCTTAATTTCGTTTATTTGTTACGTGAAATAAGCAAAGCAAAACAATGAAATACTTTTTTTTTTTATTTCTTCTTACGGTTTTATGGTTTCATTTATATTTATAAATTTTTTTTTGTTGAACCTTCACATTCGTTGGCTGTAAGTAAATTCACCTGAGATTTTTGTTTTAACATTCATGTCTGTCTTCTGTTTCTCTGTGTGGGTGTACTGAGAGCGCGCGTGTGTTTGTCTTTTGTCCTTTTAGTGGATTCTTTTGCCACTGTCATAAAATGATTGATATCTTCAATCAGATAAATTCATTTATTATTGCATTTCAATTTCTTACAAAAGCAGCTTAATATTTTATTTTTTTTATTATATCGGTAATTTGTTTACCAAAAAGTACACAGAGCGCGTGTACTTTGTATAAATATTAAAATGCTTGTGAAAAGTTTCCAATGATTACAAATGGTAGAGAAACAGAAATAAAAGTCTGTGAAAAAGAATTGTAAATACTTGTGAAGGATATATTGAGAAGCAATTAAGTTCTCTTTGCGTATGACATAAGATGTGCACTTTAAATGATTAATTTATATCTACATATAGACACAAATACATATGAAATTGTTAAAGTGTCAAGGAGAGACTTTTGCAAATTGTTGAACAAATTAAAGTGATAGTGAAAATTTGAGTTGAGATAAAAAAATATATATATTTTTAAAAGAGAAAAAGTTCTTTGGGTGATACACTTTCAAAAGTAATAGAAGCTATTAGATGTTTACTATTAATAATAATTTGTTCTCACCATTTGTGTAATTGTTTTGCATTAGAGTTTATTGTTGGTGTTTGTTAAATTTTATAACTTTGGATAATAATAAGATTTCAGTGTATCATACAATATGATTAATATGAATAATATTCTGTTGCTATCATACTTCTTTATATTATCAGCTATTAGTTTTTTACTTCGATTCAGGTCTCAGTTGTAAGCCTTTATATTATCTAATTTTAGCCTCAATTGTATAGTCACATTTAACACCCTATTGTAAAGAGTGAGTCAGAAAAAACTTACACA
This sequence comes from Calliphora vomitoria, assembly GCA_942486065.2. NCBI lineage: Eukaryota > Metazoa > Arthropoda > Insecta > Diptera > Calliphoridae > Calliphora > Calliphora vomitoria. Next base: position 43,624,153 of record OW818032.2, on the reverse strand, counting down.
CACTCTTCCAGCCAAAACTTAGTACAACAAATTATTATTATACCCTTCACCATGAGTGACAAGTTTGTCATTCCGTTTTGTAATTTCTACATTTTACATTTGCTACCCCACAAGGTATATATATATTCTGGATCGTTATAGATAGCGGAGTCGATAAAGCAATGCCCATCTGTATGTTGAAATCAACTTTCCGTAGCCCCAAAATAACTATCAAACATGATTGTACTTACATTAATATATCGGGAATTCTTCCGGCTCGGTTGCTTTCTAAAATCGGCCCACAAATAGCTGAGATATAAGGAAAAAACCGGGACATTTTTTTTTCTATATCTGGATTACTAAGTCATTAATATTGACAATATGAATATGTGATGATAGATATTTCAAAGTTCATTGCAACGGTGTATATAAGACTATAGTAAGTTCGACCTACAATAGGTCAAAATCGGGAAACATATTTTTTAACACGAATTTTTTTCACTAAAAAATTTTTTTGTCTTCAATTTTTTTTACTAATAAATTTAAAAAAAATTTTGAAAAACATTTTTAAAATTAATTTCGAAAAAAAATTTTTTTTTTAAATTTTGAAAAAATTTTCTGAAAAACAATTTAAAAAAAAATTTTATTAAATTTTGTTCACCTCAAAAATATTTAAAAATTATATTTTAAAGTATAATTTGGATTCGGCACAACTGAATATAGCTCCCCCATTACTCGTAATCACGTAAGCTTTTAAAAATACAGTTAAGGACGAAAAAAAAGATTTAAGGATATGAAAAAAATAATTTATGACAATGTGTAACAGCATTAAATAAAGTTTATTTAGTACAAAAAGAAATTGATAATATAAATAATAAGAGCAACAACAACAAAAAGTGTAAAATTCAAAGGACAAAAGTTAATATACAGTTGTATTAAAGATATTAATAATAAAAAAGTAATTGCTTAAAGTACGCTATTAATATTTTGTGATCACCAATTTTTCCGTGATCGGGAGTGCAATTTCGGCCCAACCTCTATTTTGTCATATTTTTTTTTAAAACCTCCCAGATATGCTTAATTGGATTTAAGTCGGGGGATTAGGGAGGCGTTTTGAGCCAATCTCGAACTGTATGAGCAGCATGTTTGGGGTCATTATCCTGTTGGAAAACACAGCCATTTCTAAGACCCAAGCTTTCTACAGATGGCTTCAAATTATCTTCCACTATAATCTTATATATATGGCGATCCATATTTCCCACAATGAAAACTAAATGTCCCACTCCCGATGACTCCATTGCCCCCCAAACCATAACGTTCCCACCACCATGTTTAACAGTAGGTACAATATTTTTGGCATATAAAAAGTTTTCTTTCGTGCCACTCTACTCTTGAATCCGTGCTCATGTAGGGCTCTTTGAATTGTTTTCGAAAGGTCATTCTTATAGGAAAATTGTGCGATATGTTCGGCTAACTTTGGAGCACTTTTTTTTGGGTCAATTTGCACTTGCTTGAGTATACTACTTACATCTCGTGTGGAAAGCATTCTTGGTCTTCCGGTTCTTGGCTTGCTTTCTGTGGAGTTTGTATTTTTGTGATTTCTTACTATTGTTTGGACAGTAGTACGGCTTAGTTTTACTATTTTTGAAATTTCTCCGTAGGACTTCTGCTCATTTCTGAGATTTATTACAATATCTCTAACTGAAATTTCAATCTCCTTTCTATTTTGCATCATTACAGCAACCAATTACAAAAATTGGATACAACATTTTAAATTAACGTAGATTCTTTGTACAACTGTTATGATAATTTACGTAAAATAAAAGGAAAAACCTCAAAGGTTCCTATGTTCCTCATTGCACTACAAAACTAGTTTTGTATTTAAACTTTTGTTTCTTCAATTATTGACTAATATTAGCGCTAATAATTTCTATGTTATACCACTAGATAATTTATTTTTTTGCGGTAATTAATGTCTATCAATAATGTCCTTACCACAGAAGAAAACAAATGAGGTTAGCTCTAACCATTTATATTTTTATGATTAAATTCTAGGCTGTATGTAGACTTTAGTCCTTGACTGTATGTCAGATATTATCTTTTATCATTCTTTTACAACTGTTATTTTGGAGAAAATTGACAGCGAAAAAAAGTACGTGAAAAAATAATTAAATCTTTTCAAAAAAATCCAATATGGACTTTTAAGAAAATAGCAAAAGATCTAAAGGTTCATCGTCACACTGTTTTAAAAGCGAGTAAACAGTATAAGAAAGACTTGAACATTGAAAGAAAAGCTGGATCAGTAAAAGAAAAAGGTCTAGCAGATATTGATGAGGCAATAGAAGTCGAACAACTCTTTCCAAGAGCACTGAACACTTCTATCAGAAAAGCAGCTCGTAAAGTTAAATGCTCTGAGTATTTTGTACGCAGAGCCAAAGCTAATGCTGGGTAGAAGCCGTATAAAGTTTAGAATATTCCAGATCGCAATGCGTTAAAAAACTAAGAAGCAAAAGAGCGAGCGAAAAAATTGATTTCAAATTTTATAAGAAAAATACCTGTTGTGTGATGGATGATGAAACTTATGTACTGGAAGACTTTTCACGAGAACAATACCGGACAAAAAAACAAACAAAATTTCTCAGGAAGTTTCTTGAGCCAATCATATGTGACATCAAGCACGATAAACACAGAAATATATATTAAGGAGTGTCTACGAAAACGGCTTTTACCTTTCTTAAAATGCGCAGAGTGCCATCATATTTCTGGCCCGATTTGGCATCATGCCACTATGGAAAAAATTCCCTTGAGTTGTATTCAAACAATAATGGAGGCAAATCCACCCAATTGTCTAGAAATTAGGCTTGTGGAAAGGTATTGGGCTCTTTTACAAAGAAAATTAAAAGGAAAGGTATCCCAGGACATTTTCAATTTTAATCTTAAAGGCACTAACTCCTTCAAAAAGGTAACGGAAGCAACCATAAAATCTTTAATGGGAGGATTTCCGGATAAAGTGAATAAATTTATAAATACCGAGTAATATTTTTCAGAATTTTTATATTTAACGGTTTAAGTTTTGTTTAGCATAATACAAGTATAAATTGTTTTCTTGCTCACTCTTAGTTATCTAAGTTTAGACTTATTTGTATAAGGTTTTCTAATAAAAACGGAACTTCTTCGTGTTTTAATACGAACGTACCCGTAAACTTGATCTGGCATTTTAGTATTGGCAGTCAAATAAGTCTCCATTTACACAGTTAGATTTTTCTCTTTAATCTTGCATTCGCGTTTACACGCAAAGATTTTTATTGCAGAAAGTTTTATTTTTCATACATACGAATGTGTAAGTATGTATTACAAATGAAAACACAAAACGAATTGTAAGTACATCCTCTCTTGCCTAATAAATAAACTTTAATGCGAGAAAAATCTTACTGTGCAAACAAGTATATGTTTGTGACAACCATTTATATGATGAATTACTTACCATATAATGTTGCTCTTGGCTAATTGATATCATAATCTGAGAACAACATATTATGATATAAAGATGCATCATAACAATGGTAGTCACAAACATAACTTGTTTACTGTAACCATATATATGATTGATGCAATCATGTGAATCGTAAGTTAACCATATTATGGTTACCACAATCATGTAAATAGTTACTGTGGCTATAATATTGTTAAAAAAACTTTTTAAAATGAGGAAATGGTTTCTGTAAACATGCACAACTATATTTTTCCTCTGCGTGTGGTCTTACACAATATTTAGGGTAAAATGATTTTTAAATTAATAAAGTGATCATTTTGCCATTGTCTTTATTTAAAATTATTTTAATCCAAGAGAAAGGTTGCATCCTGTGATCTAGGTCAAAGGTACGCAAAACTTGGGCAAAGCACTTTCTGTTTCTCTTGCTCTCTTCTGAACGACCCTTAAGTCTCTCATATTACGAAGCAGTTTTCTCACTGAATGTAATGTTTAATGAAGAATTTGTTGGTTGCATTTATTTCTTCCCTAATTTGTGTTTGTGCCAAAAAGTAATGGAAACGATATCTTCAAATAGAACCAAATTCATTTGCAGATGGTGACTGGCTTTGACTTATGATTGATATTCCATATCATGCAAGATTTAATTAATTAACAATAAAGCTAAAGTGTTTTAAAATCCACGCAATTTAATTTCCATATAAATATTTTTTTTTATAGATTCAACAGATTTCGTTGAAATATTCTAGTAATTTAAATGGCTGCCGGTTATTATTATTATTTTAAAAATAAAATCATGTTGATTTTCACAATTAGAATAACAATATAATATTTGTGTTTCGATTTGTAGGTAAACACATAAAATAATTAAATAAATAAATAAATTTTAATTTTGGTAATTATTCGAACTTTTTTATTTTTATATAATTTGAAAGTAAATTTTTAATTAGGCTTAAGTTCATTTATTATAATTAATCTGTAATAATTCAAAGAATATCACTAAATACTACAATATTTAGACAATTGGCAAATTGGAATGCATTTTCTACCCTGCCAAGGGCGTCATCAACAATCTTTATTGTCAAGGTCTTATTGTAAATTCCATCTATTTAACTTACTATTATTAGGAAATAGAATATGGGAATCATATATTTTATTATTTGTAAGTTAGACGAAATTTCAAATATTTTTATTATATATGTGTATTCTTATTATTACAAATTTATCATATATTAGTATGCTTGTTGCTGTAGCCAACCTTTGGTTGACAATATTAGCTATGTATGTTTTTGTGTTTTCTTCTTACTCTTTATTGTTGATTCATTGAATCAAACTAGAGATAGAAACTGATTTTTTAGTCTTACTGTGCCATGTGTATTTTTTATTTTAATTTTGGTAATTATTCGAACTTTTTTATTTTTATATAATTTGAAAGTAAATTTTTAATTAGGCTTAAGTTCATTTATTATAATTAATCTGTAATAATTCAAAGAATATCACTAAATACTACAATATTTAGACAATTGGCAAATTGGAATGCATTTTCTACCCTGCCAAGGGCGTCATCAACAATCTTTATTGTCAAGGTCTTATTGTAAATTCCATCCAATTCCAAAATTAAAATAAAAAATACACATGGCACAGTAAGACTAAAAAATCAGTTTCTATCTCTAGTTTGATTCAATGAATCAACAATAAAGAGTAAGAAGAAAACACAAAAACATACATAGCTAATATTGTCAACCAAAGGTTGGCTACAGCAACAAGCATACTAATATATGATAAATTTGTAATAATAAGAATACACATATATAATAAAAATATTTGAAATTTCGTCTAACTTACAAATAATAAAATATATGATTCCCATATTCTATTTCCTAATAATAGTAAGTTAAATAGATGGAATTTACAATAAGACCTTGACAATAAAGATTGTTGATGACGCCCTTGGCAGGGTAGAAAATGCATTCCAATTTGCCAATTGTCTAAATATTGTAGTATTTAGTGATATTCTTTGAATTATTACAGATTAATTATAATAAATGAACTTAAGCCTAATTAAAAATTTACTTTCAAATTATATAAAAATAAAAAAGTTCGAATAATTACCAAAATTAAAATAAAAAATACACATGGCACAGTAAGACTAAAAAATCAGTTTCTATCTCTAGTTTGATTCAATGAATCAACAATAAAGAGTAAGAAGAAAACACAAAAACATACATAGCTAATATTGTCAACCAAAGGTTGGCTACAGCAACAAGCATACTAATATATGATAAATTTGTAATAATAAGAATACACATATATAATAAAAATATTTGAAATTTCGTCTAACTTACAAATAATAAAATATATGATTCCCATATTCTATTTCCTAATAATAGTAAGTTAAATAGATGGAATTTACAATAAGACCTTGACAATAAAGATTGTTGATGACGCCCTTGGCAGGGTAGAAAATGCATTCCAATTTGCCAATTGTCTAAATATTGTAGTATTTAGTGATATTCTTTGAATTATTACAGATTAATTATAATAAATGAACTTAAGCCTAATTAAAAATTTACTTTCAAATTATATAAATAAATAAATAGTATGCATACCGTATGTTTAGAGTGTAAAGGCTTTAAGTCAACATTTTAGGAAAATTTAAATGTTTGAAAAAACCAAACTCTTAGGTCCATTATTACAAGTTGCTTTTATATTCGTAATAGTAAAAGGTAGCTTTAAGGTTAACTTTTACTATTACGAACATAAAAGCAAGTTGTAATAATGGCCCTTACAGTATTAAATATAATTAATACAAATTTGCATTAACCAATAGTTTATTCATAATTATTGTAACTATGTGCTATTTTTAAATGAAAACACATTTCAAAAAATGAAAAGGATTACATTAACTCAGTTTGAAACGGTTATTGTCTCTCTGGTAAAATTTATTAAAAACGACTTAGTGCTATTGCTCTCTAAGTCAAAGATATATTAAAAAAATAAGCAGTTTTATGAAATATATTGTATAATTTATATATTGATTTTCAAAAGAATATTTGTCCAATTTATATTTAATAAATTACAAAATACAATTTAAAAAACATATATTTATTAATTTTCCATAAAAGTTTCAAGAAAATTACATACCATAATGCCCGCAAAATGATTTCAATAAAAAACAATAGCGAATTATTTAAAATTTTAATAATACATTTATTGAAAAAACAGCATGCTTATAAACAATATGCTTAAAATCCCTATAAAAAATATAATTATTTTTTTTTTATTAAATGTTTTTGTAAATATGCAAATATGTAAATAAGTTTAAGTGTAAAAAAAAAACACAAAAAGTATTAATTAATTATATTTTTCAAGTGTAGCCTGATTGTATATTGAAGTGGAAAAATTTTGTAAATTTATGATTGTTGAATTGAATTCCACACATAATGCTCAATTAATAAATGGTCATTTAACAGCAGGATCGGAGGAGTTAATTTAAAAGAGAAATGAAAAGTTGTTTTAAATTTGAAATATACAATACAATAATTTTGAATATTGGAGTTTTTTAAGGTTATCTAAGAGTATAAGTCTCGTGTAAGTCTATCAAAAACTACTCCTACTTGGAGTTCTTGAGAAATTTGTAATATTAAATAGTTTGACCTATCATCCCTGTGATGTTATCAAATCAATTTTTAAATAATACAACAATTAATCAGCGATTAACTATAGCTTAAAAATCTGACCACAATCGCATTAAAATTTCATCTTTGTAACTTAGTAAGTACTTTTTACGATTTTCATCAAAATTTTAAAAAAATACATAATTGGTCAATTCACAAAGTCTCTTATCATGTCATATTGCTTGTCAAGCAAAAATTGTCCTAAAATAATACTACTATGTATGCTATGTTTATTGTGTTATCGTAAGCAATCAGCAGAGACCAGCGCCGAATGCCTAAGAGTCGTTTAAGCCGACCAGCCGAGTCGTGATATATTATGACATTATGACAATATGACTGATAACAGAACTTGTGAATTTAGCAAATATTTCAATGAAATGCATTGAAATCTCTTAAATTTTACGTTTTAAAAATCATATTTTGATGTAGTTTAAAATATTTAAATTTAATAATATTATGAAGAGATTTTAATGAAACAGAGCAATATTGCAAGCACTTGGCCTATTGTTAAAAGTATTACCATAATTAGTTTTTTACTTAAATTTTACAAAATAAGTTGGCTGTCATTGCCAAATTGGAAATTTAATAAAAAAATTTCAATAATATGAAAATCGAGTTTTGAAAAATTTATAATTTTTGGTCAATTCCCATGGCTTAATGTTTATCTAGTTAGACAAATATTCACAACTGAGAATTAATAAGTACATACCTTAAAAGTAAACATAGTATTGCATTAGCAAATTAACCAAATCAATTGATATATTTTAAGGCTTTTCTTATTCAAATGATCTCTGATATACATAAATTTCGTGAAAATTGTAATGATTTGAATTTTTCTGAAAGATTTTTTACGGGATTTTTAATTGTTTTTAATTACTTATATGTCATTTTGAAGGGTATATATCTGTCACTTAGTTATTGAACATTATAGTCATAAAGAAATACACATATATCTTTTTTTACTAATACATTCTCACCAGAGATCAGCAATGAGTAGTGAAAAAGTGAGTAGAGTTGAAACTCATGACTTATACTCATTCATATTTATTACAATGTTGTCGAGACTCATATCCATATCCAAAGTTTGGGGTAATCATCATACTAATACTTATACAAAATTTATGACGTTGTTGATTTCGACTCTACTTAACTCAATTTGTATAGACGATGCAAAATAAGTATGATTCGAATACGAACATTAAAATGCTCATTATGAGGTTGTGTGTTTCAGTGTTGCCGAATTATGTATAATAACAAAAAAGTACATGAGTCGAATGAGTTGAATCAATAGTAAGTATCATGAGAATTTTCCTAAAATTATAAGTCAGGCTGAGGTTATTTTAAATCATACATATTTGAGTTCATATGAGTATGATGTCGACGTCGGATTCATATTTAATGCTATGAATACTTATAAATCAATGCTATTGTGAGTATGAGTAAGTCAGAGTAGTTTAATTTCAATGATGGCTACTCACTTATACTTATAATTTCATAAGTGCGTGATTCATTGTTGATCTCTGATTCTCACCACTTAGGTTTTTGCCAATTAAGTTAGGCCTTTGACAGGAGAGTTTTCGCTCTATGTATATTTGCCTATGATTATAGTGTAAACAACAACGTTTTTCTTTTTGCTTCGAAAATGTCGAATTTTATCCCAAAAAATCGTCATATGCGGGAAGTTTTGCTTTACTTCCTTAATTTGAAGAAAAAGTACCGCTCAACCACACCATTTGCTCACCACAGCTTATGGTGAATGTGTTCCATCAGTTTCAATATGCGAGAGATGGAGTGAGCGGTTCAGAAGTGGTAATTTCTACACGGAAAACAAAGATCGCCCAGGCCAGCTAAAACAGTTTGAAGAGTTGGAGACCTTTTTCCATGAATATTGTTGAATTAGGAGCTACTCAAGCAGCAATTTCAAAAAGCTTGCTAGCAGAAGAATTCATCCAAAAGCCGGGACATTAGGTACCATACCTTGAAAGCCGAGTTTGCAGGTCCGAAATGCTACTTGAATGATTTAAAAGAAAATAATCATTACTTGCAATGTAAAATAAATCCATTACGATATCCCTAAGCGTAAGAGATTGTATGTAAAGCTCGGCCAACCAGAAAAATCGACACTAAAGCCAAATATCCATGGCGCTAAGGTAATGATCCGTGTTTGGTGGGACGAAAAGGGTCCCATATGTTATGAGCTGGTGAAATCTGACCAGACTATATATAACATGGAACCTGTACCGAATGCAACTAGCAATGCCTAAAAACGCCCAGAGTATGCAGCCAGACATGAAATCGTAATATTCCATCTTGACAACGCTCGGACACTTGTTGCAATACCTGTTAAAGAATATCTAGAATTTGAAGTGTTTGGGAAGTTCTGCCTCACTCGCTTTATAGTCCAAATCGTGCCCCGTGTGCCTACTATTTGTTTCCATCGATGCAGAACGCTCTCTCTGAGATACGTTTCACTTTGGAACAGAGTAGCCGATATTGGCTTGATTCGTTTTTGGCCTCAAAAGATGGGCAGTTCTGATGGGCTCGGCATCCATATGATACCAGAAAGATGGGAAAAGCTCATTTTATATTCTACAAATGTTTCAAAATAAAAGTTAAACATTTTAATAAATGCTAATAGTTTGAAAATTAAAATATGTGGGGCACAGTTTGTACATGTTTTTATATTAGCTTTCTGGCAAATTTGGATTTAATTAGCTGTATACAATGAAAATTGTCATGTCTATAAGTTGTTTGTGCTAAAGACTTGCCCGAAAGTTTATCATGTTTTTGCGACATATTTAGTATTTTGCATGTTTTCTTCCCATTAATAAAATTTCACTAAAGTTTTTAATAACTTTTTTTAATTTTGCTTAAATCTGTAATGTTTACTAAATATCTCTATCCTTTAAAATGATTAACAAGCCGCCACTGACATTAACTGTGCAAACAAAACCACAATTAAAATAGAATAAAAAGTGATTTTTTTTTTTTTTTTTTTTTTTTTGTAAAAAAAACATAATGTGTTATTAAAAAAAATAAATTAACAACAACAAAAACAACATGATATTATAATAAAGTGTAAAGCACAACCTCATTAAGAGTACAGAATTAATTAAAAAATTATAAATTACTGCTGTGTGTTTTTTCTACTTCTGCATAAAAACACAAAAATAAAAAAAAAAAAACACACACACACATATGAATACACACATACAATAGATACAAACCTACATGTGTATTAATGTACTTGTATAATAACAACTTGACCCTAATAAACAATAATACAAAAAAAAAAAAAATAAATAAAAAAAAAAATTACAACAGCCAGCAACAACTTACATAAATACAAATTTAATGAATTTTATTTAAATATTCCATTTAACAAAATCACAAACACACCTATATATATGTATATTAAACGCATGTATTAAAAAAAGTAAAGAGAACCAAGTATCCATTTAATTTATTTAATTAAATTTCTAGAAAGTATAAGTAGAATAGAACAAAACTCTTTGATTTAGATTTAAAGGCGAACAAATTTTACTCTTTAAATGAAAGCTTCATTTGTAGAATACACACTTCTATATTCACCTTTTCACAAATAAAAAATCAGTAGCTTAAGCATTTGTCAAACAAGCTTTAGAATTTCCTATTAGCGTTAGTGTCACCAAATTTAGCAGCGTGTGTTTTCTTAAATTTTTGTTAAAAATTTCAAATGCCTTGTATTGGTGTGAGTGCATTGAGTTGGGGTAAACCATTTCTGCGGAAACGGAAGTGCAAATGGATTTATTTGTAAAACACACATAGAAATCTCACGAACTCTGGCGAAAGTAAAGACAGCAACAAAAACCCACCGTTAAGTATGAGTATGCTAAAGAGGGGAAACAAGATGTGAACCACTACAGTGTAAGAATAACAAGTGTTTTTGAGCATTGTGCAAACTGAAAATGTTTTTGTGTGTGTTTTTTTTTTTTTTTTTGTATTCAGTGAATGTGTCGCGCGGTTACAATTAAGGTGACCCTTTTGGGTTCAAATGTTAAAGCAGTTTCAAACTCGTTTAGTTTCATTTTCTGAAAAGGTTAATACACAATGTTCATATGTTTTATTAGTAATAAACAAGGCTCTATTTGCAAATGATGTTGAGTAATAGAGAAGCATTCAACAGTGAACTACTTGAACATAGAATGAAAAAGGTTTATATTATGAACCTTAATCAAAAGTTGTATTATTTAAAATGTGAGATGTGGATTCATTTGCAATATATATACCAAAGAAATTCTTCCTTTCTCCCAAGAAACTCCCTCTTTTTAAAACCGAAAATTATGACTTTAAAAACCTGAACGTATGAGTATTGCAGTAATAGTCTTATATTACTCATACGACATGAGTAACACTATGAGACAAAAAAAAAAAAAAAAACTAAAGTAGAAATACGTGGAAAGTAATACTATTTTTCTGATAGGCTTTATCGAGTACAATAAGAATATGTTGTTGAAATTAGCAAAACACCTCCAAAATCTTGAGCTACGGGTAAAAAACCGGTTTTTCATACCTTTAGGCACTTATAAGCCATTAACTAAGCTGATTCTCAACCGATTTTAGTTTTTTAAACGGAATTAAAAAGAACAAACTGTGGCCTTTCAAGTGGTATTATTTTTTATCGCATAATGTAATTCAACTACAAGAGAATTTTGAAATTGTGCACATAAAATCCGACCCCATTTTCATAAAAAATGTTTAAGGCCTCATTTTATAAAACGATGAGTTTATAAACGTAATTAATTTGGAATACTGAGAAAATGGTTTTTAAACCATTGCGTTTGTCGTTCCATACTAAATATGTTTAAGAAAACGTTGATAAATTTAAAAACTATTTATGACTAAGGGGGTTTATATCTATGTAGCAAACAAAGCGATTGAATTCTTTTGAACCACTAATTTATGGTCTAACTTTATAAAACGAAACGACAAACGTTAAAGAAATTTTGTATGGAAAATATTCAAGTTTCAAACCCTTTTCCCAGTATTTTTCATACAAATTGCTTACGTTTCCAAACGTTGCGTTTTATAAAATAAGGCCCTTATACTTATTTCTTAATGTTTATGAAAAGCTAAAAAAATAAATTAAAATAAATTTTCTCTTATTAAAATCCCTGTTCTTTCTTTGACAATAGCCCAATATTGTTCAATTTGCCAAAGCTGGGAAGAATTAGGGAGTTCATATATTTTTCTATTACAACGACCTGATTTTTTCGATACCAATTAACAGCAGTTTTTGAATAATGACAGGTTGCTACATTGCGGCAAATTTTTACTAAAAAGTGATGCATCTACTAAGACGTTTCTGCAGGTCTCTTTTAATCAAATATCCGGAGTCAGACCAGAACTGCAAATTGAATGCCAAATCATTGTGTATTTCACCTTATTTATTCAATTTATTGGGTGTAAGTCTTAGGGCCTCATTTTATAAAACGCAACGTGTGGAAGCGTAAGCAATTTGTATTAAGAATACTGGGAAAAGGATTTGAAACTTGAATATTTTCGATACAAAATTTGATTAACGTTTGCCGTTTCGTTTTATAAAATAAGACACTTAAAATGTTTAGCTTTTATTTTGAAACATTTGTAGAATATAAATTTATTCAAAGTATTGGGCATCGATAGCTATGACCTTTTCCCATCTTTCTGGTAACAGATGGATTCGGCGCCAAAAGAACTGCTCACCTTTTCGGGCCAAGAATGAATTAATCCAATATGGGCTATTCTATTACAAAGTGAAACGTATCCCAGAGAGAGCGTTCTGCATCGACCAAAACAAATAGTAGGCGGACGGGGCACGGTTTGGACTATAAAGCGGGTGAGGCAGAACTTCCCAACCACTTCATATTCTAGATATTCTTTAACAGGTATTGCAACAAATGGCCGAGCATTGTCATGATGCAATATTACGGTTTCATGTCTGGCCGCATATTCTGAGTGTTGTTAGGCAATGCTAGCCTCAAATGAATCAGTTGCGTTCGGCAGAGGTTCCCTATTATAGGCTGGTCCAATTTCAGCTGCTCATAACATATAGGACACTGTTGCTCCCACCAAATACAGAGCATTACCTTAGCGCCATGGATATTCGGCTGGTTGGCCGGGCTTCCCTTACGAGGAATGATTGCAAGGAATGATTCGGTGCAAAAATTATTTCCTTTATAGGGTTCAAGCTGCATTTTGGACATGCAAAATCGGCTTCAATTCGTATGGTACCCAATTTCCCTGCTGTTGGGTGAATTCTTCAGCTCGCAAACGTTTTGAAATTGCTGCTTATATAGCTTCTAATAATTTTGCAAACTCTTTTTGATTTTTGCAACAAACTTCAAAGAGTATGATCTCCAATTACTGGTCTTCAAGCCTTTTAGGCTGTCCTGGGCGATCTTTGTCCGCCGTGTCGAAATCACCACTTCTGAACCGAATAAATCATCTCTCGCTCGTTGAATCTAATAGAATTCATTCACCATAAACTTTGGTGAGAAATCAGTGTTTTTCAGCTGCACTTTTTTTTCGAATTAAAGAGGCAAAGCAAAACTTCCCGCATATGACGATTTGTTGGCATAAAATTCGACATATTCGAAGCTAAAACAAACTTTGTTGATTATACTTTCTCACATGTTTTTATTTTTAAATAATTCATTAGAGTTTTTTCTAAATCGCAATCAAAAATGAATTCTTAACCTTAAAACATAAAATTATATGCAGTTCAAATTAATTTAAATATTTATTTGAATTTCATCTATAAAAAAACATAGCTCTTTTAATAAAATTTTTCAGTTTTAATAAAACATTAAAACTCAACAATCATCCTCTAAGAAACTGCTCACATCCAGTCTGCAGCTTTAAAAAAATTAATAGTTTTCCTAAATCAACTGAAAAATTCTCGACTCAAGCTGGTCTGGCCTCTTCAAACTTAAAGCCACATGAGACAAATAAAATAATGAACGATGTCATACGGAATGCAGACAATTGTATAATGAGTGTGACTAAGTAAGTGAATGAGTGTGTCTGTGTCTGTGTGTGAGAGTGATTGTGTTTTTTCTTTTTTTGCAATTGTATTGTTACTGCTCATGTTCATGTCGTGTTTTTATTACACTCACAATTCATGTCTACTTAAACTCTCACTTATCATACATGAAAACACGTTGCATTTGAACAATAATAAAATGTCGGATTTGAAGGTAGTGTTACTATTTTTCCTTTGTTGTACGAACATTTATAACTGTGGCAGTTGCTGCTGCAACTGCTGTGAAAGGAGTGGAAGAAAACTTGCATTTTTTTTTTACTTACCAGCACCACATACATTGATGTGGTATGAGTGTGAGGTTTTTTTTTTTTTTTTGTATAATTATATAAGTGTAACCATTATTCATATATATTTTTTAGTTTTTTATATTCTTTCTTTAGATTTTTTTTAAATTAAAGTTGTTTTAAAGAAAAGACAAATAAAATTGTTGTTGTATATTACATTTAGTACCTCTAAATTGCTGTGGAAATTTTAATATATTTTCAAAATCGTGTCCATGGTTTTGAAATATGTTTATTGTAATTTGTATAGAAATTTGATGTGACTTTATTGTTATTGATTATAAGATTAGAATTTTGTTCAAAAAAATTAATATTTTCGTTCAATGCCAGAATAATATAGTGTTTTTCTCTATCGATAGTAAAAACCAAAAAAAAAAAAAACAAGTAAGAGAGCTCTTTGGCTGTGCCGAATCTTATATACCCTTCACCAAATTAAACTTTAAAATAAAATTTAAAAAATTCTTATTTTTAAAAAAAAAAATTTTTTTCGAAATTTTTTTTTTAAAGTTTTTTCCAATTTTAAAAAAAAAAAAATTTTTAATTTAAAAATTTATTTTTTTAAATATATTAGTGAAAAAAGAGTTTTTTGTGAAAAAATTCGGGTTAAAAAATATTTTTCCCGATTTTGACCCATTGTAGGTCCAACTTTGTATAGCCTTATATACATCGTTGCAATGGACTTTGAAATATCTGTCATTAGATATCCATATTGTCTATATTTATGACTTAGTAATCGAGATATAGATCAAAAATAGGCAACAAAAATAGAGGTTGTCTCGGATTTTTGCTCATATCTCCGTTATTTATGGACGGATTTTGCTGATTTTAAATAGAAAACTTCTCGAAGAACAATCCCGAAGATATCTGGGGCCTTCAGAAAATTGATTTCAACAGACAGACAGTCAGACAGACGGGCATGGCTAAATCGACTTCCCTATCTATAAGGATCCAGAATATATATACTTTATAGGGTCGGAAAATTATATTGTGGAATGACAAATTTATATATACCCTTCTCACGAAGGTGAATGGTATAAAAATGTGGACATTTTAACTTAAATGTATTTTAAATGCGGTATTCACAACAGATGGGGTATCTTTTGAACGCGGTCTTTGTCTTTAACATATATGTCATTTTGAAGGGTACATTCTCAATTAGTTATTGAACATTATAGTGTAAACAACAAAAAACTTAGTTTTGCTTCGAAAATGTCGTTTGTTTTGCTTTACTTCTTTAATTTTCAAAAAAAGTGTCGCTGAAGCACACCGATTGCTCACCAAAGCTTATGGTGAATGTGTTCCATCGGTTTCAAAGTGTCGGAGATGGTTTGTTCGGTTTCGAAGTGGTGATTTTGAAGACAGAAGACAAATATCGTCCTGACCAATAAAAACATGTTTGAAGACCAAGAATTGAAAGCGTTACTCCATGAAGATTGTTGTCAAACACAAGAAGAGCTTGCAAAATTGTTGGAAGCTACTCCATCAGCTATTTTAAAACGATTGCCAGCAGAACGATTCATACACAAACTGTTAAATTGGGCATCATACGAATTGAAGCCGAGAAACCTTGAAAGACGATTTTTCATGTCCGATATGATGTTTGAAGCTTATAAAATAAAATCAATTTTACTACTGTATTTGGTAGGACCAAAAGGGTCTTATCTTTTATGAGCTGCTGAAATATGTTCAGATCATCACAGAGAACCTGTACCGAACACAACTGATTCGTTTGAAGCGGTCATTAAAAATCGCTCGTCCACATGTAGCAATACGTATTAAAAGCTATTTAGAATGAAGTGGTTGGGAAGTTCTGCCTTACCCGCTTTTGTTCGATCGATGAAGAATGCTCCCTCTGGCTTACGCTTCACTTTGGAAGAGAGTATATATTGGCTTGTTTGGTTTTTGAGCTCAAAAGATCAGCAGTTCTTTTGGCTCGCAATCCATACATTGAATACATTTATATTGTACAAATGTTTCAAAATTAAAGCTAAAAATTTGAAAAAAAATTCTGCATTTTTAAGTTATGCACCTAATATAAGATATATTTTAGGGAAATAAATGGGATTTTCTTCATTTTGTTTGCTTTAGAACAAAACTCATTAAAATCTGTCCATATTTGAATAAGTTACGAGCTTTACAAAGTTTTGGAAACCAGCGGTTTTCGAATTTGACACCCTTTATCACACCTTGTGCTACATTGAAGGTGTGTTACACGGTTTCATTTTCTTAAAACTTATTTTCTCCTGTGCGATTCGTTAGTACATCATTTTGCAATCGGACTGGTAGTTGGGAAGATACAGAGTTTTTACCACTTTTTTCTGATCGACCCAACTGTGTGCCGTTAGCATATACTAATAGCTAGTGTAGAGAAAACTAATGGGGTTATATAGAGAAAAGTTTAAGCTTTTCCGTGATATAATTTGTTTTTCCAAAATCATGATTTTAATTTTCGAATATCGGTTACTCTTTATATTAAGTCACCTAAACGTATGTGCAATGAAATTGAATGCCCATATTGCTCATACGACAGTGATCCTATACATGGTGTTTTCTTACTTTTTCATAAACATTTTCTTATTAAACATTTTTAACTATCGCTCAACTTTAAATAATTCCCATTAAAATTACATTAAATTGTTTAATTAAATATTAAAAACAAATCTATAAAGTTAATTTAAAGTTGAAGTTATTTTAATTAATATTATTTTAAAAGAAACATACATTTTACTCTTATAAATATTTAATAAACTCTTCTTCTTGTACTTTGCTTTGTATGTGGAGTTAAGTGTTTTTCAGTATCAACATTTTTCAGTGAGTTAATTATCAAGTGAAACCATTAAAACTGTTTTTTTTTTTTGCGACATTATTCAAAATTAATTGCTTGAAAATTAAACAATACATTTAAGAAAAACTCATATACATACATGCACACATGCAGAATTGCCTCACACGTACAGACACAATGCATATGGAAAAAAAAGTTTAAATGAAAATTAAATTCAATTTTAAAACGTTTTTATTTGTTTTACCTTCTCGTATGAGAATGGAAAAAAAAAAACTTAATGTATGAAAATCAGAAATAAAGTATGTGTAGTTGTTACAAAGAAGTTAGTATTTAAGCAAAATTTTAATAAAATGAAGCAATGTTTTCAAGTCTTACATATATTTTATAGAATGAGATGCAACTGTATAAACTATTGATTAATATAAATATATTTAAATCATAACTTATATTCAGTTGTTTGTATTTTGTATCCTATTTGCACTAAAATAATAATGAATAATCTGATAGATCATTTTATTGCAGAAAAATAAAATTTTTGTAGATTTTTATTTAAAATCAGTTTTTTTAAGATTATTTTTTTAACAATTTTGTAAGGTTTTTCCAAGATTTTCAAAATAATACCCTAAACACATAATATAAATTTTCAAATTCATGTGTGTTATTATATTTCTACACTGATCCCTTCAATTTCATATGACACAGTTAAACAATTAAATTAATACAATTTTAAATACCCCTAAATTATGCTGTCTTTAACTCACTCTACATCACGCCTTGACATATGCTTTCAAAATAAATATAATTAAAAGTTTCTGAAACAAAACAAAATGTCAGCAATTATTCAAATAAATTTGTGGTCAGAATGGCAAAAAAGCAATAAACATTTACATACAAGTTTTAAAACAGACAAATGTAACCCAAATCGTTAAAAACAATTGTGTTTCAAAAAAAGTAAACAAAAACCAAAAAAAAAACATGAGTTAAATCTTCTCTTACACATTAAAAATGTCTACAAAATACAAACGCCAGCAAGCATATGTGTTTGTACGATTAATATGTGGGTCTACCAAAACAACAGCAACAACTAAAAAACCCTTAAACAACAAAAAACTAAAAGATGTGTTTGTTTATGGCTCAGAGAGAGAACAAAAAAAACTGGCTGATTACTTTTAAATTATTTTTGTGGCATAATTTTGCGGATAGCCAACACATGCATATTAAATACTACACACAAACGCTTTATGACAACAACAACTACTACCACAATAACAAAAAACAACAGTTACACTTTTACAATATGTAGCAAAAGTAAAAAAAAACTTTATTACGGTAAGCCTAAAAGTATACACAACAAGACAGCAACAGCAAATGTATTTAATAATTTATAAAGCATAATAAAAATATTACACTTACACTCTTACAAAATGTGAATGTATGAATGAGTTAGTGTAGGTGTGTATGTGTGTTTGTGTGAAAGGGATGTATGAGTGAGTTTTGTTTGTGGTACTTAAAACAATACAGAAAAAAAAAACTAAAAGTTGAGATATGACGTATAAAAGTTAATGTTTTTTAAGAACTTTAACAAACAAACAAACAAACAAACAAACAAACAAATAACAACAAGAATAATAATAAAACAACATATGATACACACTCATATGCATAAACATATTCATACAACACTTTTCATATACTACATATTTGTAAGTACTCATGTATGAACTTAAAAGAGGGCTGGCTGAAAAGGGTTTTCGATAATTGATCAATTATAACTTGCCAAATATGTTTATTATTCCATATTATCACCATCATGTTTTAAATGTTCTTTAAAACTTTGAAAAAAACTGGGTATTGTTTACTCTGAAATTTGTCTTATGCCGTGTGATGCAACTTACATTTTAATTTTATATGATTTCAAAAAAATTTTAAAAAATCTAGATCAAGAACTTTCCAACTCTTCTTGGGTGAAATAATGGCATTTTAAATAAATCAAACGTTAAGTTATAACGCAAAATTATAAATTTCTATTTTCAGACACTTTTAATTAGCTATAAAAGGTTTGAATAAATATTTTAAATATTTATAGGTAAACAAAATGATTTTTTTTTTCAAAATTGCTTTGCAAAATTAAAAAAAAAAACTTTTTCTCAAAATTTAAACATTTTTTTTTTTCAAAATTTAAAAAAAAAATTTTTTTTCAAAATATAAAAACTAATATTTTTTTTCAAAATTGTTTTCAAAAACAGTTTTTTTTTAATTTTTTTCAAAAATTTTTTTTCATTTTTTAAATTTACTAATGACAATGATGTATGACAAAAACATTATTTTTGTTTTTATTTTGACCCATTGTTGGTCCAAACTACTATAGCCTTATATAGATCGGTGCAAAGGACTTTGAAATATCAATAAAAAAAAAAAATAGGGCAAAAATCGAGGTTGGCTTTTTCCTTATATCATTTATGAGCCGATTTTCTCGATTTTAAATAGCAACCGAGCCGTAAGAATTTCCGATATATTGATGTATGAACCAAGTATGTTAGTTATTTGGGGGCTACGGAAAGTTGATTTCAACAGACAGACATACGGACGGACATGGCTTAAGCGACTCCGCTATCTATAAGGATCCAGAATATATATACTTTATAGGGTCGGAAAACTATATTGTGGAAATTACAAACGGAATGACAAACTTATATGTATATACCCTTTTCACGAAGGTGAAGGGTATAAAAAACACAAAACAAATAGTTGGATATGAAAAAGTATCAGCATTCTTATGAATAATTGTATATGAAACTTATCCGCATAATATTTTATACCAAGGTTTATAGATTTTAAATAACACAGTCCAACAGTATTTCGGGAACAGACCTATAATTCTGAAAAGCCATGTTGAGTAGATCATTTTTGTAGAATAAACTTATAGTACAGCTGGTCTGAGTTTTTTCTACAGTGGGTCAGAGTTTTAATTTTTTGGTCGTAGGGAGCATTATACTAAATAAACAACATTTTGTAAGTTAATGTCTCACAGAATTCTTATTGTAAGAGTATAATGTAAAATTTTATGAGGATAATTTTTTTGAAAGCTATAACCCTCGAGCCCCTTTCTTTGTCCTTTCTAAAAGGACATTTAAGGATTAAAATATTCTACGAAAAGACAAAAAAGTTGCAAATGAAGCTTTTCACGCTTAATCAGCAAAATTACACGCCAGCTTATACAGAAAATTTTATTGGGTACATGACTCAAAAGTGCGAGATTTTTTAGAACTTTCAGCTTTTATTTTGAAATATTTGTTTCACTTTTTTCCAAAGTGAAGCGTATCCCAGAAAGAGTGTTCTGCATCGATCGAAACAAATAGTAGTCGGAAGGGGCATGGTGTGGAATATAATGCGGGTGAGGCAAAACTTTCCAAAAAACTTCATACTCAACACTTTTTAACAGGTATTGCAACAAGTGACCGAGCGCTGTCATGATGGAATATTACAGTATCATGTCTGGCCGGATAATGGAGGCACTTTTCGGCCAATGGTCGCTTTAAACGAATCAGTTGCGATCGATACAGGTTCCCGGTTATGGTCTATTCAGATTTCAGCAGCTCATATATGATAAGACCCTTTTGGTCCCACCAAATACAGATCTAAGGTAATAGCGGCACGGATATTTGGCTACGATATCTTACGCTTCGGGTTATCGTAATGGATCCATTTTTCATCGTAAGCAATGATTTTGTGCAAAAATTATTTTCTTTTATAGTGTTCAAGCAGCATTTCAGACATACAAACTCGTCTTTCAGGGTCTCACAGCTTCAATTCGTATTCCTGCTACTTGCAAACATTTTGCTGATAAAGCATTTCCCAATGATTTAGCAAGCTCTTGTTAAGTTTGACAACAATCTTGATGGGGCAATGCCTCCAATTCTTGGTCTTGAAACTTTTTAGGCTGGCCTGGGTGATCTTTGTCTTCCGTGACAAAATCACCACTTCTAAACCGTACAAACCATCTCCCACACGTTGAAACCGATGGAAGACATTCACCATAAGCTTTGGTGAGCAATCGGTGTGCTTCAGTGGCAGTTTTTTTCAAATTAAAAAAGTAAAGCAAAATTTCCCGCATATGATGCTTTGTTGGCAGAAAATTATACATTTTCGAAGTAAAAAAAACTTAGTATTTTACATTTTTATGTTCAAAACAAAAAAAAATTTGTTTTTCAAACTATAATGTTCAACAACTAAGTGAGAATAAATGACAGATATGTATCCTTCAAAATGACATATAATTTATTAAAAACCAAAACTGCTTTCAAGAGATACGCCATTTATTGTAAATCGGGCATTTTTAAGTCATACAACCAAAATAAAGGTTTATTTATAGAAATCTGTCCATATTTGCAGAAGTTACAAATTGTACAATATTTTGCTAACCAGAGATAGTTGATTTTGACACTCTGTATCGCACCTTGTATTCTAACGGGGTGGTCACAATTTTTTTTAAAGCTTAGGTCCTCTTCTGCGATTCGTTCATACATCGTTTTTCACTTGGCTTAATAGTTTAGAAGATTCAGATTTATTAACACTTTTATTACGATCGAGCCCCCCACTGCTAAGTAGACGCCTCATTGCGTTGGGGCCAAACTTCTTAAATAACTCACATGATTTTGCCATAAGTAATTAAGGTCGCTGAAAACGAATTTTCTCTACTTTACAAATATATTAAAACATGGAAACACCGCGAACAAATTTACGAAAAAATAATGGAAAATTTAAAAATTTATTTTTTTCTTAACTAAGAAACGAATACATTTAGATAAAATAAAAAAATGACAGATTGTTTCTTTAGAATACTATTTAGTTTCATATTTACACTAAAACTTAAATTGTGATGTGTACTGAGAAAGGTAAATTACACGATCCTGAACGTGACAAAGAAATCTTAATTTTTTTTATTTAAATTTCTCGATAGCAAGTTTGTATACTATGTAGAGTAAAATATAGATTTCGTCGATTAGCCGTTTCCATTATATTACCAATAAATACACCATCACGAACGGTATATAAAATAGAACTGGTTTTCTATTTCCTCCAGAAAAATTAAAAAATCAGCGAACTGGAACATAATTTTTTAAAACGATTTTTTGTAATTAAAATGGAATCATGTAGCTATGTAGTGATATTTGTAACGCGACATATTTTTCCGCTACGTTTTTAATAAGAATAATTGATTAATTTCAACAGTAACTTCGTATTTGACTTGTATTATGTTATTTGTTAGTTCGACATACGAGTATTTTTTTATAGTAAGTAATTCAATAACTTTAACAACATCATCTATTTAATTAAGCCCTTTGGTAATGAATTTTATTGTCCAAAATTGCTTTTAAATTTTTAAAAATTTCTCCCATTCTTCTCTTCTATAGTTGACCCATTGAAAATAGTTTTCCTTAAAAACATCAACATTTTTCGAGGTTGTCTCATACTTTAGTTTGTAGCTTTTTTCCTACTGAACCAATTTAACAGATTTTCAATAGGAAACTACTTAAGATAATGATAAATATTCTAGATGAAGATTGTTAATTCTGAATTTGTATTTTGGGGGTGAGCGTGATTTACACTCACAGAGAGTCCTATCGACTTTGTCTATAATTTATAAACCTATAATAGATATAACGACTTGTTGTCCTTATAAAAACAGCCGTCTTAGATTTTTTTAAACAAATTTAACGATTAACCTCGCTTTAACATAAAGTAAACATAACAAAACCCATATAAAATCCTACAAAATTTACATTAAAAACAGAAAATAGGGAAAGGTTGCTTTAAAAAGGGTTATTTGTAGATTTGTTTTAATACTTATATGAGAGTAAGTGTACGACTGTGTTTCAGGTTTGTTAAATATTTTTTTTAAAATTGTTTTATGCTGTAACGGTCACAAAATAACTTTGTAATATGCTACTTTTACGCCTGACTGCAACAAATGCTGTTATTATTTTTTGTTTTTGTGATTATGTTTCCCTTTTATTTTTTATTTTTTTGTCGGGCTTGTCAACATAATTTAAACATCAAAAACCCCAATTTCAGCATAAGTTTGCAATTTTTTTTTGTTGCTGCTGTCCCTGCAGCTGTTGTTGGGTAATGTGTGGAACATCAGTGAAAGTTATGGCTGTCACTGCATGGGACTCGCTGTTGTTATTGTCTTTTATTATGTTTTATATATATGTATGTATGTATGTATATGTTTTTATGGCTTTAAGTATGTGAATCTTACCTTTTTATTTGTCTCTGGCAACATCAGGTTTAAAACTTTAAAGATACTCTTTTTGTTTGCTTTTTGATATGTTCATATTTATAATTCTTTTAGACTTGATGTATGCTACAAGCAAGACGTTATGAGTAACTGAAATGGGGGTAGTGACAAAGGCAAAAAATAAGGGTAAATATGTAATAAATTTAAATATAAAGTTTAACAAAAGGTTATCCCATGTCCAGCTTCATCTACCCTACTATATGACACTATTCTGCTTAAAAACGCCGCTCCTGCTTTATGTCCTGTATATCCTTTGGGCACGAATATGTTGTTTTCCTTTTACAACAAATTATAATGGGTTAAGTTTACAAAGGAAAAACACACATTTGGTTTTAACTTAACAGGCATAATGATACTCAAAGTTAAAGCCAAGGCTAAACAGTAACAGCAACAAAAAAAGTTAAATAAAAATTATAATTTTAAATAAGTTTAGGTAAAAGCCACACACACATACACATACACATCCACATATAAATTAACAATGTATTAGTAAACATGTGTCTGTGTATTAGAGCCTAACAAAATAATTTATGTAACAAACTGTTGCATGCATGATTGAGTAAATCACACAACATTATCTGTATTTTAAAAGATAAATTGCATTAAAGGACACTTATAAACTGTTGAAAATAAAAAATAAAAACAGCAACCCTTAATATTCTATACATAAATAAACTAATTTATGTTAAGCCTAAAAGTAGACCTTTATTTTATGATTTTATGACCACTACATTAGCATTATCATACATATTTGTTTCCAAACATTACAAATTCAACAAACTGGAACTAAATAGCAAAGAAAACTATTGAAATAACGAACATTTTTTTTTTTTTGTTTATAAGGGGTAGTATAGACCTTTATTTTGTAACAGATTAATTAAACATTTATGGAAAAAGCACACACATTTGAGGCTTGTACAAATTTATATACAAAATACATAGTTACAATGAAAATAAAGCACCTTTTTAGAGTTTATAAAACCTTAATTTTTCATTTTAAATGGTAAATCATTAATAACACTGTGCTACAGAATCGGCCAAACATATAAAAAACCTTAAATTAAAATTACTCAAATTCTACTCGTCTCAACATTGATGTTCAGACACACTTTCAGTATTTGTTATTGTTGCTTTTTAAAATTAATATACAAAATACAACAATAATGAAACCCGCAACATTTCAGATTTTAAAAATTAAACTTATATTCACATTACAAACACAAACTAAGCAAATGTTACAATACTGAAAATTGATTTTGAAAATCATGATATTTGGAGGTTGCTTCACATTTTAATACATAACTTGTTTTCTAATAAACTAATAATGTTAATTTTCAATACCAAAATCCTTAGGACAATGATAATCATTGTGGATGAATCTTATTAAATTCGGTTATGTATTTTGTAAGTGAGAGTGTTTTACACTGACATGGTGAAGGACTTATATACCTGCCAACTATGTGTTGCGGTAAAATTTTCAAAGCATTTTCAGCAGATATTGTGCTCTTAATATAGGAACATATTTAATGAAAATTGCAAAATATTTGTTGAAATATTTCACATTTTTGTCCATAACTCTGGTTCTACTTGAACAATTTTTGATCAGCCAAAAATATTAGGAGACACATTAATGACCCTACGTCCTTCACTGCAAGAACTATCGAGCCAACAACAGTTAGGCAGACGAACGGACTAAGATGGGACTAGACTTAGAATTTGTAGGGTCTCTGAGGATATGGTCACATTTATACAATCATTCATTACGAGTGGTTTTGATGGAAATAAAAATCTAATGCACCCAATAAATAAATTACCAAGCTGCCAAATTATTAATATTTGCTTTTGAAGCTCAGTGTAGTAAAAGTGTGTGTTGGTTCATATGTATTTTCGTGTTTATATGTATACATTTGTGTGTACATTAATTATAACATGTTGTATTACTTCATTTGTAATTCTACATTTTTAATTCATTACCATTATAAATTCTGAATAATCAAAAACTGTTATTTTTTTTAGTTTTTAGTTTTGGTCTTTTGGCAACAATATAATTTCACAAAATAAATCTCTATTATTTTACTAAATACTACCGCCGCCATTATCAAACTAAATATTTTGGTTTTTGAAATATGACTAAGTAATTACCAACAGTAGTTTCAAGTAATGATTTCATTACATTAGTTAAATTATGTTGTAAAAAAATCTAGACAATAAGGCATCAATATCTTGAGGTAAGGTAGAGAAACTTCTAGACATTAAAAGTCCAGAGATCGCAGCTGTTGGATATTTTCCTGAAATATACATATGGATATTTCCACATAAAAGTCTAACGGCACCAAAAATTTAAATTTTAATAAACAAATGATTTTATCTAACTTCATATTAAAAATTTTTTAAATTTTTTATAATAATTGGCCTGAAAACTAAAAATATATTTTCTCTTGCTCTTAGCACATTAACAAGATGTCTGGTTATATGTTAACTTATAGACTGTCAGTATAACTTTAGGTAAAAACATAACTATTCATTGTACAGTGAGAGTTAGTAGTTATTGTTTTATTATTTATATCATACACATCTTATTAAATATTTCTATAAACTAATTAATACAAAAGGAAAAAGGTAAAGCTCTATTTACTGAAACTGTAACCTTTTCATTTGATTTTGTTAATATTCTAATGTCGCGTTCTTGTACCTTAATCATCGTTTGTTATCAGTACCCCGTGATTTAACCATATGGCTGAACATTGAACTTCAAATTAAGTTAATTTAACCAAGACTAAAAGTTATTGCATTAATAATCACACTAAACACTTTAGATCGATTTTCAAAGTGTGTCGCGTTGATCATGGTAAGTGAATAGTTTAAAAAAAAATATTTTTATTGCTGTTACATGTATAGTTAGATGGGTGTTCCGTACAATTAAAATATATTCATGAAGGAATATTGCGATTAAGTAGCTGAGAGATTTTTAAATACAACTAGCAGGCTGGTGGAAGAAAAAAAGGGAAAATATCGTATAAGTCAGTGGAAAAAGTAGCGTGATAGAAAGAACAACTTTGCTAAAGAAAAAGAGAAGTTACCTTAGTTTAAAAGTTATTGAAGAACTATATAAAAAGTATGTCCAACCAATGAATAATAAATTAATAATTAATACGAAGTTGTAGTTGAAATTACTGGATTAATACTTAATAATGTCACTTTTAAAATGTCGCATGCTAAAACAAACTAAAAGTTTTAAAAAACGAATGCTAATATTTGTTCTACTTTAGTTAAAAACAATTAAGAGAGCTATATTCAGCTTATATACCCTTCACCAAATTATACTTTAAAATAAAATTTGAAATATTTTTATGTAAACAAAATTAAAATTTTTTTCTTGAAAATTGGTTTTCAAAATTTAAAAAAAAAAAAATAGTTTTTTCAAAATTGTTTTCTAATTTTTTTTTTTAATTTTTTCTAAATTTTTTTTTAAATTTTTTTCAAAATTTTTAAATTTTTTTTTTGTTTTTTTTTAAATTTTTTTTAAATTTATTAGTGAAAACATTTTTTTTTATAAACAAAAAAAATTCGGGTTAAAAATATGTTTCCCGATTTTGACCCATTGTAGGTCCAAACTACTGTAACCTTATATACATCGTTGCAATGGACTTTGAAATATCAATCATAAGATATCCATATTGTCTACATTAATGATTTAGTAATCCAGATATAGATCAAAAATACGTCAAAATTCGAGGTTGTCCTGGCTTTTTCCCGACATATTAATGTATGAATCAAGTACGCAAATTATTTGGGGGCTACGGAAAGTTGATTTCAACTTACAGACATGGCTATATCCAACCTTTGTGGGGTCGCAAAAGAAAAATGTAGAAATTACAAACGGAATGACAAACTTTGCCACTCATGGCGAAACCATGCTGCTCATGGCGAAGGGTATAAAAAATTGCAGATTTGTTAATTTTTTTTAGATGCAGCGGAAAACAAGAGCTGCTTTTTGTCGCGTTCTCGAAACCATGATTATTGCTAATATAATAGACATAGTGCTACTAAAATGAAGGCGTAAATGTCGCGTTCTTGATCGTGGAATTGTCCATATAATTAGATTCTGAATTTGAAACATGTTTCTCTTACAAATAACGACTTTTACAAACGATTTAAAAAATGTTTACGAGATCGAGATAAACATCAATTACGTCACTTCGTTATTTTTGAAATTCTCCACAATTTGTAGATTGACCGAATATAGCGAGACGAAATACTCTTGGCCACATGTTGTTGTTGGTTGTGTGTTGGCAAATGGTCCTCTTTCTTTACTTTCATTTGTTTTTATTGCTAATACTACGTATTTTCTATTCATTTAAATACCTCAATATTTATATTATTTTCCAAACTATAAATATCAAATTGATCTGATCACTGTCATAACAAAAATTTCCCATATGAATTTATACATTTAGATTGACTGATACAATTATTTATTATTGTTTTTAATTAAATTTGTAACCCTATGATTTACATATGGGTAGTTTTTCTTTTTTTTAATTTTACACATTCATACAAATGTGTTTTAACATAATTAGTTTAGACTTATATTTTGTATTTATCATCATGAGCTTGAAAATCAAACGTACATAGATTTTATAAATACATTTATAGTATTGTTTAGATATTTTTGTAGGACAATAAATGTGATGCATTTGTTTTAATAATTACATGCCTTTATGACTTAAAGCGGTTTATTGTACTTGTTCATTAGCTTAAAAACACAAATGTTTTCGTTTACTATTTGTATGTATGAGTTTGTAGAAACACACTTGTATCTGTGCATTAGACCGGCTCTCGTAAAATTGTTATATTGTTTCCCCATTTGATTTAAAGCATATATATATGAATTTTGGTTCTTTTGGAACAAATACACAAAAATAAAACTAAAATATTACGCTTTTCTCCTAAGATCTATTTAAGCAACTGTGGGTATAAGAAAACCTAAAGGGTGCTGAAAGTTTATTCTGCGGAAGTCTATCCACTAAATAATACGAAAGAAAAAAGGCCAACTAAAGCTCTATTAACTGTAAACTTAACATTTTATGTTGTTCATGTTCTAATGTCGCGTTATTGTACCTTAATTATTGTCTGTTATCCGTTTACCGAGATCTAATCATGTGGCTGAAAATTAAAATTAAGTGACATTAATTAAAAATGTTAAGATTTTCAAAGTGTGTCGCGTTCTTCATTTTTTCAAAAACAAATGTTTTTAGTATTTTAACTTGCATATATCGATGGGTGTACCGAAATAATAATTATAACAATAATAGTGTACTTTGTATTGATATTGAGCAGGTCTAATGTACATAAATTTACATTTGTAGTTGCAAATAAAAGATATTATTCATAACCATAAACCAGTAAACATTTGACAATTCTTTTCATTCTTTTTCAGATCAATCAAAACCAATCAAACAAATATAGCAAGCGCTTCTACATCAAAATTAAAAAGAGGTAAGTTTTTGTTAAATTTTTTACCCATGTGAAACGATTTTTCTAAATTCTTCTAAAGTAGACCATGAGTTCTGCAATTATAGTATTTCTATTTATTGGGTTGCCTAGTTTACTCGACTACGTTTAACATATTTATGCTCATTCATAACAAGCAGCAGTTATTTTAGTTAAAGTGCAACAAAATAATGTGATGTTTTGTTATTGTTTTTGTTTATTGTTAGTTGGGTTTATTATTTCTACAAATACAAATCATTTTAATAATGGTGAGAATGCGCGTGTGTAATTCGTAAACATCAAAATGTCAATAATGTCATGACATGGCTTGGCTTGGCATGACTTTGTGAATTACATATGTGTGTTTTTCTAATTTTAATTGAAATAATTGTTTAACAAATCACAAACATAACTTTTGTAATTGTTTAATTAATATTTAGTTAACTTAGAGTGGAAAAAAAATTTAGGGGAAGAATCCTTAGGATCATTTTCCGACCCTATAAAGTATATATATTCTGGATCCTTATAGATAGCGGAGTCGATATAGCCTTGTCCGTCTGTCTGTTTTCTGAAGACCGCAAATATCTTCGGAATCGAAATCTTCAATAATTCTGTCAGACATGCTTTCGAGAAGTTTGCTATTTAAAATCAGCAAAATCCGTCCATAAATAACGGAGATATGAGCAAAACTCCGAGACAACCTCTATTTTTGGCCTATTTTTGATCAATATCTCGATTACAAAGTCATAAATATACACAATATGGATATCTAATGATAGATATTTCAAAGTCCATTGCAACGATGTATATAAGGCTATAGTAAGTTGGACCTACAATGGGTCAAAATAGGGAAAAAATATTTTTTAGCCCGAATTTTTTTTCACAAAAAAAAAATTTTTTTGTCTTAAATGTTTTTCACTAATAAATTAAAAAAAAAATTTAAAAATTAAAAAATTTCAAAAAAAAAAAAAATGGAAAAATCTTTTAAAAAAAAGTTTTAAAAAATTTAATTTTTTTTTTTTAATTTTATTTTAAAGTATAATTTGGTGAAGGGTATAAAGATTCGGTATAGCCGAATAAAGCTCTCCTACTTGTTTTAAACTGTTAATGGTCTTAACTACTGGTACGATTGCAAAATAATATATGAACCATTCGCAGAGGAGGACATAGGATTTATTAGAATGCAAGGTGACAAAGTCCTCCACCTCTGTTAGAACTTGCTCAGCTAGGAACTTGTACAAATACGGACTGATTTCAATGAATGAAACTTTGTTATAAAGCAAGTGTAAAGGTAAAGAAATTCCTGTTTATCTCTCTAAGTTGTCTATTTTAAGTCCCTGGCTACTAACTCTATGAATCATGAACCTACTCTATGATTCTATCGCATACATTATTTTGCAATCCGGCCAGTAGCTTAGAAGATACAAATTCATTACCACTTTTTTTCTATCGACACCACTGTGCGGAGACACACCAAACATTGTCATGTCATGCTGTATTCTTCAATCAATTCCGGCAGGGCATTCGAAGGCAATGGCGAACACAGTCCAAGCAAATTATAGAATCTATTGTAAATTTTAAACTTAGGGATCTCCACTTTTTATAAATTTCATTTAAAACTTGAAAATAATTTCTTTCTTCCTTTCTTTACTTACTTAATTTTACAAAAAAATCATTTCAACAGCTTTCAATCAAATTGTGATTACTCCCTCGCAAGTATTATTAAGTATGAACTTAAATTATTACAAAATTAACGAAACTGAAACAAAGACATCCTCTACTCATATACAGCCGTACTTGAAGATACTCGTTTATATTTGTATCTTTAAACGTAGATGTATATATATAAACGCATTAAGTAGGCATTTAGTTATGTGTATAGATTAATGTTCGTACAAATTGTAGCAGACATTTCAACAACCACTTAATTTATATTAATAACAATGATAATCACTACAAAATTTATGCTTAAACTCTCACACACACGTATATACAATCTAGCACACTTACATTTATAGACATATAAATATTAGTGGGGCTTTAATTTTATAAAAAATCAAAAATTTACCCAAAAATATGAACTCAATAAAGGAAGACTTTAGTATTAGAATGGCTAGTTGAACATTAAAGTTCTTAACAACATCTAACATTGTCAATTCATGCCATGCTTTACATACATGACATATGAAGGCAATGTTGTACATTGCGCAAGTGTAAGTTATAGCGTATTTTTAACTTTTCCATTTGCTTCATAACATTGAAATCTGTCTATATTTGTTCAAGTTACAAGCTGAACAATGTTTTCCTAGCGAGAAAACATTGTGTGTGAAACCACATTGCCATTTTCGAGCATGAGCCCCCTTAATAAATAAACATAAACGGATGAATGAGCGTACATCGTTTAATACTCACAACACTTAATGTCAGACAACAAAAGACGTTTCATAGTAAAAACAAACATTATATTACATACACACATTCCAACTGTCTATCAGTCATTCAGTCAGTCAATGATTGCTTGTGTTTGTGTGTGTGGCTGTGTCTCGTCATCATTATAATTATGAAGAGCAAATCATCAATGAAATGCTACATAAAGTTAAGATTCAATAAATTTAATGTTGATGTCACTTCCACACAAACACACGCCAAATGCCATGACAACTTACAATACTTATATGCGTTTGAGTACAAGAGCAATCAAATTAATTTAAGCATTTCTGCTTACTTCATCTGCTTTGTACATTTTTTTTTTTAAGATTTTAAAACAACAA
This sequence comes from Calliphora vomitoria, assembly GCA_942486065.2. Classification (NCBI taxonomy): domain Eukaryota; kingdom Metazoa; phylum Arthropoda; class Insecta; order Diptera; family Calliphoridae; genus Calliphora; species Calliphora vomitoria. The sequence goes on along the minus strand of OW818032.2, from coordinate 43,592,313 downwards.
CAATATAAATTACATACTTGTTGTACTTACGCACAAAATCAGTAGCAGATATAAATTGTAAAGTGTTCACACTATATGAAGTAAAACATTGATATTATTCCTCATACGCATATTTTTTTTACTCTAGTTTAAATTTTGAAAGATTCAGGAAAATTGTTCAATTCACAACCTATATTTCGAGTTTTGTGTTGTGCGAAATTTACCTAAACATATTAAAAAGCTGCAATACAACATTTCATCATAATTCCAGTCATATGAAATCTTCATAAGACAATAAACTAAAAGTCGAATCGAACATAAATTTTCCGAAAAATTGTGATTGAATTCACGTATTTTTCTACAACCAATCTTAGTGAAACTATGAAAGGATTAAAAACAATAAAAATTTAAAATTTTTATTTTGGAATATTTGTACCTGACATTAGCTATGATCTTTTCCCATCTTTCTGGCAACATATTGATTCTGAGTCAAAAGAACTGCTCATCCTTTAAAGCCAAAAACGAATCAAACCGATTTCGGATACTCTGTTCCAGAGAGAGCGTTTTGCAACGATCGAAACAAATAGTGGTTGGACAGGGCAAGTTCTGGACTAAAAGACGGGTGTGGCGAAACTTCTCAACCACTTCATTATAAATAGTTTATAACAGGTATTGCAACTTGTGGTACAGTGTTATCATGATGGAATATTGGCGCAATGTATATTTGGCTTTGGTGTCGATTCGGCTGGTTGGCTGGGTTTCACATATGATCTCTTACGCTTCGGGCTATCGTAATTGATCCATTTTTCATCGCAAGCTATGATTTACTGCAAAACTGAGTTTCTTTTATAGCGTTCAAGCATCCGAAATGATGCTTGAACTATTTTTTCAAAGTTTCTCGCCTTAAATTCGTATGAAACGCAAATGTTTTAAAATTGCTGCTTGAGTAGTTCCCAATGATTTTGCAAGCTCTTGTTGAGTTTTACAATAATTTTTATGGAGTAACGCCTGCAATTCTTGGTATTTTTGGCTGGCCTGGGCGATCTTTGTCTTCCGTGTCATAATCACCACTTCTGTACCGAACAAACCATCTCTTGCACGTTGAAACCGATGGAACACATTCACCATAAGCTTTAGTGAGCAATCGATGTGTATCAGCGGTACTTTTTTCAAATTAAAGAAGTAAAGCAAAACTTCCCGCATATAATGTTTGCACTATAATGTTCAATAGCTAAGTGAGAATAAATGACAGATATGTACCCTTCAAATGGTTATTGAAAGCAAAGAAATGCATCGTAGATCCCGCACATGTAAGTCATGCACACCATATTTTTTGGGCCGGCATCACCTCGTTTTGCTGCAACATAAAATACTGGTGTTGAAAGCTGTTTGGGGTTCTTTTTTTTATATATTTCATCATGATAATAAGGCTGTTGTGGAATTTTTTTAATACTTTGTCGTGAAGAATACGGTGTTTTAAAGCTACGCCATTCTGGTTTGTTTGTATTGTAAATCCCGCATATTTATGTCATTCATCCAATAATACAGTGAAAAGCGGTAAAAGTAGTCATTTGAAGTTTGTTGTATCTCTGATTTCGACAGATCCTAAAAACCACATTGATGACTGATATTTCTGTACTGTTAAATTACATTAAATACATGGGCTAAAAATTGATTTTTTGTATAAAATAGTTGTAATCACAGATTGAGTTTATTTTCCCGATTTAAGATATTTGAGATTTTTGGTATAAAATATGAGTAATCAGAGTTTGTTTTGGATTGGATTTATGTACACCTTCACACTCCAGTTCCAAATAACACCCTGTTAGTAAATTTTTTAATTTTATCAAATAATTTCGAATCAAATGTGTGTTTCCCGCTTTGGTACGTTTTTGCTCACTGAAATGATAAAAATTTTATTTTAATAAATTTCAATATCGTAGTGGGTGATCATAACGTCAGTTTATAGAAAAACATTATTTTATGAAAAAGTACCAAAAATAAATAAAATTTTTACCCCTTATTGCTCGAATTTCTAAAAAGTACCATACTTATATTTGGAATTTTTTGATAAGTAAATAATACGATATAAAGATCCATAGTGTTTAAAAGATCCATAGGGTGCTAAAAAAAAGTACCAAACCATAGTTTTTACCCGTTCGAATTTCAAAAATGGACCAAACTCCTGTCTGCTAATTTTTCAAGCAGATATACATAGATGCATTTTATATGATTTTTGTATCTGTATTAGTTTATAAAATAATAATTTATCTGAATATATCCGTTTTTATGCCCTTAACCTTCGCATTTCCCAAAATCAGTTCTTAGTGGATCTACATAGGGAGATGATGTTGAATCATCCAGTCACTCAGTAACATATTTCTAGCACAATTTTAAGGCAAATAAATTTCTTCATTATTTTTAGTTTAATGAAAAAACTTCTCTAGTGTAAACACACCCTCTTTATTTAAACAATTAAACACAATCCCATCATAAGTGAATTTCTCGTGTTTATATTCACGAACGAATGACTGCAATAATCATTATATATGACAATTGGTGATAATGTCAATGTCATTTATTATTTGTATTATTATTATTATTGTTATTATTGTTCTTATTATAATTATTGTTGCTATATAAACATTATTTCTTTGTTACAAAAATGCAAAAACAGACGACAATACAAATGAACATCATCATAATTTGAACTCGCCATGAAACCCAACATAAATCCCTCGTGGTCATTGAAATGAGAATCAACAGGAAAATGCAGTTTCAATTGTTACAATATAAAAGCTACATGAAATAACTGCAGTGGAAAAAAATGTGGTGACATAAAAGAAAAATTATAACAAAAGAATTTATGTTTATTTATTTATTTTTTTTTTTTTAAAGAGGGAAATTTCATAATTATATGCAGAGAAATGTGCATTGGACACGTGTGAGTGTGTGTTTGTCTGGAATTTTAAGAAAATGTGCATTGTTTGTTGTCAATCAAATGTTGAGAGTTATTGTTATTCTTAAAAGAAATTATATTTTAATTCTTCTTTTTGATATGAAAGGAAGTAATTATATTTGATGTTTACATAAGTACTGTCAGGTATGAGAATAAGAATAGCTTCATTTGTTGAGAAAAGCAAATATTAATTTAAGGAAATGAGTTACCATGACTTCTATTTAAATGCATATGTGAATATGTATTTTAATTCAACAACTTTCAGTAGTCTACAAAATACTTCTACAAAATAATTTAAAAAAAAAAATAAGAAAATTATAATAACTTCCAATGTGAAACACAATGGAGACAATTCTAAAATGGCAATAAATAATTTTCTTCAGTTTTCAGAAAATTTAATGTTAAACACCAGTTCCAAATTGACAAATGAGAGGACAAAACTTTAATCGTCTAGATTTGAATATCATGCCATATTCAACACTCCTGTCACTGTTTCTAAGTCAGTAATTTGATTGCAAATCATTCTAAACATATTTGGAAACAATTTGGGGTAATTTTTTTTTCACAGTGATTTTACTATATCTCGAGTGTATATTTTATTGTTGGACCTGGGTAGAAGAGAGGCTAATCGCCATGAGGCAGACCTAGGGAATGCTGGCTAGTTTAACTACCATTAATCTTTGACCCTCGTTATCCCTTCTCTGTTATGACCAGCATTTGTAAGTTGCCTTTGAGAACATTAATAAACAACCTTTATGATCCGACAAAAGTAGTCTTCCAGCAGGCGTTTCTAAAGGTAGGGTCACACTTGGCAAATATTTGACGAAAAAGACATAACCACTAAATAAAGTATATTTGAATTCTTGTATTTATTTCAAAAACGTATCTTATTTAGGATGATTCAAAATAAATATTTGGTTTTATTTTATTTGATGCTGTTTGATCCTACAAAACACTCCTAAGAGTGTGTGACAATAACATAACACTAGATGGCGTATATTTTGAACGCGGTTTTCGTTTTTATGTCATTTTGAAGGGTCATATCGGTCATTTATTCTCACTTAGTTATTAATCATTATAGTGTAAACAACAAAGTTTTTTTTTGCTTCGAAAATATCGAAGTCTGTGCCAACAAAGCTTATACGGGAAATTTTGCTTTAACTCTTCAATCCAAAGCTTATGGTGAATGTGTTCCATGGAGTTGGATTGTTCGGTGCAGAAGTAGTGATCTTGACACGTAAGACAAAGATCGGCCTAGCCAGCCAAAACAATTTGAAGACCAAGAATTGGAGGCATTACTCTATGGAGATTGTTTTTAAACTCGACAAGAGCTTGCAAAATCATTGGGAGCTACACAAGCAGCAATTTCAAAACGTTTGCTAGCAGCACGATTCATCCAAAAGCAGGGAAATTGGGTATCATATGAATTGAAGCTGACATACCTTGAAAGACGATTCTGTATGTCAGAAATGTTTCTTGAACGCTTTAAAAGAAAATCGTCTTTGCGCTGAATCCTTAATTACGATGAAATATGGGTCCGTTACGGTAACCCGAAGCGTGAGATATCGTACGTAAAGCCCGGCCAACCATCTGAATCTACACTAAAACAAAATAGCCTTCCTAAGGTAATTCTCTGTATTTGGAGGGACCAAAAGGGTCCTATCTATTATGAGCTACTGAAATCAGGCCAGACCATCACAGTAAACCCGTACTGAATGCAGCTAATACGTTTGAAGCGACCATTGGCCGAAAAATGCCCTGAACATGCGGCCAGATACGAAGCCGTGATATTCCATCATGACATCGCTATGGCCACATGTTGCAATACCTGTTAAAAACTATTAAGAAAGAAGTGGTTGGGAAGTTTTGCCTCACCCACCTTATAGACCAGACCTTGCCCTGTCCGACTACTATTTGCTTCGATCGATGCCGAACGCTCCCTCTGGAATAAGCTTTACTTCAGAACAGAGTATCCGAATTTGGCTTGATTCGTTCTTGGCCTCAAAAGTTGAGCAGTTCTTTTGCCTCGGAAGCCATATGGAGCCAGAAAGACGGGAAAATGTCATAGCAAACCATGGCCAATACTTTGAATAAATTTATATTGTACAAATGTTTCAAAATAAAAACGAAAAATTAAAAAAGTCCCGCAAATTTTTGCGATTTTGTTTGCCATGACCGCATGTGTTCTAAATGTGTTTTAATTTAAATTTTCTGACCCTTCCACCATTGTATTTCTATTTGTTTAATTGAGTTTGTGTTCAGACGACCGAATATGCTTAGTCTGGGTTGTCTTAACCATAAGCGTGTAGATGGTACGCTAACCATCTGACTTAACTATTCAAATGACGCCTGCCTTGTCCTGACATAGCATGACTTTATCGTCTGAAATCGTAAATCCACTCCCTTGCCATTGATTATCCTTTCCGATTTTGGACCTTTTTGTCCATGTTCAATATTGTGTTTGGGTACCACAAGTGTAAGATATTTATAGGTTCATCATGTGGAAATAATACTGTCGGTTACACCCGATCGCATACCAGATCGATGGACACGAATCATATGGAAACTCGGTTTAGTGAGGAGAGGGGTGAAAAAAGTTAAATGTTATGTAATCGAATACTGTTAGTTAAAACTTATTGTAAACCAGATCGATAGACATGTGTCGCATAGAAACTCGACTTAGGAATAGCTATCACAAAGCTGCAAAATGATTATTTGTGTGTCAGTTTAGGCACAATTAGTGAAAGAAGTTAATATTTTCCTTTAGGGAAAATTGTTCAAAATATAAATTTTATCTTCATAAAAATAAGATTTGTTTCAATTGATTGTTTACCAAAGTGTAACAAGTCAACAATTCAATAAAAATCTTGATTTCTCCACAACCATTGAAATCATATTTCCTGTTAATTGTAGTCATATTATAATAATAACAAATAATAAATGAGTTTACTTGTTTGTTTAAGTATTTGTGTATGTATGCATGTAGTTGTGAATGTAACTTTATATACATATGTATATGAATACACAAATACTTTAATATTTATTACAATACAATTGTCAGAGTGTTGATGTTTGTTTCTGACTGAGTGACTGATGTTAATGTAATGCAATATTTGTATATGTATATGATATTTGTTTATTTGTATATGTATGTATGTGTTTTGGTAAAAGTGTGAGTGTGGATGTTTAAATATATGTGAAATACATTGGTTTCCATTTTTATTGTTGATACAATTAATTTCATTGTCCTTTTAAATGAAGCATATAATGGTTAAATTAATTAAATTCATGCATATATTCATGCACTCGTGTTATATATTTGAATGGAAAATTTAACTTGTTGTTACACTACATTCAATATACAATTTACACATATAATTGTTGCTGAAATAACTCCCAACAATTTACAAGGATTCAATACAATATGGTGTTTTTTTTTTTTTTTTTTGTTTAATTTCTATATCAATTAAACGCATATTGTATGGATATTATTCATATTGAATGGAAAGGAAATTGTTATTTATTTAAGTCAGAACGGAAATTTTCATTTCAACTCAGTTTCGTGATTATTTGTGAACGCAATGTGTTAATGAAATTATTTATTTCACCTTTTTAACATTCCAAAATTAATGTTTTACACAATTTTCTCTTAGCTTCAATATAAATTGTGTTATTTTTTGTTGATCCTAAAACTGGCATCCCCTTATTTCCAATTAAATTCCCCGCGGTTGCTGTCAAAAGTCGAAAAGTTTTGTGCTATTTTTGTGTGCTGTTGTGCGTTAAATGACAACGAAAACATTTCAACATTAAATTAATTTATTTGCTGGCATAAACTTAAACGTTGAAGATGAATAAAATGATAAGAAAAAATAAATAAGAGCGCCAGGAGTGAAAAAGATGTAGAAGATTTAATAATTAATGACGATACCAAAAAATAAAATTGTATCTCAAGCTGTTTTTCTAACTAAATAAGCCAGCCAAGTGTCGTCTTGAAAGTGACAAATAATATTTTCATATTCACACACAAACATTACTACTACTACTGCAGCAACTACTACTACTACTACAGTTACGATAACTACAACTATAAGAAAATTAAATTACAAACCCTCACACACAAACCAGCTTACATTCACTCACACTCTGCGTTTTAACTCAGTTTTACGTTTTAACTAATAAACAGCTTTTTCTGTAGCTGTTTTACAGTGGGTGGAAAAAGTAGGGTAGAAAATGTTATCTTAGGGAAAATATGAATTACCGGTGAGAGCAAAATGAAAAACTTTGTTAGAATAAAAAGCTTTTGCTTTGTAATAAAGCTTTTTTGCGAATAAAATAAGATTTTGCGATAAAAGCTTTTTTGGGCAAAAACTTAATGACACAATTTTTTTTGGTGATGAAAAAAGCTTCATGATACAAGTATTTTGAGTGTTAAAAAGCTTTCTCCAAAAAAATTTTCTGTCTACAAAAAATGTTTTTTATATAAATAATTTTATTTTATTTAAAAATAACCTTTTTGTGTATTTAATAAGAAACTTGTTAGATTTAGCTCTTTTCTGGAAAAGCTTTTGTTTTGAACAAGACTTTTTATTTTGTTATAAAAGCTTTTTTGTGAAAAAAGCTCAATTATAAAAACTTTTATGTGATGAAAAAAGCTTTCTACTAACAAATTTTTCTTTTCAGAAAAAAAGCTTTTTTTATTTTATGTTTAGAAAAGCTTAGACACATTTTTTCATTAAAAGCTTATTTGAAAAAAAAAATCATGCTCTTTCAATAAAAATACGCTTTCCACAAAAAATCTACCTTTTTTTGATAAAAAGCTATTTGGGATAAAAAAGCTATCTCCCAAAAAAATTATAATTTCCAAAAAAAAAAAAAGCTTTTTTGTAGAATCTGTTTTATTTTATGGTTAGAAAAGCTTAGAAGCATTTTTTCATTAAACGCTTGTTTTTAAATCAAGCTCTTTCACTAAAAATACGTTTTCCACAAAAAATCCATCTTTTTTGATAAAAAGCTTTTCGTGAAAATACCATCCAAAAAATCTACTTAAAAAAAAATAGATTTACTTACAATACAATAAACAAACAAAAGATGTGCTTCAAAGCATTAACCATTTTTGAAGAATGCATTTCTGTTTTAAAAGCTTTATTCTTTTTATATTTAAACTTTTTGGATGAAGGTAAGCATACCTTCTTGAAAAGATTTTTTCATGAAAAAACTTTTTTTAAAAGGATTAAACCTTTTTTTATAATTTTGGTTTGTGATTAAAGAATTTTTCTGGGAAACTTTTTATGTAAAAGCTATTTTGAATGATAAATGCTTTATTTTAGAAAAAAAAGCTTTTCTGACGTCCACTGAATATCTTCTTTCTTAATGAACAGTTTTAATCCTGGGCCATGCCAAAATTTAATAATTTATTCCACACACTGTACCAGCAACAACGACCACATTTAAGCAGTCTTCTTACAACGAACTCAAAATAATCTCAACACAAAAACACATAAACAAAATTCCTTGCGACATCTTAAAGAATCTACAAGGATTCTAGCCATGAAATTATGTTGATACAAAACAGTAAAATTAATGGAAAAACTCCTTTCGTTTAGCTCAAAAAAAAAAAAAGTAGGATGATTACCGGAGAAAAGGGCAAATGAAACTAGTAGCAGGAAGGACTAAAGTTAGCTTGATATGGTTTTAAAGACATTAAAACATTTTTCTCAAAACCAGCCACCCAATACACCACCTCCCTCCCCCTACCACATTTACCATAATAAGTATTGTTCACTTTGTCATTTCGACATAGACATGTAAAGGAAGCAAGAAAGACGTAAAAATTCAAGCTGGCAGAAAAGCAAGCAGTCACCGTCAATCTGCCAAATCGTCAAACCGTTATAATTATTCATTATGTAGCGAGAGCTTTAGCGAGCAAGTTTAAAATGAATGATTGGTTTGACTGTTTCAGATAAATCATGCCAAGGCAACGCTACAAGAAAACAAAAAAAAAGCAGCTTAAATTTACTCTAATTAGACAACTAATGTCCATAAAACTTCCTGATGTGTATCACTAATGCTGGGAAGTTTTAATTTCAAAAGCAAAGTTCCTTTAATTTTTTTTGTTTTGCTCATTTATTTACATGTAAGAGTATTATAATACTAAGCGTATTTGTAAGCTAATGATAGAGTTGAGTTGAGAGTGCTAAAACTCGTTGTAGTTGAAATTGATTTGTTTTGATTTGTTTTAAGTTAGATATTCCACCCTGATATCCACCCCTTGCTGGGGATAACAACAGTGACCTTAATGCTTTTTCAATTGAATTGAATTTTTTTTTTTTCGCCTCATAGTAAACATTATTGGCATTCAATTACGTTTTTTGGTCTAGTGAGTAGACAGACGTACATTCACCAATAAGTAGAACGGACCAGCCAGCCAGCCAACCAGTTGTTTGATTGTTTTTATCGATGTGATGAATGTAAAACAAAAATAACAACTACAAAGACCAAATAAATAAAGTTCAATTTAATTAAGTGTCAATTTGAAATGAAACACGAGTTACGTAGCAAATACTGTCTCTCCTCTCTCTAGTCACACATATAAAAACGAAAACAGCAGTAAAACCAATTTGTTGTGCCAACAAGTCATTGTTATATATATATATTTTTTTTTGCTGAATTTTCCCTTTTTTCTATTTTTCTGCAATACAATACACACGTGTCTCCTGGAAATGTTTTTTTTTGTGAAAAGTCATGGTTTTCACTTGTAACACATTATGAAATTTGCTATTGAATTACAAATATTTAATTAGTTTTGGCCAAAAAAGAGACAGGGTGAAATTAACAGTATTTATGCCTCAAAGCTATATTTAATGATTCGTGTGGAGGGTCAAATGTTTAGTTAATCTTAGAGTGCTTAGATGGAGTGCTTAGAGCAGTGTTTACAAATTTAAAATGTGCTTAAAGATAACGAATTTTTAATGGTCTAGCCTAGGGCAGCTTATTTGAAGGGTGTTTTTAAGAAAGGTTTCAAATAATTTATAGTTTATCTACAGTAAGCATAAATTACAACTTTCCTATTTATGATTGATGTATTTAAAAAATTTGGTGATTTAATTCAAAAATTTAAGCAGAAAAAGTTGAGCTATAGAAAGCTACCTGCAAACAAAAGTTAAGAAAAAGCTGTATTAACGTAACAAAATTATTACCATTGAGTTTGCATAATGCGTAATCCTTATAACAAACGCTACGTTGAAATTTCAGAAAGCCACATTGTTCTATTTGGCTTTAAGAAAATCGCTTTAAAAAATTATATTCCAATTCTCAGGTTTCTGCTTTTATCTAATTGCATTTAAAGTGACTAAACTAAAATTTACTTAGATACACTTAAGTGGCTAATGTCTTTACGATAGATTACAATTACTCTCTATAAAGGATACATTTACTACTTGCTTAACTGCTGGGTTATTACGAGATGAAAATTAAGTTTGGATGCTATTTTACAGCTCGATCGAAAGATTGATGATTTCAAAATGCAAATCGCAAGAGCGAAGCTCTAAAGATTATAACCAAGATTATAATTAATATATCAAGCGTTTTCTCAGAAGAACAATTATAACTTAAAAACTGTAACTATTTAATTACTGGTATAATTTTATGAATTTGCACTGGAAATTGTTTTTGGTAGATACGAGAATTACACGTTAAATTTACTTCCTATGAAATAATATACTTGACGCAGTGTTGCCAATTTAGCCCTTTTCTGGCTAAATTTAGCCCTTTTCAATCTTGTTTAGCCTCAAAAAAATCAATTTACCCTTTAGCCATTTTTTTAGCCTTTTTTATTTTCATTTAGCCATTTTTATGGCTAAATTAAAACTTATATATTTACACTAATAATTTTAAATTTTTTGCTGTTGAAAATTAGTAAAATCAGTTCAAAAAAATTGGTAGGAATATTGTGACAAAAACTAACTGAAAATGTTGAACCAGTAAACAATTTAAGCACATACGAATTGTTGGAACCTTCCATATATTCTTAAAACTTGCTCTAGTTCTCAAATTATATCATTCAATTTTTGCTCGAGTATTTTATTATTTGCATCAAAATACATGTTGTATTATTGCCTGGGACGCACAGTTGCTCAGAATTGTTTTTCATCATCCGAAACTCTGTAACTTTGAAACGATTGGGATATTTTAGTATTCTTTTAATGTCCAGATAACTTCTTGAACTCCCACAGTTAAGGCTTCGCGTATAAGTATTACACTCATAAATATAAGCAGGTAATATGAAAACGACTACAAAGATTCAACTACAAATTATAATACCATAAATAATATAGAGAATATTAGCGTTATTTGAAGAAAAATTGTTAATATTAAAAAATATGTACGGGCGGATCCGGGCGTTTATAAAAGTATATATATTTTTTGATCCTTTAAAATTTGATCCTTTCCTCTAAAATTAAATTTTGACGTAAATATAGTACTTTAAAAAATATTACACAGGCCATGTATACCATGTATTTTAAAAACTACAATCCAACCAATGTAGAAAAAAATTGCAGTCCATTATCGAGAATAGTTTAGCTATGATTTATATCTCATCAGATATTAAAAATTAACTTTTTTCTAAAATTAAATTAAATATTTATGATTACCAGCATTCCACACCCGTAATTTCCAATATTTTGGCTACCTTATTTTTGATATGTTTACTAACTAATGGAAAAATTTATGTTTTAACCAATGAAAATCAATTCTGTCCGACGACGTGTATAGTTTTTAGAATATTTTTTTCTGCATTACTTAAGAGTGTATTAGCCATATATTCACTTATCAAAAAATATTCTCCATCGATTTCGAATTATCACAAAGGATTACTTTAAAATTTGGCTTTCATATAAAAAATTTGAGCTTTTGCAGGCCAGGTGATAAGTATGAGATTTTCAAAACATCTGCATATGATATTCTTATTTATTATATTATATTCTTATTTTCTTCTATTTGAACATTTGTTATATTCATACATTTTTATTTGTCTATTCAACATAACCTAATGTAACATTCTAAGTACCATTATTACAACTTGCCTTTATGTTCGTAATAGTAAAAGGTAACTTTAAATAATAGAAGAAGGTAGCTTTCAAGTTACCTTTTAGTATTACGAACGTAAAGGCAAGTTGTAATAATGGCCCTAAGTTGTTTTTTGTGTAAAATGTATATGTTCCTTAATTTTAAAATTTTAGCCCTTTTTTAGCCACTTTTTGGCCTTTTTTTTCTAAGTATTTAGCCCTTTTTGTTCACCAAGAATTGGCAACACTGACTTGACGAATTGTGACGTATGTCACTAACAGAAAAATATATTGGTTTATACTTTTCAATGCTCAGGAACGCGACATTCGTATACCTTTAAAGTGAAAAAATTAAGAAATCTTCACATCTTTCTTGTTTCCATTTATCGATAGGTTTTAGTTTATTGTCTATAACTCGTAATCGATTGTATCTAGAAAAATAAACTAATCTTTGAATTATGCTAGTTTTTGAAACGAAATGCATTGTTTCCACAATATAATTTTTCGACCCTATAAAGTATATATATTCTGGATCGATTAAGCCATGTCCGTCTGTCTGTTGAAATCAACTTTCCGAAGCCCCCAAATAACTTACATACACGATTCATACATCAATATCTCCGGAATTCTTCCAGCTCGGTTGCTATTTAAAATCAAAAAAAATCGGTTCACAAATGTCTGAGATATAAGGAAAAAGCCAGGACAACCTCGATTTTTGACTTTTATCTGGATTACTAAGTCATTAATATAGACAATATGGATATCTAATGATAGATATTTAAAATATAAATATTTTTTAACCCCAATTTTTTTCTTCACCAAAAGTTATTTTTTTCGCTAAATATTTAAAAAAAAAAAATTTTAATTTAAAAAAACAATTCGAAAAATGTTTTTTCCAAAAAATTAAAAAAACAATTTTGGAAAAAAAAAATTAATTTTGTTTACCTAAAAATATTTCAAATTTATATTTTGAAGTATAATTTGGTGAAGGGTATATAAGATTCAGCACAGCCGAATATAGCTCTCTTACTTGTTTTAGGTTAGCTTCGAAATATACTGTTATTTCGAAAATGAAGGAGGTTGCACAAGATATATTTGCGTAACTCAGAAACGGTTTAGTTTATTTAATAAACTGAAAAAACCGAAATTCCGCAATAATATTTTAATCTTTGCAGTCGTTTTAGAAATATAAATTTTTTGTGGTAAACAAAAATTGATTTTTATTAAATCAAAATAAAAATTGGAAAATGCATATACGCTCTTAATAAACGCTCAAATAAAAAGGCCTTAATGTATTAAAATCCGTTCACAACTTTTCATTTTATTCACAAAAGATAAAACAAATATCCCCTAATAATTTATCAAAATACATAACTAGTAGTAATTAGCTACATCTTGCAGGGTGAATTAAAAGGTAATTAGGGGGAATAAAGTGGAAATAAATCTGTAACTTCTAAACAGTAGCCCGATTTTAATAAAATTTCCCAAGACAATAAAGGAGTTGTAGATAAGTTTAAGTTTTGTATTTGGACTTATAACACCAATGGCGAGCCGAGCCACAACGTCCCAAAGTGGGACACCTCGGGTATATCAAAAATTAAAAATTATGTTAAATTTTTGTTTGTGAGTCGATTTGAAAGATTTTTATATAAATGTGGAGTCTACTGGACGAGGTCTACAAAAAATTTTACTTTAGTCATACATTACCTCTTATAGATTACGAGTTATTCGCATTTTAAAGTAAAATTTTATTTTTTTACCTACTTTGGTCTAATTCTTTCCCGGTTTTCTTGAAATAACGTTTTTTTGAATTAACAATAAATTTATTAATAATCTTAAGAAATAATTGTTTAAAAGCCTCTACTGAATCAAAAGTTATGTGCATTAAAACTTAAAAAAAAATAAAAAATAATTTTTTTTTTTTTTCGAAAAAATTACTTACTTACTAATGTTAAATTATACAGAAAAAAAGATCAAGATAAATAATGTATTTATATTTTTCTGAAAGATAACATTAAAATTAATTCGTATTATTGCGTGGTACAGAGCCTGCCGAAGTAGACCTAATTTTGATGTAAATTTCAATTTCAGACAACATTTTCTCTAATCGCATAGGTGCTTAAAAAAAACTAAAATCTGTTTTGTATGTCCCAATGTCGCTCATTTGCTGCAACAACGTCATAATTCACAAAAAAAGTCGTTTCGAGAAAAACGGATTTGAATGTTTTTTGACATTTTACTATTTCTTAAATAAATTTTCAACAAATCATGCGATTTTAGAAATAAAACCTGATTTAAATAGTAGATGTTAATATCTTTCCAATCTGTATTTAACCCAAATTTTTACTTGTCAAATATACGAGAAAACAAGAATTTTAATTTTGATGTGAACAACAAAAAAAAAACACTCTCACACAAAAAATGATTGACTTTTTTGAAAACTGATAAAACTATATGAAAGACGGATTTTGAGTTATGACATTGTTGCAGCAAATGAGCGATATGTTCTTCAATATTGTGCAAAGCGATTTCATAGTCCTGAGCATGGTGCCTTAAACAGATCCAAAAATCAAAAAATCCCAATTTTGGGATTTTCTTAAAGTTTTTTGGGGATTGTGGGATTATCAAAAACAATTCACTTTTGTATTTCGATCAAAAGTTACTATATAAGTGTAACATTCCATTAAAAACGATTAATAAACAAAACTTTGATTGAATTTTAAAAATTAAAATTTTCGAAAAAATAAAAACAGCTACCATTTTTTATTCCCATATCTTTCAAAAAAGTCTTTTATAATTTTTTTTAATTCTTAAAAATTTTTGAAAAATCTTTTCTTTTCCGCTTGACAGTTTTTTCAACTAGCGCAGTATAATAATCGCTAATTACAATCTGACTTCTGGATCCAATTTTAACTAATAAATAATAAAAATTCCAAACATAATTTCTTGAAAAGTGCTTAAAAAGTGCGTATGCAAATAAACAAATTACTTCATAATATAGATTTATGATTTAAACGCAGAAATTAAACAACAACATAAGCAAATAATAATAATCTCATCTTTTCCCCCCAAACACCTTTTGCTCACCAAAGAAAATATAAAAGAAGAAAACATTTAAATAGAATTTCCCTTTGCTTAGTTTATTCGCATTAAAAAAATGGCTTGCAGCACAATTTAAATAACTACATCCTGTTGTTGTTGCGCGTGTTGCAACATGTTCGTTCTTGCTTTCCGTTTAATTACTTTTGTTAACCATCTCGAACGTGTAGAGTAATGGCGGGATAATGAGTGCGAGTGTTGCATGGAAAGCATGTGCAAATGCATGTCTACATTTATAATTGACTTCATTAAATTGTTTTCGTTTTTCTATTTTTGCATTTCCTTTTTAACTAAAATAGTAGCAACAGCTAAGCAACAAAAACCACATGTGTGTCTTTCTATACATTCAACATATACGGTAATTGTGTCTAGGAGAAAAAAAAAAACTAAAGATTTTCTAAAAAAGAAAACTTTGTGAAATGCTTGAATCGATGGCATGAAATTGCTAAATGCAATTTCCAGACTAAAAATCAAGTCTGGTAAATAGTATTTGAAAGTTTAAAAAGTGAAATGAAACTTAAATTTCTACTACAAATCCGTCAATGTGGAGTTTAAATAAAGGAAAGGAAAGCAAACTTTCAGAAAATTTTTAATATTTAGTGTAGTTCAATTATAGTTTTAATTGGATATGACAGTTTTATTTAATGAAAATATTTTGATTGAATTAATAATCGGATTAGCTAGTGTTAGTAGAAACTATATAATAAATACATGAAAGGTAAGGGGTGATACAATAGCAAAATACACGGCAATACAATCTCAGAAATTAGGTTTATGACAACAGATTTAGGTTTTTCGCTCTCAGTTGCACATTTCTAATTGTCAACTATGCTAGATATTTTGTGATAATAACGATGCTAAGATGTTTTCTGAAAATATCGAGATATTTAACTTTAGCTGATGTTTAATCGTTATTTACGAGGTGTCAGATATTAACGTCATCAACATGATTCTGTTCATAAAGTTTATGAAAATACAAGCATCATTAAATCACGACTACAACCCAAGAGACCGGAATTAATCGTTTTGCAAAGTGTCTAGATAAAAGCATACAATTTCTAATCATAAATTTAATCTTAAACCTGGGGCAATTTCAAATATATTAAAATTTCTTTTAAGATTTCTCCTTCCCCAACACATGTAACTATTTAAAGCAGCATCTCATTTCTATGAACTTAAAGCAGCATTAAATATGTTTTTAATTTATTTATTTTACATTTTTTTTTTTCATTTCCCCATCTTTGCACAGAAAACAGTCACATAATCCTTGCGAACGAACGAACGAACGAACGCATAGCAACCGCACGCCCGTGCAATAAATCTAAGTTGAGTAATTTTTATGCGTTTCTTGTTGCGTTTTAAGATTTTCTATGGATTCCATTTCTTTTTTTTTTACTCCAACATTTTCTTCTAAGACAACCTGCCACACACACAAAGACATACAGACAAACTCATAAGTTTGTTGGCTTGACTTGGGTGGCGAAAATGAATTGCGTTCGTAACGTGGCTTTGGTTAAAATATCTTGTAAACAGATTGAAATTTATTACACATAAATCTAGGCTTTTGCACCTGCCAGTGAATCTGTGTGTGTGTGTGAAAATGTCTTTGTTAGTTGCTGTGTGTGCGGAGGTGTATATTTGTGTTAGCTTATGTGCAGTATGCGTGGATTTTGTCGCTTTCTTGGTTTTACAGTAAAGGACAAAAGATTTTGAGATTTTTAAACAAAATTTTTAAATTATTGGGATTTACTCGGTTTTTGTTTTTAATAACTTATATGTCATTTTAAAGGATACATATCTGTCATTTATTCTCACTTAGTTATTGAACATTGAAATATCGCCCAGGCCACCAAAAAAAGTTTGAAGACCAAGAATTGGAGGC
Organism: Calliphora vomitoria; assembly: GCA_942486065.2. Taxonomy (NCBI): domain Eukaryota; kingdom Metazoa; phylum Arthropoda; class Insecta; order Diptera; family Calliphoridae; genus Calliphora; species Calliphora vomitoria. Next base: position 43,575,329 of record OW818032.2, on the reverse strand, counting down.
ATTACTTCATGGAGATTATTGTCAAGCTCAACAAGAGCCTGCCAAATCATTGGGAGCTACTCAAGCAGCAATTTTAAAAACTTCGCGAGCAGCAGGATTCATCTAAATACAGAAAAAATGGGTATCATACTAATTTAAGCTGACAGATCCTTTGCATGTCCGAAATTATACTTGAACGCTATAAAAGGAAATAATTTTTGCACCGAATCATTACTTGCGATGAAAAATGGTTCCATTACGGTAACCCGAAGCGTAAGGGATCGTATGTGAAGCCCGGCCAACCAGCTGAATCGACACCAAAGCCAAATATCAATGACGGTAAGGTAATTCTCTGTATTTGGTTTGAATAAAAGGGTACTATCTATTATGAGCTTCTGCAATCTGGCCAGACCAGTGCAGGGAACCTACACTAAATGCAACAGATTCGTTTGTAGCGATCATTGGCCGAAAATCTGCCAGAATATGCGGCCATACATGAAACCGAATATTCCATCATGACAACACTCGGCCACATTATGCAATACCTGTTAAAAAGTGTTTAGAAAGAAGTCGTTAGGAAGCTTTTCCTAGCCCGCTTTATAGTCCAGACCTTGCTCCGTCCGCCTACTATTTGTTTCGATCGATGCAGAACGCTCTCTCTGGGCTACACTGCACTTCAGAACAGAGTATCCAACATTGGCTTTATTCGTTCTTAGCCTTAAAAGATGAGCAGTTCTTTTGACTCAGAATCCATATGTTACCAAAAAGATGGGAAAAGGTCATAGGTAACAATGGCCAATACTTGAATAAATTTAAATTGTACAAATGTCTCAAAATAAAAGTTAAAAAATCTAAAATTTTTAAGTCATGCACCCGATACTGAGGTGTATTAAATAAGGTGAATTAACGATTAGCTGATTATTGTTTATTTATGTTGTGTTTGAAAGTGTCAAAAAGTTGTTTACTGTTTATTGACATTCACAATATTTGAATTGAAAATAATAAAAAAACTGAAAATTGTTAAAAAAAAATTTGCAAGGCTTTACAGCTACAATAACAAATGGCCATTTTTGGAAATTTTTTGGTGAAAATGCATCAATTTTTTTTAGAGATTCACTCCCATTTTAGTCCTTGAGATTTGTGTTCCTGCTGATTTTCAATACCAAACTACTTAGAAGAATTTTGTTGTTTATTTTGGACGTGCGAGTATTTTACACAGACGGACATAGATAAATGAATAGCATTATAGTTCCACTGGAATCACCAAGCTTTTTATTCCCGTTCGACGTTTTTAATATTGAATCTTCCAAACAAAAACCGTGTTAGAGCAAACTACCAATAATTGAAATTCATATATTTTTTTTGTTTTTTATATTTATCATATGTTAATCTGTTTTGACATTCTCACTCTCTTGACAACTAAGAAATATTGTCTTTGTTGCCGAGACGCTTTCACCTGATTCATACGCCTTGCCCGATACAATATTATGAAATTCATTTAAGTAGAAATTTAATGGTAAATTTTCAACAAAATCTTTTCCATAAAAATTGGAAAAACGAGATAGAAGGAGATGTTTTTCGAGATACATTTCCATACATATAAACTTAATACATTTTTTAAAATCTTTTTTATTTGAGACCCAACTTTGAAGAACTAAAACAAATGTGAGCATAATTAAAGTAAAATAAACGCTTAGTAAAAGCTAAGATATGCTTTGAATTAAATTATTTAATTAGCATAAATTTGATAGATATTTGGAAACAAAAATATGAGCAAATATTTGTCAAATTTCTCGCACTTGTATCATGAAAATCAAGCGACCAATTAAAAACCTGTTTTATATTGTATGAGAACAAATTGTTAGCTATTACTTATGATAAATATAGTTCGTCATATTCTGAAGACACAAGATTCGGGATATGAACCTCAAGGCATTGATTTTTAATAAAAGGACATTTTACAGTAAAAGGTAGATGATGTCTTTTAATTATTACAATATGTCTTTTAATTTCTTACACTAAACCAAATATTTTTCCTTTACAATCCTTCATATTTAAATAAAAACAAGTAAGAGTGCTATATTCGGCTGAGCCGAATATTATATACCCTTCACCAAATTATACTTTAAAATAAAAATTTTAAATATTTTTATGTAAACAAAATTAAATTTTTTTTCACAATTTAAAAAAAAAAATTTTTTTTTTTTCAAAATTGTTTTAATTTTTTTTTTTTTAGAAATTGATTTGTTTGAATTTTTTTTTAATTTTTTTCTTAATTTTTTAAAATTTATTTGTAAAAAAAAGTTAATGAAAAAAAATTTTTTTTGGTAAAAAAAATTCGGCTTAAAAAATATTTTTCCCGTTTTTGACCCATTGTAGGTCCAAATTTCTATAGCCTTATATACATCGTTGCAATGGACTTTGAAATATCTATCATTAGATATACATATTGTCTATATTAATGACTTAGTAATCCAGATATAGTTCAAAAATAGACCAAAAATCGAGGTTGTCCCGGTTTTTTCCTTATATCTCAGCCATTTGTGGGCCGATTTTCACGATTTTAAATAGCGACCGAGCCGGAAGAATTCCCGACATATTGATGTATAATTTATGTTTGTAAGCTACGGATAGTAGCCCCCAACAGACGGACATGGCTATAACGACTTCGCTGTCTATAACGATCCAGAATATATACACTTTGTGGGGTCGCAAATGAAAAATGTAGAAATTTCAAACGGAATGACAAACTTATATATACCCTTGCCACTCATGGTGAAGGGTGTAATAATCTTTGGATGATTTGATAATAAATAAAATTTAATATCGTTCGTGGCATACCGTACGTGACATATTTTTCTCTTCAGATCACTTGCTATAACAGATATTGGATATGAAAAGTTGTAGATTACTCCAGTGGCGAGATGGAAATAACAATTCTTTGAGAATAAAAATAACTTCAAATATTTGCATAATTAACACAATGATTACCATGTAAAATTTGTAAAATTTTCAACAGCAGAGACTGTGCTAAGTTTTTCTTTATAAATTTAGTTTCATTATGTTCGTTTGTTTCGTCTCTAACTGTATATTAAAGCCTGAGAATACCAGTATTACTTATAATGTACATAATGTTGATTTCTATGTTTTGCAGGATAAAGGGGAGTACACTTGGGCCTCTTACAATATTGTAAATTTATATTTACAAACTTTAAACTTTAAATCAAGCCTACAAATCGTATTTAAACGTATTTAGAGATTCCCATTTTCATTACTTCAAAATTCGAAGCGATAATATGTTGCTGCTCTTAGGCAGTCGTTCTTAATGAGTTCGGGCAAAAGTCAGTTTAAAACGAAGCAAAATATGAAATAATTCTTATTTAGACTTTAAATGTGATAAATAGTCGTATTCTGGTAAACTAAAAAAAACGTTTTATAAATATGGGCATCGCACGGTAGAGAACGCGACATATCTTATGCCTTTGTAGTACGAATCTCTACAATTTTGATAAAGACAGCAAAAAACTGTCAAAACGTTGGGAAAATTGTAATGAAATTTTATTTTTTATTATGATAAGCCGAATCAGCTAAACAAGAAATTGGTCAGCAACATACTTCCCTGTAAGAATATTTTTCATGTTTTTAATTTTTGATAGCATTTTAGGAGCGCTATATTTAGTGCAAAAAGTATGTTTTGTCGTTTTGCTGTTTCAAATGTATCAGAACAGAATCAGAACACTACGAAGAATATAACTATTTTTATACCCTTCACCTTCGTGAGAAGGGTATATATAAATTTGTCATTCCGTTTGTAATTTCCACAATATAATTTTCCGACCCTATAAAATATATATATTCTGGATCCTTATAGATAGCGGAGTCGATTAAGCCATGTCCGTCTGTCTGTCTGTCCGTCTGTCTGTTGAAATCAATTTTCTGAAGACCCCAGATATCTTCGGGATCCAAATCTTCAATAATTCTGTCAGACATGCTTTCGAGAAGTTTGCTATTTAAAATCAGCAAAATCGGTCCACAAATGGCTGAGATATAAGGAAAAAACCAGGACAACCTCGATTTTTTACCTATTTTTTGACCTATATCTGGATTACTTAGTCATTAATATAGACAATATGGATATCAAATGATAGATATTTCAAAGACCTTTGCAACGACGTATATAAGACCATAATAAGTTGGACCTACAATGGGTCAAAATCGGGAAAAATTTTAAATTTAAAAAAAATTTTACATAAAAACTTTAAAAAAAAAATTCGAAAAATATTTTTTTTCCAAAAAATTAAAAAAAAAAACAACTAAAAAACAATTTGTTTACCTAAAATTACCTAAAAATTTTTATTTTGAAGTATAGTTTGGTGAAGGTTATATAAGATTCGGGACAGCCGAATATATCTCTCTTACTTGTTTTACTGCATCTAGAAAAATTTTAATATCTAGGAATTTGAAGACAATTTTGTAACTTAATTTTGTTAGCTAAAATATAATAATGTGGATGTTCTGTTGATAGTTTTTCATACTGAAATATTTGCATTCTGTTTTTACAGACATTTATAACGCGACATATTTTCCCGTTTCTTTTGAAATAAGCATGAGTTTACAAAAGCTTCGTATTTATCATTTATTGGTTTGTAATAATTTTTAAATATTGCTTCAAAAACTTTAACCCTTTAACTAAGCTTACTAGTAATATTTCCCGCTTTCTTTATTGCTTTCCTACTCATGTTCCTTAGCATAATTTTTCATTCTACTGCGCAATTTTTTCTGCCTTATACAATAACATATGGCCGTTTTTGCATTAAACAGCATGCTGCAAGTTAAATGCTTATTAAGATTATTATATCCAGTAACTTGTTTACTGAATTTACTGATAATAAACAATGATTTAGTTACAAGAACGCGACATTAGAACATGAACTAAATCAAATAAAAATTTTACCGTTACCAGTTTTGTTTGACCTCTTTTCTTATATTTGTAGTAAATAGTTGTTGATAGAAAGTTTTAATATGATGTCTGTAGCATTTCTACTAGAAAATTGCGAGGCCTGGATGTTTCTGTGCACCCTCCTCAGAATAATTCTTGAGGTCGATGATATGCTACCAACAAAACATTATGTTAGGCACCATTATCCAATGTCTGCTCCTTATGGTGTTGTTCAGCAAAAGCTGACTGACTTTATAGGGAAACCAATAAATAGCATATTCACAACACGAAACACGTTTACCAAGAAGCTTTATTTACTTAATATGCGACAAATACCGCTGCTGGCGATCACTTTACCAACAATATATGTACATAACATTATGAATACATATAGACTTTATACATACGTAAGTAAATATAAGAGCTATGTCTGCCTGTATGTGTGTGTGTGTGTTTTTTTTGTTTTTGTTGTTTGTATTATACAGTTACTAACCATCCATATTGTATTTTCGCACGGCAATATCTTAAAGCTTGCAGGTATTTATTATGTTCATTCATGTTTTGTTATTGCTGTTGCTGATGCTGCTGTTGCTGTTGTAAGTCTATGGATGATGGTGTTGCTGTTGCCGTACTGCCACATCTCCTGCTATTTGCAGCTTCTGCTTGTATTGTCCTTTGAAATGCTACTGACTGTTGCATGCCTTTAAGGTTCACTATGGTATTTTACATTTTTTAAACATTTACAGTTAATGTAAGTTTTTTTTTTTTTGTAATTTTTTTCATACATTTTCTGTAAGTTGCTTGATTTTAAATTTTAATGGTTGTCAGTTTTTTTGGCATAAACTGTGTTGTAATGTTATGTATTCGAGTAACAACATTGTTATGTTTTCTTAATAAATTACATGCCATTTTTTATTTACTCTTATTCAGTTTAACACGTTACAAGTTGTTACAATTTCATGAGAATGTTTTCTTGTATTGTGCTTTTGGTTAAGAAATTGCTTAAAAATGGACACTGCGCGTAGTTGCGGGCTGATAATGCATGTCACCAGGCGTTGAAATATCATGTAGTGGAGATAATTTTGATAATTAATTTAAAGGTAGATTGTAAAATGGAAATATTCTACAAGTACATCAGATTTCTATCACGTAATATCCAAAGTGAATAAGAAGTAGAGTTGCTATAGGAATAAATTTAAGAAAATTAAGTCTTTTATTAAAAACTCTACAACAATTGAGGGACAATTCCTTAAAAAGTTCTAAAATATATTTTAGACTAGATCTTTGACTTACTATAGTATGTTTTGTATTTAAACTTAACATCTCTGTAAACGATATTCTAAAACTGATTTAGTGTTCCAATGTTAGTGGAAATCAGATCAAGATTCAATTTCTCTCCTGTTCACCCACGATCTCACGAATTTATATAAAGGTAGGTACATATTGTCCGTCTTTCCGTCTGTCTGATGATATTGGATATTTCTACTAGTTTTCTCTTTGAAACTGATTTTGCACTATAATACCAGGCTTTTGGTTTTCACATTTCACTGAAAACTGAGCTTTCTATTTTCTGAGCTTTCTATTTTCTATTTTTGATGAAATTTTCAGAGGCTGTCTCGGATTTTTGCTCATATCTCCGTTATTTATGGACGGATTTTGCTGATTTTAAATAGGAAACTTCTCGAAAGCATGTCTAACAGAATTATTGAAGTTTTGAATCCCGAAAATATCTGGGGTCTTCAGAAAATTGATTTCAATAGACAGACGGATTGACGGACATGGCTTAATCGACTCCGCTATCTATAAGCATCCAGAATATATATATTTTATAGGGTCGGAATATTATATTGTGGAAATTACAAACGGAATGACAAACTCATATAGAAATACCCTTCTCACGATGGTGAAGGGTATAAAAATCTAGTTTGCGCAAGAAAATTGATTTTTCACAAGTCAGCAGGGATTTCACTGAAAAACTGACTTTTCAGTAAAACAAATGATCTTTCGCTAAACAACCAAGATTTTGCTAAAAATCCTAGTTTTCACTAAAAAAAAGAGCTTCACTAAATGAAACGAGCTATTCAAAAAAATACATCTTTCACTAAAAATCTATTTTTTTTAGCAAAAAACCGAGCTTGCACTAATCGACTAAAAAGAGCTTTTATTACAAAAACCGAATTTTTCCTATAAATCTTTTGTTACTTTTTTACCTTTTAAAACCGGTGGTTTATTTCTTTTAAAAAAATTTGTAACAACTCTTTATTTATTTAAATTTGCACGACAATTAAGTCACTGTTTTTAAATACACTTATACAGGGAAGCTGATGAAAGCCGGTGTCAAAAAAAACTTTTTAAATTTTTTTGTATCAAGTAATCTGGATTTTTTTCTTTGTTTTTGTAGATTGAGCTTTAGATTTAATAAAAATGATGAAACTGAACACATAGCGCAGCTTGTGCCGAATTATGCAGAAAATTTCCTAACAGGCTCATTTCAAGAAACTCAACCTTCTGTTGGCATCCCAGGTCGCCTGATCTAAGTCCACCGCACTTTTTCTTGTGGGGTTATTGTACACAGGAATTGTTACAAATTGCAACCGACAAATGTGGATGAACTAAAACAATCAATTCGAGCGACAAATAGCTGCAATTCCAGCCTTTACTTAGCTGCCAGTAATGTACAACTTTTTGCTAAGATGCTGCACCGCATCAGCGAGCAGGGCGGGCATTAAAATTGAATTATCTTTAAGACTATGGGCTCTATGGGATAATGAATGTTGCAAGCAGCCGTTACAGACCCTTAAATGTAAATTGATAATGCAATTTCGTAACACTATATCTCACAAAAAGATAGTTTTCACTAAAATACCGGTTTTTTTTTCTATAAAAACGGGTCTTCACATCACAACTAAGTTTTCACTAAACAACTGAGCTTTCATTAATAATCTAGTTTTCACCTAAACCAAACTTCCACTAAAAAAACAACAAAATTTATATTTTGCTAAAAATCAGATTTTTCACCAAAAATAACGAACTTTCACTATAAAAACCTACTTTTCAAAATGAGTTTTTAATACAAAAATCTATTGTTTTCTGGAAAAGAGTATAAAACATTCGGCACATTAGATTTTAGCCCTTCAGCCTACAATTTCTTATTATTTTTATTTCCACTGCATACAAATCATTTATTATCTTAAATTCTATTTAAAAACCATAATTTAAAAATGGAACAAAAATAATAATTTCTTTTCAATTTTGTTTAAACATGTGATTAGGCATCTTTTCTTTATTTTCTAGGCTTTAAAATCATTTTCATATTTTTTCCTTTCTTTTTTTCACCATTTTGTTTGGCATAAGCAAACAAAAAAAAAACTTCCTTAAAAAGTTTATGCAAATTTTTTGTTTTCAAAAATATCCGTAAAAAAAAGGTTAATGTAAAATCATCATCATTAATTTTCAACTCAGCACAAGTATTTTGCAACAGCTGTTCGATATATTCTTCCCCCACTTTTGCTGTTTTCGAATAATAACGAACGAGCAAAAATACACTTGGTTGGCAATGTTAAATTTACAAAAATAAAAATGAAGAAAAACTAAACGAATTCAAAACATTTTTCCTTATAATCAATAAAAATGGAAATCAAAAAGAATATTTGTGTGCTTTTCGCAAAAAAAAAAAAAAAAAAAAAATAAATAAAATAAAAGAAAAAATTCTGTGCTATTACCAATAAACTTCACACAGGTGTAACGCAAAAGGTTCGTTCTGTTGGTGGAGCTTGCTCTACACATATTTAAACACTAATGGAAATAAATATGTTTAAGTGGATTATTCTTTTTTAGATTTTATAAAATTATTAACAATTAAACTGGGTATTTTTAACTTAAAATATAGATAATATTGAAATATATTAAAATTTATCTGAATTTGTGAAATTACCCCTAAAATTTTAGGGGAAATGTTAAATTTATTTTTGATATTGTTGAAATTGAAATGATTGTTGTATATAGAAATTACACCTGGTAAATTTTAAAACAGAAACATATTTGTAGTATGGATTTCAAGCATTAAACAAAAATATCCCACTTTCCCTTATTGATATTATTAGCTTCTCTCTGAATAACCTTGCATCGTGTTATAATGTCGTGAATGTAATTGGTAAATTAATACATTTGTTTTAATAAAATACTTAATCAAAAACACTGATTTCCCATTTCGTCGTTTTTGTGAGTGTAAAATATTTATCTTTCGTAGCATTTCATAGTAGTCTGATGACTTACTACGCTACTCCTGGTATTTTATGAGTACATACTTGAAAGAAGTTAACATTGATGATGTTATCAATTTAACATACAAAAATATATATACTTAGAGAAAGAAAGGGTGTAATGTAATATAATGTAGTTTTATACAAAATATTGATACATATTTCTATCCATATAAAATAATAACATAACTGAGTCACTGAGATCTACTAGGAAATACTATTGGAAATTATAATGTTAGGGGGTAAAAATGGAAAATTCAAGCCTTAACAGTGTAAATAAAAAGTTAAATTCAATTAAAAATTTTGATTTATTTGTAATTCAACACTTTCTCAAATATTATACGTTTGGCAAAGATTTGATAAACATTTGAGGACAATGGTTTTCTCAACCAAAAGCGATTTCTATTCAATTGAATGCTTTTCTCTAGAAAAGAACTGACAGCAAGAGTGGATCTTTCAATAAAAATGGCAGTTAAGAGCAACAGCTTTATTCCCAAGGTGTTTCAAATATGAGTTGAGTTTTCAAAAATAAATGGATTATAAATATTTTAGGAATATTTAAGAAACAAGTATTAGTGATTTATTCGGCGGTGTCGAATCTTATATAACCTTCACCAAAGTATAGTTAATTGAAAACATATTTTGGTAAACCAATTTTTTGAAAAAGGAAAAATTGTGACAAATATTTTGGTGAAAAAATAGTTTGGTAAACAAAAATTGGTGATTTTGTTTCTTATATCTCAGCCGCTTGATTTTAAATAGTAACCGAATCAACACTATATCCGATATATACTCGTAGATGTATCAATTATGTTTGTAAGTTAGTTGTATCTTCGGAAAGTTGATTTAAGCAGACAGACGGACACGGCTACATCGACTGTGTATAGGTAGCAGAATACAGAATTTACAGTCAGAGTCTAAACTTAGTATACAACACGCATTTTCATCTATGAAGCTCAATATTTTAATAATTGAAAGAATATATAAGTTTGAATTAACTTAAAATTAAATTTAGAGTCTAATCTTTTATTATTTTAAAAACTTTGAAAATTAAAATTAATTTCGTGGAAAATTTATGGGAAAAAGTAAAAAGTGCCCAAAAACAACAGTCAAAAATTAGTATACAGTTGATGGATAACGCTCTATTTTATTTACCAAAATCCAAAAGAAAAAATTAATATTTCTTTGGTCCTCCATTCAGTGTTTTCATGAATTTTACAAGATGTTCAGTTATATCTGTAATTTCCTTCCCCCTCTTTCTTTAAAGAGAGGGATGTAGTGCTTCGTTTTCTAATATTCCGATCTAAAATTTCCCACAGGTGCTCTGTTGTGTTAAGGTCTGGAGACTCCGAAGGTGAATTTAACTGCTTAGGCACGTTATACAATAGCCACTCCTTAACAATTCTAGCGGTGTGCTTTGGGTCATTGTCTTGCTGAAAGCCCCATGGTGTTACAAGACCTAAATTTTCAGCACTTACTTTCAAATTGTCCATTAAAATGTTTAACTAGTCTTGGCTGTTCATTGTACTTTCAATAAATACACGATTGCTAGGTCCTGCAGCTGACATACAGCCCACACCATCAAACCCCCACCGCCGTCTTTTAAGGTCCACGAAATGCGACTAGAGGCCGTAATTAAGCTGAATGGAGGAGGGTGTACGACTTAAAACTGCGGGATGTACAATAGATGCCGTATCTTTTCAATGCGGTTTTTAATAACTTATATTTATGTCATTTTGAAGGGTACATGTTTGAAATTTATTTCCAATTAGTTATTGCAGATTGTAGTGTAAACAACAAAGTTTTTTGGATTCGAAAATGTCGAATTTTGTAGCAACGAATCGTCATACGCGAAAAATTTTGCATTTATTCTTTAATTTGAAAAAAAATGCTGCTGAAGCACACCGATTGCTCACCAAAGCTTATAGTGAATGTATTTTATCGGTTTCATCATGCGAGAGAAGTGGTGATTTTGCACGGAAGACAGGCCAGCCAAAAAAGTTTGAAGACCAAGAATTGGAGGCATTAATCCATGAAGGTTTTTGGTATTCAAGCAGCAATTTCAGTTTGAAACAGAGAAATTTGGACCTTGAAAGACGATTGTGTATGCATGTCTGAAATGCTGTTTTAACTCTATAAAAGAAAATCATCATACCAAATCATTACTTGCGATAAAAAATGGATCCACTGCGATAACCCGAAGTGTAAGAGATCGTAAGTGAATCCCGGAAAACCAGCCGATTTGATACCAAAGTCAAATATCCATGGCGCTAAGATAATGTTCTGTATTTGGTGGGAGCAAAAGGGTCCTATCTATTATGAGCTGCTGAAATCTGGCCAGAACATCACGTCCAGAATATGCGATGAGACATGAAACCGTAGTGCTCCATCATGACAACGTTAGGCCACATGTTGCAATACTTGTTAAAGAGTATTTAAATTAAAGTGGTTGGAAAGTTTTGCCTCCCCCACTTTATTGAACAGACGGTCCTCGGTCCGACTACTACTTTTTTCGAACGATGCAAAACTCTGCTTCACTTTGGAACTGAGTATTCGATGTTGGCTTGTCTCGTTCTTGGCCTCAAAAGATGTGCAGTTAAAAAAAAAAAATTGAGGGATACTTAAACCGATCTTAATATCAGGACTCTAATAAATTTGATTTTTTGGAAAAAATAAATCTATTTGTTGCCATTAAGGAAATTAAGAAAAGGTCTTGGATATGACACTATATAAAAATGGTTTTCCAAGGGTCTCGGAACGGCACCGTAGTAGTGGGATATCTGAAATGATTTTGGGATTGTTTGCATTTTTTCTTCCTTGCTTTTATTCATCTAAGTAATAAAAGTTTTAAAGTTATTTTTTAATGTATAGAGTCATAGTTTAGAGATATTAGTTAAAAATTATTAATAAGGTCAATGATTGATAATTAATTTTCAATTGAATTTAATTTTATTTCTTAATTTTAAAATCTGACTCCTATTTGATTATAAAGACTGATATCGTTAAATTCTTAACACACGTTTTCACAGCTGAATGCGTAAGAGTGCGGACGTTATTTCTTCTCGTATTGTACATAAAATTTGTAAAGATGCCTTACGAAGTGTGTGGTTCTTGTTCCGGTCAAATTACTGATGATATGGATATTCAGTGCCGAGCCGGTTGTCAAGTTCATTTTCATGCAAAATGTGTTAAAATTGATAAAAATATTTTAAACATTATAAACATTTCGCCTAATTTATTTTGGATATGCAATTCTTGCTCTAGTGTTGCTAACCTTGGTTTATTATCAAAAATTAAAACTCTTTCGGATGAAGTGTTTAAAATATCCGGAGAGTTAACAAATATTCAAAATTCTCTTACAAACATTAACAACAACGTAGATAATTCAAGGCCAAATAATGATGTGGATACTCGGTCATTAACCTCTTGTAACACTGAGACTTCTCATCGCAGTGAAAGAGCACATTGTTCAAATGTTCTAAATGTTGCTACTATAAAGAAAAATAAAAATGCACAAAAAAGAAATAAACAAAAACATAAAAATAACAACAATGCTATTGCTGGTAGTTTATGTGTGGATACAAACATTCGAGCTGCTCCGTCTAAAGTAAGTTTGCACGTTGCAAAATTACATAGAGACACAACAACAATAGATGTTATTTCTCATGTTTCTAAAACTCTCTCCGTTAATGCTGAGGATTTCCAATGTTATCGTTTAACCAAACGTGATGCCGACCTTAAAACACTTAGGTCAATAAGTTTTTTGTTGATATCGCCTTCTCAATTTGTTGGAGAAATTAAAAGAGTTGAGAATTGGCCTTACGGTGTTAAAATAAAAAATTTTCAACACAAAGCAAAAAACGAAGCACCGAGTCTGACACCAACAAACAACTAACAAGTCAGTCTCTTTTATGTTCGCTCTTATCTTCAAACTCCTCTTTGGATATTGCACACAAGAACAATTCTACAACAACAACACCTGCTTGTACCAGTTTACAATCGTATCAATACTCAATTTTTTATCAAAACGTTAGTGGTATGCGTACTAAAACAAATGATTTTAATTTATTCGTATCGTCACGAGAATATGATTTAATTATTATTACTGAAACTTGGCTACATGACAAAATCTACAGCTCTGAGTATTTCGACAATTATTACATCGTTTATAGGCATGACCGATGTTTAACTAATTCATCGAAGGAAAGGGGTGGAGGAGTTCTTATTGCTGTGAGAGCTGACTTTAAATCAGAATATTTTTCTCTTAATAATACTCATATTATTGAACAACTTTGTGTAAAGATAACATTTACTAACAATAACTCAATTTTTATTATTGTATCTTACATTCCTCCTAACAGTGATGAATTAATTTATAGATACCATTTAGAAAATATTCAAAACATAAATGATAAGTTGGAGTTAAATCAACATATTTTTGTGTTAGGAGATTTTAATCTAAAGAATATATCATGGAAATTAGAAGATAATATTTTATTACCTTATAATATTTTAAATGATACTGATGAGTATGTAATTGGTTTTTTTCTTTCTAACAATTTTAGACAATTTAATTGTTTTAAGAACGATATTGGCAGAACTTTAGATTTGATTTTTGCTACTGATTATTTAAAAACATCATGTAATTTGTCTCCAAATCCGGTTTCTCCTAATACAGTGCATCACAAAGCACTAGTCTTTAACTTTGAATTTTTTACTTATGATAAGGAACTCTTGAGTCAGGTTCAAAATCATAATTTTAATAAGGCAAATTTTGTTGGACTAATTGAATATTTTAAGAATGTGGATTGGTCCTTAATTTATAATTCCGATGATCCAAATATTATTTATTCCAATATATGCAACAATTTTGATGCTGCAATTACAAACAATGTACCCAAATTTCAACCCAAACTAAATAATAAACCTATTTGGTTTAATTCTAGGTTATGTCACATGAAAAATATAAGGAATAAGGCTTTTAAGAAATTTAAAAAATCTGGTAACGATATTGATCGTGCAAATTTTATTTTAGCAAGAAATGAATTTAATTTTTTGCAAAATTTTCTTTATAAACAATATATTTCCAAAATGGAAAATAAAATAAAATATGATTCCTCTGCTTTTTGGCATTTTATTAATAATAAAAAAGATAATAATCGTATTCCAAAACGTATGTTTTATGAAGATACATCTTCCAACGGCAATCAGGAATCTTGCGAATTATTTGCGGATTACTTTCAAAGCACATTTAGTCAACAAAATTCTAATATTTTTGATATCCAGGGACAACTTTGTAATACTGATCATAATTTTGATATTTATATAAAGGACGTAGTCGATGCTATAAATTCTTTAAGTAATGATACTAAAGCTTCTGTCGGAAATTATCCCCCTATATTTTTTAAAAAGTGTTCGGAACAAATTGCGGAAGCAATTCTGTTTCTATTCAACAAATGTATTAAACATGGGTTGTTTTTAAGTGACTGGAAACTTTGTTCTATAGTGCCTATTTTTAAATCTGGTGATCGTAGTATGGTAACCAACTATAGACCTATTATCAAACAGTGTACTTTTGCCAAACTTCTGGATAAAATTGTAAAAGATAAACTTTTTACATTAATTGGACATTCAATATCTCCTTGCCAACATGGCTTTTTTCCAGGTAGATCTACTACTACTAATTTGGCTTTAGTAACCCATGAGATAATTAACTCAATGGAACACAGGTCACAATGTGACGTTATATATACAGACTTTGCTAAAGCGTTTGATTCCGTTAATCATAATATACTCTTGCATAAACTAAATAATTTTGGCATATCCAATAATATTTTACTGTTTTTTATAAATTTTCTAGTGAACAGGAAAATATATGTTGCCCTTGGAAATTTTAATTCTAATAAATTAATTGATGCATATTCTGGTATTCCTCAAGGAACACATCTTGGACCTTTATTATTTTTAATATTTATTAATGATTTGCCTCCAATTTTTAAATTTTCAAAATGTCTTTTATTTGCAGATGATATGAAATTATTTGCAAATGTAACTAATGTTAATGATTGTAGTAAACTACAATCCGATTTAAATCGCTTATCAGAGTGGTGTTCTAAAAATTTTATTAAAATTAATGTTTCAAAATGTTGTATAAT
The DNA here is from genome assembly GCA_942486065.2 of Calliphora vomitoria. Lineage (NCBI taxonomy): Eukaryota > Metazoa > Arthropoda > Insecta > Diptera > Calliphoridae > Calliphora > Calliphora vomitoria. The sequence goes on along the minus strand of OW818032.2, from coordinate 43,559,994 downwards.
TTCTTATACGCGTAGTTTAAACCCTATTATGTTTAATTACATAATAAATAAAATTGAACTCAAACGTGATGTTGAATTTAAAGACTTGGGAGTTATTTTTGATGTTAAAATGTCATTTGTGAATCATATTGATTACATAACATCTAGAGCATATAGTATGTTAGGGTTTCTAAGAAGAAATTCAAGGGAGTTTAAGGATCCTTATACTCTTAAATCCTTATATATTTCGCTTGTTCGTAGCTTATTGGAATATTGCTCAATTATTTGGAGTCCATTTTATAAAAAGGAATCTAACCGTATTGAACGGATCCAAAAAAAATTTGTAAACTTTGCTTTTACATTATTATGTTGGCCTAATGATCCTTCTTATGCATCTAAGAGGAAATTGTTTGGTCTTCAAACATTGGATGATCGCAGATCTTGTTGTTGTGTAATGTTTGTTTATAAAGTTTTGTCTGGTCAAATATTATGTACCGAAATTTGTGAACATTTTACATTATTTAATCCGCCGAGAGATATGAGGAGAAACCGCATTTTTGAGGACACTTTGCATAGGACAAATTATGCTTTAAATGAGCCAATTACAAGATGTCTGAAACTATGTAATAGTATTTCTCCTATATTAAATTTTAATGTCAGTCTGAATAGATTTAAATTAAACTTATTTATGTTGTACAATTAATTAATTAAATGCAAGTAATCTGTAAGAATTATCTGTAGATGAAATGAATAAAATAAAAAATAAAAAATAAAAGGAAAAAAAAATAAAAAATAAAAAATAAAAACTTTTAACCCAAGTTTATTTGATTTTTTGTGGTATTTTTACCAAGAGAGGCAATCCCTCCAAACTGCCTGGAGGTGAGTCCAGTGGATAGATATTGGGCTTTTGTTAAAAAAGAATTTAAGAACACAAAAAAGGTGTCCAAAAGTGTGGTAGATTTTAAACGGAGATTGACAAGCTGTTCGAACAAAGTGCCATAAAGCACTATAAAGACCTTAATGGAAGGGTTTTCAAAAAAGGTTCAAAATTTCATCATTAGTGATTAGAACTATAAAAATAACTTTTTTTTTGTAAATTTTAACAATAATTTCAATCAAATAAAAAAAGATTCAAAACTGTAAGTTTAGTGGTTTCATTTTTATTAACATATATGTATGTTAAAAATGTTTTGATCTCAGTCCTTACTTATGAACTTTTGAAATGATTCTCGTACTTTAAAACTACAATTGTATTAAAACTTTCCATATTATTGAGTTTGCATTGTACATGGAAATGTATGCAAAAGATAACACGGCAACACTTGTTCAATCTTTAGTATACAATTTCCATATTCTCATCTCGAGCAAAAGGTAGTTGTTTCATGAGTGTGTGTGTGTTTTTTTTTTTTATCATGCAACATTTTTTGCATTTAGAAGTACGAGTTCATATACAAACATACTTGCACTAAGCAATAACATTTTCTAAGAAATGGGGTAATTTATGAACAAAAAAACACTATAAAGAAAATATTCCATGTGTCTCCTTGGTACTTTTCTTTTCTGAAGTATCTTATATTTGTTTCTCTAGACGTATGTATGTTTGTTTGTTTATGTGTTCAAATGCATTTTCTTTCTACATATTTTTGTAAAATGAAATTTTTTAGAAGAAAAAAAAAAAAATGTTTTGATTTTAAAAGGAAACTATTTTGCAATTTACATTTTCTTGTCATGTCACAAGTTGATGTTGTTAGTTTTGTTGATGTCGTTTTTGCTGCATTTATCGTAGTTGGAAAGAGAGTATCATCATTACTCATAATAATGATTATTTAGATAATACAACTAGGTGTATATATAGGATAGATGTTTTAAAATTGTGTTTTTATAGGGATTAAATATAATAAATACATTACAAGGTTATATTGCTTATTAACATAATTTCCTAAAATTTAACAATCTACTTACAATTTCCTTGAGTATGGTTGTTTAGATCTGTAGCAGGCATTCTTCACCTTGTATAAATTTAGGAATTTATTGAAAATTTACTTAAACACGACACTTGCCTATCTTTATTTTGGTTAGTCTAAACTCGCTAAAATTCTTTAGTTATCCTTTTTTAGGTGCTAGAGTCATTATAAACGTCATAACCAAATGGTAATTTTGAAATTTTTGAATCTTTTTTTTAATATTTTTTTTTTTTCAAGAGATTTTAATGATTTTTAAAGGCTCCAACCAAGTTTTAATTTGTTTGTTTTTCAAATATTCACTCCTTTACTTCTCTGTCTCCTACCCTCTTATTTTGTACTTTGTTTCATGTAAATGTGCTAAAATAAAATCATACAGTGAACGCATCTTGTCTATACTTTTATTTTTACATTTACGTACCAAAAACAAAGAACACAAGTAACAAATGTGAAATTTTACTACATTTTGCAGTTGTTGTCATCAGCAGCGAATATTTTATGGAGGGCGCCATGTTTTCAAAAATAGATTTTGGAGTAAATAATGGCATCCAAAAAACCAAACGATATAAAAATAAATGCAAGACAACAGCTCGAGGAAGAGCTATAAGAAACAAAGACAAAGAAATTACTTGAAATTCAGCAAAAGATGTGTGAATGTGACGGAAAAGATATTTAAATTTTGCTAAAGTTACATGTGGGCCAAAAGGTTACTTATGCAATTTTACATTACAGAACATATAAAGTAGTGGAGAACTTTTATTTTAGAGAAACTATTGGCAAACATATTTGCCTTTTATAAAGTTGTTTTCAAAGCACTAGTTCCAGAACGAGTGTGTATAATCGGAACAACTTTATATTCCTTATTAATATCCTTGAAACTAGTGGATGCGATACATTTCAAGCACCAGCTCTATGTAACAATATTTATTGATTCGAAGCATTTTGTTTTTCGTTAAAACAATATTCATGTTTTCTAATAATCTTTGATATGTATTTCTAGTGAACTTATCTTTACAATAAGGGTACTCATTTAAACGCTTAAATTTCCCATTTGTGTAAATGTGCAAATTTGCGCGACGTGTTTCATGAACCCACAGAAAATGTATATGTGTTAAAAATGTCAAATAAAAATAAATTCAACAAAAGCTGTAAAATAAAGTTTTTCAAATTGTAAAAATTTAAATTCTAAAAATGCACAAAATATTTATATTTTACTAGCTTGACCCAATGCGCCTCGCTACCCCTGTCGTAGTAAAAAAAATACGTAAGAATTTTATAAAAACAAAATCGGTTTTCCTCCTGTTTATCCCTTTCTGGTCCAAGTATAGAAAAAAGTTATAGCCTATTGATGCTTTCAAGTAAGAAAATATCTACGTTCCAAATTTCAATAAAATCGGTTCAGCCGTTTAGGCGTGATGCAGAGTTGTGCAAACGAATTTCCATACATTTTTTGACAATTCATTTGCGAGAGTGTAAAAATGCACAGATTGCACAGTTTGCGAGGCATTTAAGCGTTTACATGAGGACCCTTAATATGTTTAGTCCATATACTTCTGATATTCTCAACAAAGCTTTTCGATCATTTAATTATAGTCGCTACGAAATAATAGTTTTCTTGCTCAGAGTGAAAAAATACATAAATTTTAGCATATAATTTTATGTAAAATTTTATTATGTATAAGTTGAGCTTAAGTCGAGCAGAAAATGTCTTATTTAAATAAATTGTGAGATCAGTTTTATAATATAGCAGGGCTTACAGAGAGCTAAATAAGAAATTTTCGATATATGGGCAATTCCACGAGAATGACTACCAGGACTGAAAAAACAAAAACCGTTGAAACTTTTTTCCAAGATGATTTGAATAGAAGAAAATACTAAAATTTTACTATGTGAAAGTATTTAGATCTTATTACAACATTTCAAGTGCAAAAATAATAGTTCAAAGAGCCTATATTTAATTTTTAAATTTAATTGGTATGTTTTCGGCTAAAATTGTGGCGAAAACTAAGCCATCAATGCATGTAGTATTAAATGAATTGGACTCTGATTACTTTTTTGCTATTATCAAATTGTTTATTGAAACCGAATTTATATTTTCTATTTATTTTTTTAGTTTTTGTATACATATATTTACAGAATATATATTGTTTTACTATGAGAGAAAAATCTGTCACGTACGGTATGTCACGTACGATATTAAATTTTATTTATTATCAAATCATCCAAAGATTGTTTTTATTTAATATGACTATAAAGGAAGAATATTTCGTTTAGTGTAAAAAATTAAATGAAAACATAACGCCTCTCACGATTCGCAAATTTCTACATGTACCTCAAAATGAATATAGTACCCTCTGAATGGAACATAAAGACCAAATTATCATTCAGATACTCTTATTTTTGCAAAATCTATTCCACTCTATAGGCGTACAAATGTCACGTACAATGATATGGAATTGCCCATATAGAATTAGTTACAGTTATTTCAGCAAAAGCTTTATAATTTATTGATTCAACATACTTTTTATATAGAGCATCAATATCATCAACTTTACCTCTTTAACTAAATCCACCAGTAATGTAATTTCTAACTTCTTTACTGCTTTCCCAACCTTTATTCTGCCTTATCGATACTTATTTTTCATACTTTTCTTATAGCTGTTGTTTTCCGCTTTCACGTTTTACTCATCTAAATAAGCATGTTAAAATAATAAAAATATTTGTTTTTGAACAAAAATTCAATTTCGATAGCGATCGCGACATGTTTTGAAAGTCTAAATAAAATGTTTAATTTAGTGGCAAGGGTATATATAAGTTTGTCATTCCGTTTGTAATTTCTAAATTTTTCATTTGCGACCCCACAAAGTATATATATTCCGGATCGTTATATATAGTGAAGTCGATATAGCCATGTCCGTCTGTCCGTCTGTATGTTGAAATCAACTTTCCGTAGTCCCCAAATAACTTACAAACATAATTGATACATCAATATATTGGGAATTCTTCCGGCTCGGTCGCTATTTAAAATCAAGAAAATCGGACCACAAATGGCCTAACAAAGGGAAAACCTAGATTTTTGGCGTATTTTTTTATCTATATCTGGATTACTAAGTCATTAATATAGACAATATGAATATCTAATGATAGATATTTCAAAGTCCATTTCAACGATAATGGGTAAAAATCGGGAAAATATTTTTTAACCCGATTTTTTTTTTTACCACAAACAATTTTTTTTCACTAATAAATAAAAAAATTAAAAAAAAAACAATTTCGATTTTTTTTTTTTTTTTAAATTTGAAAAACAATTTAGAAAATTTTTATTTTTTTTTTTTTTTTAAATTTTGAAAAAAAAAAAATTTATTTTGTTTACCTAAAATTATTTAAAATTTTTATTTGAAAGTATAATTTGGTGAAGGGTATATAAGATTCGGCACAGCCGAATATAGTTCTCTTACTAGTTTTTTGTTAGTTTAAGCCAATAAATTTTCCGGCACTTGATTAGCACTTGAACGATGATTTAGCAAAAAGAACGCGACGTTGAGCTTGGATCGGCATCATTTATTTGTTTGTGAACGTGCATTAGATGTTTGCAATCATGATATAAATAAGTGAACAATAAATATTAAGCAGAGAATGTCATTAAGAGATGCTAAGAGCACGAAAAAATATATTTTTAGTTTTTAGATAAATTTGATCATGATAACAAGTAATATTAGCTGATGTTATAGAAATTAATAATTTTTGTACTGTTCATCATGAGGGGTAATGGTAAATTATATGTATATTCCGTTTGTAATTTTCACATTTTTCATTTGCGAACCCATAAAGTATATCGTTACAGATATCGGAGTCCATATAGCCGTATCCGTCTGTTGAAATCAACTTTCCGAAGCCCCGAAAAAATGAATGGTACATCAATATTTCGGGTATTTGAAATCGGGTTCGATTACCTCGATTTATTTACCTATTTTTCAAAAATTTTTTTAACCAAACCACGACTACCTAGAATTACTTTTTTATACCCTTCACCTTCGTGAGAAGGGTATATATAAGTTTGTCATTCCGTTTGTTATTTCCACAATATAATTTTCCGACTCTATAAAGTGTATATATTCTGGATCCTTATAGATAGCGGAGTCGATTTAGTCATGTCCGTATGTATGTCCGGCTGTCTGTCTGTTGAAATCAATTTTCTGAGGACCCCAGATATCTTCGGGATCCAAATCTTCAATAATTCTGTCAGACATGATTTCGAGAAACATAGACAATATGGATATCTAATGATAGATATTTCAAAGTCCATTGCAACGATGTAAGTTGGACATACAATGGGTCAAAATCGGGAAAAATACTTTTTAACCCGAATTTTTTTTTTAAAAAAATGTTTTTTGGTCAAATATTTTTTTCACTAATAAATTAAAAAAAATAAATTTTTAAATTAAAAAAAATTTTTGAAAACCTTTTAAAAAACAATTTCGAAAAAAAAATTTTTTAAAAAATTCAAAAAATATATATATTTTTTTTTTTAAATTTTATTTTAAAGTATAATTTGGTGAAGGGTATATAAGATTCGGCACAGCCGAATATAGCTCTCTTACTTGTTTTCATAAAAAATTGTTTTCAATATTTATCTTAAAGTATACTTTGGTCAAAGGTATATACAATTAGGTACTGCCAAGTGTAGCACTCTTACTTGTTCTTTATTAGAATCGTGCAAAGTTTTATTTGTTCAATCTCTGAAATCACATCGTTGCTAAGTCCACTTTTTATAAAAATTGAGATTTTAATACAAAATGTTAGAATACACTCCTAGCGTAAACAAAGTTTACAATTATTTCGTATTTTATCATGGTAATGCAGAAGTACTAAGTTCATTTTGTGGTAAATTGCTAAATTATTATCTCAGTCAAATTGAATCACATATATTCATTTCATTTTAAGGATATATTGCATAATTTTTAAATGTATTAACATCTCGACTACTAATATCAAAAACCTTAGTCCATTGACTCTTTTCCACTTTTTTTTTCTTTTCTCAATTTACAGATACATATAAAGCTTTAGAATTAATGACAGTTCACATGAAAAACTCTATGATATTAAAGTATAAACAAATTTGAATTTCATGCTCAAACCTCTTCACCCACAACCCCCCAAACCCACTTGTGATTCAAATAACGCGAAAAACTCTTCACATTCGATTTGCAATTTGCGTCTGTGTGTGTGTGTATATAGATTGTGAACTTATAAAGTTTTCTTATGAATATTCATTAGACACTGACTGAATTGATTATTTATGCCTGCGAAATTGAAATGTTTTTGCATAAAAACAGAATTGTCTCTGCTGCGCGACAACAAGTCAATATTTTCATTCAAAGTTTTGTTGTTTGGCTTTTGTCGTTAAAATGAAAGTTTTATTGGATGTATGAGAATGTTGTGTGTATGTATGTATGGGTGTTTGGGAAAAATTAATAACAAACATTTAAATGCAAATACTTACACATACACATAAAGCAATATTATATAAAACACACACATACACTTCTATGTTAAGAGCACCAGATCATGGTAGAATTTTGCATATGAAAACACCCACCAGTATTTGACAAGCAACAACAACAACATAAACTTCCTTTATTAAAATATTTTTATATTAAAACAACCGGTATACAGTGAGTAACAGAAGAGGAGACAGACTCTTACAGGCAGACAACAAACATCATGAATCATACATAGAAACACACACATATTCAACAAATAATAACCCAATTAACCAATTGATTATGCATATTGGTAGCCAAAATTTGATGATCTTTTCTCAAATAAAATTATACAAGAAAATTGTAGAAAAGAATCGTACAAGTACCAATACAATACTTTATTTCGCGAATTGTTTGTGAATTACTGAATGTTTGCCCACTTGACCACGGCTATCGATAATGAAATCACCATCGAAGTTTTCTCAATCATTTCTCGGGTAAAACATTCGAAAACTGCTATCGAAAGCGACAAGAGAATGTGCTCCTAGAGCTCACCTGTCGCTCAGTTTGTGGCAGCAAATCTTTCGATCTCGAAGTTTCGCTTACGATATCAATAGCGAGTATTTAGCAATATTAATTATGAATTAAAAAAACATCTTTTAAGTTCCTATCTCGATATTGAGAAAAGTTTATAAAATGTTTTTTATTGATATTGTAATCGTGTTCGTAAATGATACATTTATCGATATCGAGCTACATTCGCCAGAGATATTGTTAACAGCTTACATTCGATATTGCTAAAGATTCGTTGGAAATGCGATAGCAATACTTCGAGAATGAATATTTTGTTTCAATTCCATTTTATTCACATAAAAAGGCTATTTCTAGTATTACTTTAAAAAACTTACCAATTTATTTCATATTAATTCATTACATTCTATGTAAAAATATCTTATAATAAAAAATAAATTAATAAATGCATACATAAATTTATTAGTAAATAATGTTAGTTTAATAATATTTAATAATAGTAAACGATTAAGGTGGTAGCTGCTCGTTGTCATGTTTTGTTTTTTTGGAAGCGTATTTGGAACACTTTGTCAATCTATCATGGGCGTACTGGAAATGCTTTTGAGTTATTTTATCAAAATCTTCGTCTTCCAGGGCAAATTTGTTCTTAAAAGCATCTAATTAAATTATTCGAAAAATATTTATATATTAATATTTATATGTATATTAATCAATTTAAAAAAAGACTTACATCGAATAGCCAAAGTTATACGGCATCCACGAATGCATTGCTTAGTGTTAGTTCCTCTCCACGAAAACTGCTCCGCAAGGTTGTCGGAAAACATCTTTCTCCAGCAGCTACGGATAAATTTATCAAAAGATTTTTCTGACGACAAGGAAAGTTCTTTAACCTTAATAAAAGAAAAATAGTTATTGATAATAAAATTATAGTACGTAAATTAAATTTTAAGTGTTAACTTACGAATTGTTTAAAAGTCTCTTCGTTTTCCAACTTGCTGGTAAATTCGTTGTACTGTTGGATAGTCTCGAAGGGTATCTGTGGAACAACATACTCACTACAGCATACATCCCCATATACTTTTGTTTTAATTTTTGAAACCTCGCTTCTTATGGAAATAACTTCAACAGTGAGACGGTCAACTTTCGAATTTAATACTGTGATATGCCCTTCTAATTTGTGCAAAACATTTAATATTTCTAAAAGAAAAGAAATAATGATTACAGACATAAAAATACATACCAAAAAAATTACCTGTTAATTGACTGCTATTGTTGTTGGTCGTCGGTGGAACTGTGTAAGATAATTGACTGATGTTGTTTTTGGACGTCGGTGACACTCTGCATGATAATCTTTCGATTTTATTATAGTTGTTGTTTGTACTCGGTGGAACTTGGTTTTGCTCATTTATGTTTGTTTGCTGAGAGAAAAGTTCCGTATAAGTTTTAACTGACTCATAACTGTCTTCAATATTCATAATACTGCAATTATTCGAAAATTCCGTGTTGTCCATCATATTGCTCTAGAAATGAATTAATGGAATAAATATGTGGTTTGAATCACTATTGAAATAACATATTTTTCCGCTAATTTCTTCTATTTTGTGCTGGTTAAGATCGGTGTTAAATGCTAATCTACACGAACAAAATATTCCTATTAACGTTGAACTTATTGGATATATAAAAAAAGGATGAAGATCGATTACTAATTTGCTATGTAATGTGTAGCTCTGATTACATCTTTCTATATTAAGAATTTTATATATTTTATATTGATCCCCTTTTATAAAGTAAAAGGAGTTGGGGGTTTTTAAATCAAAGAAAAAATTTTTGTAGCTTATGTTATTTTCTGTTTTCTTAAAAGAGAAAAACGAATCCTTTTTCATAACGTTCAATATACTTTGTTCTACAATACGATTATAAATTTGAGAGATAACATTGTCACCTTTTTTAACAAGATTTTTAAGTTTACCTAAATAATTTTCAAATGGAAAAGCACTTATAGTTTCTAAAGAATTAAATGTGAGTGCTTGGTTGCTTAAATGCGTTAGGCAATGAAAATTAAATGTCACCATTGAAAATAAATATAATGATGGAACTTGTGATACAAAATCATTTAATAATCTGGCAGCAAGGTCATTTTTTGTTTTGCCATAGTCATGATGAAGTAGAAGTCTTATTGCTGTGCTAAGAAGTAAGAAATGATTATCTTGCAGCAGGTAAAATGCCTTTTAATACAATTGGACCTGTATATAATAAAAATGCCCGAAATTCTGTTGCTTTAAACCTTTCCAGATCATCTAGCGCCCTAGGTTTTCTACTAAACTCTTTAGGCACATATTTTCTTAAAGACAACAATTTGGAACTAATTAGATTTATTTCAGAACGATTTAATGAAAATGGATGGCCTTTTTTTCTTGTCAATGCCACTAATAATGTTTTCATAACCCCAAGGCAGACAACATGCATATAATCAAATGGAAACTGTTCTACCATATCTATAGGCAACTTTTCTAAAACTAGTTGATTTTGTATATTATGATGTTCAGGTTGAAATCGTGTTCTGAAATCATTGTCTGTTCGGGAAGGATTTTCAGATTTTTTAAAAATTAATCGCCCTTGAAAACTTTCTCCTTTTTGAGTGCATTTGGTACAACTATAAAACCCCGAATGATTTTTTATGCCTAAAATAAATGCACGGGCAGGGGCATCGCAAATAAATGCCCTTATATTAATTGTGAATTTATTTTCACAAAAGATCATCCCATTTGCAATCAAAGATTGCATTTCTTCCACAAATTCAGAAAGATATGAATTTGTATCATGAGGTTTGGAACAACCCACATAAATGCCAACAACAAAGACAGGTTCTGTACCATTTACGTTTATCAGAATAGGCCACATTTGTTTTCGGGAACTTTTAAAAAGAGAAAGCCCGTCAACATTTAAATTTAGCGATATTTCTGAATAATTATATTCAATATTATTCAGAAAATCGGTAAGAGCATCCTGTATCCCATAATGTACATATTCCCCGGGTTCCACTATTCGTTTAACAATTTCACGGGGAGTACATTTCAATGTACGTACATCTTTTGGCAAACCGGCGATTTTTTCACTTAATAAACTAATCAAATCATTAGAAGCCTGTCTGCTAATATTATTTACCGATAACCATTGAGATAAACGTTTATTAAAATCATCTTGACCTTTTTTTTCTTCTTTAACGACTTCTATATTTAGTTGAGACTCCACACTATTATTGCTAACAAAATTGTTCGTACTGACATTAAAACATACTAAATTATTAACCACATTAGTCGTATTTATGACATGTTTTGCTTCAGAAATATATTTTCTATTCTTTCTGTCCATTTGCTTACCGTTTAATTGAATTTATTTTCACTTTATATTTGTTTATATTTATTCACTTTTTTAATTTAAATTAAAATAATTATTTTTTCACACTTTCGATTTTAATTCAATCTGTTTACAATGAACTACGACTTAAAACTAATATTGTTTTCTGTTTTGTGCTTTTGGTTGCACAAAAAAAGTATCGTTACTTTATTGTTTTTTCATAAAAACTGCATTTTTTTTCTTTCGTTAAACATACAGTAGCAATATCACTTTCGAGCCTTTGCAAAGACAAAATATATTATTTTTGTTTTCTAAGCATCAGAAAAAAATACTTTGCTAAAAACAAGATCACAGTATCATTAATAAATCATTGGCGTCAATTTAGCGAAGTTTTTTTGTAAAAAGGAACCTTCGAGAAATTTTGAAGCATAGATAATTTCTCGAACATTTTTGTTTCGAAATTTTAAAGGAAAAAACGTATTATCGACAAATTATCGATGATTCAAATTTTTGGAATTTTTCGATGTTTTCTCGAACATTTTTATTTCGAAATTTCTTCATTTTAGTGAATAATCTTTATTTTCGAAACTCAGGTCGGGTGGGTGGTCGGATGGGTACCTATATCCATACACATAATATGAGTGAGTAAGTGACTGTATTTGAAATATCTACAAACAGACAAATATTAAAGTTTCAAATGTTTTGCATACGCCAGCAAAAATCAGCGTACATTAGAATGTCACATTAAAGTCAAACATTTATAAAAGACCACAAAGAAAATAAAAACACACAACACACCGACTACATGTTCAAACAGACAAGCAGCGTCACATAGCAATTTTTCTAAAAGGAAGTTTTGTGATTTCGATTAAGTTGTTTTCTGTCTCTGCATGAAAATGTGTGCTTGACAGACGTTTATTTAAATAAATATTGACATTTTTATGTAAATATTTTATTGCTTTTTTTAAATTAAAGCATTGATTGAGCTCTAAATTTATAAAAAAAAATTAAATATTTCGAAATTTAAAAATCAAAAACAGTTCTCGAATTTTTAGTTTTTTTTTAACACAGGAAATTTTGTAAAGCAATTAATTTTGTAATATTAGATAAAGTCTTTTACAGCTCTTTCATGTCATACATAGTAAAGTAAATTTTCCATTACTATATGGAGTGGCTTTTATTTCATTTCGCCATGTTCGCCAACTTTTTTTGATAGAAAGCAGCGACGCTGAGTTTGGAACTATCTTGTTGATATGTACATACCGAAAATCACGATACAGCTAGTAACAACAAACAAGAATATTTTGTTGTACTTTATTTTATTTTTGGATATGGAGTACAACGAACTTTAATACAAATGACACCCACTTGGAAGATGACATAACATTACATGCACTCGTTGGCTTTTACATGCATGTGTATTTGGTACATATGTGTTGCTCAAACAGAAATTTGTTGCAAATATTTTTGTGTTTTATTGGAGATAGAGCCAGTTTTTAAATTTAATTTAAATACCAGCTATAAAAATAAAGCTATTATTGAAGTTCTATTTATTTTATGGGGTAGAGAGCAAATTACATTGAAATACATATTTGCAATCTTAAGTAGCTTTAAAACAGATATTACAACTATTCCCAATGCAAAATTACGACTCTTTCAGAAACATTGAATAAACAAAATTACAATTCTAAATTGAAAATACCGGGTATACCAATACAACATAAGAAGAACGAAAAACATGAACAATGTTCCTGTTCCAGTGTCGCGTTCTTGTGCAAAAGTCATATATTACTATCAATACTTCTCGATCGTTTTAACAATTTTAATTCAAATCAAAATTTAGTGTCTTTAACTAAACTAAACTATATATAATTATCACACTAAATCTTTTATTATGATTTGCAAAATTTGTCTCGTTCGCCATAGTAAATGTTTATTGTTTGCAAAACAAATTTTTTTATTATTTTAACATGATTACTTGTGTTGAAATATTGAAGTGAATATTGAAGTTTTGTTTATTTTATAGGGTAGAGAGCAAATTAAATTGAAATACATATTTGTAATCTTAGTTATATTTGAAACTATTCAGATAGAGAGAGAACTATTCCCAATGTAAAATTACAACAATACAAAAATTACAATTCTAAATTGAGTATACCAATACAACACAGGAAGAACGAACAACATGAACCATGTTCCTGTTCCAGTGTCGCGTTATTGTACAAAAATCATATTTTATTATCAGTACTTCTCGTTCGTTTTAACAAGTTTAATTCAAATAAAAATTGAGTGTCTTTAACTAAACAATGTTACTGCATATAATTATCACAATAAATCTTTTATTTTTTGATTTTCAAAATGTGTCTCGTTCGCCATCGTAAATGTTGATTGTTTTCAAAACAAATGTTTTTATTATTTTAACATGATTACTTGTGTCGAAATTAGGAATATATTTTATCTTCCTCTTAGCTACTTCTAGTGATATTTTCTCATGAGTATGTATTGTTACAATATTTATTTTCGTATCATGATTGCACTCAAATTATGAAATATTTTTATCAACAACAAATTAACAAATGTGTTTATGTTCCAACGTCGCGTTATATTACCTTAATCATTATCTGTTATCAGTGGTTGATAATTTCAATTCAAATCAAAATTTTGAGGTTTCATCTTAAAAAAGTTACTGCATATACAATAGTTATTACTTTAAATATTTTATTTTGATTTCCAAAAAGAGTGTCGCGTTCGCTATTGTAAATAAATCATTGCACAAAATATATGATTTATTATCATATTTTAGTAGATGGCTTAAACGTGTGTAAAGAAGATGTGTAAATAGCATTTCGATAAATTACTTAGTTGATGAGACCCCCTGAAAAGATGTCAAATTGGCATTTTAAAACAAATAACAAGCTACTGAAAGAAAAAAAGGGAAAACTATTGTATAAGGCAGAAAATGTTGAGTGATAAAAAGAAACAGGATGCTAAACAAAAAGGGAGGTATGAGCCCTATACATTTTTGCAAGCAAACATTGGGAAAACAGTAAAGAAGGCAGAAAATGTATTATCAGTGGTCTTAGTTAAAATACTATGTCGACATTTACACTTTGATTTAAAGTCATGTCTTTTTTTTTGTTTCTCTTTTAAAACCCCTACGAAAATCTCTTTGCATTTATACGTTGCCTTTTTTTCAACCATGCTTGCCTTTTATTCGGCATATAATCGTATCAACAACCAATCAGAAAAGAGCTCAAAGCGGAATATCAGAAAAAGTCATGAAAAACAGAAAACTTGCCTTTTGTTTAGACGTCACAATTTTCTAGTACAAAAAAAAGCCCATGATTTTAAGTCATGACTTAAAGTCATAATGTAAATGCCCCCTATGTAGAACAAATAAATGCTAAATACAAAGAATTTGTTGAAATTTCTTGATGTATTCCTTGTCGCTAGTGTGACATGAAAATATGTCATAAATGTCGCATGCTTAATCTGGCTTAAGGTTGTAAAAAAATAATGCAAAAAATCACTGTAATTATTTCAATTAGATTTTTTCATTTTTCTATATGTAGTAGAAAACGAGATATTTTTATACCCAACATCAAATAAGATGGAGGAACATATGTTGATTTTGTCATTCCGTTTGCAACATATTGTTACGTTTTTACCTTTTAAAAACGGTGTTTATTTCTTTTAAAAAAACCGGATACTTTTGATTGCAAATAAAATCAGTTTTAGTGGTTTTAATTTTGTAACAACTCTTTATTTATTTGAAATGTACAAGTACAACAGAATTAAATAGTCACTCAGTATGTTTATACATGTTTATCAATTCGCAGAAATGCACACAAACTTTATAATGTACAAACTCAAATGTACACGACAGTTGATGTTAACTCTAACAGCGCCAATGATCAACTCACGACTGCCACCTCTGCCATTATTTATACACACGCCATCTTTCGTTAATCTTCTACAATGATCTTAACGGACAAACAAGAACATTTAAATTCTAGAGCTTTCTAGAGCTAATAACCGCATGCTACTGATGGACGTGTTTCTAACCATGATGAATGTTGCTGGCAGTCGTTACAGACCGTTAAATTCAAATCGCTATTGCACATTCGTAACAATATTGAAATAATGGTAGATGAACCAAAAAGTACATATATTCCGGGTCCTCATAAGATTCTAAGATGATCTAGCTATGTCCGTGCTTCTGTTTGTCTATTGAAAACAATATAGGATCCAAAAGAAACGAGTTAGCTGGCTGAAATTTTCCACAAATACTCTCCGTTGATAAGGTTTGTTTGGTATTGGAAATGATCAATATTGGTTCATGATTTCATCTAGCCCCCATACATATGTCCCTCCGGAAGAATGCTTGAGCAGTCATAAATATGTTGATTATTTGGAAATTCTGATATATACAATATTTTGTACTCTGAAATTATACTGTAAAATAGGGCGAAAATCGGTCAAAATTTGTGCCTAGTCCTTATACAATGTTCCTCTCAGAAAATTACTTGAACATTCATAATTGTCTTATAGTAATTAATATCGTGATGAAATTGGAATTAACAAAATAAGGTTTATATGAACCTAAATCTTTCTACCAACTTTTGTGAGGATGGGTCCATAATTGACCCTACCCCGCATATAACTTCTATGAGAAATATATTTTGTTTACACATATTGATAGTGGGTATACAAAATTCGACGCAGCCGAAAATTACTTTCTTTCTGGTAATTGTAGAGTTTCAGCTCCCATGTTTATTGCTCATGTATTTGCAACAATGTTACTAAAATGCTATAAGAAAATGAAAACAAGAGAAAAAATAGCTACACAGACAATACAGATCCGTTGTAGCAACCAAATTTGTTGCCAATCGATTTGTTGCCAATAGGTTATATTAACAGAAAGTCAGTTGATAAAGAAGTATTTCGGTTAAAGCAACCAAACTTTTGTTACCCCTTCTAAAATTTTGTAGCCATAACTGTAAAATTCGGTCACTGAGTTAGAATCATTCGATTGGCAACAAATTCGGTTGCTATCATGAATCTGCTTTCTCTGTGTAAGTTTTCTTTTTATTTTGTTTAGTTCATAGTCATCGAATGTCGCGTTTTTGACAGTGGAAATTCCCATTTGTATGGAAGTTTGAGTAGTTGATTGTGCTTTATTTCTATAAAGCTATTATAAAGCTGTTACCAAGTTTACTTAAAAAGTTAAAGTTATTGAAACACTATATAAAATGTATGTTTACCCAATAAGTATTAAATTCGAATCATTTTTAAAATTACTTGAACTAATCTTTATCACAAATGTGACGGGATAATATGTCGCATAGATCATACAAATATTGTAAAAAAGTTAATTCAAATATTTCAACATGCCTTTTTTTTAAAAAAAAAAAAATAAGTTCTAATTCACTGATTTTTGTATTTATCTTGATGCTGTCGAAAACGAGTTCTATTTTTTGTAGCGTTTTTGATCTCAGGTTTATTGCTTATACATTGGAAACAAAACAATGACAGAATCCATCTTTTGCATTAAACATAGTGTTACTAAAATGCTATCGAAAAATGGAAAGAAGAGAGAAAATTTGTTAACCCCCATTATCACAATGTATAGTTATGTTTAAACCTAAAGCTAAGCTGACAGTTTTCATATAAAAATTATTTTAACCGACAGTATAACTATAAGTTAAAACATATTTATTTTTTAAGGCTTATTTGCCACACTTCAAAGGCTTACGTATGTCGCGTTCTGGATCGTGGAAATTCTCAAATTTGACATTTAAAGGAAATTTTTTGCTTTTACAGTTTTAATTTTTTATAAAGTTTAGAATAAAATAAAAAATCTAGTTTTTTTTTATAGGGAAAAAATGTTTTTATATAAAATTATTTTTTAAACACTTTTTGTATATGCCTTTACAACTAGTTTAATTTATCACTGCCTTATAATTTTTCCATTGCCACACAAAAATCTTTGTTTGTAATCGCATTTTCTTCAGTCTTAACAATTAATTTTCCTTTCTTTAACTATTCACTGTTACTAGTTTCAAATTCTTTAAAAAGTTTTCTTTTTCAATTTTCTTTATATTCCCAATTGTTTTTTTTTTGTTTGCTTTTTTTCCTGCTCTAACGTCTGGCAATTGAAAATGCTTTTAAGTTTAACACACTTGCCAAAGTTTTGCAGCAAAAACAGCGAAGAATAGTAAATTGAAAATTGAATCTTTTCCTTTTTCTTAAACAATGGCAACAAAAAGACTATGCGATTCTACTTAAGAAAGAAAAATATATTGTTTTTTGCTCATTTTCCGCTGGCATTTGTTTGCAAACAAGCCTCGTAAATTGTCATTTAATCATTTACATTTGGGTGAGACAAATATTTTGGACTTTGGTAACAAATTTGTGAAAATTAGTGGAAAAAATATTAAAAGATTTACAGTAAAAGTTTTACGAGATTATTTCTGTTATAGGGAAAAAAAAGCATTTATATAAAAGTTTTGTTTTTAACTAAATGTTGGCATAATTTAAGATCAAAATTTACAGACCTGCTATAATGTCAATTTTGTATTAAAATATGAAACTGCATTAAATACAATTTCACAAAGAAAATTGGATTTTATAAAAAAAATTAGAAAATAATTGTAATAGCAATTGGGTGGGATTTAAAGATAGTGTCTTCTTTAGTAATTTATTTATAAAAACTTATTTCTTTGTCTAAATGTTATATTATTGCTGTTCAGACAAATCTAATTATAGTTATCTCTAAAAAAGCTTAATCCAAATCTAATTTCTTTTTTAAGAAAAGAAAAAAGAAATTACAAGAGATTTGCATAAAATTTGTGTATTCATATGAAATTAAAATAAAACATTCAAGGACACACATTATCGAAAATCATTTGATCCATAACAACAGCAAGAAAACAAAAAAAAAAAAAAACATGCATCATTACAAGAATCTTTTGAAAAATAAAACATCCTTTTGAAAATAGAACATTGGAAACTTTAGAAATTTTGTAATAAATACTTACACACAAAACTAAACAATACACAACGCATTGTATCTTTGAATCATTTAAAATTACATACACATACAATGATAGACTTTACAAATACACAAAAAGAAGTGAATCACAATCAATTCAAAAAAAAAAAAAAAATGAATTGTTGATTGTAAATTCTGTAAGCATTTCGAAGATTGTTTACATTTAAAAACCCCAACAACGTAAGTCGACATAGACACACTTTCTCTACATAAAAGACTTGGCTAAATGAAAATTTCATTTTGTTGAGAAATTGTGTTACAAGCCGCACACATAAAAGAAATGGGAAAATATTAAATGGAATTGATTTCTATAAACGAAAAACAAACATTAATAACTTGCATTCTAAAGGAGAAAAATTATAGAAAAAGAAAATTATTTCATTTTTAAGCTAGAAAAAATTCTATTGAAAATTGTGTTTTCTTTTTTTTAAAAAAAAGAACTTAAGCAAATAACATATTGCTGAGGTTAAACACTCATAGAATTATGGTGAGTTTGAGAGGATTTAAATGGGAGCTAAAACCAGCAGTTTAGGTTTCAAAGTATCTGTTTCATATAATGTATCATAAAAAATATCAAGAAACATATTTCAGAAACTTATAGATAGACATCATATGGACTCCTTTCATTAAAAAACTTTATCAGTAAAAAAATGTTCATAAAAAATAAAAAAAATTTCATACAAAAAAGGTGTTTCCCCCCAAAAAACTTTTTGACTAAAAATATTTTTCACCATAAAAAGCTTTTAACAAAAATTTGTTTTTTAATTAATAAATGCTTTAGAACTTAAAAAAATTTTTCATTGAAAAAAAGCTTTTACGATGAAATATTTTTTTTTAATAATAAAAGCTTTTCTATTACAATAAAAAATATTTTTCTATAAAAGTAGCTTTTTCTCAAAAAAATTCTGTTATAAGGCTTTTACAGAAAAATAAATGTAGAGAAAAAAGCTTTTTCAATAAAAATATGTTTTTCACAGAAAATAGTTTTATCATAAAATATAAAAGAAAAGCTTTTACACAGTAAAACTTTTTCGTTATAAAAGCTTTTTCAATAAAAATTTTTTCACAGAAAAAATACTTTTTCACTTCTAAATAGTTATTCGCCAAAAAAGCTTGTAAATCTTTTACACAGCAGTTTAGGTTTGAAAGTATCTGTTTCAAAAAATGTATCATAAAAAATATCAAACATATTTCAGAAACTTATAGATAGACATCATATGGACTCTTTTCATTAAAAAACTTTATCACTGAAAAAACTTTTCACAAAAAAAAAGTTTTCATACATAAAAAGTTTTTAATTTAAAACATTTTTCACCATAAAAAGCTTATAACAAAAATTAATAAAATAATTTTTCATTGAAAAAGCTTTTACGCAGAAATATTATTTTTTATACTAATAAAAGCTTTTTTATTACAATAAAAAAATATTTTCGTCTTTTTAGAAAAAAATATAGAAAAAAAGCTTTCTCAATAAAAATAAAAATGTTTTTCACAGGAAATTGTTTTATCATAAAATATAAAAAGTATTTTCTAAGAAAATATGTTTCACTGAGAAAAGCTTTTACACAGTAAAACTTTTTCCTTATAGAAGCTTTTTAATAAAAATATTTTTTCACAGAAAAAATTATTTTTCACTTATTCGCCAAAAAAGCTGGAAAAACTTTTACACAGACAAGTGCCTTTTTAATGAACCATATTTACAAAAACAGTAAGATTTTTCATTTAAAAAATTTCTTTACTAAAAAAATTTTCACTCAGAAAAGCTTTTTATCATTAAATATTTTTCACTAAAAAGCTTTTTAAAGATAAAATAAATTTTCATTCAAAATTAAATTTTCATTATCATTAAATATTTTTCACTAAAAAGCTTTTTAAAGATTAAATAAATTTTCATTCAAAAGCTTTTTATCATTAAATATTTTTCACTAAAAAGCTTTTTATAGATTAAATAAATTTTCATTCAAAAGCTTTTTATCATTAAATATTTTTCACTAAAATATATTTTTTCATTAAAAAGCTGTTCCTTATTAAAAAATACTTTTTCATAAAAAAAGCTTTTTTTACTCAAAAATATATTTTCACGAAAAAAGCTTTTTCATTAAATAAAAATACTTCTTTACTAAAAAATTTGAACTTAGATAAGCGTTTGCACTAAAATATACCTTTTCACTAAAAAGCTTTTTGTAGAAAAAATAAATTGTCACTAAAATAGCTGTTTCACATTAAGTATCTTTCACAAAAATATAAATTTTCAATAAAAAAAACTTTTTCACTTAGAAATTTTTTTCTTTAAAAAAGCTTTCATGTATCATTTAAACTGGCATTAAAAAGTTGTTTGAATAAGTTTTTTCTCTACTGAAACTTTTTTATTTAAAAGCTCTATTTCATTCAATGAAAAAGCTGTGTTACTAAAAAGCTTTATTTCAATCACTTAAAAAGCTTTTTTATTTAAGAACTTTAATTCATTCAAAGAAAAAACTTATTTGCTAAAAAGCTTTATTTCAGTCACTAAAAAAGCTTTTTTATTTGAATGCTTTATTTCATTATTGATTTATAAACCTTAAATTAATAAAGTATTACTAGACTCATTTTTCCAGTGTATTTGTAAATACATTTTAACACACAAGAACAATATTTTGTTTGTATTGTGTGTATGAGAGCGTTTTGAGTAACATCTGTAGGTTAAAAGCCAAAAGCAAAATAGATTCCTAGAAACACGATATGTTTAGATAATGAATACGTGTTTTCTTTTATTTCTACTGTAAGTACGAAATAAAACATTTCAAAAAAATTTAATTCTTTCCTCAGTAAAATAAAAGTTTTGTTGACCTAAATTTGTTTGCTTTTCCGGAAATAATTGCTTTTGCTAAACAAATATCAATTACATTCTTAATAAGGTCTGCCAAGTTTATATTTAAAATGTATACAAAAGGAAAAATTCTTTGGTTAAACTGAACTGAATATTCTGGCCTTAACTGATAAGTTTGCAAAGTATTTTAGAAATAAATCAACCATTAGGTAAATGGACATGAAGCTTTTTGACTAAAAATTTTGTAAGGAAAATTTCTCGCATATCCCGATAACAGTGTCATGAAGCTCCAAGCCTAATCAATTGTCTAAATAATCGTTGGTTTGCTATAAGTATGTCCTACGTCTCTTTAAATTTACATTAAACTATTATATTTTACTTTAAAGATTATAATTTTACATTTCAAACAAATCGCAAAAGACTTAAAAAGACCTAAAAAGACTTAAAAAGAAGTCTTAAACTACTTAGATCCTTGTTACATTCTCATATGACATTTAATTTTCTTAGACACGCACTTTTATAGAAAAACAATATATGAAAAAAAGGACCAAACCGTTTTGGTTTTTTTTTTGGTTTGTATTTTTCATGTTTTACAAAACTCAAATTGCATTTATTAAATCTCAACTATAAATCCTTTTATTTATACTGCCTAGTTATATGAGGTTGTATTTGTATTTCCTCTTTATAGTGTTACCAACATTAACCTTCGCCAAACGAACAATAAAACAAGTGTTACACGCTTGTATCTACTGCCACTACACATGTATAGAAAATAATAATAATAAAAAACATCTAAGATTTTATGTACAAACCATGAAATAGAAACTCACATTTTACAACCTGACCCTTAATTTTATGCGAAATTAAAATACAAAAAACACTTTATCACCAAGGAGATGTATAAAGTCCGTGATATGGGTAGTGGGTGGGTGGAAATTGGGTGAAATAAAATCAAAGTCAAAATCTACATTTGTTTTGTAAAACGAAAGGGAAAATATATACTTATGTATGTATATAAATCTCATCAATAACATCTATTGTAATAACAAACGTACAAAAGTATTGAATTGAGGGAAAAAAACCTCAAATCTGAAAGGAAAAATCGAAGAAGTAGGAAAAATAAGCAGAAACACATTTCAGATTTCAAATCATTTTCATTTTCTACTACGACGCACTTTGCATAAAATGTAAGAATTAGTGTGACACATGCTGCTGATGCCTTAACCCTTAAATGCATATTGTTGCCAATTGTCTACATACCAGTTCCACTTAATTTTATACGAATAAAAGCTTGATACTAATTCAGATTCTCCTTCAGCAAAATCAAATGGAGTACGATAAGTTCCAGTTAAAGAAATTCTAAATCAAACTAAAGCTATAGGAAATATAATGAATAAAAATTAAATAAATATTTGATACTTTATAGAAAAATAAAAGTAAAATTCATGCATTTAAGGGTTAAGCTGTTGAAGGAAGTAGAAAAGGTAGAAAACAATAAGAAAGTATGGGATCGCCAAGGCCGACTTACAGATTGGAAGTATACTTATATGAATATCTGCTGGATAAAATCCAGTTCTTATTAAATTTAGGGTCAGAATTGTTAGTTTCATATATCAAAATTTTTAATTTTAGTTTTATTCATTTGTAGCTAGTCAAAAATAAGAGAAAAATCTGAAAAAAATTTATTGATTTAATCAATTTCGTAACTAATATAGATTTTGATTTTTTGCTTGGATATCCATTTTGTATTAAAGTAATGAAAATACAAGTTTTCGTGACTTCGTTTAGTTTTAAGGAAAAATATGTTCAAGGTTTTTTAAAATCTCTCAAATATCCTACGGTCACACAAAGTGGTTTCGTTAACAGAAGTGTTTTCAATTAAAAAAATTAAGCTTTTTGTATACAAAAACTTTTTCAATAAACAAACTTTTTCGTTAGCGATAATTTTTTTCCATTAATAAAACTCTTTTACTAAAAAATTCATCACTAAAAAAGCTTTTCTACTAGCAAAAAACTGTTTTCTATAAAAGCTTTTCCATTAAACTCTTTCACCAAAAAACTTTTTTACTAAAACAGCTTTTCCACTATTAAATAACATTTTTCGTTACAAATGCTCTTCCACTGAAAAACTATTTCCTATAAAAGCTTTTTTAACAAAAAAAGGCTTTTTGCCAAAATCTGAACATTTTTTTCTGAAAGTCAATATTTTGTATTTTTGGCCAAAATAGAACTAATTTTTTAAACCTTTTTGTTAAAGTTTATTGCATAAGAAGTGAGATCGTAAAATTCTTAACACACGTTTTTCATTAAAACTTTCAACCCAGTATTATTTGATTTTTTTTTTAATCAAGTTACCTTTGTAAAACATGTTTAATGTTAATTATGTTCGTTTGTTGTTAATCTGATTAAAATGAGTGACCAAAAAACAGTTCGTACTAAAATTATTAAATATTTTTAACAAAACCCAACTTGGCCAAGCATTCAAAGGTCTGCCGTCAAACTGTTTCCAATGTTATTAAACATTACCGGGAGAACATGTCCGTTGATAGAAGACCTGGTTCAGGTAGAAGGAATGGTCCACATGGTGTTTCTAAAGCTAAAAAAATAGAATGCATTTGCAAAAGAGCTCCCAACACATCCAGTAGGAAAGCAGCCCGGTTAGCTCAGTCCTCGGACTATTTGGTACGAAAAGTTAAAGCTAATGCAGGTTTAAAAACATACAAGGCTCAAAAAGTTCCTGACAGGAACGCTAAAAATTTAGAGGTCAAAAACAGAGTACGGAAATTGAAGTCAAGTTTTATAAAAAAAATATTATTGCTGCATAATGGATGACGAAACCTATGTTCTGGCAGATTTTTCGCAACTTCCTGGTCAAAAATTGTATGTTGCTGATGCTCGAGGGAATGGTGAAGAAAAGTTTAGGATCCAAAAGGAGACAACAAAAAGTTCTTGGTATGGCAAGCAATATGCAGTTGCGGCAACAGAAGTCAATCATTTGTTACAATGGGCTCTATAAATACCGAAATTTACATCAAGGAATGTTTAAAAAAGGCTGCTTCCATTCATAAGACTTCATAATGTGTGCACTTATTTTTGGCCTGACTTGGCACACTGTCACTATGGAAAACAAGCCCTTGAGTGGTACAAGAACAATAATTTGGTATTTGCACCAAGAGAGGCAAATCCTCTAAACTGCCTGTACCTAAGGCCAGGGTAGAGATATTGTGGCCTTGTTAAAATAGAATTGAAGAGCACAAAAAAGGTGTACAAAGTGTGGTAGATTTTAAACGGAGATGGATAACCTGTTCGAACAAAGTGATAAAAAGCACTATAAAAACGTTAATGGAAGGGTTTTCGAAAAAGGTAATAATTTCATCACTAGTGATTAGAACTATAAAAATATTATTTTTTTTTGTAAATTGTAATAATAATTTCAATCAAATAAAAAAAAAATCAAAACTGTAAGTTTAGTGGTTTCGTTTTTATTAACATATATGTATGTTAAGAATTTTTCGATCTCACTCCTTAGAATTAAGGCTTTAGGACATTTATAAACAAAATACTTTTCAAATGAGTTGCAACGCAATATACTCTAGGTCCAACACAGATTAAGAAATCATAATTTTTTATTATTGAATTTCAAAACTGTTAAACTTTTTCCAATTTTGAAATATATTTTCAAACGAAAATTTGTACACAGGATAAACAGAGAAAAATGATTCTACTGTAGTGACTGAATTTTATAATTGTGGCTACAAAATTTTGGAAGGGGTAACAAAAGTTTGGTTGCTTCAACCGAAATTCTTCTTTATCAACTGAATATCTGTTGATAGAACCGAAAAAATCTATGTGTCCAACCGAATCATTCGATTGACAACAAATTCGGTTGCTATCACGAATATGTTTTCTCTGTGTACTCATCATCTTTATGATTATAGTAACTAAATATATGTTTGTGGCAATCGTGTCCATGATGAATCATTCCATTATAGTATGTTGCGCTCAGATTATGGCAATAATATGAATAGTAACTATAATATATTAAGTTAAAGGCAATTATATGAATAATTATAGTGGCCATAATATTATTTAACAACTGTAACCATATTGAAATGTTTGTTGCGGTCATGTACAACCATATTTATTTCTGGCTGTAGGGACTTGGATTTAAGTAAGACAAACATTAGCTTAAATACATAATATCGCCCCATTGTGTGTAGGTAGTGTGTAGGTTACAACAAGAAACTCCTTTAAAAGGAATACTGATGAATAAGTCAATACGATGATGATGGTCTTTGCCACGCTTTCATGTCCTACAAACAAAAAGCAATGATTTAAAAGGATTGTGTACAACTAAACACACCTACATATCTACACACATGCATAAATACATGAATATGTATGAGAGTAGGTATGTTAGCAATATTTGTGTATATGTCATGTTTAATGTATAGGTAAATAAAATGCCAAACAAATACGACTTCATGGAGAAATGTAATAAAATGAATACAA
The DNA here is from genome assembly GCA_942486065.2 of Calliphora vomitoria. Taxonomy (NCBI): domain Eukaryota; kingdom Metazoa; phylum Arthropoda; class Insecta; order Diptera; family Calliphoridae; genus Calliphora; species Calliphora vomitoria. The sequence continues at coordinate 43,534,308 of OW818032.2, read as the reverse complement.
AACTGAATGTCAATACACTTGTTTGAGTAGTTAATATATGTACATCTGTATAGAGAAATATTTGTATGTGCTTATGTACATATATATATAGGGGCAAGTCTATAAAGGACCCCAACAACAAGAAATGCGAATAAGAAAGAGTTATTTACCAAGCACGGCCAGTTTTATAGTACGCAACTCAGCAAGGACCTTGTAGTAGCTGCTACAGCAAAAACAGTAGCTGCTACAAGTAGTTGTATTGATAGGACTAGTTGTGGCAGTGGTAACAACAAAAAAAGAAAAAGATATCATGTCTTGTATATGTGCTGCTTGTTATTTCGAACATTTTTAGAATTTAAATGAGTTTTAAAATGCTTTATTTTCTTTTTTGTTTTGCTTGCTGTTTGGGGTTGCTCTATTAAAAATGAAAAACAACTTCGATTTAAAAACATTTACAATACACTAAGACAACTTCCTGCCAAGGGGTCATGCACCATACCAACTCCCGCCCCATTGCACAGTGGGTTCAATTGTGTCCAAAAGTTCTGAAGAATTCAGAGAAACTGTAATTTTAATATAGTTTTATTTTTTTATAGATAAATAATCAAAAATACATTAATGGTTTATAAAAAAATGAGTTTTTTGTCTTATTTTTTTTTCGGTAACAATTTACTTCACTCACAATTTCCGGTGTAATTTTAAAACGAAAAGAGAAAAAATAATACATGATGTATCCCAGCAATAACTCTACTTTGCCAGCATGTAATATTTATTATTTGACTGAAGCACTAGTTATTTTTGTCGCGATTTGACAATATTCATGAGTCTCGCTTAGGTTAGGTTATCAGGCAGCCGTGCAAAACCTTTGTTTAGTACAGTTCACATGGGTCCAATTATCGTTTCGTTTGTGGTACCTGAAAAGAAGATGAAAACAGAGAGAAGAAAGAAATAGAAGTAGAAGAAAAGGGAATGTTATAGATTAAGTAGAAGTGAAATTACCTGCTTTCCCTAATAAAGGCGTCTATGCACCTTAGTTCCTTCATAGATAGCCCGGAGAGGTTACTAAAGGATCGCTCACCTAAAAGTCTGGCACGTAGATCTCCCAGTGCCGGCAAATTACAAAAGACGTGTGGGATAGTTTCTTCCTCTTTCTCATTCTAACAACTTCTGCAGAAGTCGTGATAAGGTAACATGGGAACCGAAAGTGCAATGGCCAGTGATCATTGCCACCATATTGCTGAGTCGTATTCGTTGTAGTCGAAGTAGATATGACGTATGTTTACACTCCAACGCAGGCCATATCATCCTCGTAATAGCACAGGTGGATTCAATACCCCACCTCGTTTAGGCAAGTTCGTCTCGATTACAAATGCACTTATATTCACTCCAAAAATATGTTGCTAAAGAAACAAGAAAAAATTCCTTTGAAAGTCAAGCTGATTACTTACTGCTTCATGTACGAGTTATTTTATCGTATAATATTGTTACGAATGTGCAATGACGATTTGAATTTAAAGGTCTGTAACGACTGCCTGCAGCATTCATCATGTTTGAAGGCACGTTCATCTGTAGCATGCGGTAATTGGCATTGTTTGTAAGTATGGCATGACTAAATGTTTGGGGTGCTGGCAATAACATCGAAGGCTCTGGAATGCGAATGTACTAGTATGTCCGTTAAGAGCATTGTAGAAGATTCCCGATAGATGGCGCGTGTGTAAATAGTGGCAGAGCTGGCAGTCGAGAGTGGAGTTGATCATAGGTGCTGTTAGAGTTAACATCAACTGTCTTGTACATTTAAGGTTGTACGTTATAGAGTGTGTGTGCATTTCTGCGAATTGATAAGCGTGTATAAACCTACAGAGTGAATATTTGAACTCTTGTTGGTGTACATTTAACAAATAAAGAGTTGTTACAAATTCTAAACTACTAAAACTACTTTTTATTTGCAATCAAAAGTATCCGGTTTATTTAAAGGAAATAAACCCCGTTTTTTAAAAGGTAAAAACGTAACAATATGAACAAAAAAATGAATGGCTCCGACGGCTTCTAAACCACTAAAGTCTTGTACAGTTATTATAATTATCTATTTAAATATTAATTTCTTAAATATATTTATTTTCTTACAAAATCTTTACTTTTCTGCTAAATAATAGATTATACAGTTTTAATATAAAAACCTTTTAGATTTCATTGCTATTTTATAAATTTACTCCAACTTAAAGTAAATTATTCAAAAACATTTTCCATTTCTATCGCCCAGCCAGCCAACCAGCTACTAAAACACCATCGTCATCACCTTGGCAAATTTAATATATAGTTTTTGCGTTGCTAGCCATAAAATATTTATAAGAATATAAACCAGGTTGTTATGACCCTTCTTTTATTTAAAATGGTTTTCATTTTGCTGCACTTAGTCTGTGTATTAATTTTTGCATTAATAGTGTAGTATTATGTGGTGTGTTTTATAGTCGCTTTCCTTTAAGGATTAATATGAATTATAATCTACATAATTTATAACCGTAATTCATAAAATTGCACTTAAACATAAGCACGGACATGCAGTTAGATGCTTGTAATAGAGATGAGCAAGTGAGTGGCATTTTATCTCATATATTCACTACAGAAAGTCTAATAGCAATGAAGTCATTATTTCATAACATCCAAATTGAAAGCATAACATAACCTTGCGTTGTATACCTTGATTATAATGCGTTCTTTTTTTATTATACTTCCTTTTTCACTTTTTTTGGAAGTTCTCTTTGCTAAATAGTAAATTACCTCACGCGCTCATCTCCAATTCGTTTCATAAAATACTCTTATAAACTTCTATAAACAAATTCTATGAATTGTTAAGACTCTTTTAAATATTTACTTAAAAGAATTATATTGTTTCTATTTGCAACTCCTCTATCTCTCTCTCTTTCAGCCACTTTCTTTGTAACAAGTCCTGTGAGTTTAACCTTTTTTTATGATGTTAAACCACATCGTATTAGTTTTTCTGCTTTCAACATAAAATATATTTGTGTTGTAGTCTCCAACACATTAAAAATTTAAAACTCTTCTACTAGAATAAAAGCAAACAACATATATATATATATATTTTTTTTTAATATTTGTGTTTTTCTTATTTTCTTTTTCTATATTTTATTGCAAATAGTTTAACGAAATAGAATCTGCTTTTTCATTTGAAAGTTTCAGTTGAATATTTTATTATATAAATAGCTTAAAGCTTTAAAATCAAAAAAGTTTCTCTTTTTGTTGCTCACAAAATTTTCTTTTAATGTTTTATGAGTTTTTGTTCTTTGTTTATATGTATATAAAAAAAACACAAAAAGTTTAAATTTGCTGCAGTTTTGTTTTTCCTGAGATTTGGTTTTGTGATTTGACTTCTGTTAAAGTTAATTATTGTTGAGTTTTCTTTTTCTTTATTTAACATAAGTATAACGACTTTTTGGGTTAAATAGCAATTTGCTTAAAAAAGTTTATAAGCAGGCTTTTGCTGGAAAATAAAGATTGTAATTATTTACATAAATTGCTGAGAATTGCCGTAGCCGGCTAGCAATGCCACTAATTTCATTCTGCTAGTGTTCAAAGCTATATTGTAAACATTTTAAAATTAATAATAATGTAAGAAATTAAAAAATATTTTTTTGTCTTTTCAGTAAAAAATTTTCTTCGAGTTCATTTCAATTCTCTAAACAATAGTGAAACAACAGGTAAGTTTTCAATATTTAACTTTTTCAATTAAATTACACCTTCCTGAAATAAAACTGTTCCACAAAAGGTGGAAATAACTCGAAACTGCAGGTACGATTGTAAAATGTTAGGCCATATTTCTGTTCAGTAAGCCAATATTATATAAAAAAGACGTTTTGCACGAGCAGAGCCCTTTTTTGGCAGTCAAATATGGTTATTAAGCAAAAATATTTTGTGTATGACTTAAAAATGTGAGATTTACACTAGATGGCGTATCTATATGTGTCATTTGGAAGGGTACATATCTGTCATTTATTTTCACTTATTTATTAATCATTATAGTGTAAACAAAAAAGTTAGTTTTTGCTTCGAAAATGTCGAATTTTGTACAAAAAAAGCGTCATATGCGGGAAGTTTTGCTTTATTTCTTTAATTTGTAAAAAAAAAAACGAGTTAGAGAGCTATATTCGGCTGTGCCGAATCTTATATACCCCTCACCAAATTATACTTTAAAATAAAATTAAAAAATTTTTTTTTTTCGAAATCGTTTTTTAAAAGTTTTTTCCAATTTAAAATTTTTTTTTTTTTTAAATTTATTAGTGAAACAAATTTATAGCAAAATATTCGGCCGGTTGTGGAAATTACGAACGGAATGACAAACTTATATATACCGAAGCTTATGGTGAATGTGTTTCATCGATTTCAACGTGTAATAGATGGTTTATGCGTTTCAGAAGTTGTAATTTTTACACGGAAGACAAGAATCGCCCAGGCCAACCAAAAAAAGTTTTAAGACCAAGAATTGGAGGCAGTACTCCATGAGGATTGTTTTAAAAATAAACAAGAGCTTGGAAAATCATTGGTAGCTACTCAAGCAGCCATTTCAAACGTTTGGGATCAGCTGGATTCATCCACAAGCAGGGAAATACGATTTTGCATGTCCGAAATTGATGAAATTTTGAACCTTTTTCGAAAACCCTTCCATTATGGTTTTTATAGTGCTTTATGTCACTTTGTCGAACAGGTTGTCCATCTCCGTTTAAAATCTACCACACTTTTGCAAACCTTTTTTGTGCTCTTCAATTTTCCTCAGAGCTCAGAGCCACTGGACTCAGCTCCAGGCAGTTTGGAGAATTTGCCTCTCTTGGTATAAATACCACATTATTGTTCTTTTACCACTCCAGATCTTTTTTACCGTAGTGACTGATGCCAAATCAGGCCAAAAATAAGTGCACACAATAAGAAGTCTTATGAATGGAAGCATCCTTTTTTGTAAACATTCCTTGATGTAAATTTCAATATTTATAGAGCTCTTTGTTACAAATGTTTGCCTTTTTTGCAGCAACTGCATATTGCTTACCATACCAAGAACTTTTTGGGAAATTTTGTCTGCTTTTGGGTCCTATTCTTCATTCCCTCGAGCATCTGCAACATAAAAAAATTTACCCAGAAGCTACGAAAAATTTTCCATACGTACATTTTGTCAACCATTATACAGCAGGTATATTTTTTGTATAAAATTTGACTTCAATTTCCGTGCTCTGTCTTTGGCATCTAAATTTTTAGCAGAAATCCTCTCAGGAACTTTTTGAGCCTTGTATGCTTTTAAACCTTCATTGGCTTTAACTTTTCGTACCAAATAGTCCGAGTACTGACCTAACCGGGGTTTTCACTACCGGATGTGATGGGAACTCTTTTGAAAATGCTTTCTATTTTTTTTTTTGCTCTAGAAACATCATGTGGATCATTCCTTCTACCTGAACCAGGTTTTATATCAACGGACAAGTTCTCCCGGTACTGTTTAATAACATTGAAAAAAGTTTGATAGCTGATCTTTGATTGTTTGGCCAACCTTTTGTATGACCAAGTTGGGTTTTGTTGAAAATATTTAATAATTTTAGTACGCACTTTTTTCTGGTCACTCATTTGAATCAGATTAACAACAAATGAACATAATTGACATTAAACATAATAACTGACATGCTTTACAAAGGTAACTTGATAAAAAAAAAAAATATCAAATAATACTTGTGTTAAAAGTTTTAACGAAAAACGTGAATCTCAGTCCTTGTTTTATTTTAGAGTATGCAAATCTTCACACTTATCCTGAATAAGGGACTTTTACTCTATAGAGATATAGCCTTTTTATAAGACTTAACAGGGAAGTAAAATCTTCCCTGTAGAGTCTTATAAATTTGCTTCTTACATGCGCCCTTAAAACCCTATAAAACTTTGTGTAACAACATTTCTTCATTATAAATAGGATGGTAATTCTAGTTGTTATTTTGGTTTTGAAAATGCCTGAGTGATTGAGAGGTTTTATAATAATTATAATGATATGTCTTTATATAACTAACATATTCTATAACCTTTGTAAGCTGAATTTTTAATCATATAATCCCAATTAATTATACTAATATCAAATTGCTCTAATAAACTTAAAAAGATACTTATGCTCTCTTAAGCAATGAAACGACCTTGATAAACATATTAATTAATCAGTTTTATATGAACACAAAAACCCCAAACCCTCTAACACAATTGGAGTATGTGTGTATGTACTAAGCAGTAATGTAAATATGAATCTTAATTTATTAAATAACAACTAATCTGTCAATTAGTTTATGAAACCAACAAACGGAAATAGTCAACAACTTAAAATATGATAAAATCATGTTGCAATATTTATAAATGTAAATGGTTCTTGTTTATATATGTATATGTAAGTGCTGCTATATTAGTATGAATTGCAATATAAATTATTTACAAGGCATGACATTGCATGCCAAACCAAGCTAAAGCATCAGCATAGAGAGGAGAGTGAGGGAATAAAGAAATACATGTAAAGCAAGCAATTTGGTTAAAAGGAAAATTGTATTTAATTGTAATTGCATCTGGCAAACAAATTCACTTTCATCAGCAACATCGTCATCATCAACAACTGCCACCAATAAAGCTTTTCTGTTTTATTTTTTTTTTTCAATATTGCTTCCCTTTTCATCCCTTTTAGATATAGTTTTTCAATAATACTGTGTTCACAATTTTTCGTGTCCTTCCGCCTGCTCTAACAAATGCCTTAAAATAAAATAAAAGCGCCAGAGAAAATTTTTACAATTACAGCTGTTTTCAAAAATTCGAACTGTTAGTGCAGTATTGAATTACTTTCATTCAAAACTAAAGCAGAAAAAGAAAACAAAAGAAACTATGAACTTTGTTTTTCTCACAATAAGTTTTCTATTTTTCGTTTTATATTTCTTTTATTTGAAAGTAGAAATTTGTATAAAAGTTATATTTTTTTTTATAGGTTTTTCTGTTTTTTTTCTGTTTGTTTTCTATTTACTTTTAAATTTTGTTAAGTATTGCAAGTTTATACTCAATTTCTTTTTAACAATATTATTTTGGAGAAATAAATAATTCCATAAAAAGTATTTTTTATTGCTTTACTAAAAAGACTAAAGTGAATTTTGAATTTTTTAAATCTAGAAACTTTTTATTTACAGTTTAATTTAATTGCCTCACAACGTTATTTGACTTATCACATTAATAATTTCAAGATTTGTTGTATTATTATTTTTTAAAATATAACAATATATTTATAATTCTCACATGATTTTATTACTCTGTGTCTGTGATTATTATAACTTTATCATTATCGAATGTTTTTGTGTTTATGTATGTGTTAGTAATTTGAAATATTTGATTTCCGTTTCCTTAAATGTGTTTTTTTTCTTTTCTTTTTTGTTTTGCTGTTGTTGATGTAAAATATAATCATTACTCATTTCAAATGAGAATCTATTTGTTTTTGCTGTCTTAGTTTTTCCGTTAGTTTTCCAACTATTACTTGCTCATATGACAGGCATTGTGAGTAAATGTTGTGAGCGTGTGTGAAATTTTATTAACTTTGCTGTTGTGCATTAAGTAGCAAGGAGCAGTGTTAGTGTGTTGTAAGTGTGTTTGAAGGAGTGTCATTAAATGCTTTGGGAAATTTTCCCATTCAATAAGCTTTGTTTCCGTTATGGTTTTTATTATTGTTACTGTTGATTTTTCTTCTTTTTTTTGGGTAATGATTAATGACATCATTGAAATCATAAATGAGTATTATTTTATATCATTTTTATCATTAAGGTTTGTGTATGTGCAGGCTCTATTAAGGACTGAGATCAATAGAACTCATGTAAGTTATTATTTTGTGAAAATTAATTACAAATAACCAATTAAAACTAAGTCTATTCTTTGATATAACGCTCTGCATGAAGATTTTCCGCATTAAAAAAATATTATCAAGAATGCGACATTCTTATGCAGTTGAATTCAAATAAATAAATCCTAACTGTTTGTATTCTTGTTTAAATTTTTCGATAGCAGTAACAGTTTTGTTGATTCTAATATAAAAAACAAACTAGGGATCAAGAACGCCACAAACCAACAATAAGAACATAAATTTTAAAGCATTTGTTTTAAATAAAATATAATAAAGAGGCTTTCTGTTAATAGCTGTCATGTTAAATATATACATTCGTATTTTTTGTTTGACAGCTTTTTGTATGAATTAACACGCGATATATTTTCCCGTCAAGTTTGAAATAAGTGCAAGTTTAAATAATTTCAACTCAACATGGCAATAACTAGCAAAAGCTTCGTATATATTACTTATTGATTCAACATATCGTTACCTAAAACGCAAAACGTAATAACTGACAACAAATTAAAAATCGACTTTTTCATAAATTCCAATGTACACCATCACAAAAAAAATCTGACTTTTACGACCAAAAATAGCGACTTTTTTGACAAAATTAAGAAGCCCTAACTACAACACCGGTTTCATGTAAAGCGCAAAAAGACCTAGCTACTTGCTTGTTTATACACACTTGACATATAAAATTTAAATTATTATAAATAATCTTTGTATTTCGAAAATGTGTATAAAATTATTGAGTAGAAGAAATAAATTCTGCAATTTAAACAATTATATAAGGAAATTTAAATATTTCACTCAATGCATGATATAGCTGAATACAAAAGTAAGCAGAGAGAATTGGAGAATATGTAGTCAACAAAACCGCATGAAAGCTAAGAAATACCTTGGATTTTCTAGGGGAAATGTAACTGACCGTAAGCCTAGAAAAATTAAAGACACATGTAAGTCAATGTTTTGTGAAAAAAGTTCACCGAAGATATTCGTAAGAAATTTCCAACACTTTCCGAGTCTCTTGTATCTTAAGAGAGACAACGTATAACAGTTGAAAACTCAAAACGCTTTTCCACAAAATACTATTTTTTAAAGCACGACTCAAATGTATCCAAGTGTGTACCAATGTGTCCCCATTTTGTGGATTCACAATCATTCATTATCAAATGCATCTAATTAAGTTACCATAATTATACTTTTTTAGGTACTATTAGAAGGAAAATAAGTAGTAGCAGTAATCTCCTCTATACATGATTCTTATTTCACTCATATATTATGTGGGTAGGAAAAATAAAGTGTTTGAAAAATGAATATGTTTGAAACTAAATTCAAATTGGATCAATAATTTTGAATATAATACTTTTACCCATTTCTTCCCTTTTGGTACTTTTTTCCCTCATTAATGTAGACAATTTTACTTTATTACTTAACAATATATTTACATGTATATGTCTATAAATTAAAAACATTGTTTATGAAATAGTACCAACAACTGACAAATGTTTACACCTTAAAGTTTCGAATTTCTATAAAGTACCTATTTGTTAAGTTTATTTTGATACATTACGAAAATGATTTAAAATTGGATTCTATGTTTATTTGTTTATAAAATACATACAGATTTTAGCTTTAATGCTGTTAAATATAAAAATAATATAAAAGAACCATCAGAAGAAAATAATTAGCAATTTCCCGATTTCCTCCTTGAACATCCTTAGTAGTATGGAAGTGGGGAGGCAGATGAAAATTTGCCTCCCCATTTGTTTTCAGTGAAGAAGAAAATATTTTTTTGAAATTGTTTGGGAAGAAAATATTTTTTGTAAAATTGCAAACTTGCAGAATGGGAAGAAAATATTTTTTTGAAATTGTGGGGAAGAAAATATTTTTTTGTAAAATTGCAAACTTGCAGAATGGGAATAAATTATTTTTAGTGAAAATTGACACCAATATATTTATTTTGTATAATACATATGTATGTATGTAGTTATGTTAAAAGTCCATACAAAAAAATGTTTAACATGGAGACAATTTTTATTTCTGCACTTTTAATTTTGATGAAATTAGAACCTGATGACTTGCATTAATAGCATTTGAGTATTTTTGGTTTGTTTATATAAAAAAGTAACCTTGAGTAAGGTTTTTGGCATTAATGAAGATATACATTATGTTGTTGAGTATGGTCATGATTAATTTTAAATATTTTAATAGTAAATTAATGGGAGTATTTTTTTATTCATATTAAACATTTTCATATCTAGAATACTTTAAAAATTGGTATATATTGAGCCATATATGTATTTACATAACGAATGTAAATTAAGATTTTCTCAATTTGAAATATTAAAGAGAAATTACTAATTCTTTGGAGATGAATTGGATTAGATATAAATATAAATGATGGAAGTAAAATTATTTTAATTGACTAATAAGACTTTTAAAAGGTGGAACAAAAATGGAATCTAGTAAAATTACAAATTCTTATATTGTTGCGGCTTTCAATAAATTAAAAGCAAGACCATATCTAGCATCAAAAGATTTACTAACATCAAAGCCATATAAGGTATTAAATATTTTCCGCCATAAGAATAAATATGGAAATGTGGTGATGGCAGAGCTTGATGAGGGGATGTTTTATCTTCCCAAACGATATAATAATTTGGAAGATAAAGTAATAGATGAATTTAAAAAGAATCTATTTACTTTAACGAGAAAGTTAGAAAATGGTTTATATGTTTTGGAATTGGAAGAGCTAATCAGTGAAAATCCCACTGGAGAAGACGAACTGGGAGAATTTTTCATACCAAATTCTCAATCATTTTTCGGTTGGGAAAATAGAAAAATTTCAAGAAATTCTTAATAAGGATAATTGGTTTATTAGTATATAAGTATCAACGTTTCTTAAAAATAAATTAATTCTAAAAATAAAGCTTTATAATAAAGATGTCACATATAAAAATTCAACAATTTCTTCAAGATTTTGATGGTTTAATTTTTGTCGATCATCAACAAATATTGGAACAGTATTTGGCACTTATTAATAAAAATGGAAATGAAGAACCTATACCATCTAAATATGGATTACACTTCAAAAATTGTTCATGGTCGAATGATAACACAAACGTTGGTCCTGACACTTGCAGTTGTAGAAAACATAAACTACTTATAAGCAAAATAGATGATATTATAAGAAGATATTATTTATTATCTAAACGTCTAAAATAAGTTAATGTAGAAAATATTTTTAATATCAAATATGTTAATTTTAAAGCAAAAATATATTAAAAAATTATAAATAATAAACATAAACAATTTTTGTTTTTTTGTTAATAATAATTTCCTACAATTTTAAATTTGGATAGGGTCTTGTAAATTTTGAATTTAAAAAATAATTTTAGTAAATAAAAGACAGTCTATCAAGAAAAACATATTCAGAATTATGGATACATCCAACAACTTTAAAATTGGATCAAATTATACTTCAAACAAGGACCAAATTGAAATTCAAGAAATTTTAATACTGCCACCTATAGACATTCCACTATTCCTTGCATTGCATGACGGCCAGGATAACATTTTATTGGAAGTTTTACTAAATGTGGAAAAAGAACTTGAAATAAAAACAAAATAATATATATTTTTCTTTCTTTTTATTTTTTATAAAACAAATAAAAATATTTATATAAATTTAAAACTAACATATCATTTTCATGTAAATTAAAATAATTAAAAATATTTAAAATTTTATTAAAAGTTAAATTTTTACATCTTAAATAAATAAAAATACAACAATAAACACCACAAAACATTGAAGTTTCACTTTGAATTCGCATATTATTGTAGACAAATGTTTTAGAATTTCGATTTAAAAATGAAATAAATGGTTTAATTGGAGGTTGACCTGCAGAACAAAAATATTCTGCTGGTTTATTTTCAGGAAAGTAAATGTCATCTGCATAACTCAAAACTACTTTATACAACTTCTGTGTATACAGCTGGTGAAACTTTGATCTAAATGTATTCATTGAATCATAAATAATCTTTTTTTCAAATAATGTTTTTTTATAATCTACAATTGACAAATTTTCCATACAAGACTTTTTTACTCCTTTAGATTTTTTCACCTCTTTTATGCCAACTGTTTTATATGAATACATTTTAGACCGAAGTCCCACAAACTCTTTCATAATTTTTCCACTATTCTCATCTTTCATCATACCAAGGACTTTTTTATTTAATAGAGGAATGTTAAATATGTTATCAGGTTGATACTCAGATGTATCAAACTTTAATGGAATGTCTTCACGGATATCACTATAGAAATCCTCCGTCTTTATGGAGTATATGAATGAGTCCGTGTCCATATAATTCAGAGTTATATTTTTTTGGAATTTTGGTATCATATACTGATAATGGAAATCGTACATTTTCCATTTTGAGAGTTCCAACACAACAAAGCCTAAATAAATAGGTTTATTATATGTTATTTGCATAATTTTGAGTTGGACTGCAAACATATTATCAGAAAATTGGCATATGCTTGAAAAATTTGGCTTTGAAATTAGTGCTCTAGCTCCTAGTTCCGCCTGGTTGTTTCCCAGTCGGTTACAATTTTTACATCTTTCCGTTTGTGTACATTCTCCATGGTTTTTCCATAAACGGAATTATTTAATAATTTGAAAAAATCTTTTTCAAAAGAATTTTTGGCCAATGTTCTATGGTGAGTATTAAGGTCTATGTACTCTTTTAGCCATGGGGATTGTCTAAATTTTAAAGCTCTATGAATTTTTTTTAATATTAATCCATTCCTTAAACATTGTTTTAGAACTCTATAATGAATTGGATATTTTGTTTTATATGTTAAGTCTGCTATAAGCTTCTTACATTTAGAATTACCAACAATTTTGTTTTCTGCACAAAATGGAAGATCGTTGTGGGTTTCATGTAACTTTTGAGGATACTCTAAGTCTACCTCCAGGATATATCCAATATCGGAAGTATCTGAAATATTATTCAAATCAAGATATTTTAGCGTGTCCTCATCGTATACCCATTCAAATTCTCCGTATGGGAGATATTCAGACATTGCCCAACCGTAAAGGTTATTAGCATCTAGGTACATTAAGAATTCCGAGGGTTTGGTTTGATCAAAATCGTCCAAGTATTTATTATTTGCCTTGGAATATCGTTTAGAGCATTGGACTAGACCACCTCTGATACCATCTTGTATAAAGTTATACATATTAATATCATTGAATAACTCTAACTCTATTTTCGTGGTCCTAAGCATGGCATCCCACGATAATCCTGGAGCTGTATAGTACTGACATGGATCCAGTTTATAAATACTTTTACAAATTCTTCTAAAATTTTGAAAAATGTCTGTTAGAAGGAGAACATCTGTTTTTAAATATAATTTTGTGTAATCCAACATATTCTTACATTTGAAGGTTTCCCACACAGTTTGAGCATGCTCATAATCTTCATTTGTACATTCCGAATTACTTAAAATATTATAAAATTTATCTTTAGTGGGAAGACTTTGTTCACTAAAACGATTCATTGAATCAATGTAAGAGTATGGAAACACACCTTTTCTTTTAAGTAGATTAAACTCTTGCGTTGTTGTGAAAACTTTTTTTAAAATATGAAAGTCATCATCATTTAAATTATTAGCGAGAGATTCTAAAATCGAGGCCATAAATCTACAAGAGTCTAGAAATCGAATTTCAAAAGACTCCTTTTCTCCAATTGGTATAAACTTTGATAGTGATATATATAATTCTTTGTTGAGGGGAATTACTTTAATATCACCATTAAAGTTTGAGAGTTCTTTCATGAATAAGTGACAGTCATAAGAAGAAAAATTATGAAAGAGTACCGGTATAAATTTAGCTGTTCTATAAAGAAGATTACAAGAGTTATGGGCTGCGCCTCTATATTTACCAGTAAAATGACAATGGTCTCGTACTTTGTCAGTTCCTAAGTTTTTCTCACAAATATGACAATTTGTTGAGGAGTCATATAAATGTTGTTCGTCACTGGAAAGTGTTGTCATAGGTGTGTCTTTAGCTAAATAATTTGTATAAATTTCTGTAGTATCGTTAATTAAATTATCAATAAATATAGTAGGAGCATCATCTCCAAAATAAATATTAAACTTATCTAAACTATCGTCAAAACTACATTTAATATAATAGCTAAACGCACACGCTATATGTTTTTGAAAATTATTAGTTTCGGAATTTTCAATTTTCTCCAAGTAAGCTTCAAAGTCAGCATAAATAACAAAAGGAACATCCAACTGTTTATGATGATTTTTAAAGCGTAATATATTATCATCTACATTAGGCATCTTTGTAACTACTTTCTTGCAATTATTCTCGTGATCCCTTATTATTTTTTCAGTTTGAGAGTATTGAAGACATGCGTTGCAAAGGTATATTCGTCCCTTATGCGAAGTTATGCTACTTCTTACTAATCTAAAATATTTATATAATAAAATTATATTAATATATTGTATGAAAATTGTATGAGCATTATTATTATTTAAATTACCTTGAAATATCTGTTATTAATACATAGTGGAACCATTCTTCATCACTCAAAAGAAGGAGATTTATATGGTGTTCTTTCACTCCGTTTGTAAGATAATATGGCCCCACAATGTTATTCCCTTCACAACCAAACACATTAATACTAATGTTGGTGTTGTTTTTTTCAAATTTGCTAATATCCTTTAATTTTAAAGGAAATTCCAGTCCTTCAAAATTAATTAATTGATCTTCTACTTGTATGCAGTTTTCAGCTATATTAATATTATTTATTATATTCAGCTTGTTTCTTGAAAATGAAGCAATAACGCTCCATTTAAAGCAGTAATCATCATCATTTAAAATATTGAAGCATGCTTGTTTTTTAATTAACCATTGAGGTAATGGGATGTATTTTGATCCTCGTATAAAAGAAGCCATATTAATGTTTATTTCAAGCTTCTTTATCCGAATAAGTGACCATCCACTATCCCTTTCTTGAAATTCACTCATTTTGTTGATTATTTTATCATAATGTAATTTAAGAGATTCCTTAACATGGTCACTCAGTGTGAATAGAGACATTTTGGAGCGGTGGGTGATGGAGGTTAATTCTATATCTTCATCTCTTATTTTTATGTACTCGCATTGAAGCTCCATATTATACTTGAATGTAGTATAATTTTTTATAGAATTATTAATAATACATTCTAACCCTCCATTTACTATTTCGAAAAACTCTTTCGGCTGTAGTATATCCTCCTGTTTGTTTTCATAGAAGTATGTCTCTATTCTTCCTTTGAATGCTCTTCTACACTTAAAGTTTTTTAAATTGTTAAAATTATTATTATTGTTATTTATGTTGGATACACTAGCGTGAGATCTCTCATGCTCTTGCAAATGGTTTCTGTTAGAAAACCATTTTCCACATTCAATACAATGAAGGACTTCATGTATTTTCAACATTTCTTTTTCAGCAAACACAGATTTACAAAACTTGCACTTGAACATAATTTCCTTTTAGTTTTTAATAATGCTTGTGTACACTTTAAAATCAGTCTTTGGACTAATGAAAAATATATTTAAATATTTACCAAATGTGTTCACATATATACTTTTTTCCTTAACGGAAATATTAAATTGCTTTGTTAACATTTTTTAATTTACCAGGAATTATTTTATCATACCATGATTAACCCATTTGTTTTCCCATTGTAATTGCTTGGGTATTGCTTGTACAATTTTCACTACCTTCATTTGAAAAATAGTATTGCAATTATTTTTAAATTTTGTTGGGCGTCGAATGGGTTAAATTAAATTAAAGTTAAACTTCCGTTCTCATAGATCCTTTTTCAAAATATTAAACAGTTTTGAGGTATAATTATTAGTATTTTACAAATTAATTTTTAATATAAAAATGAATTCAAACATGTTCATTTGCGAATTTTGCGTTAATATTACCTTTGCTAATAAAGCAAATAAAAAAATACATTTTTTGAATAAACACAATTTTGAGTATAGAAAATCAAAATCCTACAACGAGGTGAAATCTGCTTCAACAGACACAACAGCAATACGAGTCAATGACGAGTCAATGACAATGGAGGAGGAGGATCAATTTGTCACAACAGAGACAACAACAGCAACACGAGTCAATGATGACATAATAAAGATGTTTATGGAGGAGGATCAATTTGCCACAACAGAGACAACAACAACAACACGAGTTAATGATGACTTAATAAAGATGTTTATGGAGGAGGAGGAGGATCAATTTGCTACAACAGAGACAACAACAGCAACACAAGTCAATGATGACATAATAAAGATGTTTATGGAGGAGGACGATAAATTCCTGCTGGAATTATCTTTTTAATTTTTTTATAATATAAATATATTTATAAATAAAACTATTTTCTTCAAATGATTAAATAAGTTTTTTATTTAATTTTTAAAAAAAGTTAGCTATAATATAATTCAAATATTGCAGGACCATTTGTTGATTCACGTCCTTTATAAGTAATTGTCCACTTTTTATCGCTCATTTTGCTTAAATATGGATCCTCTTTATTTAAAAATTTGGTAATTCTTCGTGGAAGATAAAACCACTTATTGTTTTCTAAGTATGCAATTACTTTTGATCCATATTGAGTTTCTTTCCATTCAAAACTCAATACTTTATAAGGCTGTTCTATCGGAATATCATCAATTCTTATATATTCTGCCTTAATACCCAGAGCCAATTTTATAATTTGTTCATATATCTGAAAAGTTAAAAAATAATTTATAAAAAACCAAAAAATTAAAAAAAAAATATATTGATAGCTTACCATTCTGTTAACTATACTTCGAAGTTATCCTCAGACCAATGATAACAAATTTTCTCTGATACCTCTTTTTATACAAATTAAAAATAAAAAATGCTTTGTCTTTCCAATTCATCTCCAAAGAATTAGTAATTTCTCTTTAATATTTCAAATTGAGAAAATCTTAATTTACATTCGTTATGTAAATACATATATGGCTCAATATATACCAATTTTTAAAGTATTCTAGATATGAAAATGTTTAATATGAATAAAAAAATACTCCCATTAATTTACTATTAAAATATTTAAAATTAATCATGACCATACTCAACAACATAATGTATATCTTCATTAATGCCAAAAACCTTACTCAAGGTTACTTTTTTATATAAACAAACCAAAAATACTCAAATGCTATTAATGCAAGTCATCAGGTTCTAATTTCATCAAAATTAAAAGTGCAGAAATAAAAATTGTCTCCATGTTAAACATTTTTTTGTATGGACTTTTAACATAACTACATACATACATATGTATTATACAAAATAAATATATTGGTGTCAATTTTCACTAAAAATAATTTATTCCCATTCTGCAAGTTTGCAATTTTACAAAAAAATATTTTCTTCCCCACAATTTCAAAAAAATATTTTCTTCCCATTCTGCAAGTTTGCAATTTTACAAAAAATATTTTCTTCCCAAACAATTTCAAAAAAATATTTTCTTCTTCACTGAAAACAAATGGGGAGGCAAATTTTCATCTGCCTCCCCACTTCCATACTACTATCCTTCAAGAGTACTTAAAATGTTAAAACGTACCAAACTGTTCACCCATATATGGCCCTTTATGCATCTTCGTATTCGAGTTCCATATAACACCAGGGCGTCGATTCTGGCTTTGTGAAAAGGTGAAGGGAAATTTTTTTTCATATTTTCATAGAGTTTGATTCTCGTTTAGTGAAAAAATAATAAATTAAAATGTTTTCATATGAAAAGATCAAGTGGAATAAAAAATCATTTAAAGAACGGGAATCGCAATTTTTGTAATTGTGAAATGATAATATGAAAAGTTCTTATGAAAGGAAAATGAAAAGTTCTTTTTTCATGAACAAAAGAACCAATGTTTTAAATTTAATCAAAATTGGATTAATAATATTGAATATAATGCTTTTCTGTTTTTTCCCCTTTTTGGTACGAGTACTTTTAATATAACTTTAACTTTAATACATAATAATATATTTATTAGAGCTGTAAATGAATCATTCATTTTTGAATTAATTCGCGAATCATTCACACCATAAAATGAATTGAATGAAATTTGAGTCAATTCAAATGAGTTTGGTAAAAATGAATTGCAATTCATTTTCAATTCATTTGAATTGAATTGACTCATTTGAATCGAACTCATTTGAATCGATTTTGTAAGTAAATCTGCAGTAAGCATCACTTTTGTTTTGTTATTCAACTAATTTTGTATGTAAAAGACAGCTTTGTATATCACAAAGACAAAAAATTCTTAGATTTAAACTTTAGCAATAATTCTTTGTTTAAATAATATCATATTTGTATATTGTGGATAATTTCGTTATTGAAAATTTTTCAATCGAATTTTTATCACCCCTATGGGCAAAACATGTGAAATTTATGTTCCCATGAAATATCCATTTCCCTCGAAGGGGAATTTGCTATCGTGATATTCCCTTAAACTTTTCATTCACAATAGTTAACTTTGTTCGTAACAGATGTTTATTGTTTACAAAATTCCATCTAAAAATTTCCCATGTAGGGTAATTTTTCACGTGCACAAAGTTGATGAACGAAAAATGGGAAAAAGGAACACATTTCATGTGAAATATTGATTCGCGATTGGGGTACATGTCTTTGAGTCGGCAGATGGCTTTGATTAAAGTTTATTGTTTGTGATTAAGAGTCAATATTTTGTTTCAAATTTCTTATGATTGATATAAAAATACAATATTCTTTTGTTCTTCTTGAAGAAACAAACACCAAACATCATGTTTCTTTGATCAGGCTTTGTAATTTTGGTAGGAGAAATTTTTCATTCCCCCTAGAGATCTGTTCTTAAATTTGATTGATTGCAAGTCATTTTTGATTTCATTCATTTGAATTGCTAATTATTTTTTCTAATTCATTTGAATTAATTCAAATTCAATTCAATTCAAATGAATTATAAATAAATTGCAACTCATTTTTACAAATTCATTTGAATTGGAAATTAATTGAATTTCTGCCTAATTCGTTTGAATCGATTCAAATTTCATTCAATTCATTTTTGTTGAAAAATTAATTAATTCAAAATTTAGCTAATTCATAATGAATTAAAATCAAAATCAAAAAAAGAATGATTAATTTACAGTTCTGATATTTATACGTTAATGTATAGAAAAATTTAGTTTTATGCAAAAAGTACCAAGAATTAGTAAATTTTTGTACTCCTTAAAAGTTTTAATTTCCAAAACGTAAAGATACATATTTGTTATTTTTTAAAAGTAAGGAATATGATTTAAAATTTATTTCTAAGTTCATTGTTTAGATATATATGGGGTCATAAAAGTACCAAAAATTTTCTACTTAAAAAAAATTTCGAAAAAGTACCAAACCAATTTTTAAAAAAGGGATGGAGATGTATGGATGCGAGGTTGGTAACCGCTGAATTATATAAATATAAATAAGTCAAAAATCGTGGTGGTCGTGATTTTTTGCTTATATCTCAGCCATTTGTGGATTGATTTTCTCAAATTTAAATAGCAACCTAAGCAGGACTGTAACGGATATATTGATGTATCAATCATGTATGTAACGGTAGAAATTATTCAGGTTTATTGCTTTATGGAAAAGCCACATATAATAGCAACAAAATGAGATATCGATCATAAAAATCTATTGATTCTTTCCGAATTTATTCACAATTAAATGAATTCGTTCATTTACACATAATTTTAGTTTTTTCAATTGATTGAATTTTGAAAACGTTTTCCCCATGCTATGTACAAATTTTCATATATATATTGTATATATAATAAATTAAAGCAAAAAATATATTTTTTACATGAAAATATCAATTTTTTTGTTTTAAAAAAATCATTAAAAATCGAAAACGACAAAAATTGTTCAGATTTATCGCAAAGTAACATGTAATAGGAACAAAATCATAAAAATCTATGGATTCTTTTCGAATTTATTCACAATTAAGTGAATTCGCTCATTTTCAAAAAATACTAACTAAAAATTAACTAATGACTACCCTGCTACCCTACTTTTATCACAAAACTGATGTGTATAACACTGTGCCGACTATGCCTTTGTATAACCTATTACTTGTTTGACTTGCTCATAGTCCTTAATATATGTTTTATATTATTCTAGTTAGTTACGGTATTTAGTATATAAAACTTTTATGATTTATAAGTAGTTATGTGAATGTAAGTATATACAGAAAATAAGAAAAATTATGGCAAAAATAAATTAACTATTTGAGGAGTGACCTAAAAAATGATACATTTTATTGTGGATTACAAAGATAAATTTTCCAAAAACATACACATGAACAAGCTAAATTTTGAAGGTCATAATAAGGAAATTATTATGTTTAGCACATGTCTATTTTCACAACATTTCTTAACAGTTTCCATTTAAAAGCCGGAAACAAACAAAAATATTTGATTGAAATTTCACAATTCTATTGGAATTTAGAAATACGTACCTTAAAATTGCTTGCCTTTATACCCTTTAACATGTTGTCACAATAATAAAACTCTTACCAAAAACTGTATCCTTTTTTATATCAATTGATGACATGTCTCTTTCAATTTCTATTCATTATACTTTTTGGTTAATTATGTTTATGTTGCAAATCTCCATATAGATGTTATTCCAACTTGAACTTATTGTTCGAATCTGAGTAACATGCTCAACCATCAACTTTGAATTGAATCTCTTTCAAAGCCACAAATTAGGAAATACATTTTCTAACTCTCTCTACCACCTCTCCTCATCTGCACATACAAAAAAAAAAAAAAAAAATAAACATTATGTAAATATATGGAAATGTAAATGTAAGTTTACATTTACAAATTAAATGTTTATTTGTATGTCTGGCTCAATGTAAACGTACGTAGGAGAGTAAGTTTGTACCAGTATTTGTTTGTAGAATATTGTAGGTGACAAAGTGTATCATTGGTTGACTTAACAATTTAACCAAATCGTTAAAGTTGACTGTATGATACAGAATTGTCTAACTGACCGTCCGTCCGTCTGTTTGTTTGTATGGCTGTCTGTCTGTATATCCCCAACATTTGACAGTTTATTGTAAGTAGTTGTAAGCAGATAACATTTGATTTGTATTGATTTGCCTTAAATCTCTGCTTTCGTCATGTGTGTGTTTTTATATTTTACCAAGGAGCATACATAGAATTTATTTTGCTAACTTGCTTTTAACTTGAAAATTGAAATGTTATTTCGGTTGTAATGAGCAAAAAAACAAATAAAGGATTTTTGTAAGGCGGTTAATTGAAAGGAAACTAAAATAAGTTGAAAATATATTTCAATGAACAAATTCTGTATGGATTTCATGGTCCTTCGGATGCCAATATTGTGGTTATTTATTTTAAATTAATTTTTGATGCATGTTTAAGGTTTTTAATCTAAATATAAGAAACAAAGTAAAGTAATAAGAAATTTATAGCAAAAAATAATACATTGAAGGATAAAGTGTAAATTTTTTTAAAAACTAATTTATTTTAAACATTCTTTACAAATGTTAATGAACATGTAACTTCCTTTCGATCTTATAATTTTTAAAACGAAATAGATTTATTATACAAACGTGCTCAGCAATCTTCAGTTGTCCCAGTAAGTAAACTTCTTCTTAGAACATATAAAGACTTCAAAATAAATTCCGAATTATATTTCTCAACACTGGTAAGTTAAGCAGAAGATTTTTAGACTTTTCAAATAAAAATCGATATTTGGTGGGAAATATCAGTGATCACAGATAATTGTCGTTTTTCCTCTAGAACCTCTTATTAACGATATATGAGTGGTTTTACATTTTTCATATAAAAATCGATATTTGGTGGGAAATATGAGTGATCACAGATTATCGTCCTTTTGACTCTAGGACCTCTTATTAACGATATATGAGTCATTTTAGTTTTTCATGGTGGGAAATATGAGTGATCACAGATAATTGTCCTTTTGACTCTAGGACGTCTTATTATCGATGTATGAGTGATTTTACATTTTTCATATAAAAATCGATATTTGGTGGGAAATACGCGTGATCATAGATAATTGTCCTTTTGACTCTATGACGTCTTATTATCGATATATGAGTGATTTTACATTTTGGGTGATCGCAGATAATTGTCCTTTTTGCTCTAGGATGTCTTATTATCGATATATGAGTGATTTTGAATTTTTCATATAAAATTCGATATTTGGTTGTAAATATGAGTGATTTTAAATTTTTCATATAAAAATCGATATTTGGTGGGAATTTTGAGTGATCACAGATAATTGTCCTTTTTGCTCTAGGACGTCTTATTATCGATATATGAGTGATTTTACATTTTTCATATAAAAATCGATATTTGGTTGGAAATTTGAGTGATCACAGATAATTATCATTTTTGCTCTAGGACGTCTTATTATCGATATATGAGTGATTTTACATTTTTCATATGAAAATCGATATTTGGTGGGAAATATGAGTGATCACAGATAATTGTCCTTTTTGCTCTAGGACGTCTTATTATCGATATATAAGTGATTTTACAATTTTCATTTAAAAATCGATATTTTCCCAGCAAAAAATGGTGCTTCCTCGGAAGCAGAAATGTAAGGCAGAGAGCAGTTGCTACTGCTTCCACTTGTTATGAAAGATTACATGATTTTTGTATGGGATTCCTCGCGTAGAAGCTCTGCTTAAGAAATCCGGAATGTGCATTTACGAGCACATGGAAGAATTGATAATATCATGCGTTCGAGGTGCATACTTTAGGCTGATTTTGTAAAAAATCCAGCAATAAAAGTAGTAATTGCTTGACAAATAGTGCTGCCTTTTTCTAATTTCTGCACCACATACAATATTTGCTGAATGTATGCCTTCCAAAAATCAGTATCGTAAGGCAATAATTGAAGAAGAAATAAAGGAAGCTGTTAAAGGTGCAGTAGTCATTTTTATTGCTTCCAAATCAAGAATAATTTTTGCTGGGTTGTGGGAAATGCGCGTGATCACAGATAATTGTCCTTTTGACTCTAGGACGTCTTAATATAGATATATGAATGATTTTACATTTTTCATATAAAAATCGATATTTGGTGGGAAATACATGTGATCACAGATAATTGTCGTTTTTTCTCTAGGACGTCTTATTATCGATATATGAGTGATTTTGAATTTTTCATATAAAATTCGATATTTTGTGGGAAATATGAGTGATCACAGATAATTGTCCTTTTTCCTCTAGGACGTCTTATTATCGATATATGAGTGATTTTACATTTTTCATATAAAAATCGATATTTGGTTGTAAATATGAGTGATTTTACATTTTTCATATAAAAATCGATATTTGGTTGGAAATTTGAGTGATCACAGATAATTGTCATTTTTGCTCTAGGACGTCTTATTATCAATATATGAGTGTTTTTACATTTTTCATATAAAAATCGATATTTGGTGGGAAATACATGTGATCACAGATAATTGTGGTTTTTTCTCTAGGACGTCTTATTATCGATATATGAGTGATTTTGAATTTTTCATATAAAATTCGATATTTTGTGGGAAATATGAGTGATCACAGATAATTGTCCTTTTTCCTCTAGGACGTCTTATTATCGATATATGAGTGATTTTACATTTTTCATATAAAAATCGATATTTGGTTGTAAATATGAGTGATTTTACATTTTTCATATAAAAATCGATATTTGGTTGGAAATTTGAGTGATCACAGATAATTGTCATTTTTGCTCTAGGACGTCTTATTATCGATATATGAGTGATTTTACATTTTTCATATAAAAATCGATATATGGTGGGAAATATGAGTGGTCACAGATAATTGTTCTTTTTGCTCTAGGACGTCTTATTATCGATATATGAGTGATTTTACATTTTTCATATAAAAATCGATGTTTGGTGGGAAATATGAGTGATCACAGATAATTGTCCTTTTTGCTCTAGGACGTCTTATTATCGATATATGAGTGATTTTACATTTTTCATATAAAAATCGATATTTGGTGGGAAATACATGTGATCACAGATAATTGTCCTTTTTCCTCTAGGACGTCTTATTATCGATATATGAGTGATTTTACATTTTTCATATAAAAATCGATATTTGGTTGTAAATATGAGTGATTTTAAATTTTTCATATAAAAATCGATATTTGGTGGGAATTTTGAGTGATCACAGATAATTGTCCTTTTTGCTCTAGGACGTCTTATTATCGATATATGAGTGATTTTACATTTTTCATATAAAAATCGATATTTGGTTGGAAATTTGAGTGATCACAGATAATTATCAATTTTGCTCTAGGACGTCTTATTATCGATATATGAGTGATTTTACATTTTTCATATGAAAATCGATATTTGGTGGGAAATATGAGTGATCACAGATAATTGTCCTTTTTGCTCTAGGACGTCTTATTATCGATATATAAGTGATTTTACATTTTTCATATAAAAATCTATATTTGGTGGGAAATATGAGTGATCACAGATAATTGTCCTTTTTGTTCTAGGACGTCTTATTATCGATATATAAGTGATTTTACAATTTTCATTTAAAAATCGATATTTTGTGGGAAATGCGCGTGATCACAGATAATTGTCCTTTTGACTCTAGGACGTCTTATTATCGATATATGAGTGATTTTACATTTTTAATTAAAAAAATCGATATATGGTGGGAAATATGAGTGATCACAGATAATTGTCCTTTGTGCTCTAGGACGTCTTATTATCGATATATGAGTGATTTTACATTTTTAATTAAAAAAATCGATATATGGTGGGAAATATGAGTGATCACAGATAATTGTCCTTTGTGCTCTAGGACGTCTTATTATCGATATATGAGTGATTTTACATTTTTCATATAAAAATCGATATTTGGTGGGAAATTGGAGTGATCACATATAATTGTCCTTTTTGCTGTAGGACGTCTTATTATCGATATATGAGTGATTTTACATTTTTCAT
Organism: Calliphora vomitoria; assembly: GCA_942486065.2. NCBI lineage: Eukaryota > Metazoa > Arthropoda > Insecta > Diptera > Calliphoridae > Calliphora > Calliphora vomitoria. Next base: position 43,509,360 of record OW818032.2, on the reverse strand, counting down.
ATAAAAATCGAAATTTGGTGGGAAATATGAGTGATCATAGATAATTGTCCTTTTTGCTCTAGGACATCTTATTATCGATATATGAGTGATTTTACATTTTTCATATAAAAATCGATATTTGGTGGGAAATAGGACGTCTTATTATCGATATATGAGTGATTTTACATTTTTCATATAAAAATCGATATATGGTGGGAAATATGAGTGATCACAGATAATTGTCCTTTTTGCTCTAGGACGTCTTATTATCGATATATGAGTGATTTTCCATTTTTCATATAAAAATCGATATTTGGAGGGAAATATGAGTGATCACAGATAATTGTCCTTTGTGCTCTAGGACGTCTTATTATCGATATATGAGTGATTTTACTTTTTCCATATAAAAATCGATATTTGGTGGGATATATGAGTGATCACAGATAATTGTCCTTTTGACTCTAGGACGTCTTAATATCGATATATGAGTGATTTTACATTTTTCATATAAAAATCGATATTTGGTGGGAAATATGGGTGATCACAGATAATTGTCCTTTTTGCTCTAGGACGTCTTATTATCGATATATGAGTGATTTTACATTTTTCATATAAAATTCGATATTTGGTGGGAAATATGGGTGATCACAGATAATTGTCCTTTTTATTCCAGGACGTCTTATTATCGATATATGAGTGATTTTACATTTTTCATATAAAAATCGATATTTGGTGGAAAATACGCGTGAAATATGAGTGATCACAGATAATTGTCCTTTTGACTCTAGGACGTCTTATTATCGATATATGAGTAAAATTCGATATTTGGTGAGAAATATGAGTGAACACAGATAATTGTCCTTTTGACTCTAGGACGTCTTATTAACGATATATGAGTGATTTTACAGTTTGCATTTAAACATCAAAATTTGGTGGGAAATATGAGTGATCACAGATAACTGTCCTTTTGACTCTAGGACGTCTTATTATCGATATATGAGTGATTTTAAATTTTTCATATAAAATTCGATATTTGGTGAGAAATATGAGATATCACAGATAATTGTCCTTTTTGCTCTAGGACGTCTTGTTATCGATATATAAGTGATTTTACATTTTTCATAAAAAAATCGATATTTGGTTGGAAATATGAGTGATCACAGATAATTGTCCTTTTGACTCTAGGACGTCTTATTATCGATATATGAGTGATTTTAAATTTTTCATATAAAAATCGATATATGGTGGGAAATATGAGTGATCACAGATAATTGTCTTTTTTGCTCTAGGACGTCTTATTATCGATATATGAGTGATTTTACTTTTTCCATATAAAAATCGATATTTCGTGGGAAATATGAGTGATCACAGATAATTGTCCTTTTTACTCTAGGACGTCTTATTATCGATATATGAGTGATTTTACAGTTTTCATTTAAACATCAAAATTTGGTGGGAAATATGAGTGATCACAGATAATTGTCCTTTTTGCTCTAGGACGTCCTATTATCGATATATGAGTGATTTTACATTTTTCATATAAAATTCGATATTTGGTGGGAAATATGGGTGATCACAGATAATTGTCCTTTTGACTCTAGGACCTCTTATTAACGATATATGAGTGATTTTACAGTTTTCATTTAAACATCAAAATTTGGTGGGAAATATGAGTGATCACAGATAATTGTCCTTTTTGCTCTAGGACGTCCTATTATCGATATATGAGTGATTTTACATTTTTCATATAAAATTCGATATTTCGTGGGAAATATGAGTGATCACAGATAATTGTCCTTTTTATTCTAGGACGTCTTATTATCGATATATGAGTGATTTTACATTTTTCATATAAAATTCGATATTTCGTGGGAAATATGAATGATCACAGATAATTGTCCTTTTTATTCTAGGACGTCTAATTATCGATATATGAGTGATTTTACATTTTTCATATAAAAATCGATATTTAGTGGAAAATACGCGTGAAATATGAGTGATCACAGATAATTGTCCTTTTGACTCTAGGACGTCTTATTATCGATATATGAGTGATTTTACATTTTTCATATAAAATTCGATATTTGGTGGGAAATATGGGTGATCACAGATAATTGTCCTTTTGACTCTAGGACCTCTTATTAACGATATATGAGTGATTTTACATTTTTCATATAAAAGTCGATATTTGGTGGGAAATATGGGTGATCACAGATAAATGTCCTTTTGACTCTAGGACCTCTTATTAACGATATATGAGTGATTTTACAATTTTCATTTAAACATCAAAATTTGGTGGGAAATATGAGTGATCACAGATAACTGTCCTTTTGACTCTAGGCCGTCTTATTATCGATATATGAGTGATTTTACATTTTTCATATAAAATTCGATATTTGGTGGGAAATATGAGTGATCACAGAGAATTATCCTTTTGACTCTAGGACGATATACGAGTGATTTTACATTTTTCATATAAAAATCGATATATGGTGGGAAATATGAGTGATCACAGATAATTGTCCTTTTTGCTCTAGGACGTGCTATTATCGATATATGAGTGATTTTACATTTTTCATATAAAATTCGATATTTGGTGGGAAATATGAGTGATCACAGAGAATTATCCTTTTGACTCTAGGACGTCTTATTATCGATATATGAGTGATTTTACATTTTTCATATAAAATTCGATATTTGGTGGGAAATATGAGTGATCACAGATTATCGTCCTTTTGACTCTAGGACGTCTTATTATCGATATATGAGTGATTTTACATTTTTCATATAAAATTCGATATTTAGTGGGAAATATGAGTGATCACAGATAATTGTCCTTTTGACTCTAGGACGTCTTATTATCGATATATGAGTAATTTTACATTTTTCATATAAAAATCGATATTTGGTGGGAAATATGAGTGATCACAGATTATCGTCCTTTTGACTCTAGGACGTCTTATTATCGATATATGAGTAATTTTACATTTTTCATATAAAATTCGATATTTGGTGGGAAATACGAGTGATCACAGAGAATTGTCCTTTTGACTCTAGGACGTCTTAATATCGATATATGAGTGATTTTACATTTTTCATATAAAATTCGATGGGAAATATGAGTGATCACAGATAATTGTCCTTTTGACTCTAGGACGTCTTATTATCGATATATGAGTGATTTTACATTTTTCATATAAAAATCGATATTTGGTGGGAAATATGAGTGATCACAGATTATCGTCCTTTTGACTCTAGGACGTCTTATTATCGATATATGAGTGATTTTACATTTTTCATATAAAATTCGATATTTAGTGGGAAATATGAGTGATCACAGATAATTGTCCTTTTGACTCTAGGACGTCTTATTATCGATATATGAGTAATTTTACATTTTTCATATAAAATTCGATATTTGGTGGGAAATACGAGTGATCACAGAGAATTGTCCTTTTGACTCTAGGACGTCTTAATATCGATATATGAGTGATTTTACATTTTTCATATAAAATTCGATGGGAAATATGAGTGATCACAGATAATTGTCCTTTTGACTCTAGGACGTCTTATTATCGATATATGAGTAATTTTACATTTTTCATATAAAATTCGATATTTGGTGGGAAATTTGAGTGATCACAGATAATTGTTCTTTTTGCTCTAGGACGTCTTATTATCGATATATGAGTGATTTTACATTTTTCATATAAAAATCGATATTTGGTGGGAAATATGAGTGATCACAGATAATTGTCCTTTTTGCTATAGGACGTCTTATTATCGATATATGAGTGATTTTACATTTTTATTATAAAATTCGATATTTGGTTGGAAATTTGGGTGATCACAGATAATTGTTCTTTTTGATCTAGGACGTCTTATTATCGATATATGAGTGATTTTACATTTTTCATATAAAAATCGATATTTGGTGGGAAATATGAGTGATCACTGATAATTGTCCATTTTGCTGCAGGACGTCTTATTATCGATATATGAGTGATTTTACTTTTTTCATATAAAAATCGATGTTTGGTGGGAAATATGAGTGATCACAGATAATTGTCCTTTTGACTCTTGGACGTCTTATTATCGATATATGAGTGATATTACATTTTTCATATAAAAATCGATATTTGGTGGGAAATAAGAGTGAACACAGATAATTGTCCTTTTTGCTCTAGGACGTCTTATTATCGATATATGAGTGATTTTACGTTTTTCATATAAAAATCGATGTTTGGTGGGAAATATGAGTGATCACAGATAATTGTCCTTTTGACTCTTGGACGTCTTATTATCGATATATGAGTGATTTTACATTTTTCATATAAAAATCGATATTTGGTGGGAAATGTGAGTGATCACAGATAATTGTCCTTTTTGCTATAGGACGTCTTATTATCGATATATGAGTGATTTTACATTTTTATTATAAAATTCGATATTTGGTTGGAAATTTGGGTGATCACAGATAATTGTTCTTTTTGATCTAGGACGTCTTATTATCGATATATGAGTGATTTTACATTTTTATTATAAAATTCGATATTTGGTTGGAAATTTGGGTGATCACAGATAATTGTCCTTTTGACTCTTGGACGTCTTATTATCGATATATGAGTGATTTTACATTTTTCATATAAAAATCGATATTTGGTTGGAAATTTGGGTGATCACAGATAATTGTCCTTTTGACTCTTGGACGTCTTATTATCGATATATGAGTGATTTTACATTTTTCATATAAAAATCGATATTTGGTGGGAAATGTGAGTGATCACAGATAATTGTCCTTTTTGCTATAGGACGTCTTATTATCGATATATGAGTGATTTTACATTTTTATTATAAAATTCGATATTTGGTTGGAAATTTGGGTGATCACAGATAATTGTTCTTTTTGATCTAGGACGTCTTATTATCGATATATGAGTGATTTTACATTTTTATTATAAAATTCGATATTTGGTTGGAAATTTGGGTGATCACAGATAATTGTCCTTTTGACTCTTGGACGTCTTATTATCGATATATGAGTGATTTTACATTTTTCATATAAAAATCGATATTTGGTTGGAAATTTGGGTGATCACAGATAATTGTCCTTTTGACTCTTGGACGTCTTATTATCGATATATGAGTGATTTTACATTTTTCATATAAAAATCGATATTTGGTGGGAAATAGGACGTCTTATTATCGATATATGAGTGATTTTACATTTTTCATATAAAAATCGATATATGGTGGGAAATATGAGTGATCACAGATAATTGTCCTTTTTGCTCTAGGACGTCTTATTATCGATATATGAGTGATTTTCCATTTTTCATATAAAAATCGATATTTGGAGGGAAATATGAGTGATCACAGATAATTGTCCTTTGTGCTCTAGGACGTCTTATTATCGATATATGAGTGATTTTACTTTTTCCATATAAAAATCGATATTTGGTAAGAAATATGAGTGATCACAGATAATTGTCCTTTTGATCCTAGGACCTCTTATTAACGATATGTAAGTGATTTAGATTTTTCATATAAACATCAAAATTTGGTGGGAAATATGAGTGATCACAGATAATTGTCCCTTTTGCTCTAGGACGTCTTATTATCGATATATGAGTGATTTTACATTTTTCATATAAAAATCGATATTTGGTGGGAAATCACAGATAATTGTTTTTTTGACTCTAGGACGTCTTATGGATATATGAGTGATTTTACATTTTTCATATAAAAATCGATGTTTGGTAGGAAAAATCATTGATCACAGATAATTGTCGTTTTTTCTTCTAGGACCACTTACTAACGATCTATTAGTGATTTTAAATTTTTGGTATAAAAATCGATTCTTGTTTGCAACCGCATAAAGTATATAGATTCGAAAAAACTTATCCATACATATGTCAAAAACATAGAATTTCTTCTACAATTTTTGTTTTATTAAAATTTAGATACTACTATTGATGAACTCTATGACCAAACAATAGTACATGGGATTTCTTTTACCTATAGTTTAATGCTAACAGAAATACTCATAATTTATGAATCATAAAACAAGTTTACATCAGGGACAATCACAAAGAAATTGCGAAAATAATCAGTGCAGTCATAAGAGGAGTAAAATGAATACACGCCGCCCCGCCCCGCTGGCGTTTAAAACCCCTTTTAACTAACCTCAAATTTGATCAATTGCAATTGTCTTTTCTAATTCTCCTGACAACTCCTGACATAAAATCGAAGCACTTTAAATCAATTCCCAATGGTCTAACGTATTAAAACGTATATAATGTTTGTTTGTTTGTAGAATCCACAGAATATGTACGTGGCTGCTAATGTTGTCTTCTTCGTCATACAATTGTAATAGTTTGGAAAATGCTGATGAAATGAATTGTCATGTACGTTTCAATTTCCGGTCTTGTTGTTGCTACTGTGTTGTTGATGTAACCTCAAACTTCAATATTGAAGCTGACAATTGTTACAAGTGTGTGTGTGTGTGTATTATACTGCTGCTACTAATACTAAATGCTAAGTCTACATACAGGCGCAAATATTATATACATACATACTAAGTATGAATATATGTATTTGCTTTACATTTCAAGCTAAAGGCACGCACGTCTATCTCGCACTCTTCTATCTGTGCAAACACAAACATTTATTTCTAGAGGGGGATGTTAAGGCTGGTGCAAATGGTCTAATTTTTGGTACAATTGAAATGGAAAAAAGTACAGAAAAAGTACTATAATCATATAATATGACTAACTGATAACAACTCTTAAAATGGTACTTCGTCAAAAATTGGGTATGTGTTACGATGCTTGCCTTGGCGGTTTAGCAAAAAATGTCCTTGTTGGACAGAGATTTTAAAAAATCTACAATGGGTTACAGTGTGCTTTAACTAATATTCCGATCTTTACAACATTTAGAATATCGAAAGAAGACGAACGAGTTAAGAATTATAATAAGGGGGGAACGAAAAAACGAATTTCATAATTCGCTTTAGTTTGGTTTTTATGTATATTTTAAGTTTATAATTATATCCTATGCCACCATAGTGTGTTCTATCGGTGTTAAGTATAAAGTATACAGATCGGGACATAATCAGCTGACTCTGAGTCGATTAAGTGATGTCCGTGTGGCTGTCCATGTAAACCTGGTAAAAATTTTAAAGATATTTCGATCAAATTTGGCACATGCATTTGTTTCGGTCCAGAGACGCAATTTATAATTTTCTTATCCCAACACTGAAACTTAACACTACTCGTCTACAAAGAGTTGTTTGTTTTCCAGTTTCTACAGCAGTGAATTGCTAAATGTTTGACTGTGTAAGGATGTTTGCATGTGTATGTATATGTGTATGCGGATGTGAATGTGTGCGTATGTATGTCAAGTGATATTTTAGTATTTGAGTCAGTCTGTCTGTCTGCCATTATGTCTGTGTATTTGCCTGTTTATCTATATCGTTGGCTTTTCCTTAATGAAAAACGAAAATAAAACTTCACATAAAATATCAATATGGGTTAAATTGACATTCTAGTTTCGTTTTATTACATTATGTAGTAGTATTAGTGCGGTTTTATTTGTATTAGTTGCTGTTGTCGAGTTCTGTCTATTTGATAAGCATAAGTAGTTGTTATATTGTGGCAGTGTTAGTAGCAATTTCTATAGACTTTTATGTGTGGGAGAGTTTTTATGTAAGAATAGATAGATTTAATGTTATCCCTGCTGCTTTTCTCTCACCCTCCAGTTTCCTTTTGGGATTGTGTTAATGAGTTTTTTTTTTTTTTTTTTGCAAAAAAGTGCTGATTTAGCTGGCTACCGCCTCATTTCAATTGTAAGTTTTAATGTCTTCAAATCTGTTTGACAGTTGTTGCTTTACCCCATCTCCTTAAAGTGTGGTTTCTGTTGTTGTTATTGTCGTTACAATTTGTCTATTTAATTGCTGTTTTGAAGTAATAGATCACATTATAACCGAAAATATTTCAAATCTCCTGTGGGTATCTGTGTGAAGGTCATTATTGTCATCGTGGTGAGTGAGTGAGTGAGTGAATGAATAGGTGGTGGTCGTCTCTTTGTAGGTTGACTGATAGAAAACTTAAACAGTTGTCAGAAGTTTAATTCGTTAACAAACGAGTGGGTTGTAATTTGTATGAGTAACTATATATAAAATGTTGTATAAGATTAATAAAACAATCATTTTAATTACATAAATAATGCTTTCTTTGAAGCTTAAAATATGCAAATGTATATTTTCTGGAATTCGACAGGAATTTACAAAATTTTTATTTGTGAAATGCTATATGTAAAAAAGAATTTAACAACTTTTGTGGAATTTAACTTAAAAATATGAAAATGAATTTATGTTGTGCTCACTATGGAAGAATAATTATTCATATTGAAAGAAAAATGTGCTTTTAAACTCTAACAATCTTAGTTGCCACACAAAAGTATGAGTTCAAGATCAATAAAAAATACTTTTTTTTTGTTTTATTTCCAAGATCAAGAACGTGACATACTTATGCCTTTGAAGTGAAAAAAATAAAAAATCTTTATTTTTTTTGTTTTATTTCCATGATCAAGAACGCGACATACTTATGCCTTTGAAGTGAAATAAATAAAAAGTCTTGTACTTTTTTTGTTTCAATTTTTCGAATGTATTTAGTTTTAATTGTGTTTAGTTCAAATTTGTTGGCTGCTTCCAATATATTAACACTAAACATATAATCAAGAACGAGACAAAAAATATAATTCGTTTCCAACAGCATTTAGAAAATTGCAAAAAATCTGCGATTTGGAAAATAATTATTTAGATCGATTTTTTTTTTTCATATTGAAAAATTAACATTATAAAATTTTTAATTGTAATTGAGAACTTTATACATGATGTTGAGAAAATTCCAAATGAAATTGCGAATTTACACTTTATGTAAGCATATTAACCAAAGAAGTTGAAATTTGGAAAATTCCAAGTAAAATTGAAAATATCAATATGAAATTAAGGAAATTCCAATTGATATTCAAAATTTCAATGTAATATTGAGAAATTTCGATTATTCCTAATTTAACTTGGAATTTTACCAATTTTCAATTGGAATTCTCATTTTAATTTGGTGTTATTTCAATTTGAAACCAAATTTCTCAATTGAATTTGAAATTTTCCTGAATTAATATTGAAATTCTTAATTAATTTTATAATTTCAATGAAAATGTTGTAGTTTTTCTATACAAAATTTAGTATGATTTATAACACGAGATTTATAACGCGACATGTTTTCCCATCACGAGTAATTTCAATAAAAGCTTACTTTCCAATGCTTGCTTGTAGATATAAAGCTCAAATTTATATATTTCTTTAACATAACTGTTTCTTTCTGTAGCTCAACTTTTCTGTATTTTTCGATATTTTTCCTTGTATGCCAATTACTGTAGCTTTTCACGGCGTTTTCTCAGTTGCCTTTTCGTGAAATTCTTTTTACATTAGTAGATTTCTTTTAAGTTTTCTCAGCTACCGCATTGTTATCTTAGTTTATTTGGAACTGTCTGAACGTGATACACTTACGATAGCTAACGCGACAAACTTGGAAAATTAAAATAAAATATTTAGTGTGGCTATTATATTCTTTATTTGAATTAATTCTTCTATTTGAATTAAATTGTTAAAGTTGTTTGTGGAAAAATTAAAAAAAAAAAAATTGTTTTTAACTTGTTTATGAGAATAGTTTTTTGTATAAAATGTCTTTATTTCTTGGTTTTTATTTTTTTGTTACAAAAAAAAAAAACTTTAGTTTCTTATTAAATTAAATCAAATAACCCTGATTATTGCTCTCTTTTTATGTTAATGCTGTAACCAATACACCTTAATACTTTACTGTCCCTAATGTTTGTTATAGAATGTAATCGTATAAAAGAGCTTTAAGGTGGCAGCTTTTAAATTTTATTAAAGATTTATTAAGCAAATTTTGTATTGAAATTCTGTTTAATAAAACTTTTATAAATTTAATTTTTTTTTGTGGATATGGTACGAATTTATGAAAAAAAAAATAAAATTAAAATTTATCATTATAAAAAAAGTGATTAAAGTAGTTTGACTGTTGATTGTACACGATCCGTATGAAGTAAGATGATAACAGCTGTTTGTGTTTATTTGCTTTGTTTACATAAAAATGCAACCCTGAAAGCCAGTGACTGTAAAATTTTCTTCCGTATGTCAAATGTTTTCATTACATATTATGTTTAGACCAGTGTCGCCCAAGATCACAATTCCCTAGCACGCGAAATAGGGCAAGAAAATTCTGCTGACGTTACTTTGATACACATACACTATAAACTTTCTTGTGTGTTTTCTTACAATGATCATGTGTTTGTTGCTTTATTTTCATCTCAGAGAACACAATTTTTTTCTTTTTGTTTCTCAGTGTACGACATTCATATGTTTTACCGCTGTTTTACCAACACAACCAAAGCTTTGATGGTATGTGTTTGGTCAACACTGGTTTAGACTATCACATTCGTACCTTACTACACAAATCTTTGAATCGTCCTATCACTTGTGAGACAATGTAAACGTACCTTTAACAATCATTAATTTGTAGTTCTTTTAAGCAACTAAAAGCTTTTTAATTTCGATCTTAACCAATTAAAGCTTTTTCAAATAGCTGCATTTTAAAACTCGAAAACAAAACTGTCAAACTAAAGTTTAAAAAATCTCATTAAAATGTTGCTCCATTATTTTTGTTTCCAAGAAAACAACAATCACTTCTACCAGCTGAAGAAAAAAAAAAAACGAAAAAAATATTTGAAAAAATGACACAGCATCTGTTTGTTTCAATTTTTCTTTGGCAAACATTTTTCTCTCGTTTCAACTTAAATTTATATTTTTCAATGTGAAAATCACAAAAATATAACTGACAAGTTATTGTTTGAGGCGTTATTGGCCTTTGTATCGTGCTTTATATATTATTCTGTCTTCTACGAGTACATTTTTTTTTGTTTTCATTGGGGTACGTATATTATTATTTGTTCATGTTGTTTTGTTTTATTTCAGTAAATTTTTTATTTTATTTCATGCCTTCATTAAATGTGAACGTGAAAATTCGTTCGAATTACATCCTTTGTTTTTTTTTTGTCTTCTGCTTCCCTCCTCCCCCCAGATTTTTTAGTATTATTTTTTTTTTCTGTTGTCTATGACTTGTTGTTATTATTATAGTTGCCGTTGCTGCCTTTACTTTTTCTATCTTATAAATACAAACATTTTAGCCCGTGGCATTATAATCTTACACTGGGTGTTGTAGTTCGTTTTTGTATATGATTTTTTTTCTGGCTTCTCCTCCAACGTTTTTATTTTTTCTTGTTTTAAATTCAGTTTTGTGGTGTTTTATCATTCATTCGTATCTTGTGAGTACGTGTATAAGGATACAGGATATTTCTATATATTGTTGCTGTTGCTGCTGTGTTGTTTGTGGTTGTGAGAATGTTGTCAGTACCCTTAGATGTTGGTTTCTATTACTTGTTTTATGTTGTCTTTGTTCTGTGTGAGTTTTTTCTATTTTTTATTTGTTGTAAAGGTTTTTTTTAGCCTTAACCTGGTTTAGTAACATAGTATGCTGATAAATGTTAAATAATTAAATGAAAATTTCGTTCTATTAAATTTTGTTAAATTACTAGCGAGAAATATAAAAGAAAGCATTTTTCTTATTTAATCAAAAACCATTTTTACTTTAAAAGAAAGCACAACTAAAGTCGTCTTTTCTTGTTTAATTTGTCCATCGCCATTTCGCACATTTGTAATTACATTTTAATATGAATAGGAGCTCAAGGATCTGAAATATTGCTGGGTTTATTTTATAAAGTCTATATTTACTTAAAGAAACAAATTACAAAGAATTTAATTTATCACACAGGGTTGAATATAATAGCAAATTTTTCGTCTTGATAAAATTTATTAGCTCGTGTAGTTGTGTTTGTCATTTGCAATATACGAAAATCTAATTAATACAAATGCTTCACCATCAGCATGCTCTTTACTTTTACATATTTCTTAGTACCAACACAATGCATTTCATAAGGAGGTGCTGTGTCCGGACAAGACAATTTAAATGGCCTTTTAAAATAGGGTGTTTAAATTATTTTGAATGTTTTTTTTTTTATTTCTTGAGCACATTTATCAATATATATACCAAAAACTTAATAATGTTCAGTAAAATTAAAATATCTGAAATTGTACTCTGCCTTCAAATCTTTTCTATTTCCACAGAAAGATCCACCGGGACCGAAAATTAAAATGTTAATAAACAAATGATTTTTATAATAACTGGTCAATTCACAAGGTCTCTTATCAGTCATATTCAGGCTCGGTTTAACCATATCTTAGGCATTCGGCGTTAGTCTCTGCCGGTTCGTTACGATAACACAATAAACATAGCATGGAAAGTAGTATTATTTTAGGAAATTTTTTGCGTGAAAAGCTAAAAACCATTGTGAAATATTAGGACATTATGACAATATGACATGATAAGAGACCTTGTGAATTGACCGATTATATTAAAAAAATCTAAATTTTATGTGTATCGTAAAATTTTTAACACACGTTTTTCATTAAAACTTTTAATCCAAGTATTATTTGATTTTTTTTTATCAAGTTACCTTTGTAAAACATTGGCCAAGCATTCAAAGGTCTGCCGTCAAACTGTTTCCAATGTTATTAAACACTACCGGGAGAACTTGTCCGTTGATAGAAAACCTGGTTAGGTAGAAGGAATGGTTCACATGATAGAGCTCCCAACACATCCGGTAGGAAAGCAGCCCGGTTAGTTGAAGAAAAGTTTAGGACCCAAAAGCAGACAAAATTTCCCAAAAAGTTCTTCGTATGGCAAGCAATATGCAGTTGTGGCAAAAAAGCCAAGCATTTGTTACAAAGGGCTCTATAAATACCGAAATTTACATCAAGGAATGTTTACAAAAGAGAATGCTTCCATTCATAAGACTTCTTAGTGTGTCCACTTATGTTTGGCCTGATTTGGTAAAAGAACAATAATGTGGTAAAAGAACAATAATGTGGTATTTGTACCAAGAGAGGCAAATTCTCCAAACTGCCTGGAGCTAAGGCCAGTGGAGAGATATTGGGCTCTTATTAAAAGAGAATTGAAGAGCACAAAAAAGGTGTCCAAAAGTATAGTAGATTTTAAACGGAGATGGACTACCTGTTCGAGCAAAGTGAAATAATACTCTATAAAAACGTTAATGGAAGGGTTTCCGAAAAAGGTTAAAATTTCATTACTAGTGATTAAAACTATACAAATATTTTTTTTTTTGTAAATTGTAATAATAATTTCAATCAAATAAAAAAAAAAATTCAAAACTGTATGTTTAATGGTTTCATTTTTATTAACATACGTGTATGTTAAGAATTTTTCGATCTCAGTCTTTAAGGATTTAACAGCTAATTTCACCCAGTATGCAAAATGATTCTAAGATGTCTTAAAAATTAAGTTTTTCAATATAGAATTCAATGTAATGGAGAGTATGTATGTGTTTTCTTCAGAGTGTGCAGACCGATAATGAGTCGAAAAGTACTTATTGGGTGTATGACTTAAAGATGCGGGATTTCTTAAAAATTTTGGTTTTATTTGTACTGTATAAATTTGTTCAAAATATTGGCCATTGTTAGCTATACCTTTTCCGATCTTTCTGGCAACATATGGATTCTGAGTCAAAAGAACTGCTCATCTTTTAGGGCCATGAACGAATCAACCCAATTTCAGATACTCTGTTCTGAAGTTAAGCGTATCCCAGATAGAGCGTTCTGCATCAATCGAAACAAATAATAGTCGCACGGGGCAAGTTCTGGACTATAAGGCGGGTGAGGCAAAACTTCCCAACCACTTCTTTGTACATTTCGGCCAATACTCGCTTCTGACGAATATATTGCTTTCGCTACAGGTTCCTTTCATGGTCTGGCCAGATTCAGCAGCTCATAATAGATAGGATCCTTTTGGCCCCACAAAATAGAGAGCAATACCTTAACGCCATGGATATTTGGCTTTGGCGTCGACTCGGCTGTTTGGCCCAGTTTCGTATTCGAAGTAAGTGGGTTGGTTCGTGTCGTGTTCCAGACAAAAAATTGTTGTGTCACGTACATTATTGTAGGACACATTAAACAAGTTTTAAAAACTCTTTTATAAAAAGCGTTTTCATAACAATGTTGAAAAAGTTATAAAAATCGTTTATCATAGAAAAAGTTTAAAATGTATTTTTAAAAAGTTTAAAAAGCGTTTTCCAAAAAACAACTTTTATATATTTTTAAGTTTTCACACATAAAACTTATAAAAAAGTTAATAAAGCTTTTTTCACAAAAAAAAAAAAAAAAAATTAATGTAAAATTAATAACAATTTTTCACAAAAAAGGTAAAAAAGCAAATTTCACTTTATAACCATACACTGGGTATTGTAAAAAAAGTTTTTTATCACAAAAGTTAAAAAAATAAAGCATTGAAGAAAAAATTTAATAAAGCCTTTTAATAAAAAAGTAGCTTTATTTTTAAAAAATCTATTTTTACATAAAAGCTTTTGAAAAATCAGCATTTTTGTGAAAAGCTTTAGCAACACAAAATTTTTTTAAGATAAATATACATTTTTGTTGGTACTAAAATTATTATTGTTCTGAAATTTATAATTTTCTGATACTTTTATTTACGTTTACTTTTTTATTATTGAATTTACTTTTATTTTATTGAATTAAAATAAAGAGTTTTTATAGCAAATTAACAAAACAGGGTTTTTATTTGATTTTTTTTTAGAATATAGACTTCTTCAATAAAATTTTGATTCCAAAAGAAAGCTTTTCTAACAAGAACAAATTTTTTGTAAAACCTAATAATTTTGATAATTTTTTAAGCTCCTTTCTTGTAAATATATATGTTTGCCTGCTGTAAATAATTTTGAAACCAGAACAAAGAACAGACATTAATCTCATTTCCTCATTTGCACCCCTAGTGATCCATTTATTCGCATTTTCATTTTTTTTAGCTTGAAAAGTCTTTAAAAGTTTTTAAAAGAATACGAAAACAATTAATGTTTTATTTGAAAGATGAGAAAAATTCAACATTATTTAGAGGAGTAACAAAATCATAATATTAAATTATTTTTTTTTTTGTAGTTCTTTCCTTATCTGTCCTTTTCGTTTGTTTGTTTATTTGTGTGTGTAGCTATCTTATTTAAGGATTAATATTGAATGTTTATGTAATATATTTTACAACAAAACATAAATAAACGAAAACAAATAATATGATAATCCAACCTGTGCTTATAAGATAAATACTTGTGTTGTTATTCTACTTCTTTTACTCATATTTCGAAAATTTACATTAGAGAGGTTCAAATTCAAGTTATTATAAATTTTTTATTAAATTAATTTCTACATGAAGTAATTCTTACTATAAAAAGGGTCTTGTTGAGACTAGTTGGCAAAATTACAATTGTATGCAGATGCTTATTGGCCTCAAATAGTCAGTTAAAAATACATCACAATAACCGATTGCTTTTAAACAAACATTTCTCTGACAAGTCTCCAATAGATTTCTTCTGGTGGGTAAAACCAAAATTTCCTAAAGTGCAGAACAAAATAAGCATGTAAAATGGCTACTTAAATACATTAAATTGACAATTGATTTAACGCTAGCTTATCTGGGATGTAAGATACTTAAGCTTAAATAAAATAAACTGTATGAGAATTATATCAACACAATTTGTATAAAACCAGTTTATATGAAATTCGCACAAAACGTTTAAAGTGACTACACTCTAGATTACATAGAGACACATAAGTGACAATTGACTTCACGATAGATTACCTGGGATGCATAAAGTAACCAATTGACTTCTCTCTGAACTAAGATAGTAGAACTAATTCTTATTACGAACGTGACGGGGAGATATCTCATGGTATAACTATCGCGAGATAAATTATATTAAAGCTGTAAGAAAAAGCAAGCAAGGAATCATTGGGAAATGCAGTAAAGAAGGCAGAAAATTCATTGGCAGTGGTTAAAGTTAAAGAGTTAAGGTTGTTGAAGCACTAACTAAAACGTAGTTTGAACCAATTAATATTAAACAATTAATAAATAAAAAGCTTTTGTTGAAATTAGTTGAACTAATCCTTATTACGAATTCGAGGGGAAAATATGTCGCATGCTAAATCATAATAAAGGTTGGAAAAAAAGCGAATGCCAGAACCAGTTCCTTTTTTTCGCGTTTTTGAGCCCATGGTTATTAATAAATAGTCAAATAACCTAAAGTATATTAATTGGAGTTAGCGAAATAATCAGACATTAGTGACAATTACTGTATATAATGCTGGGTTGTTTCACCATTGCGTAGCTGTCAGTTGCAGTTAAAGCAAAAGTATTGTATTTATTTGGGCCTTTAGTCTATTGTAATTTTAGCCAATTTTATTTATACCAAGTGATATATATAATGCTGAACCACCCTTATGTTTAAAGATACTTATTGTTTTTTTCCATAATAATACTTTTTAATACAGACACAAATTGTAATTGAATTATTTAAGACTTTGCTAAATATACATTTATCCTTATTTTTAAAATAAACATTGATTATGATGCAAAGTAATCAATAGTTAGTAATATTTTTTTCAAATTTATATTTATGTATAATATATTATCTTAATAACATTATAAAATAAAATGTTATTTATAATGTCTTTGTGTTTTCAAAAGAAATTATATATTGTTTAGATTATATTATTTTTGAATATTTCTTTAAATTAAGGTTTGTAAGTAAGGTCAGTAATTTGGAATTTTTTAATACAATTTCCATTATTTAGCATATTTATGTACTAAAAATTTTATCAACTTTAAGTTTTCTGTCTGCAACATAAAACTGTTTAAATTTTACCAAAATGTTTTAAATATTCAGTTACGTATTTCAATTTTCATAAGTTATGTTTCTAATTAACAAAAAGCCTCCTTTTACTCGATTTAATTTGTTGCTTTAAGTGCCTATTTATTAACTTTAAATCATTTTAATAAATTCATCAAATACTGTAATTACTGCTTCAATCAAAATAATTGATTCCACGAAAATGTGTTGAAATGAAAAATGTATAGGAAATATAACTACGTGATAGTGTCTTTGAGAAACGTTTCATTAGTGAATTTAACTACATATAACTGCTAAAATTTTCATACATATGGGATTTTTCACGGTCAAGAACGCTTCATTCGTATGACTTTGAAAGAAATATAGAAATCTTACAAAATTTTTTGATTTGATTTCATTTTCCGATAGTACGCGACAAATAAAAAAAAGGAACTGGTTCTGGCATTCTCTTGCTTTTTCAACCTTTAGTGTGATTCAGCACGCGACATATATTCTCCTCAAATTCGTAATAAGGATTAGTTCAGCTAATTTCAATTAAAGGTTTTTATTTATTATCGTTTAATATTAATTGGTTCAAACTACGTTTTAGTTAGTGCTTCAACAACCTTAACTCTTTAACTTTAAACACTGCCAATGCATTTTCTGCCTTCTTTACTGCATTTCCCAATGGTTGCTTTCTTGCTTTCTTGCTTTTTCTTACAGCTTTAATAAAATTTATCACGCGATAGTTATACCATGAGATATCTCCCCGTCACGTTTGTAATAAGGATTAGTTCAACTAGCTTAGTATCTATTACTACGACATACTTTTTGAATAGTGCTTCAATAATCTTATCTCTTTATCTAAACCCACTGGCAGAGTATTTTCTGCCTTCTTTAATATTTAATTGCTGGTGTAAACATTTGAACATTGATATTTTTCTTCTACAAAATTTGTGTCCCTTTTATATGTTAAAATAATAAAAATATTTAACTTTAAAAATGATACTCCCATGATAACAAACAAGACACACTTTGCAAAACAGAACAAAATATAAAGTATGGTTATTAGTGACTGTTTTTTTTTTTTTTTTTAAATTCAACTAGTTTTGATCTGAATTAACCATTTCAACCACTTGATTAAAATGGCCGCAGAGTACTGACAACAGACGAAGATTTACGTACAAGAACGTGACGTTATGAAGATTTGATAACAAACCAAGATTTAGGTACAAGAACGTGACATTAGACCATGAACTAAATCAAATACAAAGTTAACAGAGCTTGGTTTATGTTCTTTTCAACTAGTTGATAGAAAAATTTCATAAAATGTGTGCAATAAGTGCTCCACATAATATAAGGATGATAAGATGGCATTGCATTTTTTAGTTTATGCAAACATCTTTAATGTATCAGAATCGTAATGTATGCACAGTTATCTTAATAATAAAATACAAAAATTAGTTAAATAATTTTAAAATTATTAAAGATTCCCCAGGCCTTTAACGTGTCTCAGAACACTTGAATAAGAAATATAGAAAAACAAATATTATGAGACATTTTCTAATAAAAGCCTATTAGTACTTTAAATTATTCGTCTTTATCATATTGGGAGAAATGACGATAAAAGTTTAATTTTTAAAGGCTGTTTCCAAATTCTCTTTCAAATTTTGTTAAAGAAATTTAAGAATTTTTAGAACATCTCTTTAGGATTTAAAGCGGATTTATAAAAGGCAATAAAACTTAAAAAAAATTATATCAATAATTTAATATTCTGCGGATTTCGGGAAAAATAATTTTCATTGCAAATTTTTGGTGAATAAGACCAATTTCTACTGCTATGGATTTTAAATAAAATCTTTTCGAAATATTATAATTTACTAAAATCGGACAATGTTAGTTTTCAAATCGTGAAAATCAAAAGTCAGATATTATATATTGTAGCTTAGATTTTTTGAAACTTTGGAAAAATATATCTTAAAATTCATGATTATTAAAATGCATTATACAATTATACAAATTTAGGTATTTTTTTATTCTTTAAAAAAAAATATTTTCTGTGGAAATACCCATATACTATTTATTATAACCATTTCAATCAAATTGTGTTTAGCCTTAAATAATATTAATCTTTTTACAACTTTAATTTAAAAGCAATTGTGCACAGAAAAAAATGGTAACAGTTATTAAGTAATTAAAAAAAATTGTTTGAAATGTGATTTAAATGTTTAATAATTTTTTTATTAAATATGTGTTTTTAATACTCATATGAACAATTTATTTTAGATATCTATTAACAATTTCAGTTGTTAAAATTCAATGTGAATATCATATTGAAAGTAACAAAAATAAATGTGTCAAAAAAATAAAAATTAAAGAAAAATAAACACATTTTTTTGTTTCATAAAAAATATGTTTTCTTTTATAAATTATAAAGAAATTGGACTATTCTGCATGGTAAGTTTAATCTATCGCTATAGGCCAAACAATTTGACATCAATTTTATATACAAAACGTTTTTTCAACAGGATTTCAAGTGGACTCTTTTCGTCATCAAATCCGTCGAGGGTAAATGGAAATCATTCAAGAAGAATACAGGGGGAACAACATACATATATACATACTTTAACTATATATTTGTTATTATTATAATAATTTGTAAATTTGTTTAAAATAATTTAAAAAAACAATTAAAACCATCAAATTGCATTTTTATTAATATAAGAAAAAGCCATTGCAGATATATAATTTATAGTTTAAACTAGTAACAATATAATTATTCAATATTACAAACCTATTGTTAAAATTTTACTGTTGACTGTTAACAAATTTATTGTTTAATTTCACAAACTCGTTGTTAAAATTTTTTGTTGAGAGTTAACAATTTTAAGTAACAAAAATATTTTTTGTATCTACAAAATCGGTTGTTGGTGCCTTTTTAATTAAAAAATTAATTGTATTGACGAATTTTGTAATTAATATGACAATTGATTTGTCGTAATTTTTTTCTGTGTGTAGTTTACAAACAATATAATACACCAAAAACTCAATTCCCTAAAGAATTCAAAAATAATTGATCTGTATTTTGAAGATAAAACAAAAATTTTTTTCCTACAAAGGCAATAAAACTCAACCAGCCGAAGAAGCAGTCGTAATGAAACATCATTATCATAAAATGAAATTTGCTATTAAAAAACATACTGGCCTTTAAGAACACTGAAATAGTCCTGATGAGTTTTACTCGTGTATGGTATTAAATTAAAGCCATCATTTAATACGTCCACAAATGCCTTGTTGGGAATAAATCAGAAAATGTTGTGAGGTGGAGGAGTCGTGAAAACAAATCAGAAAATCAATGAATGTAATAAAAATGAAAATGTAACAGTTAACACTTTTACAATGGGTTAAAGAAATGTTAAATACAGGGAAAGAAATTGCTGGATGTAACAAAGTGTTCGTTAGATTAAAAGAATGCCCAACTAATCCTGCTGACATTATATTTCCATATAGAGACATACATTTTGTGGACCTTTAACTTTCTTTATACTTTAGAAAGTTTCCATCATTTAGTTCTGAAGTTACATAGCATTAGCTTAGTGTGCTAACTCGCTTTTCACAAATTCCACAGGAGACACTAAAAATGTATTAGAATCCTCTGTTTTAAACATTGTTACGATATTGCATTATCAATTTGAATTTAATGGTCTGTAACGGCTGGTTGCATCATTCATCATGTTTATAAACATTTCCATGAGTAGAAACTTTTACTTATCAACAATGTTGATAACACGCTATTATTAACATTGGTTATAACATTAACTGTTAAAGCTGCTAACATTAACATTAAAGCTGCTAAAAGCTCTAGGTAATCATTGTGAAAATAGAACATACTAGTTTTGTCCTTTAGAAAGTTCATGAAACTACTAGAAGATGGCACTGTTTATATAAATAATAACAGCAGAGTAAGTTAGTCTATCATAGGCGCTGTTAAAGTTAACATCAACTGCATGTCCAGTGTATTCTTGTAAATTATAAAGTGTGTATTAAAATCGAGTGACTATTTAAATTATTGTGTTAATTTAAATAAGCCGTATTCTTTGGAATTAAAAGAATACTGTTTATTGAAAGGAAATAAGACTCCGTTTTTAAAAGGTAAAACGTAATGCATAACTCATAACTTATTTAGTGTGACTGATAAAGATACATAATCACAGTTTTAGAAGAACTGCATTGATAAGGACTGAGATCGTAAAATTCTTAACAAATGTTTTTCATTAAAACTTTTAACCCAAGTATTATTTGATTTTTTTTTTATCAAATTACCTTTGTAAAGCATCTCAGTTATTATGTTTATTGTCAATTATGTTCATTTGTTCTTAATCTTATTAACATGAGTAACCAGAAAAAAGTGTGTACTAAAATTATTAAATATTTCCAACAAAACCTAACTTGGTCATACAAAAAATTTACCAAACTATCCAAGGTCTGCTATCAAGCTTTTTTCAGTGTTATTAAACAGTACCGGGAGAACTTGTCCGTTGATACAAAAACTGGTTCAGATATATGGAATGACCCACATGATGTTTCTAAATAATAGAAAGCATTTTCAAAAGTGCTCCCAACACCTCCGGTAGGAAAGCAGTCCGGTTTGGTCAGTACTCGGACTATTTGGTACGAAAAGTTAACGCCAATGCAGGTTTAAAAGCATACAAGGCTCAAAAAGTTCCTAACAGGAACTCTGCTAAAAATTTAGAGGCCTAAGACAGAGCACGGAAATTGAAGTTAAATTTTATACAAACAATATACCTGCTGCATAATGGATGACGAAATGTACGTATGGAAAATTTTTCGCAGCTTCTGGATCAATTTTTTTATGTTGCAGATGCTCGAGGGAATGTAGAAGAAAAGTTTAGGACCCAAAAGCAGACAAAATTTCCTAAAAAGTTCTACGTATGGCAAGCAATATGCAGTTGCGGCAAAAAAGCCAAACATATGTTACAAAGGGCTCTATAAATACCGAAATTTACATCAAGGAATGTTTAGAAAAAATTATGCTTGCATTTATAAAACTTCTTAATGTGTTCATTTATTTTTGGCCTGATTTGGCATCTGTCACTATGATAAGAAAGGTCTTGAATGGTACCAGAACAATAATGTGGTATTTGTACCAAGAGAGGCAATTCCTCCAAACTGCCTGGAGCTGAGTCCAGTGGAGAGATATTGGGCTCTTGTTAAAAGAGAATTGAAGAGCACAAAAAAGGTGTCCAAAAGTGTGGTAGATTTTAAACGGAGATGGACAACCTGTTCGAACAAAGTGACATAAATCACTATTAAAACCATAATGGAAGGGTTTTCGAAAAAGGTTAAAAATTTCATCATTAGTGATTAGAACTATAAAAATAGTTTCTTTTGTAAATTGTAACAATAATTTTAATCAAATAAAAAAAGATTCAAAACTATAAGTTTAGTGGTTTCATGTTTATTAACATATATGTATGTTAAAAATTTTTCGATCTCAGTCCTTAATACCCTTTTTGAGACTTAGCGCCTTTTCTGTAAATTATTTTGTATTTATTTAACTCTGTTGTTTGATTTAAAGTTTCTAATATCAATACATTTACTCTCAAAAGGCAATGGGACAACATTTTTGATATCAGTATTAAGTATTTGATATAAAATGATCAAAAATTTCTTAAATAAATTTATTATTCGCATTTTATAAATAAATGAATTAACTAATAAATAAGACACATTTGAAGCTACTATACTTTTAGTAACGTAGTTTTGTTCTGATTTTGCAAATTTGACAAGAAAAAAAATGTACTTAGCACATTTGCATACCTGAAAATGGATTAGTAATTTTTTTTGCAGCAAACAGTGTATTCTTACCTATTACAACACTTTGTATTAAAATATAAATTTTCATAATTTAGTTGGTTTGCATACTAAACTAACGATATATATCAAATTCTCGTCAATAGGGTCATAACTCGAAAAACATTCAGTAAAATATAAAGTTGAACAATTTTAGTTGTAAAGTTCTGATTTAGCTTCTTTGCAGAATAAAAAACATGCCAAAAATAACAAACATTTTAAGTAAAATGATAAAACTGTGTGAAAGTTTTTAGTGTTTGGTCAACTATCTAATATTGAGATTTAAAATCAATGAAAACAGAAAAATGGTGTATTTTCATATTGAAAATATTGATGCCTAAAGTTTTGAATATTGTCTAGTGCACAGTTTAAAAAACGCATATTGTGAGAAGTGACCCTATTGCTGCAGCAAATGAGCTAAATATATTAGCTCCCCTTTTCTCTCAGTGTATGTTTTATTTCCCGTATTTGTGTTGCCCTCATTCAATCATCTCGTATTCGTACAGTATAGAACACATTGTATATTATCTACACATTTTAACCCGTATCGAATTGTATCACATCATATCGTATCGTTGCTCTCATCTTTTATTTTATTTATTTTTCATTAAAACGTTTTTGTTATTGTTTTTGTTGCTGCGCTGCTGTTGTTGTTGTTGTTATGATATCTTGACTATGGTAAAATCATAAATAATATTATTACCCAGTGTTGTTGCTGTAACTGTTCTCCTTCAGAGGTCATAAAACATTTATTGCTTGTTTATTGTAAACAATTTAACAACTGTTAACCCGTTCGTTGGTTCGCTTCGCTTCGCTCCACCTCTCTATCCCTCTATTCATCCACTTTATTCCTTGGAGCATTATTAGCCACGATTATAAACAAGAGTCGATTTAAAAACAACCAACGTTAAATTCAAAACTTCCTCCCTCAGTGCCGTTGCTTTTACTGTTTGTTTTGTTGTCTGTTGGTTGCTCCTGGTTGGATTTTTATTCGCACAATTATTATTTGAATGCTGGAGAATGAACGGCGATAAGGTGGTCTGGGAATAGAGTAAACGGTATTGATACTTGGTTATATTTTTTATTATCATAGAATAGAGACAAACAAAAAATAATTGTTAAATTGAAACTGTTAACAATGTTGGGGAAGAAGCCAATGTGAAATTTTATGAATGTTTATAATTTACGAGAAGAAAATATTTATTTTTAAGCTGTTTTTAATTAAATTTGTATAAACAATAAAAATAAATTTCTAAGAATATAATGCTTACAGATAAATTTTTCATAAAAAAAAATAAAGCTGACTATAATAAGATCTTGCAAAAAAATCTTTAAAAACTTGAAAGACTTAAATTAAAAATGTTCTAAAGAAAGCAGTATTTTCTACAAGAAAATAAAGCTGTTTTTAAAGACAACTAAATTCTCTATTAGAAAATACAGCTGCCTTTGGAGACAGTTAAATTTTCTATAAGAAAATACAGCTGTCTTTGAAGAGCGCTAAATTTTCTATAAGAAAATACAACTGTTTTTAAAGACTGCTAAATTATCTATAAGAAAACACAGCTGTCGTTTAAGACAGCTAAATTTTCTATAAGAAAATACAGCTGTCTTTGAAGAGAGCTAAATTGTCTATAGGAAAATAATGCTGCATTTGAAGACAGCTTAAGTTTCTATTAGAAAATACAGCTGTCTTTGAAAACAGCTCTAGTTTCTACAAGAAAATATAGCTGTCTTTGAGGACAGCTAAATTTTCTATAAGAAAATATAGCTGTCTTTGAAGACAGCTAAAGTTTCTATAAGAATATACAGCTGTCTTTGAAAACAGCTCAAGTTTCTACAAGAAAATACAGCTGTCTTTGAAGACAGCTTAAGTTTCTATAAGAAAATACAGCTGTCTTTGAAGACAGCTTAAGTTTCTATAAGAAAATACAGCTGTCTTTGAGGACAGCTAAATTTTCTATAAGAAAATACAGCTGTCTTTGAAGACAGCTTAAGTTTCTATAAGAATATACAGCTGTCTTTGAAAACAGCTCAAGTTTCTATAAGAAAATACAGCTGTCTTTGAAGACAGCTTAAGTTTCTATAAGAATATACAGCTGTCTTTGAAGACAGCTTAAGTTTCTATAAGAAAATACAGCTGTCTTTGAGGACAGCTAAATTTTCTATAAGAAAATACAGCTCTTTGAAGATAGTTAAATTTTCTATAAGAAAATACAGCTGTTTTTGAAAACAGCTCAAGTTTCTATAAGAAAATACAGCTGTCTTTGAAGACAGCTAAATTTTCTATAAGAATATACAGCTGTCTTTGAAGACAGCTTAAGTTTCTATAAGAAAATACAGCTGTCTTTGAGGACAGCCAAATTTTCTATAAGAAAATACAGCAGTCTTTGAAGACAGTTAAATTTTCTATAAGAAAATACAGCTGTTTTTGAAAACAGCTCAAGTTTCTATAAGAAAATACAGCTGTCTTTGAAGACAACTTAAGTTTCTATAAGAACATACAGCTGTCTTTGAAGACAGCTAAATTTTCTTTAAGAAAATACAGCAGTTTTTGAAGGCAGCTAAATTTTCTATAAGAAAATACAGCTGTCTTTGAAGACAGCTCAAGTTTCTATTAGAAAATACAACTGTCTTTGAAGACAACTTAAGTTTCTAAAAGAAAATACAGCTGTTTTTGACGACAGCTACATTTTTTATAAGAAAATACAGCTGTCTGTGAAGACAGCTTAAATTTCTATAAGAAAATTAAGGTATCTTTGAAGACACAAAGAAAATATTGTCTAAGACACTACACCTGTCTTCAAAGAGAGCAAAATTTTTTATAGGAAAAAACAGTTGTCTCTAAAGACTCCAAGTGCACCATCATTTTCTATTCGAAATTAAAGCACTTTTTAAAAAATGCACGATTTTTTATAGAAACTTATGAAAATTTACCATTTTCTTATTTTCATTGACTTTAGATCTTATTATTAGATACTTGACCATACACTAAATCTATTTATTTGAGTAGGTAGGTGTATATTTAAAGGATTTACAAGAACATATTCCAATATTTATTTATTGTATTTGTACATATACATAAATATTACTCACAATATATTTGTGTTAGTATCTCTGTGTAAGAATTAGTCTTGTTTTTGTTATTTATATTTATGATAAACATGTGTAAACATAAAGGTTTAGTTTATATATTTATCTTACTTTATTCCAGAGCTGCCTCTTCTTAATATTTATTTATATACTCATAAATACAAATACACATACATTTACTAATACATACTTACTAAACTAACAGATACACAGACATTTTTTTTTTGTAGCAGGAAAACCTACATGTATACATATGATTATAACTCTATAAAATAAAAAAAATATATATTTACTTTTGATTTGCTTGACTAAGCTAACGATTCGTTTACAGACCAAATAGTTAGAAAACGTATAAATACTTGTTCAATAGACTAATACACACAGAAAATCTATCCTTATGTCACAAAAACTCTTACATTCCGATACTGATAATAAGAATTTATGTTATGGCCTTTAGCAAAATATAAAAAAAAAAATAAACATATATACATATGTAATGAAGTAAAATGTGTATGCTATGATTTTCGTAATTTCTTATAAAGAGATGAATATGTTTGTTTAGCTGTACTTTTCTTAATATAATAGTACCAAGTACTCTATTGATTTAAATTTATAAAGTCTATACTTCATCTCAACCCTGTGGCCTCTTTGTATTTGATCAGATTTACTTATGACAACACAAATTTATTTTCTTAAAGGCACCTAAAATTATAGAAAATTTTATCATTCCCGAATTTCAATATGGCTCATATTTCATCGGAATGTTGGCTAGCTATTTGGTTTATACTTGTTGATTCAAGACTCTGCCGTTTTTTCAAATCGATCTATTTTTTAATATTATTGTTACAATTAGTACTTTATATTCTGCATCTCTGCGTGTTTAAGTTTTTCTCCTTATTTTTGCATGGTTATATTTCATTTTAGTTCAGCTCATTTTTATAAACCTTCTTCTTTACTTTTCATATATTTTTCTTATCTTTACTTGTGCTGAAAATAATTCAATAATTATAACCCAATGGTACAGCAGGCCCGACACTGTCAATGATTATTTATCTCAAAAAATTCGTTGCCAACAAAAAATTTAAGAAAGAAATAAAAGAAATATTACGAATTCTTCGTTGTGGTGTAAATAAAGTAGAAAAAGGAGAAAAAAAAAAAACAAATTAAACAAAAATGGCAAAAGAAATATAAATTTTATGTGCCATTAACAACACCTTTATTTATTAAGAAAAATTTGGAATTATAAGGAACCAACTTTTTTTAGGAAAAAACGAGATTTTCTATAAGAAAATACTGCTGTCTTTAAATACAACAAGCTCAGAAATTAGCTTGTTGTATTTAAAGACAGCAGTATTTTCTTATAGAAAATCTCGCTGTCACACAAATTTTCTAGCTATCTTTAAACCCAGACATATTTTCTTATAGAAAATCTTGCTGTCTTTAAAGACAGATATTTTTTCTTAAAGAAAATATTACTGTCTTTAAAGTCAGATATATTTACTTATACAAAATCTTGATGTATTTAAAGACGGTTATATTTTCCTATAGAAAATCTTGATATTGTTAAAGGCAGACATATTTTCTTATAGAAAATCTTGCTGTCTTTAACGATAGATGTATTTTCTTATAAAAAATCTTGCTGTCTTTAAAGACGCATATATTTTGTTATAGAAAATCTTGCTGTCTTTAAAGACATATATATTTTCTTATAGAAAATCTTGCTGTCTTTAGAGACAGATATATTTTCTTATAGAAAATCTTGCTGTCTTTAGAGACAGATATATTTTCTTATAGAAAATCTTGCTCTCTTTAAAGACAGACATATTTTCTTAAAGAAAATCTTGCTGCCTTTAAAGTCAGACGTATTTTCCTATAGAAAATCTAGCTGTCTTTAATGACAGGTATATTTTCTTCTAGAAAATCTTGCTGCCTTTAAAGTCAGACATATTTTCTTAAAGAAAATTGTACTGTCTTTAAAGACAGATATATTTTCTTATAGAAAATCTTGCTGTCATTAGAGCAGTGGTACCCAAACACAAACCATCAAAGGTTTGGTTGTATTGGTGAAACAGCGGAGAATAATCATTATTAGAAAACACATGATCATTATTAGAAAACACACAAGTAAGCTTATAGTGTATGTGTATCAAAGTAACGTCAGCAAAATTTTCTTGCCCTATTACGCCTGCTAGGGAATTGTTATCTTGGGCGACGCTTCTTTAGAGACAGATATATTTTCTTATAAAAAATCTTGCGGTCTATAAAGATAGACAAACATATTTTCTTATAGAAATTTTGCTGTCTTTAAAGACAAACATAGAAAATCTTGCGGTCTTTGAAGACGGACAAACATATTTTCTTATAGAAAATCTTGCTGTCGTCAAAGCCACAGATAATTCCTTATATAACATATTGCTGCTTTTAAAGGTAGCAGTAGTTTTTTATAAAAAATGTTGTTGTCTTTAAAGACAGGCATAGATTCTTAAATAACATCTTGCTGTCTATAAAGATAGCAGTAGTTTCTTATAGAAAATTTTGCTGTCGTTAAAGACAGATATATTTAGATAGATTTGATGTATTGCATATTTATATACAGGAAATCATTTTGTCTTCACATTTGCTTATAGAACTTTTTTCTCTTCCGCCTGTGTCAATAGAAAATCTTGCTGTCTTTGCACTCAATCATAGTTCCATATAGAAAATTTTGCTGAATATGAAGCAGCCATTTGTTTGTATAGAAAATCTGGCTGTTTTTAAAGACAATTGAGAGCTGCTTTTTCGTATAAGAAATCTAGCTGTCTTTAATGTCAGCTGTATTTTTGTATAGAAAATCTTACAGTATTTAAAAGAGCTTTAGTTTCTTATAGAAAATCATTCTGTCTTTAAGGCAGAGGTGCGCAAAAGTAAATTCTCTCACCAACACATTCAATTCTTAATTTTGTTCAGTGCACCTGCAAACAAGCATATACAAAAACTGAAAAAATAAAAATAAAGACATACACCCGTGATCATGCGCTTTCGTAGTTGTCTCGTTGAGTGGACAATGACTACTAAATTGTAAAAGCATAAGAATGTGTGTGATTTGAGTTTTCACAATTGTGCTATGGGCTGCGCACCGTTGCTTTAAAGACAGTTGTAATTGCGTATACAAAACCTTACTGACCATTAAAATATAAAATATAGTTGACTATAAAA
Organism: Calliphora vomitoria; assembly: GCA_942486065.2. Classification (NCBI taxonomy): domain Eukaryota; kingdom Metazoa; phylum Arthropoda; class Insecta; order Diptera; family Calliphoridae; genus Calliphora; species Calliphora vomitoria. The sequence goes on along the minus strand of OW818032.2, from coordinate 43,480,335 downwards.
TCAGACATATGTATGTAGGAAATCTTCCTGCTTTCAATTTCTTATTGAAAATCTTGCTATCCTTGAAGACAAAGATATTTTCGTATGGAAAATCATACTATTTTTGGAAGCAGTTACAGATTCTTATATACAATATATCTGTCTTTTCCTTATAGAAAATTTTAATGTCTTTGAAGGCAACCATATGTTCTTGTACAAGAATTTGCTGTTTTTAATGACAGATATATATTCTTGTGGTTCTTCGGCGGCTTACAATGGCAGTCTTATTTACTTATAGAAAATCTTGCGTTCTTAAAGACAGCCTTTAGTTTTTAATGGAACTGCTGTCTTTAAGGGAGCTCTTCGTATCTTATAAAAAATTGATGGTGTTGTTATTAGTTGGTCTTGCTTTCATAATCAATATTTTTCTTTATTGACATTACAACAAAAGAATTTCGCTACAACAGCAGAACAAATACACGCAAGAACAAAAAAAAAAAAAAAAAAAAAAAAAAAACTCAACTCCAGCATAAAATTTTATGGCACATAATGGTCACAATAAATGACCAAATTGTCGTAACAAAATTGAGAGAAGAAAGGAAGAAGAAACTGAAAACAAGGGAAAACATGTTGCTTGCGGTTGACTTTCATAAACGACTGACGGACTAAATGAATGACTGACTGAACTGAACTGAACTGAATTAAATGAATGAATGAACCAAGAAACAAACGAAACACAAGAATATATAAAAAATCCTAGCAAGCAATGTTTTTTCCCTTGAATTTTTCTGCTTTGTCTTTGCTTTTTTGTTTAAACAATATTTTTCACTGCAAACAAAGAAATACAAAAATATTGACATGTAGAGTAAGAACAACAAAAGAAATAAATTTTTTATATTGTTTATCTTACATTTTTCCCCCCTTTTTAAAAATTGAAGAAAAACACAAACATTCTTGAAACTGATGATGTTCTCTCTTTTTGAAAAGAAGCAAAAAAAAAAAAAGAAAAATAAAAAATATCATTGTCACATAAACAATAAAGAAGAACATGTGAAGAAAAGGACCCAGCAACGACAACAAAATTAAATTGAATGGAATGGATCATTATCACAGAAAGAAAAAAAAAAATGAAGTTCTTGCTAAAAAATAAAACACTTTAAAAACATTTAAACACATACATATGTACAGTTTAAAAAAAGCGAATTTAAAAATCTTAGAGAATTGCAGAATAAACTGCACAATTAAGTTTTTTCATTTACTATAAAAATTCCTTAAGTTGTTTTATTTTGAGGTTACATGAGTCAATGAAAAGTCTTGTACATTCTTGTTCTCACTTGTGGTGCTAATGAAGAATCAGTAAGTGGTGGGAAATTGTAAAATCAGCAAATATGGCAGTGTTTACTTCTCGTTTCTTTAAATTTACACGAAAATTCTTAAATGTCTATAAAATATCCCAGCAAAATCAAAAATATGTATCTAGAGTTTACAATACATTGCTTTGACGTACATATAACCACTGCTGCTCTTGATATTATTCGCTGGCTTTTATCTTTCGTTTGATTAAAATCTTTGAGACATTATTGAAACCACACAAGAACTTCAAACAACCTCAATGATGCGAAAAAGGAACTAGTATGAGTATTTTCACTCTTATTCATCACAAAATAATAAATTTAATTTAACTAAAAAATGGAAAACGTTTTTTTTTTTTTTTTAAACTGTTTGTATAAGTGTTTTTCCGTTCGCAACATATTCAGGCGTTATTTACCACAAGCATATAGAAATTACAAGGTCGTTTATTACCCAAACTCGCAGAAACGAAATTTCTGAAATGAAAGGAAAATAATACAATAAATAAGAGACAAACGAAAAATGGAAGGAAACATCATGCATGACAATAGCACACATTGAACAACAAAATCCTTTTTAGCTGAAAGCATAAAATCATTAAATATGAAGCACCGCAAATACAAAATAAGACACACACTTACATACAGCTTGGTTGATGTCTTAATGACAAGGACATTGGGACCAAATTCAAAAAGGAAAACATATGTTGGTAAAACAAATAATAAAAATAAATATGTATGTTAACACAAAAAAATTTCATTACAAATTTACACGTAACATGTAAAATAAAGATGTATAATGTATTTTTAAATATTTTTAATAATAAATTTAAAATTTCCAAATGTTTATGCAAGAACTTATTTTGATATAAACTCAATTTAATATATATTTATCTTTTATTTCAGGTATGTGGCTCAGTTTTACAAATTGTTAAGGTATGTTTTATGTTAAATTTATAACAAATTTCAGTTTTAGTTCTAGTTCAGTTCTAGTTCAGTTCTAGTTCAGTTCTAGTTCTAGTTCAGTTCTAGTTCAGTTCTAGTTCAGTTCTAGTTCAGTTCTAGTTCAGTTCTAGTTCAGTTCTAGTTCAGTTCTAGTTCAGTTCTAGTTCAGTTCTAGTTCAGTTCTAGTTCAGTTCTAGTTCAGTTCTAGTTCAGTTCTAGTTCAGTTCTAGTTCAGTTCTAGTTCAGTTCTAGTTCAGTTCTAGTTCAGTTCTAGTTCAGTTCTAGTTCAGTTCTAGTTCAGTTCTAGTTCAGTTCTAGTTCAGTTCTAGTTCAGTTCTAGTTCAGTTCTAGTTCAGTTCTAGTTCAGTTCTAGTTCAGTTCTAGTTCAGTTCTAGTTCAGTTCTAGTTCAGTTCTAGTTCAGTTCTAGTTCAGTTCTAGTTCAGTTCTAGTTCAGTTCTAGTTCAGTTCTAGTTCAGTTCTAGTTCAGTTCTAGTTCAGTTCTAGTTCAGTTCTAGTTCAGTTCTAGTTCAGTTCTAGTTCAGTTCTAGTTCAGTTCTAGTTCTAGTTCAGTTCTAGTTCAGTTCTAGTTCAGTTCTAGTTCAGTTCTAGTTCAGTTCTAGTTCAGTTCTAGTTCAGTTCTAGTTCAGTTCTAGTTCAGTTCTAGTTCAGTTCTAGTTCAGTTCTAGTTCAGTTCTAGTTCAGTTCTAGTTCAGTTCTAGTTCAGTTCTAGTTCAGTTCTAGTTCAGTTCTAGTTCAGTTCTAGTTCAGTTCTAGTTCAGTTCTAGTTCAGTTCTAGTTCTAGTTCAGTTCTAGTTCAGTTCTAGTTCAGTTCTAGTTCAGTTCTAGTTCAGTTCTAGTTCAGTTCTAGTTCAGTTCTAGTTCAGTTCTAGTTCAGTTCTAGTTCAGTTCTAGTTCAGTTCTAGTTCAGTTCTAGTTCAGTTCTAGTTCAGTTCTAGTTCAGTTCTAGTTCAGTTCTAGTTCAGTTCTAGTTCAGTTCTAGTTCAGTTCTAGTTCAGTTCTAGTTCAGTTCTAGTTCAGTTCTAGTTCAGTTCTAGTTCAGTTCTAGTTCAGTTCTAGTTCAGTTCTAGTTCAGTTCTAGTTCAGTTCTAGTTCAGTTCTAGTTCAGTTCTAGTTCAGTTCTAGTTCAGTTCTAGTTCAGTTCTAGTTCAGTTCTAGTTCAGTTCTAGTTCAGTTCTAGTTCTAGTTCAGTTCTAGTTCAGTTCTAGTTCAGTTCTAGTTCAGTTCTAGTTCAGTTCTAGTTCAGTTCTAGTTCAGTTCTAGTTCAGTTCTAGTTCAGTTCTAGTTCAGTTCTAGTTCAGTTCTAGTTCAGTTCTAGTTCAGTTCTAGTTCAGTTCTAGTTCAGTTCTAGTTCAGTTCTAGTTCAGTTCTAGTTCAGTTCTAGTTCAGTTCTAGTTCAGTTCTAGTTCAGTTCTAGTTCAGTTCTAGTTCAGTTCTAGTTCAGTTCTAGTTCAGTTCTAGTTCAGTTCTAGTTCAGTTCTAGTTCAGTTCTAGTTCAGTTCTAGTTCAGTTCTAGTTCAGTTCTAGTTCAGTTCTAGTTCAGTTCTAGTTCAGTTCTAGTTCAGTTCTAGTTCAGTTCTAGTTCAGTTCTAGTTCAGTTCTAGTTCAGTTCTAGTTCAGTTCTAGTTCAGTTCTAGTTCAGTTCTAGTTCAGTTCTAGTTCAGTTCTAGTTCAGTTCTAGTTCAGTTCTAGTTCAGTTCTAGTTCAGTTCTAGTTCAGTTCTAGTTCAGTTCTAGTTCAGTTCTAGTTCAGTTCTAGTTCAGTTCTAGTTCAGTTCTAGTTCAGTTCTAGTTCAGTTCTAGTTCAGTTCTAGTTCAGTTCTAGTTCAGTTCTAGTTCAGTTCTAGTTCAGTTCTAGTTCAGTTCTAGTTCAGTTCTAGTTCAGTTCTAGTTCAGTTCTAGTTCAGTTCTAGTTCAGTTCTAGTTCAGTTCTAGTTCAGTTCTAGTTCAGTTCTAGTTCAGTTCTAGTTCAGTTCTAGTTCAGTTCTAGTTCAGTTCTAGTTCAGTTCTAGTTCAGTTCTAGTTCAGTTCTAGTTCAGTTCTAGTTCAGTTCTAGTTCAGTTCTAGTTCAGTTCTAGTTCAGTTCTAGTTCAGTTCTAGTTCAGTTCTAGTTCAGTTCTAGTTCAGTTCTAGTTCAGTTCTAGTTCAGTTCTAGTTCAGTTCTAGTTCAGTTCTAGTTCAGTTCTAGTTCAGTTCTAGTTCAGTTCTAGTTCAGTTCTAGTTCAGTTCTAGTTCAGTTCTAGTTCAGTTCTAGTTCAGTTCTAGTTCAGTTCTAGTTCAGTTCTAGTTCAGTTCTAGTTCAGTTCTAGTTCAGTTCTAGTTCAGTTCTAGTTCAGTTCTAGTTCAGTTCTAGTTCAGTTCTAGTTCAGTTCTAGTTCAGTTCTAGTTCAGTTCTAGTGTAGTTGTAGTTCGAAAACCACAAAAGTATTCCAAGTATTCCAAGAAAACACAAAAGTATTTTTAAACAAACTAAACTTAAATTTTAATGTAAAACAGCGACCACTTATTTGCATCATTCAAATTCATATGTTACGAAACATCGTAACGTATGAGTATTGTACGTTTTAATGACTGCATTAAATATTTATCATACGCCTAGTATATATTTACATGAAAGGAACAAGAAAGAAAAATACCAATTATCTTATCTACCTTCTAAACTATTTGTCCAGTGAAAAAGCAGTGCATACAAAAATATTATAAAAGGCGACCTATGCTTTCGAATTCTCATCACATTGTATTATATACTGTCAAATTTTTCCACCTGTTGTATGTAGAAGGTTTTGGAGCTCTTTCAAATTTAAATCGATTTAGCTGAATTTTATAGACAATTAAAAACATATAATCAAAAGATATTGAATCAACATTCATAATACATAATTAAAGTAATAAATGCAATCAAATTGCACATTCTTGTATTTTGTCATACAATAAAGACACTGATTATCGTTTTAAATTTCTAATTTTTATGTTTTTAAATGATTTTTTTTTTCTATATATACTTTCCAAATCATTAGCAAAGTTACTTACCTTTCATATATTTTTAACAATATTTCCTTTTCTTTTTTGGTGCAAAAAGCTAAATAATTATATTCAAAGACAAATAATTGCTTGGAAAAATACTAGATTTGAAAAGGTTAAAACTAAAATGAAAAAAAATATCAACTGTAGCATTGAATAGCAGCACTAGTTTCTTAAAACATCATCCATGGTTATTTTTGCCATTTTCCATCTTTTTAACTTTTACATTATTTTTCTCAGAAAACAACCATCCATTTCATCATAATCCGTCTGCTATTTGTAGTATTTTTTTGAGTGGTCATACAATAATCATACTCACGGGTATAAAAATGGAAGTACAAAAATAAAAAATAGTACAATATACAAGTATAAGTATTGCAAGTCAGGGTATAATTTTGTTTGAGATTCATTTTCTATCTGTTCAGCTTATAGTGGACCATATAAATGAGAGACCACATGTACATTAGATGGGCCCCAGTTCAAATTGAACTTTAATATAATTTAAGCTAACATTATAAAAATGGTTTGCTAGCTTTTGGCATTGCTAAGCTGGAATAATGGCTAAGAGGCCCAGAGCATTTGTGTCCTTTGATGAAATTCGCCAAATCCAGGAATAATAAAACATTAAAATATTATCCTAAAACCAACAAAACTTTAATTTTGTTTGGTACATATTAGGTGATAACTTGTTGAGGGTCCAGTCTAATATCTATATACTTGAAAATAGAGGGAACTATAATAAAAAACTTTTAAATTCTATAGTGTATATAAGTAGTGATTTGGTATACATATACATGTTTATAACTTGCATCAGTTGATGGAGGTGTGGATGTTTGTGAAAGACTGAGGATGTAGATATTTATCCATATTATGTGTGTTATAAAGTGTGGAAAATTTTATATTATGCTGAATATTGCAATATTTAAAAGGCTGTATTGATTTATGATATTATGAATTTAACACAACAAATAAAGTTACAGATAGATGAAGTTTAGAACAAATTGTTGGAAATTTTCAACAAGAAATTGAACCTTAACCGTTCCAAATTGTCATGCAAAATTCGAAGTTTATCAAAGATTTATTTTCACTTCGTATTGTCTGTTATCGAGGTTTAAATATAAAATTGTATATAACCCTTTAACTTGTTTATCCAATTTTAACATTATTGGTCTCGTAGTAATGCTTATGTATTCAGGTTGCAATATATGTTCCTGATATCCCAAAGAAATTATCTTCCATTCACTAAGATTTTCCTCAATTTTAAGCCACACATACATATAAAATTAAGAGGAGTGTGAGGGCATTTTGCGATAATAAAAATTTGAAAAAACTTTCTTTATATTTGGAAGAAGAATCTAAAAAGTCAAATCTATTTTTAGGCATATATTTGCGATTAGTTGTCCGATTTTTATAAGTTTAGTCTTATATAAATCGTATGGACTTTTCTGTCATTTCATTATAAGCCATTATTCAAAGCAAAAATTATAATAAATTTAATACATAGCCTTTTAGCAAGTATATTTTAAACTGCATATCCATAAATTATGTAAATTAAAAATAGATACGTCAAAATTATAAATTAATACCATTAAATATAGAATAATATATCCATAGAAGCGTTACTAAGAGTGAAAAAACCTAAGTCGTGAGAATGTATTAGCACATAGTTTTGAGGTTGTGTTGGTGCCTTTTTTATTTTCACTAGACACACAGAGTTCTATAAAAATGTTTATATTTTAATTTATTTAAGTTTTCCTCTATTTTTAATGCCAAAAATTTAAACTCTGTTTTATAAATTAAATTCTACAACAAATAAAATTTAGTGTCAAAAATTAATTCAAAATATTTGTTTAAAATGAGCTGCAAAGTGTTCAAAAAAATCATCAAATATTGCATGGAAGTATAATAAAGTGGTTCGATCTGTATTAGGTCGGAAAATCAAAGTTGAAATTTCAAGTTTTTTGATGAGTTTAATTCTCTCACAAGTATGTTGAATTCACATATCACAAGTACGTGTGAAGAGAGTAATTATTGTTACTCTCAGCTTACTCTCAGCTGCTCCATAAAATGTTCGTTAAAAATATCGTATTATTTTGAATGTCTATATAGATTTTTACATATATTTTCTATCAAAATATATATAAGCCTTGGCTTAACTGTCATTTCAATCAAGCGATTTTTATACCCTTCACCATGAGTGCCAAGGATATACATAAGTTTGTCATTCCGTTTGTAATTTCTAAATTTTTCATTTGCGACCCCAGAAAGTATATATATTCTGGATCGTTATAGATAGCGAAGTCGATATAGCCATGTCCGTCTGTATGTTGAAATCAACTTTCCGTAGCCCCCAAATAACTTTCAAACATAATTGGTACATCAATATATCGAGAAAATCGGCTCACAAATGGCTGAGATATAAGGAAAAAACCGAGACAACCTCGATTTTTGGCCAATCTTTTATCAATATCTGGATTATTGAGTGATTAATATAGACAATATGAATATCTAATGATATATATTTCAAAGTCCATTGCAACGATGTATATAAGGCTATAGTAAGTTGGACTTACAATGGGTCAAAATCGGGAAAAAAATTTATTTCAAACCGAATTTTTTTTTTACCAAAAAAATTTTTTTGTCATACTTTTTTTTCACTAATGAATTAAAAAAAAATTAAATTACAAAAACAGTTTTGAAAAAAAAAAATTTTAAATTTTGAAAAACAATTTTGAAAAAAAAAAAAATAATTTTGTTTACCTAAAAATATTTAAAACTTTTATTTTAAAGTATAATTTGGTGAAGGGTATATAAAATTCGGCACAGCCGAATATAGCTCTCCTACTTGTTTAATTTGTAAATGCAATTTTTCTTGTAATGGAGACAGTATTATTCAACTTAACTTTTAAGTTAGATACATTTTTGAAATTTTAATTATTATTTTCATGTTTTTTGGATGATAACTAAGGTTTATAAATAATATTAAAATATTGCTACGAAGTTGTATTATCAATTTGAATTTAACGGCTGTTTAAAACATTCATAATGTTTATAAAAATTTCCATCAGTATAAACTTCACGCTGTTATTAACATTGTTTATAAGTATGACTACATTAACTGTTAAAGATCAAGGTAATTATTGTCGAAGTATAGCATAATAGTTTTGTTCGTTAGATAATTCAGGAAACTAGTAGAAGCTAGCACTGTGTATATGTGTGTGTTTTTAAAGTGTGTGTATTAAACGAGACTGACTATTTAAATAATCCTTTTTCTAGGTGAAAGTTTAAAAAAATTTGACAAGTAGTTATCAAAATATACTCAAAAACGTTAATACATTGTTTCAAATATATCCATAAATTGCAATTATCTCGGGAACCCTGAATGGTTTTATTCTGAATTTTATGTTTGTTTCTAATCGTACAGTGGCTCATATTTAAGTCAAATCATTGAAAAATGATTTATTAGCTTAAATATGGGATAAAAATTTATAAAATCTGAATAACAGTATTAAACCACCGTTTTTAAAAGGTAAAATCGTAGCTTTACTTTGTGTATTTTGCACTGATCTATTAAATAATATGAAATCTAAGCCATTATACCATATAAAACTAAAAACAGTTTCAAGGACTTCTGGAGGTCTTTAAATTTTATATGGCTACGGAATACACGAATTTAGTAGAGTTAAGGTTCAAAAATTTAATTTTTTTCGATATTTTTCATTTCGTTACTATCTTCAAAATTGTCTATAGAAAATACTGTTATACCTACACAACGTTTTTTATAGAAAATACTGTTATACACAATTTATTATATTTAATACACTATAGCTTTTCGTGAAATTCTTGCGCAAGATAAATTCTATTGCAATTGTCACACCATTGCATAAGGTTTAGCTTATTTGCAGCAAATGGGTACTAGCCTTTCCATGACATGACAAAATTTAAAGAAAACTAAATAAGTAATATATGATTAACACGGCATGAACGGGCATGCTTATATCGAACAGCATATCATATTGCGTCTATAGGAATGAGTAAAATTATCTTTTTACATAAAAGCCTAACATAATGAGGTGCTTTTGAATATAAATCAACATTTGTACGCCTAATCTCTTATCTAAAGCCAAATATCTTATTTCTCTTAAAAATTATGTTAACAATTAATTATTTTATTTCTCTGCCGGTGGCGTAATCATACATTATTGCAACTGTAATAACACTTTAGTGATGTTGTATGCAGTAATGCCAACTATTTATGATAAAAAACCGTTCATTACATCAAAACGCGTTAAAAAGCCACTATTCTGTAAATCCCTTGACTTCAACACAAGGGATTTTCAAAAACGAATAATTGATAAATTAATGTTTTACAAATAGCACGATTTTGAACATTGAATTGGGTTAGTGTACTGGAAAGTAAAACGAGTAACTCATCTGTATTCGATTTATAGAACACCAAATCATATGAATTTGTTTTAAAATCGAAAAATTTTCAAGGATTTAATTTACAGAACAGGGGAATGTTTCCATATGAGAAATTTGGTTTTAATTAGCGAAATATTTGTATTAACAACTAATATTTTAAAATATATTGTAATGGGAAACTAAATTTTCTTCTGATTTGTTTGCTCCCAACTTATTTTATCAAAATTTTTGAGTATAAGTTAACTAGTAACAACATTGGCAGGCCTAAAGGTGGACATTAAACATAAAATTGCATATATGTCGTCTAGATAATTTAGGAAAAATTCTAACAAACCCATCCGAACAATTTTCGTCATGAAACTTTGCCATTTGAATAAAGTATATTAAAAATTCAATAAAGTAAAACGCATTTTTTCAAATAGGCACTGACAAGTAAAAATACGATTTTTTGCTTATTGAAAATCGCTAAATATATCGCGAAAAGCGCTAAATTGTCAACACTGGTTGTATATGTAAGCATTCTCTTTGTATATAAAACTGTACATTGGTGTTTGTTGTTGTTGCTGTTGTTATAGTTACATTGTATTCGCTCATTCGTTTGGTTAATTGTTGGTCTATTTTTTCATTCTCTTTTTTTTATTCATATTTAACAACATCGAAATGTAGTTGTTGGTGTTTTATGTTTTTTGTTTGCTTCCTTAACGGTCCTTCGCTCTATATGTCAGTCATAGCCAAGTATGGACCAGAGTTTGTGTGTGGTTATGTGCATGTGACAGTGTTTAATAATAACAGTCATCAAGCATAAACTACAATACAAAATATTTCTAGTTGTTTCATTACAATTTTTTTTATTTATTTTTTCTATTTTTGTGTTTTTCTACTTTAGTTTTTGTTAGTATTATTGTTGATGCTGCTGTTGTTGTTGTTGACAATTTTGTTCACTAACGAGTCTTTTAAAAGTGACAATAGTGGTGCTTTACTTTGTCATAGAGGATGTAAAAGTGGTCGTAGTCGTAGTAGTAGTGGCCAGTGGTGGCGGTAGAGGCAGTAGTATCAGCCAACGTTTCTTTGCAATGCATATTGTTTCAATGATCCACAGAGATGTTTTCCTTTTTCTTACATCTTTACAGTATTTGTTGCTATTGTTGTTGTAGTTTCTGTTGTTATTGCCATTATGGTGAGCATAGTGTTGAGTCAAATAATTAAATGTTGACAGCATGACTGCAGACCAACAGATGTGTGTTGGTCTGTAGTGCAAGTAAGCATCCTCGTCAGCTGACTACTGCAAATACAACAACTAGTACATTTAGTTATTACCACTTCTATTTTAACAACTATTATTGATAATAGTAAGTTGTTTGCTGTGTGCTTTTCTCTCTGTTTTACTCCTTCTTTTTGTCAATGTCATGTTGGTCCCTTTAGAATATTTGCGCTATGATGACTAGCTAAGGATGTTACTGTCTGACAGCTTTTGTGGCTTGTATTGGACAAAACTCGTTTATATAACTATGTAGTTTTTTTAAATAAACTTTTTTAGTTGTTTTTCTATGTAAATAAATAATAAAAGTAATAAAGTGGTTAAAGATGTTAGATAAAATATAAACTATATGTAGGTATATTAGGGTGGACCTTATTTCGGACTTTTTCATTTGTCGATGCTCCCAGGTATAAAATTGTTCTTTATCATCTTAAGACCAAATGCTGAAAACTTTAGCGCCACACTAATGTGTATACTACAGTTTTTAATTAACTTATTCATGAAGCTTATTCTCAAGGGACAATATAATATTTATTAGTTTTTTCGAGATTTATAGTACGTAATAAAATCCATACCTTTAGAAATTTAAAACTTCTCTCAGAAAATGCAAAAATATTCAATTTTTTATGATTTTGATTTGGACTAATCTCGGGAATCGTTAATGTCACGTGTAAGGCCTCCTTGTTCTATCGATTTTCCAAACTCTATTCTATTGTGCAAGAATTGAACATAAAACAAACTAAAACTAAATTAATTAAGTTAACCATCCCATTTGAGATTTGTTTATAAACTTTTTATTTCCCTGTTTACACAACTAGTTTATTTTCCTTTTTCCTTATTAGTTTTTTATACGTATATAAGTAACGATTAACTTTTTAACATTTTTTTAAATTAAAATTAAACATACGCAAAGAAAACTTCATTTAACAAGTTCCTCCTCTATCCTGTTTTAATTTTAAACAAATAAGCAAGTTGAAATTTGTTAATAGACAAAAAAAAAAAAAACAAACATCATAAATAAATATATTATCTATGCTTATTATGTTTAGCCACTTAAATATAAATTTACAAATTCTATGTTTTGGGCTTTAAAGTTTCTTTAACAAATCCTTGCAAATTACACACACACACACACAAACACTCACAACTAAATGAAAACATAAACAAACACAAACATATTTTTTTGATGTTGGCTTCCATCACAATCTTGTAGTTGTTAACAAAGTGACAAAAAAAAATTAAAAGAAAGGAAGCCAACAACAATGATAACAACATTAGGGAAAAGTTTTGCAACAACAATTTTTATTTAAGCGAGTCTCCAAAGTTTTCTCGTTTGTAGCTAGACACATACAAACACTCGTACACACACACAAACAATTTAGGCTAACTTCAACTAAAACATACATCCGCTCAAATAAATTATAATCATAAAGAAGGAAAACACTGTAGCACTAAATTTATGAGTGTAACAAAAGGACAAACAACAAAATGAAATAGATTATTTAAGTTGTTCTTTAATTTGTTGAAACTAAGGCGAATTGTTTGTACCCTGCTTCTCAGGAGGTACGATCACTCGGAGAGGAATATAGTTGTACGTTATTACCGCAATAATTTCAACACGATTAAAAGTTATTTAACAACATTATGGTCACTGTAATTATTTATATGTGCTTGCGGCTACCACATTTGTTGCATTTACTATTAACATGATTGCAGCAATCATATACATGATTGTGGTAATTATGTATATGTTTGTGGCAAATATGTCCAAGGTAAAACATCAAAATATCTTGCTCTCAGATTATGGTTATCATAACATATAACATATTATGGTTGCCACCACCATACACATCATTTTGAGATAATTGCGATGATCATGTACAACTATATTATTTATCTGGGTGAACGAAACGAAAAATTTTACACTTGAACAATTTAAAAAAAGTAAGAGAGCTATATTAGGCTGTGCCAAATCTTATATACCCTTCACCAAATTATGCCTTAAAATAAAATTTAAAAAATTTTTTTTTTTCAAAGTAGTTTTTTTAAGTTTTTTCCATTTTTTTAAAAAAAATTTTTTTTAACTTATTAGTGAAAAAAAGTATATGACAAAGGAAAGTTTTTTGTGAAAAAAAATTCGGGTTAAAAAATATTTTTCCGGATTTTGACCCATTGTAGGTCCAACTTTATATACATCGTTGCAATGGACTTTGAAATATCTATCATTAGATATCCATATTGTCTATATTTATGACTTAGTAATCGAGATATAGATAAAAAAAAAAATAGGCCAAAAATAGAGGTTGTCTCGGATTTTTGCTCATATCTCCGTTATTTATGGACGGATTTTGCTGATTTTAAATAGGAAACTTTTCGAAAGCATGTCTGACAGAATTGTTAAGGATTTAGATCCCGAAGATATCTGGGGTCTTGACAAAATTGATTTCAACAGACAAACAGACAGACAAACAGACAGACAGACAGACAGACAGACAGACATGGCTAAATCGACTCCGCTATCTATAAGGATTCAGAATATATATACTCTATAGGGTTGGAAAATTATATTGTGGAAATTACAAACGGAATGACAGATTTATATATACCCTTCTCACGAAGGTGAAGGTATAAAAAATATTGCACTTTAAGCTAATAAAAGTTCATGAGACTTGCACTCACAGTCATCATCATCGTATGGTATATGATAATGTGCCTGTTTTGGCCAACAATATCCAACTGAAAAATAGAAAAGCTATTTCTGCCAATGCACTAAAGGTAATTTCACTATTTCATTATTAACGGCGGCTGCTTAGCAAGTGGTCAAATTCATTTGCAATTTGTTCGAATTTTTAAGTTTATTTAAATAGTTAAAAAACAAAAATTAACTTAAATTAAATAAGGAAAACCAGTGACCGTAACAATTATGACATCTATATATATAAAAATGAAATAGTCCAGGTATGTAATGATATCACGTGAGAACTGCTGGAGCGATTTGGATGATTTTTTTTTATTCGATTTGATGGTTTGTAAAGAAAAAAAAAAATAATTTTTAATATATTGCCTCCTTTTCACTTCTCATTTTTCTTAATAAAATAAATTTTTTGGAGAAACTTGAAGAACTAGCATTAGTAAATAGCTACCGAGCGAAGCCGGGGCGGTCATAAATAATTGTTATTTTTTGATTTTTATTTTTTTGTCAAAAATATTTGTCAAACTAATGATTGTAAATAAACATATTTGTCAGACTCTTACATATATGTAAATAAAACTCATTAATTAATTTTTATATCTGCCAAAAAAAAATCAAAGTCTGACAAATATTTCTGACAAAAAGAATAAAAATCAATGTTTGACAAATATTTCTGACAAAAAAAAATAAAATATCAAGAATTTAAAAAGAATGTTATTTTATGAAAATATAGTTGAAAACGATCAAAATTGTATGCTTCATTTGATTTTCCGATATTTTCTTGTGATGGCTTTTTTCCTTTGAAATTTCAAGAATAATTATTTTCGGTCCCTGAGGAAAACTAATTTTTTCTAAAAATTTAATTTTAATAAGCTTTTAAAAAGTTAATTCGAGCAACTGGGTTTTAACAACGTTTAATTAAGAATTCTGAGTTAAATTTGTCCATTTCATGTTGCACTTTTTTGCATTTTTTGAGAAATATAATTTTTCGTGGCAGCCTCCGCTTGCAAAATAGGGAACTTGCGAAAGTTTGGTTGGATGGGCAAAAGAAAGACGAGAAGAATGCTGCTGTTTAAAATTTTATTGTTGGTAAAGTTGAATGCGGCAATGTTTTGAATGAGGAATCGGATTATGTGAAGGAAAAAGTGCGAATTTATAAGAATATCGAAGTTAGATGGGTAAATTTTGAATTTACAAAATTTTACTTAGGTTCGAAATCTGCAATGTTGAATACCCCAGTATACCAATTTTCATGTAAATCAGAAGACATTTTAAAATTAACGCCGCTTTATTGAATCGTCCATTTTGAATCCGAAAAATTTTATCTCAGATTCGAAATCAGCAATCTTGATTACCCCCGAATACCAATTTTCATGTAAATGAGATGACATTTTAAAATTTGCGCCATCATAAAGGATCCACCACTTTGAATTTGAAAAAATTTAACTCAGATTCAAAATCAGCTACCTTGAAGACCCCCGAATACCGATTTTCATCCATCATCAGTGATTCCTTATAGTCAAATGGATGAAATTACCTATAGTGTAATGGCGTGTTTTGAATAATCATGGTTAACAACCTGTTGTAGTCATAAATGGAAGATATGGTCCTTGTTTCAGCAGGATGACAGAAAGACCATAAAATAATAGATCTCTTGAACACCAAATTCATTAGTTATATGATGGCAGCTTGCCACAGTAGAGTTGGAAATTGACACCATAAGCGAAACGATCGTCAGCGCCTTTTCTGAGAAAGAAACCAACAAAGTTTGGAGATATGATTTTTAGCTTTTATTTTGAAACATTTGTAAAATATAAATTTATTTAAACTAATGGCCGGCCATTGTTAGCTATGACATTTTCCCATTTTACTGGCAACATAGGGATTCTAAGCCAAAAGAACTGCTCATCTTTTGAGGCAAAGAACGATTCAAGCCAATATCGGATACTCTGTTCCAAAGTGAAGCATATCCCAGAGAGGTCGTTCTGCATCGATCGAAACAAATAGTCGACGGACGGGGCAAGTCTGAACTATAAGCCGTAAGAGGCAAAACTTCCCAACCACTTCATTCTACGATCTCTTACACTTCGGGTTATCGTAATAGATAAATTTTTTATCGCAAGCAATGATTTTGTGCAAAAATTATTTCCTTTTATATTTATTTTCTTTCAAGCATCATTTTGGACATGAAAAATCATACTTCACGATTTCTCGGCTTTCAATTCGTATGGTACTCAATTTCCCTGCTTTTTTAAACGTTTTGAAATTACTGATTGAGTAGCTCCTAATAATATTCATGGAGTAGTGCCTGAAATTCTTGGTCTTCAAACTTTTTTGGATGGCCTGGGCGATCTTTGTCATGCGTGCCAAAAACCACACTTCTAAACCGCTCAAACCATTTCCAGCACATTGAAACCAATGGAACACATGCACCGTAAGCTTTGTTGAGCAATCGGTGTGCTTCAGCATTTGACGCTTTGTTGACACAAGATCCGATATTTTCGAAGCAAAAAAAATCTTTGTTTACACTATAATGTTCAATAACTAAGTGAGAATAAATGACAGTTATGTACCCTTCAAAATGATATATCAGTTATAAAAAAATAACCGCGTTCAAAAGATACACAAAGCTTTTGATGCAATTTGTTGAACTAATCGTTATTACAAACGTGACAGAAATAGAGCAGTCATTACAAATGTAAATATATACATACTAAAAGCCATTATTACAACTTGCCTTTATGTTCGCAATAGTTAAAGTTAACTTTAAAGCAACCTTTTTCTATTGCATAAAGTTACCTTTTACTATTACGAACTTAAAGGCAAGTTGTAATAATGGCCCTAAGAGTTGTAAATAAAAATAATGTTAATATTTCAACATAACAACTATCAACAGATATCCACTATTTAGCATAAAAAACGCTTTAAAATATTATGGTAAAATTCGAGATTTTTACATTTAACTACATCGAAAACTATTTCTATTTTTTGTCGCGTTTTTGAAGCAATGTTTATTGCTAATAACTATATTGGAAATAACAAAATCTAACTTTTGGAAAAAAGAAAAAATGTTAAAGATTTATTTATTTTTTCACTTCAAAAGCATTCTAGTGTCGCGTTCTTGATCCTGATATTTCCATATAATATATTTTTAAGCCATTCATTATTTATTGCTGTGCTTTTTAAATATTCTTTGCCAAAACTTATTTCATCTTAAATACACATCTCTTTTTACTAAAGCGTACTCATAAATGAAATAAATAAAAATAATTTCATGCTTGTTTTTCTTATAATAATGGACAAATTTTCTACGCTTGTCTGCCTGTGAAAATGATGATGATGTTGAATCATTTTTTTTTCCATGCTCTCATCACTGGTAGTCTTTTCATAAATTTTCTTCATTGTGTTTGTTGTTGGTCATTTCATTTCTTTATCTTTTGCTGTATAAACACTGTGTGTGGCACTCCAGTAAGTAGTTGTTGTAGCTGTAGTAAGTAGAAATAGTGCTCATTAAGTTTTTCATGTTCAGTTTTCTCCCTCTGTACCGTCAGCTCATTTACAGCGTCCAAATTCGTTGGTCTTCCAACAACAGAGTAATTTAAGAATGACAAATTTTCTTTAATTTATGAAAATGTTGAGAGAAAAAAGATTTGCCAGTTCGTGATATACTTGTACTATTATGAGTAGAATAATATCTGCAACTACATTTTATTTTTAAAAAATATGATTTAAGGAAAAAAGAAGAGCAAACATTTTAATAAAGCGTAAAAACAAAAATCAAGAGAAAGACACAAAGAAATTAAATTTAATAGAAAAATTATTCCTTCTGCTGAAAATCTACCATGGTACTGGAACATTAAAAGGAACAATATGGCTTAATAATTTTTTTTCTCATTTACAGTCAGCCGTGCTGGTTTTGTGAGTAATTGTAGGGCCATAAAAACAACTATTTAGACAAATGAAAGACAACTAATTATTTTAAATTAATTTACACTTGAAAGCTGGAGAAATAAAGTGCTATGATGACAGTAGGTTAAATCTACTACTGTAGTTTATTATGTTTTTGAGAAATATATGAAGAGACAACATAATTTTAAAGGAAGACTCTCAAAGTTTGCCCTACGCAACATACAAATAATTCAATATTTAACTTTCAAACATAACGAGCCCTTACCGCAAAAATATCTTAAGTGCATAACAACTTTACAGGAGAAGCTTAGCTTTTTGAGATTGTTAGCATATGTGACGGTACTTGGCACACGATCCTAAACTAACGATTTGCATTAAAAAAATTAAAATCAAATATTTTGTTGGTTAAGATATTTTTGCTGTTAGGGCTGGATATATTGAATATTTGCGTGAAGACTGAGAATAGTTATACAATTGAAATACCTCAGGGGAAACTCTTAAATTTACATAAATTTATTATGCAAAAGCTGCCTAATTATGCCTGGTTTGAAAGATTTTATATTCCTATTTAGTTTCATTTATTTACATGTAATTAAAATTAAATATGTAATATAACTTTAAAATAATGAATATAAACCATTTTGTATATTTTGATTCTTATTAACCTTAATTACACAATAAGTAGATTTAAATCTAGTGAAATATGTTTAATATACACACATGGATATTTATACTTGTGTAACAACTACTGCAATAAATGTAGCTGCAATGTGTACTTGCAACATGCTGAATAAACTGTTTCAACTCAAGTAGGCAAAATGAAGTAAAATAAAAAAGTTAGAAAATACTGAAAATAAATACGAGTATGAAACTTATAGGAATTTAAGACGATTTTTTAGGTTACAAAAAATAATTTTTGTTTCAAGTACTTAGTACAGACACTCGAGACAACACTAATAACAAATAAGAGTGTATATTATTTGCTGTATATTATTAACTGTATAGAAGTAACATAATTTGAATGTACAGTGGGAGAGGGTTTGTTTTAAATAACAATAATTTGATAGAAAATGTTATATTCTAATTCTATATATTTGGTATAACTATATGTGTTGCTTGTCCGTACAAAATATAAAATTCTGCAGAATTTCGAAATTCGCTTTAAATTGGTTTTCATATCCTATGTTCAAAGTTCATATTTTTTAATAGATGTATGCAAAAAACCTAAAGTAAAACTGTTAATAACTTTGATCTCACATTAAAGCAAATGTATAGTGGATTTAATAGGATAAAAGCTGTTTTCCTTTTTTTCAAAATCTTTCCATAAATATGAGCAATTGCACGACTAAAACATTTATAGAATTCAGAATGGGGCCATAAAAATGCGGGTTTTACAATAAATGGTGTATTTTTTGAACGTGGTTATTGGTTTTAGTAACTTAATTATATATAGTTTTGAAGGGTATATATCTGTCATTATATTCTTCACCTTCGTGAGAAGGGAATACATAAGTTTGTCATTCCGTTTGTAATTTTCACAATATAATTTTTCGACCCTATAAAGTATATATATTCTGGATCCTTATAGATAGCGGAGTCGATTAAGCCATGTCCGTCTGTCTGTCTGTTAAAATCAATTTTCTGAAGACCCCAAACAACTCACAAACTTGATACATCAATATGTCGGAAAATCGGCCCACAAATGGCTGAGATATAAAGAAAATACCGGGCCAACCTCGATTTTTGGCCTATTTTTTATCTATATCTGGATTACTAAGACATAAATATAGACAATATGGATATCTAATGATAGATATTTCAAAGTCCATTGTAACGATCTATATAAGGCTATAGTAATTTGGACCTACAATGGGTCAAAATCGAGAAAAATATTTTTTAACCCGATTTTTTTTTACCAAACAATGTTTTTTGTCATACATTTTTGTTCACTAGTTAATTAAAAAAAATTTCAAAATTAAAAAGAATTTAAAAAAAAAATATTTCAAAAAAAAATATTTTTGAAAACAATTTTGAAAAAAAATTATTATTTTTAAATTTTGAAAAACAATTTTGAAGAAAAAAAATTTATTTTAAATTTTGAAAAAAAAAAATTAATTTTGTTTACCTAAAAATATTAAAAATTTTTATTTTAAAGTATAATTTGGTGAAGGATATATAAGATTCGGCACAGCCGAATATACCTCTCTTACTTGTTTATTCTCACTTAGTTATTGAATATTATAATGTAAAGAACAAAATTTGTTTTTTTTTTTCTTCGAAAATGTTGAATTTTGTACCAACAAATCGTCATATGCGGGAAGTGCTACTGAAGCACACCAATTGCTCACCAAAGCTTATGGTGCATGTTTTCCATGGGTTTGAACGTGCGAAAGATGATTTGTGCAGTTCAGAAGTGGTGATACTAACACGGAATATAAAGATCGCCCAGGCTAGCCAAACAAATTTGAAAACCAAGAACTGGAGGCATAACTCAATGGAGATTGAATCATTACTAGCGATAATAATGGATCCATTACCATAACCCGAAAAGTAAGAGATCGTATGTGAAGCCCGGCCAACCAGCCAAATCGACGGCAAAGCTAAATATGCAAATCTGTATTTGGTGGGAGCAAATGGGAAAAACATCCAGAATATGCGGCCAGACATGAAACTGTAATATTCCATCATGACAACACTCGGCCACACGCAGAAAAAATATATAGTTGTGCATTGTTACTGTAACCATTTCGACATTTGGGCATGTTTACTGCAACCATTTCAACATTTTTTAACTATATTATAGTCACAGTAACTATTTATATGATTGTGGTAACAATAATATGGTTAATTTACGATTCACATGATTGTATCAACCATATATATGGTTACAGTAAACATGTATATGTTTGTTACAACCATTTATACCTGTTAAAAAGTATTTAGATAGTCCACACTACTATTTGTTCGATCGATGCAGAACACTCTTTCTGGGACACGCTTCACTTCAGAACAGGGTACCCGAAATTGACTTGATTCGTTTTTGGCCTCAAAAGATGAGTAGTTATTTTGGCTCAGAATCCATATGCTGCCAGGAGGATTGGAAAAGTTCATAGCTAAC
Organism: Calliphora vomitoria; assembly: GCA_942486065.2. Classification (NCBI taxonomy): domain Eukaryota; kingdom Metazoa; phylum Arthropoda; class Insecta; order Diptera; family Calliphoridae; genus Calliphora; species Calliphora vomitoria. The sequence goes on along the minus strand of OW818032.2, from coordinate 43,459,621 downwards.
AATGACCAATACTTTGAATAAATTTATATTATACAAATGTTTCAAAATAAAATCTAAAAATTTGAAAAAATCCTGCATTTTCAAGTCATACACCCAATATACAACTGAAATTTAGCGATTTTACAATATTCTTATATAGAATTTTAACAATAAAATTATTGAGAAACTTTAAATTTTGTATGACCATAAAGTTCCCGTGTTCAAGTTTTAAAAAATTGTTAAATGGCTATGGATGGAAAAAATGTTTGTTTCATCCCAACTATATTCCAAATAAAAATACTACAAAATCTTTTTATTATATCCTTCATAAATGCGTGTGGTGGTTTTTGTGTTTTTTATACTTTATACTCAGAATCGAGAAAAAACCGTCGAAAAACAGTGTGAATGATCATTATCTTTGTTGAGACGATTGTAATTGATTGACTTTACCCAGCCGAATAAGTTATTTTAAATTATTTTAAGTTAAGCTGTCGGTAGTGAAGTTTCATATATCATTATAACTAAAGAATGTTGATCCTATTTATGTGGTATTTGCTCTGGGCTACCTGAAAATTTTTCTAAAAAAAATATTGCAAACACTTGCTTAGCAGGATACTGTTATCAATATATCTTTCCACCAATCGATATCAGCCATTTTTAATACTATTCTTATATTTCATTGCAATTACTTAATTATTCCATATCAAAAATTTTAAGCGATATTTCAATTTCTAAAACATAATTTTTGGAATTAATATCAGTCGTTAAAAATTTTAGCACAATGACACAGTTTCTTATCCTCATATATAGAGGTGTGTTGCATAAAAATATAATATTCCTTAAGATCATTTTTCACTCAACAAAAAGCAACAATATTTTATGAAAGTTAGATTTAAAGCAAAAGAATAAATGCAACAATATTCAAAATTAGCTTTTATACTAGCTCAAGTATTTAAATAATGCCTGATGCTGCAACATATTTTTTGTTAAAATTTTACTATATTTTTCATAAGTGCCGCATTATAATACAACTACGATATTTTTTAGCACACTTTCACTCACATTACACTGTTTATTGTATTTTTCATTTCCTTGTTGGTGTCATGTTGTAAGTTGCATGTATGATGTAAATATAGTTTTATATGTATGTAAGTACTCTGACTTTTGTTAGATGTTTATGTGTATTAGGTTGGCCCAACTGATGATAAAACTTTCTACTTTACCTAAAATTTAAGTTTATTTCGTTTTAAGATACTATTTCTCAAAATATTTTATCAAGCTATAGTCTTGCTGAACGTGATCAGGATTTTATAGTTGCTTAATAATTTATTATGTTTCGCCTTTTGATAGTTAGAATGTCCATTTACCAATGAGGAAGATCATTCATTGTGTAATGTGTGTGTAAAACATGCTAACGTCCAATATGCCAAACCGAAATTAGTGAGATTTATGTTGAGTATTTGTAATTGTCTTACGTAGTTTGCTATTGAAAATCAGCAAAATAGGCTTAGTGAAAAAAAAGTTATAAATCAAAATCTGAGGCTATCATCAAAAGGTTTTATGATTTTAAAGAAAACATTTTTCAACATTGTTAGAGCTGGTCCTCCCACGTCAAGTTTACTTGATCAAGTCTTGAGTTTATAGAACAGAGAGGAAGAAAAATATCCTCTTCTCTCTATCTATAAACTCAAGACTTGCACAAGTGAACTTGACGTGTGTGAACCAGCACTTACATTGGTTGATGTTGTAATGCGTATAAGAGTTTAAATGTAAGCCACCATATTGTTGTAGTTTTAATAGTATTTGTTTATGAAAAAGCAACAATAATATATCATCGACTTGCCCGCAAAAAGGTCTATGTTGAATTTTAAAATTTTGTTTGTTTAACCATTTGGTACCCTTATTCATTATATATTCAATGAACAATACAAGGAATTATATGCAAATTTCTATAGATTTCATATAAAAAATAAACCATTTTTGGCTCTCCTTAAAATTTTTTTTAAAAACCAAGCAAGACGACAGTACATATAAGTATGAAAGGAAAGTGGTTACAATCTTAAAATAAAGTAAGTTTTTATTTTATGTAGACATATATCCATATTTCTTTGACTCCATACAAACGGAGTTACCCTATTGTACAATATAAGTGTATGTGTGTGTTGCAAGCTTATTTTAAAACATAATTTTATATAACTTTCATATACTAAATCTGATCCTTATTTCATACAAATATACAAAAAAAAAAAATATGAGAAAATCGTATACATATTTTTTTAAAAGAAAATCTTTTCAATTTAGCATTTTTTCGTGCAATTTTTTTAGTTTCTTTTTCTAGTTTTACTTTATTGTCGACAATTTGTCTATAAGAGTGAAATTAATTTGCATGCATGTGAGTAAATTTCGTCTTTTATAATAAAACCTAAAATATATAGTACAGATTGTAATCGGTTATGGCGAATTTTAAATACCCTTCAATGAAAGTTTTCTGATGAAAATGGAAATTATTTTTATTTGTTTTAAATATTCTATTGGGTGTATGATATAAAAATATTTAGCTTTTATTTTGAAACATTTGTTCAAAGTATTGACCATTATTGGCTATGAACTTTTCCCATCTTTTGAGTACAAGAGCGAATCGAGCCAATATCGGACACTCTGTTCCAAAGTGCAGAGTATCCCAGAGAGAGCATTCTGCATCGATCGAAACAAATAGTAGTCGGAGGGGGCAGGGTCTGGACTATAAACCAACCAACCTTATCTTATATACTTTTTAGAAGGTATTGCAACATGTGGCCGAGCGTTGTCATGATGGAATATTAAGGTTTCATATCTGGCCGAGTATTCTGGGCGTTTTTGGCCAATGCATGCTTCAAACGAATCAGTTGCATTCGGTATAGGTTACCTTTGATGGTCTGGTCAGATTTCAGCAGCTCATTTCAGATAAGACCCTTTTGCTTCCACCAAATACAGAGCATTACCTTAGCGCTATGGATATTTGGCTTTGATGTCGATTCGGCTGGTTGGCCGGGCTTCTCATACGATCTCTTACGCTTCGGATTTTTATAATGGAACCATTTTACATCACAAGTAATGATTCGGCACAAACATTATTTATTTTTATAGCGTTCAAGCATCATTCCGGATATGCAAAATCGTCTTTCAATGTATCTCGGCTTCAATTCGTATTGTTACGTTTTTACCTTTTAAAAACGGGATACTTTTTATTGCAAATAAAAAGCAGTTTTATTAGTTTAAAATTTGTTACAACTCTTTATTTATTTATATGTACACCAACAACAGTTCAAATATTCACTCAGTGTCTTTATGCACGTTTATCAATTCGCGGAAATGCCCACAAACCTTACAATGTACAAACTCACATGCACACAACAGTTGATGTTAACTCTAATAGCGACAATGATCAACTCAACCCACGACTGCCACCTCTGCCACTATTTGTACACACGCTATCTTTTGTTAATCTTCTACAATGATCTTAACGGACAACTAGAACGTTCAAATTCTAGAGCTTTCGATGTCTATGTTAGCAGCTTAAACATTTAGTGTTGCCATACTTATAAGCGATGCTAATATCCGCATGCTATCAACATTGTTGATAAGTAGAAGCTTCTACTAATGGACGTGTTCATAAACATGTTGAATGTTGCAGGCAGTCGTTACAGACCATTAAATTCAAATCACTATTGCACATTCGTAACAGTATGATAACCAATTTTCCTGCTTTTCGATGAACCCTGCTGCTCGCAAACGTTTTACAATTGTTGGTTGAGTTACACCCAACGTTTTTGCAAGCTCTTGTTTAGTTTGACAACAATCTTCAAGGAGTAATGCCTCAAACTCTAGGTCTTGTAATTTTTTTGCCTGGCCTGGGCCATCTTTATCTTCCGTGTCAAAATCACCACTTCCGAATCGCACAAACCATCTCTCTCAGGTTGAAACTGATGGACCACATTCACTATAAGCTTTGGTGAGAGCAATCGGTGTGCGACACTTTTTTTCAAATTAAACAAGCAAAGCGAAACTTCCAGCATATGACGCTTTGTTGGCACAAAATTTGACATTTTCGATTGTGGTTTACACTATAATGTTCAATAGCTAAGTGAGAATAAATGCCAGATATGTGCCCATCATAATGATATATAAATTATTAAAAACCAAAACCGCTTTCAAAAGATACGCCATCTATTGTAAATCCTGCATTTATAAGTCATACATTAAATTTTTCATATATGATAATTTTTGTTCACATGTATATAACTGTTTCTGTTCAGATCCTGTTGGCTATATGTATCGACCAATGATCAAGATGCATTTTAGAATATATTTTTCAGGAGAAAATTTAGTTGAGGCAGAAATTGTAATTGATCCATCATATCTAAGCCATTTATCAACCAATTATAGTGACTATTCTATAGATAACAAATGAATTGACAAACTTGTATGTACTTAGTTTAATAAGCAAGGTGTAGGGTATAACAAAAGCAAAAGAAAAACTAAATTGAAAATGGAAAACAATAAGAAAATTTAAATACATAGTTCCTTTATTTTAGACATTCTATATAAATTTTATGTAAAACATGTATGTCGTTGTCATTTGTTAAAGAAGATGGTTCATTCTTAAATTTATTTAAAGAAAAATAATGTTCCAGTTCTTGTCTATGATTTTTTATACTTAATAGACAATAAAGAATAAGGAAACTTTATATAAGCTCTTAAACATTCATGTGCATATTGTATTTTTATTTTATTTTTTTGTTTTCGCTGTAGTTGTAGTTGCTGAAGCTTTTCTACTATAAGTGAATGTCTAAAGAGTGTGATGTAGACATATACATGCTCACATAATATAGTATACTCCTTTGAATATACATACATATATTCTATACATACATATATTCTTATATATATGTAAATCAGTGTATAAGACTTATATGTATATTTTTTGGCATCATTAGTTTAAATGTTGCAAAGTCTCATACCCGTACATATGTAAGTAAAAAATGCTTCATGTATGTAAGTGGATGTACGTATATAAAGTATAAACTTAGTAAAGCTCTCTACAACTATTCATTCAGCTTGATTTGTTGCAATTTATTTGAAGTGTTCTGTCGTTTATTTAAATACTCAGACAATTTCGTTGATGTATGCATGTGTTACTATTTTTTTTTATTTATTTTTGCTTTTGCTTTTGTGTATGTGTTTATGTGATGCATGTAATTTTTTTTTTTTTTTTTTTTTGTATTATTATTTATTTGTCTATATACTAGAGTTATATTTAGTTTGTGAGAAAATTTTGCTGTATAACTTGCGTGCTGTTTTTTGTTGTCTATGTTAGTTTGACTAGTAGTACTTGTAGTATTTGCAAATCACAACGTATCTACTTTATACATAGCTGTTATTTACTCGTGAAATTATTATAAAAGACGGATGAAATGGTAACACCAGCAGCATTAGAGCCAGTAGATAACAGAGGAGTTGTAGAAAGACTAGAAAACTAGCTTTGTGTGTGAAGTGTTCATTCAATTTGCTAAGTTTTAAAGAGATAATAAAATGTTTGAGTGTATTTGTGCAGATAACAAAAAATCTGTTGAAAATTCAGCAGATTTTTTTTGAGTTATTTTTTTTTTTGCGTATTGAAATTTAAGAGGATTTAAAGGTTTATTTAAGACTTTATTTCTGAAAAACAAAGCATCAATTATTTAAGTCAGAAAATTGTTATGAATTTGTTAACATTATTTCAGGCAGAGACTTTCGGTTTTTTTTTTTTTGTAAAATTTAGCCCACATGTAACTAACTGACCATTTAAACTAATTTTAACATCACCAATTTTAATTTGGAAGTATTTCTCTTTAGTTTTTAATATTGAATGTGGAAGGCAGGTTAAAATAACTTACATCTATCATGTACATTTTCTAGATTGTGCCTAAAAAACTAATTTCACTTAAATGGATATTTTTAAATTTTTTCCAAAAAAAAGATAAAGGCCCATAATCATAGTCAAAAATAAAGTTAATTTTAGGAGAAATAAAGTCGTCTTTACTTAAGAGTGGACTTTTGGTCTACCATAGACAAGTTAAAGTATACTTTTGACGTTAAAGTCGACTGTAAATATCAAACTAACTGAAGCTGTTTTAATTCACAGCATCAGCTGTTCACAAAAAGTAAAGAATATTTAAGTTACAAGATATTGGCAGGGATTTTTCAATTATTGAATATTGAATTAAAAAAATTAGTATCAAAATAGCATAAATTTGATATTAATCTTTCCTTTTCTGTTTTTCCACTACAAACTGCTTTTTTTCTTTAATTTCCCGGTTACGTTTATTGTTTGTCACTTTTTATACCCTTCACCATGAGTGGCATTTTTCATTTGCGACCCCACAAAGTATATATATTCTGGATCGTTATAGATAGCGAAGTCGATATAGCCATGTCCGTCTCTCCGTCTGTCCGTCTGTATGTTGAAATCAACTTTCCGTAGCCCCCGAATAACTTACAAACATAATTGATACATCAATATATCGGGAATTCTTACGGCTCAGTCGGTATTTAAAATCGAGAAAATCGGCCCACTAATGGCTGAGATATAAGGAAAAAACCGGGACAACCTCGATTTTTGGACTATTTTTGATCTATATCTGGATTACTAAGTCATTAATATAGACAATATGGATATCTAATGATAGATATTTCAAAATCCAGTGCAACGATGTTTATAAGGCTATAATAATTTGGACCTATAATGGGTCAAAATCGGGAAAAATATTTTTTAACCCAATTTTTTTTTTTTAACAAAAAAAAATTTTTTCATAAATTTTTTTTCACTAATAAATTTAAAAAATTTTTTTTTTTAAATTAAAAAAAAAAATTTCAAAAAAATTAAATCAAAACAATTTCAAAAAAAAAAACTGAAAACAATTTTGAAAAAAAAAAATTTTTTTAAATTTTGAAAAAAAAAAAATTAATTTTGTTTACCTAAATATATTTAAAATTTTTATTTTAAAGTATAATTTGGTGATAGGTATATAAGATTCGGCACTGCCGAATATAGCTCTCTTACTTGTTTTTTTTTTAATTTTCTAAGTCAGCTGTTCAGCGATGCCACTTGTCTATATTTTGTTGTATATTGTATGTAAACATTTTCTACATTTGAGGTGACACCCTTTTTAATACTTTAATTTTACTTTAATTTTTTCGGAAAAATTGCTTTTTCACCAAACTAAAAATCCAGAGACTATGAAGCTTTTTTACAATTTAAAATTATTTTCAAAACAAATTTCTTCATTTTCTTATTACTATATTGTTTCAGAAAGAGTTTTTTTTAACTATTGGATGTATGATTTAAAACTGCGGGATTTATAATACATGGGGTATCTATTGAACACGATTTTCGGTTTGAACATGCGAGAAATGGTTTCTTCGGTTCAGAAGTGGTGATTTTGACACGAAAGACTAATATCTCCCAGGACAGCCAAACAAGTTTGAAGACCAAGAATTGGAGGCGTTACTCTATGAATATTGTTGTAAAACTCAAAACTAGCTTGCAAAATAATTGGGAGCAGTAAAACGTTTGTGAGCTGGGTACCATACAAATTTAACGAATTGACGATTTTGCATCTCCAAAATTATGATTGAAAATTTTTGCACCGAATCAATACTTATTGATGAAAAATTAATTTATAAGAATAACCGGAAGCGAAGTGAAGTCCGGTCAACCAGCCGAATCGACACCAATGCCAAATATCCATGGCACTAAGGTAATTCTCAGCATTTGGTGGAAGCAAAAGGGTCCTATCTATTATGAGCTTCTGAAATCTGACCAGAGCATCACAGGGAAGCTGTACCTAATGCAACTGTTTTGTTTGAAGGAAACATTGCCCGAAAAATGAAGAGAATATGCGACCAGACATGAAACCGTAATATTCCATCATGACAACGCACACTGGTTCAGGTTCATAGAACGAGCGGCTAAAAATAGAAGAAGTTTTCGAAGGACAATGAAACTTGGCACATAGGCATTTTTTATTTAAATTAAGAAAAATGGAAAAATTAAATGATCCGCCCACTTTTACGCCCACCTCCCATACAAAGTGAAAATTAAATTTTAACCTACGGCATTGCTTTTTGGCACATAGCATTTTTAAACACTCAGAATCATATGTGTGAAATTTGAAAAATATCCGCCCACTTCCCATATAACTTGTATTGAAAAAGTGGCATAAGTCCCTAACTCAATTTCCACAAAAAAAAGATTATAATTGTAGAATGGGCTTCTGAAAATATATACCTGATCCGCCCACTTTTACGCAAATCTCCCATAGAAAAAACATGAATAAGTAATTTAAGCATAGTCTTTTAATAATTTTTTAACATCATTACCGTACTTCAATTTTTTTGATTTGCAGCTTTCTATTTATAAATGGGTCTGAAGACAATAAAAGATTATCCATTACGTCTTCATTAGTGGCTACACGTCCAATTCTTTGCGAATGATGTAATCTATAGGCTCTACAGTCTTTATTCCTCGCTTCCTGAGCTTCCTCGGACAGCCCCTAATACATTGAATAAGGCCCTTTAGATAGAGACATACTATTGGCAGAATAGCTTCTTGATTAGTATGTATATTACGTTATGTAATAATTTTAAACAGTAAAGATGGCAACAACACTATGCATGAACGAAAATTCATGTTTTGTTACTTTATCACTTTATAGATTTTACTGTTTTTTTTTTGGAAAGGAGCTGATAGGAGCAGCTGAATTTTTTTTAACTTTTAGCTGAGACTTCAAGCTGTAATTTGACATCTTCCGTTAAGTTGATGAACATTGAAATTTTGATGTTGTTTATATTTTGTTCTACTAAATTTTTTATATGACACTTTTGCCAATTTTGTTTAATGCAGATCTCATCTATGACAATTGTCATTTACGAAAATATACAACAAAGTCAAATGATAAGTTTACTCTGATTGTACCAAAAGATTGAATATACAATAAATTTGCATGCCATTTTAAACAAGCGAACATATATGAACTTCGAGCGTGTCTGTACAAACAAATAATAAATATCAGCCTAATATTACGGAATCATAATATACAGATATCTGACAACAAAATACCAAAAACTTATCCAAATCGGCGAACATGAAAAAAATGAATTTCGGCCACTCTGAACCAATGTGCAACGCTAGGCCACATGTTAAAATACCTGTTAAAAACCATTTAGAAAGAAGCAGTTGGGAAGTTTTGCCACACCCGCCTATAATCCAGACCTTTTTTCGAACGATGTAGAACTCTCTCTCCGAGATACGCTTCACTTCAGAACAGAATATAACAAATTGGCTTGATTCGTTCTTGGTCTCAAAAGATAAGCAGTCATTTTGGCTCGGAATCTATATGTTACCAGAGAGATGGGAAAAGGTCATAGGTAACAAAAGCCAATAATTTAAATAAATTTATATTGTACAAATGTTTCTAAATAAAAGCTAAGAAGTTGAAAAAATCCCTCATTTTTAAGTCATACACCCAATAAATACTAATCTAGTTTTCCCACCGAAAAAGCTTTTGAAACGTAATATATTTATCAATTAAAAAATGATATTTTACAATTCAAAAATATTGTTCGCAATAAGAGCTTTGTAATCATTTTTGTTAATGTTTTCCCTAGAAGACTTTTTCACCCTCAAAAATTTGTTTTTACCATACAAGTTTTTTGCAGTATTTCACAAAAATTGCTTATTTTACTAAAAATTTGTTCTCGTGTTTTTAAGACACTTTCTCAAAAAGCTTTTTCACACAACAAAATATTTTTAACAAAATGAAAGGTTTTTCATCGAAAATGGGTTTTCTCCCCAGAAAGCTCATTTAAATTGTTTTTTAAGTTTTTCAAAAATGTTGAAAACCATTTACCATAAAAAGCTTTTGTAATGTCATAAATATATTAGAACTTAAAAATATATAAAGTTTTTTTTTTCCAAAAACAGCTTTTAAATGATAACAAATTTTTGTGGTTTCATAAAATTTAAAATTTTTCCTTCATAACACTTTCGTAAGAATATCTCACACTGTTTTCTTAAGAAAACTTGTTAAATGATTTTGGTTATTTTTATATTTTTACAAACAAGTAAGGTTTATTTTTCATTTAAATCATGATTTTAGTGTGCATACGCTGTTTTAAATGTTTCCTAACATTTCTTCGAATCGAATCTTCTGTGAAAGCAACAGCAAATTGAAAATTCTAAAGCATTTTCATTTTAATTTCTGCTGTTAATTGTTGTTCCTTTAAAGTGATTCTCATACTTTTCATTGCATTAATTAAGCAAACAAAGAGCAACGTCAACACATCAAAGCATTCACAGAGCAGCTCTTCCGTTACCCAGAGAAAGTTAAACAAAAACAAAAAAACGGAAGAAAAACACGAGAAAGGCGCAAAGCAAAGAAAACAAAATTCACTACCTGAAATATTTGTGTAACGTGTGATGACTGAAAAATGTACAAACAAAATCATACCAGCACAAATATTTTGTTTTCCATCATCATGAGAGGTAAAAATTGAAAGAACTGAACCATATTATGTACACAACACAAAAAAATACAATATTTTACAAAGATGCTGCAGTTAGTGACAATAATAGTGTTTGTGGGCTGATGCAGAAAAATGTAAAAGGAATTGCCGTGTTTTATTTTGAAATGTTGCACACGGAAATGCACTCATAATGCAATGTTTTCCGTTACTATTTCTTTTATTTTTCTGCTTTAGATTTTAATATCATTTTGTTTAAAATGATAGTTTTTTATTGAAAAACAATTTAAAATGTTTTATTTATTTTTTATACCCTTCACCGTTTGAAATTTCTACATTTTTCATTTGCGACCCCACAAAGAATATATATTCTGGATAGTTATAGATAGTGGAGTTCATATAGCCATGTCCGTCTGTATGTTAAAATCGAAAGTACATACGTGATTCATGCATCAATATATCGAGAAAATCGTTCCACAAAAATCCAGGACAACCTCGATTTTTGATCTATATCTGGATTACCAAGTAATTAATATAGACAATAAGGATATATACAAAATAGATATTTCAAAGACCTTTGTAACGGCGTATATAAGGCCATAGTAAGTGGGACCTACAATGGGTCAAAATCGGGAAAAATATTAAACCGAATTTTTTTTTTAACAAAAAATTTTTTTTCTTAAAATTTTTCTCAGTAATAATTTAAAAAAAAGATTTTTTTGAAAAAGAAATTTTAAATTTTTTTGCCATAATTTTTTTTTCACTAATAAATTAAAAAAAAAATTTTGTAAACATTTTTTTTTTTTAAATTTTGTTTACCTAAAAATATTTAAAATTTTTATTTTAAAGTATAATTTGGTGAAGGGCATATAAGATTCGGTGCAGCCGAATATAGCTCTCTTATTTATTTAAATTTCCATTATATTTGTTTAATTTAAAGTTTAGTTTCATTAAATCACACTGATAATGCATGCATTGAACATGTTTTATTTAATTTGTACTCCCTTTTCGTGGCGTCTGGTTGCATTTGTTTTTCCTGAACCTGCAAATTTGAGTGCATAGCAGTTATTAAGGATGTGTGAGTAAGAGTGTTTTATGGGCTGGCATATTTGTTTATAATGCACTCGCATTTGGGAAGATATTAAAAATATTCGCAATGGGGTGATTTTGTTATACTACAAGTAGGTACATACTTAGCATATCATTCAAAATATATATAGTTCATATAAGAAATCCTATACATATATAATTAGACCATCATACAATTTACTAAAATCATTCAAAGATATTAATTTTAATTTACGATATCAATAGAGCTTGAATTTAAACAATCAGATTAAAAACTGTTGAGTTCCGAGCTCTCATAAATATGTATGTTGATTAAGAGGCAATCCTGATTAAATTTTGTACAAATTAGTTCTAAGTAGTGTAGAAGGGAGAACATCGAATAACTTAAGAACCGAGTAATCGATTTTGTTACATTATCAAGTTATGTTTTCCTTTATCGAATATTTACCATTTCAGAAAGTTGAAAATTTTACATACATATGTTGTGAGGCAGCCGCGATTAATGGTTTTTAAAAAAACTGTGAAAATATTTCAGAGTTTGAATTTTTTGAGCTAACTTCTTGTGTGATACAAAAAAGATATTGGTTGGTGATAGAATGCCAATAATAGTGAACAATAAGTGACAAAAGTTATTTCCATCATTTAATTAGAAGTACGAAAATATGTATATCAAACCTAAAAACTCCCCCTGGGGCACATACGCCAGTTACAAGGAATCCCTGTGATGTAGAAAAAATCAGTCACAATTTGTTTATTTTTTTTTGTTAAGTTATGTGAAACAAACCATTCATATCTAGTTTATTATTTATTTTTTGATTTTTTTGTTTTATTTTACAAATGACAAATCTGCCCCATCCCTTTGGCGTATTTACCCCATGGTTGGGGTGGTTTTGCCGTTTTTGGTCAGTACAGAAATGTAAGAAAAATATGTATATTAAGATGAGATAGACAAGATTGAAATGAATAAAACTAAAACCAACATATCTAGGTATCCGAAACAGGAACAAATTTGAGAATATCTATTGTGGTTGTAATATGAGATCGCCTCAAATCAAGATTATACTGTAAAGCATGGCGAAAATCAGGCAACATTTGTCTTCATACTAGGGTATTCAATCGATTAACCATTAATCGGTTAACTGATTAATTTTGGTCTGTTAATTGTTCGAAATTTCTTTTATTGTGTACTTTATATAGAAATATAGTGTTAAACACACAAATTTCATTTCTTAACTCATGAACATTCGCTTCTAGCAGTAGTGTTTTGGAGTATAGCTCAAAAACTGAAGCTTAGGACGTTGGAAATAACCTTTTTTCTAGAATGTTTAATGATGAACTTTGTCCTAATGAATCGGAGGAAGACATGACAATAGACGAAACTGAATACATTACTGAAATGAGTCTTTTATCAGAACTTAAAGTATTCTAAATCCGAAAAGGACTTCTATGGTATATTGGAGGATTGTAAATGCTTAACTGAATAAATAACTTAGAAATTGGATAGTCTTTCTTATGCCCCACTTTCGATTTCTCCAACATTTACAATCAGTAAGAGAGTTTTTTCCAAGTCAAGTTATTAAAACTAAAGAAAAATCAGTGAATTTATCAATAAAATTGGAAATTTAGCATATGGGCAATTCCACGAGAATGACTACCACGACAGAAAATACAGAAACCCTTGAAACTTTTTTTCAAGATGATTTGAATAGAAGAAAACACTAAAATGTTACTATGTGAAAGTATTTAGAGCTTATTACAACATTTTAAGTGCAAAAATAATAGTTTAAACTGACTATATTTAATTTTTTTTTATTTAATTTGTATGTTTTAGGCTAAAATTGTGGCAAAAACTAAGCTCCCAATTAGCATGTAGTATGAAATGAATTGGACTCTGATTGTTTTTTTTGCTATTATGAAATTGTTTATTAGAACCGAATATATATTTTCTATTTTTTTTTTAGTTTTTGTATACATATATTTGTATACATAGAATATACATTGTTTTACTATAAGAGACAAATCTGTCACGTACGGTATGTCACGTACGATATTAAATTGTATCTATTATAAAATCATCCAGAGATTGTTTTTATTTAAATATGATGGATTGTAAATGAAAAATATTTGGTTTAGTGTAAGAAATTAAAAGAAAACCTAACTCCTCTCACGATTCGCAAATTTTCGCATATTTCTACATGTACCTCAAAATGACTTCCGTTTTATGTCACATACGATATACCCTTATTTCGCTCGATATTTTGGACAACAATGTGTCGAAAGAACATATTATTTTTTTAAAATATAGTACGCTCTGAGTAAAACATAAAGACCAAATTATTTTTCATATACTCTTATTTTTGCAAGATCTATTCGACTCTATAGGCGTACAAATGTCACGTACGATGACATGGAATTGCCCATATGAAAATTATCTTACTAAAATTTTAATTTTGTATTCCCGAATAACCTTTTAATGCTAAAGAAAAATCGTTTAAAAGAAACCTTTTAAATTATATTCTTTTCTTAAAAGATTATTTCAGAAGATCTCACTAAAATCCTAAAAAAACTCACATGTGTATATAAAAAGGATCTCAAATATTTGTTTGCTATTATTTATATTTGTTCAAATGCTTAAATAAGTACACAAAATTCGATGTTTTATTTTGAATTTAGAATTAAGACAGGAATTTAAAATTAACCGATTAAACCAGAAACCCGATTAATTGAATACCTTACTCCATACAAGGCCCCCATTTAAAAAATGATTGGAACATTTATAATTGTCTTAAAATAATTAATATCGTGATAAAATTAGACATAAACAAGTTCTATATGAGCGTAAATGTTTTTACCGACTTTTGTGAGGATCGCTACATAATCGGTCCCTCCATATAACTCTTATATCAGAAAAATTTTAAAAATATCCACATATTTATGGTGGGTATACATGATTCGGCACACCCAATGTTTTAATATAATGTTAGAAAAAATCATTTATATATTAGCATTTAAATATTCCGTCGTGGTGAATCATTCTCTGGAAATTCCCATACACAAGTTACTCATACGCAATTTTTATAATATTCATTGTCCGTTGTCAGATATATTTGACCAATCGCACCTGCGACGCCTACTATAAATAATCTTCTATTTTAGTAGCAAACATCTAACATTAGATTTGTTTTGCTCTAAACTAAACGTGACCACCCTAATGTGTGTTACTGTATGTGTTTCTGTAATTGTGTGCTTTATATTTTTCCGAAATTGATTTCAAAGTCTATTTATTTAAATTTGTATTGCATATGTGACCATTTATACACCATTAATATTATTCATACACAAACAGCCACAGTTAAAATCTCACGTATGTATGTGTATAATTGTTTAAATGTATGTGGGTGCACGTACCAATACACGCATACATCATATACACACACACAATACAATACAACAGCAGATTGCAACAAAATATAACAAATTTAATTGAGTTAAATAACTTTGAATACACGTACAACACACCAACCAATCTCTACACACATGCACCCTCTCACATTTATCAGCATGCAACATACGCGCACAAATGTTTGATTAAAAAACAGAACCGAAATGAAAATGCAAAAAAAGAAGAAATATATTAATGTACATGCATACATATTAGGGATGCCAATCCCGAAATCCCGTTCCCGAAAATCCCGGGATTTTTCGGGATCGGGATTTCCCGAATCCCGGGATTTCTGAAAAAAAATCCCGGGATTTTTCGGGATTCACAAATCCCGGAAAATTACGAGATTTTAGATATTTTTGGTACGAAATATGAGTGAGCTCCTTTTCTCGATTAAACACTTATTTACAAAGTTATTAGGGATTTTGGTTTTTGACTCTTTTCATATTTTTTCCGATTTTCGCAATACTTTACAGTATAGAAATTAATTTATAAGGATTGTCGCATAATCAACATACTTATGACTGCACAAACAGTTTTCCGGGGGACAATATTATGGAACTAGGGGCAATCATGGACCATTTTCAATTCCAAACAAACCTTATTAACAGAGAGTATTTGTGGATAATTTTAGTCAGCCCTAACGTGTTTTAGACATACGGAAATTTTTTATTATAAAATAAAACAATACATCAATATTTTATTTTCAAAATTAATAAAGGGAGGAAGCAAACATTTTTTACAAAAATTGTGCGGTTTTAATTGCAAATAACTTTTAAACTGCCTTACCAATTTTTACACTATTAGTCTCATAGTAATCCTAAAAATCCTTTTACTATGAACTACCATATGAACTCAATACAGTTTTGTTATGGATTTCTCACTGTTATAAAGTTCAGAATACGGGTATAAATATGAAATATCGTTTGTGTCAAATTTATTTTAATTCAATGCATTAGATTTTTCTTTGATATATTTTAACATAAATATATTAACGAAAAAAATAGTTTTTATTGTTGAATTTTGTATTCTTTTACCTTTAACTAAAATCCCGAAGTCCCGAAAAATCCCGGGATCCCGAAAAATCCCGGGGTCCCGAAAAATCCCGGGATCCCGGGATTTACATTTCTGAAATCCCGAATCCCGGGATTTGTAAAACCCAGTCCCGTTTGGCATCCCTAATACATATAAACAGATGTAGACCACTTTAAATCAAATTAATTTATTAATTTATATTTATTGAATGACCAAAGAAATATATACACAACATTTTGTATATATTTCTCGAATATGTGTTTTTTTGGTAAATAAATAACATTTTTGTGTGTTTTGGAAAGTCTTAAGTATCTGAAATTAAAATAATCGAAATTTAAAATAAACATTTTTTCAATAAATTAAGGACACATGGCAGGCATATACTTAAACAATTTTATACATATAGAAATATACATAGAGCGGAAAGTCTCCTGTCAAAGACCTATCTCAGTTATCAAAAACCTAAGTAGTAAGAATGTATTAGTAAATAAAACTATGTGAAAACAAAAGAAACACTCGTATGTGTAATTATTTTGAGTAAAATTTTAGTTTGAGTTTTTTTTCTAGTTTCCGCTCTTATTGTTTCTCTATGATTTTATATTAATAAAACTATTACAAACACAATTGAAATTGAAATCTTAAGTTGCTGATTGTTTGAGCCATTCTAAGAAATCATACAAGAAATAAAGCTGTACATTTTTTTTTATAATTTATCATTTAAATTTCACTTAAACAAAAGCTTTAGTTGACTATTGCACTCCCTTACCCTTTATTGACAGACGCTTCTCTGAATCTATTGTGGTCGGGATACCTTTTTCTAGGGACACGTTTGTCATCTACACAGATGGTTACAAGACTGCGATTGCGATGGGTGGGGGGCTTCTTTTCAAAGGCGGGTGTGTTTCAGGCTACATGATCAATGTAGTGTAATTCAAGCTGAGATTTCAGCCATCAAAAGAGCGATACACAGGAATAAATACCATAGGTTATTTGTTGTGAATATCCGAATTCGTACTGACAGCAAACCTGCTATCCCTCTCTGGTGACTATTCGATATCTAGATTGGAACATGCATGCCAGGTGTCTCTTAACGAGATGGCGAGACATTCTAACCTGGAGTTATTCTGGGTGTCGGGTCACTCTGGTGTACTCGGATGAACTGGCCAAAACATGATCAAGTCTGCAAATCGACGATATCGATATTTTGGCCGGTTTACCGCTCTCCTGTTGTAAATCACTCATACTGCGTAAATTTTTTTTATTTGCTCAGCTCAGATGGTCTAGTTTGACAAATTGAGGCTTGATAGCCGTTCTTACGTGGCACTACTTAATTGTTGGGCATGCTAGGAGACTGAATACTCCTTATAATAACTTCTGTAGAAGTTGTCATGACGGAAACGGTTGAAAACCTCCTCTGTCTTAGCCCTGCTCTATCGGGAACCTGGACTACAACAATGGGGTGCATGGCTTAGCTCACCTAACGAGAGTGAATGCTAGGAAGGGGGTTTCGATTTTTCATGCGTCAGGTTGATTCGGCATCTAAACCCTTTTCGACATGTGAATGACCTCTTGAAGATCTGAACATGATCCTTTAGAGTATCAAAAAGGGACCAATTCATGGACCCAAGTGATCTGGTAATATTGGCTGCCTTTATAACCTAACATAACCTAAAAGATTTAGTTTAAAATGTTTAACTTTACACCAACTTTACACCAATTTTTGGGCGCACGAACAGGTTTTGGCAAGCATTCCGTGTCATAGGAAAAAACATTTTAATAATAGTTTTGGCCAAATTCTATAAAATTTTAAATTCCTCATATGAGTATTTAGTGAACAATTTATATTTATGTTTTAAAAATAAAAATATTATTAAATTTAAATTTTCCAAAGGCATTTCTTTTCAGTTTTATATGTTTATAAAGAAAATCATGCTCTTCAAAATATCACAGGTACTAGAGAAAAAGTTAAGCAATTTTCTTAAACATTTTGCATAAAGACTATTAAAACAAAATACTTTACAAGTTTGCTAATATTTCCACCTAATGTTCTTCATGTGCACAGTGGTATAATAGTTAAATATTGAAGAAATATTTGTGGTAAACGTTAAATCACTTTATATCCTTAATGATATACAGAATATATTTAAACAAATTATTTAAACTTCATACAAGAGTATTTAGATGGACTCCACCAAAACTCAATTTTGATGTTGTTTACACTAGAGTATAATTTGATATCAACAAAGCTTCTCTTTACTTTTTTTAGCAATTCTTAGCCATGAGAAAGAGCTAAACACAAAACCTACAGGAGAAGCTTTTTTAAGATCGTTTGCATTTTTTAGTTCAGTGTGCATAAAATCGTAACCCAATCTTAGAGGGAATGTAACTATCAAAGAACTGGGTGATTAGGTCCGCATGTATTTCTAACACTTCATAACCTCTTGTCTCTGTACTTTTTTAACTGACATATTTTAGATGCTCTGTGACATGATCAATGAAAATGAAATTGAAACAAATTGTTATTGGAATTAAGTGAGCCAATATCATAAAGATGTTTTCGGGCTTTAACAAATTAGACATTGTGTTTGTGATAATTATTCACATAATTCTTAAACAAAAACTTAAATTGGATAAATTCAGACTTTTTGGAATTAAAAACAAAACCTTTTTCAAAATAATTAATAAGAAATAATTAGCAAAAATAGTTTGCAAAAAGTTCAAATTCGAAAGCAAAAAGTATGACATTTTTGGAAATATGGTAACATTGTTGTTGGAAGGACCATTTGATAATGAGAAAGGATAGTTTTTGACATTTGACTTAAATTGTTTAAAAATGGATTTAGTATTTAAATATTGACTAACCACAAGCATTGATCGAATGTAACTAGATGGCATTATTAGAAAAGTTTACGAAAAATGGAAATTGCTGACTTTGCTTCTGTACCCCTCATATGACCATTTTTCACATTTCACGAGATAAGAGCGTTGAACACAATTGACTAAAGTTCTTCCAGGGTAATTTTTAAACCTGTAAAATTTTGCCAGATGATGTAAATAAACGATTTAAAATAAAAACAAACAACTTATATAATGTTACTTAAGCTACTTTTGCGGTCATGGCTCATTATTATCTTTTTTAATACCACTGTTCAAGGTTAAATTTATTTTTTTCTTTATACAAACGCAATAAAAAAAAATGCAAAAAACAGCACAAACTTAAGATTGCTTACGCATGAACAACAACAAAAAAAAAAAAACGCACGCCTTTAAGGCTAACCTGTGTTTTAAGCTTTAGGCTCTTTAACAAAGAAAAATACTACAAATGTACTTTCTCCACGTTTTCCTTTTTGTTTTTTTCTT
This sequence comes from Calliphora vomitoria, assembly GCA_942486065.2. NCBI lineage: Eukaryota > Metazoa > Arthropoda > Insecta > Diptera > Calliphoridae > Calliphora > Calliphora vomitoria. The sequence continues at coordinate 43,440,195 of OW818032.2, read as the reverse complement.
TCTGAGAATGTTATGAGCCCCAAAAAACTTTAAGCAAAATAAACCAACATATAGAATAACTTAAGCGTAGAAAATAAAATGAAAAAAAAAAACGGAAAAGTAAAAATAAAATCTAAATCACGTTTACCTGTTAAACAAAAATAACTTTTTAAATTTCACCTTTTAACATAAAGTAAAGGCATACGAAATTTGTGTTCACTTCTTTTTTAATATTCTTATTTTTTTTTTTTGAGCAAAGTTATAAAAACAACATAAAAGTACTACTAGACGAAATGATGATGGTTGAGCAGAGTAGAAAATGGTAAAGAATTTATATGTACAGAGGTGGAGGGAATTTTAGAGTTTATGATTTCTTTTTCCACTAGAAAGCAATTGTTTAAAATTTGTCATTTATCATGATTTAGATTTATTAGTCTAGACTGTTATACACTAAATTTTCTATAAAAAATACTGTTATACATAATATTTGATATAGAGAATACTGTTATATACAAAATTTTCTATAGAAATACTGTTATATACAAAATTTCTATAGAAAATAATGTTAAACACAAAATTTTCTATAGGGAATACTGTTATACACAAAATTTTCTGTAGAAAGTACTGTTTTGTACAAAATTTTCTATAGATGCTCAAAATTGTTTATTAAAAATACTGAATACTGTTATACACAATATTTTTAATGAAATATAGATATGTACACAAAATTTTCTATTGTAAATACTGTTGCACAAAACATTTTCTAAAGAATATACTGTTATACAAGCTTTTTTCGGACAGATAAAACGGTTATACAAACTACATATCTTCCACAGAAAGAACTGTTATACAGGCAATTTCTCATAGAATTTCTATTTATTAAATACTTGATTTTATGAAATCACCTCAAATGAAATTTGTTTCTTTGCAATGAAAATACTAAAAAATTGTTTAAATAATTCGCGGGATTACATACAGAATAAATTATTGTGAATATATAAATTTAAATATAATCTTTCGCTTACGTTTGCAAATCTCTATTATAACGACCTTCAAATAGTATTTATTTAGTGAAGACATTAATCACAGCATGAACTCTTTTTAACAATTAAATCATCTGACAGGTACCCACAATTTATTAATTAACAATTTTACATAGTTAGGTAACCCTGTACCAATGAGAAAACATCAGTGTGACGAAAACTTTAGCACGGTTCGCAAGGTGGTGTGATAAAAATCAAGTAAAATAAATAAAATTAAATATTTAAAGAGTTTCTTTGAACAAATTAATATGATAGTGTGGTGAAAAATATATTAAAAATAATGTTGTGTTATTGGTTTTGTAAACAAAGTGTTATTAATAAAAATATAATTAAAATAAAAAAAAATGCAATTAAATGTGATACAAAGTTATTTTGCTTTATATTGTTGTTGTTGCTTTACATTGTCTACTGCGTCATCAATAATCAGCTCATTAAAGAAACAATAAACAAAAAAAAAAACGGTTAATCAATTGAGAACGATAAGAGAGTGAGTAAAACATGGGTGAGAAGTTAATATTGTTATTGTTGCATTATTTTACTAAAGGAAGAAATTGTTGTTGTTGGTGCATACAAAGAGTAGTAAGAAAATGATTGAGTGCATTTTAGTAATTTTGTTGTTGTTTGTTATAAGAATGTAAATAAAAAGTGAGAAAGGTGGTGTAAAATGTAAAAAAAATATTTTGTAATGGGAAAATAATATTTAGTGTACAGAGTTACCCACTTCGTTGGAGTATCAAAGGTAAATTAATATTTTATAAGAAAATTAATATATTTTTCCCTATGTTTCATAAAAATAAATATATTTTTGTAAAAAACTATATGATTTAAAACCAAAAGATATGGGTGCTATCGTAAATGCAGCAATAATACATCAATGCAGAAAATTAAAAGTTTAGCGTTCGAAAAAGCATATTATATCATTTCTTTATGGCAAATGTTTTGTAATGCAAAATATTGGCAGTGATGCCGCTCAGTTGGGAAGTAAAACATCAATTATCTGTTACAAAAGTTTGCAGGTCGTGGCATCAGACAAATTTACTGCATTTACGAACGCACCATATGCTACATTTTTGAAGCTGATATTCATAATGAAATTTTTATTGATTTTATTACTATTATATGAATCAAAGAATAATCTTGGAACTACCCTCTGTTTTATTACTTTTTTTTTCTGGAAAATATTTAAAAAAAAATTTAGATATTGTTCCACTTTTGTTTATATTTCAAAATTTCTAGTCTTATTTCTAGTTAAGTATTATTTGCCTCTAAATCTTTTTCAATTCGAATATTTTAAATTTTCAAAAATAGTTTTTAAAAATTCCTTTTCTTTTATAAACAATATTGATTTAGAAACTTTTTCCCATTCTCCCTTTCAATATTAGCCATGACTTTTTAACAATTTAATCCCACTGCTTTAAACATTTTGTGTACTTCAAATTACACAAAGAATTCCTTGTAAACGTTTGTCTTCTAATGTTCGTGCATTTGTCTTGTTGCAGTCAGAGCTGCTGCTTGCTCAACGTACTCGTCCATCATTTGAAACACATTTTATTTCCAAGTTTCAAACAAACAAAAAAAAAAAAAATATTCAACTGGGAAATGGAGTTGAAACTGCAAAAAAAAACCTCCACTGACAGATGATCAACATTAGTCTGAAAGTCTTTAGAGGTTTGCTGTGTAATCTTTGTTAACCTAAAAAGTTTCAATCCATTTTTTGTTTGTAGTTTTTGTTCCTCTTGGAATTTACTCAACGTTGTACGAGGACGAAAGCCGTAACAGAAATATTTGTTTTTTTTTGTGCTGCAATTTTAAAGAGTTGCTAGCATTTTTGATGTCAGCTTTTTTGCTAAGTATTTTGCTTTTTCTAGCCCAAAGTAATAGGAAGTTCAAAAAAGAAAAAAGAAAGTAGAGGAATTGTAACAATCGTTAGCAGCAGTAAAGTTTTTTTCGGGAGAGCAAATAGTTGGCTAGAAACGAATTTGAAAGAGCTGCTAAAGGGAGGTAATCATTTCATTAGCAATTGGTGATATTTTTTAATTTAAAACTAGTAAGTTAATAACTGGGGAAACTGGGGTACGTATACCATCTGCATTTTCTCCCACTTTATTTATAACATGCAATCATAAACTATCGTTAGCTCTTCGACCTAGAACTATGACAGTTAAACTTAAAATGTGGACCGGAGTTTTGGTAGTTTTCGGATTTTTTTTCACTGTAGGTTTGTTTTAGTAGATTTTAGTATTTTATGAAATATTAAATACTTAAGTTACCAACTATTGCACTAACTTTGCTTACCCTTTATAGCTCTTTGATATTTCAACAACTATTTGTTGTCTTTCTAAATGGTTAACAACTTTGATAATTTTCTTTTCTTAACTCTTTTTTTTTTTTTGATTTAAATCGCAAACTAGAAAAGTCTTATGAGAACAAAAAACGAAATATAATTTGAAAAGTATAAAACTATTTTTCGTTTAAAAAAATTTTGCTGAAGCAAAAACGAATTATTAATTTAAGTAGTATGAACGCATAGAAAATGCTTTGGGGAAAAAAGATCTGTAGTTAGAAATGGTGGAGCCATATTAAATTCAAATAATCGATTGGAATAGTTGGTACTAATTTCAATCTGTGATGGAAAATTAAATTTGACTTTGGTATCAAAATACTTATTTTTAGAGATTTTCACTACTGGAATCGTCTGTAGAAAATATCGTTATACACAAAATTGTCTATAGGAAAACCTGTTATCTACAATAGTTTCTATAGAAAATGCAGCTATACACGATTGCGCTATCCTTCATTAAGAAATTCCAAATATTGCTAAATTTTGCATTTAACTTTCACCACTTAAGGGTTAAAGTTGTCCGCATTTAGTAAAACTCTCAGAGTATATTTAAAATGGTCTGAACTATAAGATTCTGTATTAATTGTATAATTGCTCTCACTCGCCAAATTATGGCCAAAAAAATATTTATTCCCGAAAATCACAAAATATAAATTTTAGGTACGAAAAAACTGTTAGAGGTATTGACATAATTTTTTCATATTTTTATTCTCTATTATGATCTCAATAAATCCGTATGTGATGATCAAAAAATTCTGAAATTTGTTTAAGAAAATTTTTAAAAATTTGAAAATGGAGATTTGAAACTGCCGCTAAAAAAAATTAATTTTTTTGGCCATCCCTGCCAATAGGTTAACGGTATTCTACAAAGACAAAAACTCATACGAATGTAAATAAGGATATATTTTAAGTAAAAATTAGCTTTTATTTTAATATTTCTTAAAATATATTAATTTTGTTCCTACATTTCTTGTTCAAGTGGCCTGAGACACGTTAATGGTCTGGGGAATTTTTAATAACTTTACAATTTTTTAACCAATTTTTATATTTTATATTTCATTCGAACGACAATTACGTACACATTTCGATTCTTATGCATTCGATTGCAAAAATAATTATTTAGTAGCAAAATTTTTACAAAAACTGAAAAATTTGCTTTTTTTCCGAATACAGTTTGTGGGTCAATTTGACCCAAAGGAGATATAGGTTTAATCTGAAAAATATTTTTTTGACTGTAATTTTCATTAATATAAATAACTCTATTTACGTAACATAATGCAAAAAGTTAAGGAATTTCACAAATTTATTTCATATAAATAGTAAAATTTTACATATATCTGACTTTTGACCTCGATGCGCGTCCCGAAATCGTTGTCCGATTTGGCTAAAATTTTCAGTACTTATCTTTTAGACCTAGTGTCACAATATTCCACCCGGCACTCTTCAAAAATCGAACTCAATTTTTTTCCATACAACTGATTGTCACTCTAGTATACATATATATTTGTTATGTGTGGGTTGCGGAAGGTTTCTTTATCTTCGATATCTTTAACGATCCAAAATATATATATTTTATGGTGTTGCAAATGAAAAATGTAAAAAAATAACAAGCACAATGACAAACTGAAGGATATAATGAAGGAATAGAAGATTAACAAGGCATGATAGGGCAAGACAGGACATTTTGCAATTCATTTTAGTTTATACAAATATAATCTTCATGCGACTGACCATAATGTCTTCCTATCTCTCGTGATCCTATCATATTTCACATATTTTTGATTTGTAGCATCCCAACACTTCTAGGGGTAGTTAATAGCTGGTCCTAAGTACATACAGCCAGTTACCTAATTTGCTACTTGATCAGCTACATAATTAGTTATTTTAACATTTACGGATGCTAATTGACATCAAATAGTCAGTTAAAAAGACATCTCATAAACAGTCCAATTACCGATTGCTTGTACACAAACCTTCATACGCCAACTCTCCAATAGATTACTTCTGGTGGGTAAAAAACCTACTTCTATAGTGCAGTACAAAGTAATCGTTTAAAGTTAATACAATCTTACAATTTACTTCACCGAAGGTTGCATGGGTTTTCAGTATACTTTAGCAAAAAGAAAATAATGTGTACACAGAGAAAACAGATTCGTGATTGCAACCGAATTTGTTTCCAATCGAATGATTCTACCTTAGTGACTGAATTTTACAGTTGTGGCTACAAAATTTTAAAAGGAGTAACAAAAGATTGGTTGCTTTGACCAGAATTCTTCTTTGGCAACTGACTTTCTGTTGATAGAAACGAAAAATTGTATATTTTCAACCGAATCATTCGATTGGCAACAAATTCGGTTTCTATCACGAATCTGTTTTTTCTGTGTATGAGAATTATATCATCAAAATTTTAATAAAACCATTTTTTTCAAATTACTAACAAAAAAGTGCATAATATACTAAATTTTTAAAGTGAATACGCTGTAGATTACTTAGATACACTTTAGTAAAAATTGTATTCTCGTTAGATTACCAGGGATGTATAAAGTATCCAATTGACTTCTCTCTGCACCACTAAGAGAGCACATACGTCAAATGACCCAAAACATATAAACTGAAATCAGCCAAGTGATCAAACTTGAGTGACAATTACTGTCTATAAGGGATACATTGACTAGTGGCTTAACTGCTGGGATTGTCATTGATTAACAATATATTAGTTATTAAAGAAATACATATATATTTCTATATACATTTCTGACATTATAATGCCGCCAGTTGCTTAATTATAATTTACCCTCTCTCTTTTGCTGCGGTTTCCATTGTAATCAGGCAGTAATAGTCAGGGCTATAAAATGGCTAGTAGTCTCTATAAAAAAAGTGTCCAAATGATCCCCATTCTGCCAGATAACATTATTTTCATTTAAATCAATTGTATGTCATTAAGTAAAAACAATTTTTTGTTAATCTTAATCTTCCATAAAAAAATATTTTTCACAAAAACCCTTAATAATCGCTTTAAAGATCTAATAATAGTTTAAACTTAACAAAACGATAAAAAACTAAAACTTTTAAGGAAATTATAGAAACCAAAATTTCTTAAGCATGAATAATTTTTTTCATATTTTTCTTTATATTTCTTTCTTATCAAATCAACTTATATCTATTATACTTATTTACCATTTTGCTAAAATCAGCAAAAAATTGTTTCTTTGCTCTTAAAGTCTGTTTATTTAAATCTTAATTTGACATGTCACTTTAGCAAAAACACATTTACTCTCTGGTGTTTTAAGTTTTCGTAAAAAACCAACCAACACTCTCACACAACAAAGAGCTGTCAAAAGATGTCTTGATGCTGTTTTTTTTTTCTCGTTGTTATTTAAATATTTTACCCTTAGACGCCTCTTGTTGACGACTACAACTGCCATCGTGCTCAGACCAGCGTTTGAGTATTCGAAATCGAAAAGCAATTTGATAAACTTCTACTGGAAATCCATGAGGGGAAACATGAATTGTAATCTACTCAGTTAAATTGGGTAATTGTGCTTATCTAACGCGTTTTTTTGTGTCTAGAGCGAGCTGACAGTTTCATATTTTCTTTATTTTTTTTTTTATTTTGGTTTTCGTTTTTGCTGGTTGCTTTCGAAATGTCATAAAATATAAAGCATTATAATATCCTGTATAATATTCTCTGTTATTTGTTATTATACTGTTTTGTTGTTGTTGTAGCTGTAAATTGTGTGTTTTCTTTATTTTTGTTACAAAACAGAAATCTTGAAGATAAAATATGAAAATCCTTTAGACAAAAAGTTTGAACTTGTTTGTTTCATTTTTGCTTTTAAATCTAACAACATTCATAGCAGCGTAAACTTTATTTGACCTCGTTGTGGTGACAATGAGGGTTTCTACACAAGCCGAAAAGTTTTGAGGGTTTTCTATAGGACAAAATATCCTTGGTTTATTCTAAGAACTTAGTATATTCAAAAAGTTTTCGTAGCTTTATTCATTCAATCAATTCATATATAGCTAATAAAACATACTCCAAATACTTAGAGGCGATCATATTATGGAACTGATCTAAATTGAAGGCTTTCTTCAATGAACTTGAATGCAAAATTCCAAAATCAGTTGACTGTTTTTTTGCAGTAAACTTTCATTGTAGCCATTTGTCTAAAAACTATTATAGTTGTAGTTATTGTATTTTACTAATATTTTTCCTTGAGTAAAATTATTTATTATTTTTCATTTTATGTGGATTGCCAATATTTATGACCATTTTTTTACGACACCATTAATTTTTTTTATATAAAACTATTGCCTTCATAGCATTTTATTATGATAATCAGGATTCTATTAAAACGAAGGACAACATTTTGTATAAATCTAAACTGTAACTAGGAAATGTAATTTCATCCATTATGTGGTATTTTATAGGTTTTTGTAATGTGAGTATTACTGAAATTTACAATACAAAAAACTAATCAAAATATGTCTGTTGTAAAATAAATTATAATGGAAATAACTGCATGCATGCATATGTACTTTTTAAATATTATTAAAATTATTTGAAATTAGTTTAAATGTAGAATATTTAATTTTTTTCTCAGAAGAGACTAGAAACATAATGCGAGGAGCAAAGATATTATAAAAGCACATAAAGAGCAATGAAGCTTTCAGAACTTACTAGACTTTTCAAATGAAAATAGTTTTGACAACTCAGTTTTCAGAGAAGTTCTTCGGTCTTGACGCAGAGTTGATAATCTTTAGCTCAATTGTCGTTGGAAAGAACAATTTGGTATTATTGAAAACTTTATACGTTTAGGATTATCATTTTAAGGGATACATTTACCATACAAATTATAAATTTCATGATATAGTGTTTTTTCAAGAGAGAGAATACATATTTAGTTGTTTCACACCCAGAGAAAAAACAACTTAAAATATATATTAAAACATTGAATCAATAAGAAACAATAACGAAAGTCTACATAGGTAATGTTGACATTTTTTATTCCAATATGGAACAATATTAATTTAAAGATGAAAATAACTGATTTATCGTATTTCAATATAATTTTTTCTATATAGTGAAAATTATTGAATTAATATGACATGTACTTATTTTTAAGTTGGAGCTTTTCTCTGAGTGTAGGGATATTCCAAAACTGATATAAATTTTATAATCGGGGGTTTGTATTTTAAGACACTTTTAAATAAATCTAAAATTTTTAATCAAAATTTACCATGATTGGATAGGACTGAATGGGGCTTTGTTACATTAAATGAGACAATTTTTGAAATGTTGAGATGATCTAGCTATACGCAGAAAAAATATAGTTATGTATGTTTACTGTAACCATTTCATTCATTTTTTACAATATTATAGTCACAGTAACTATTTATGTGATTGTGGTAACAATAATATGGTTAATTTACGATTCACATGATTGCATCAACCATATATATGATGAATAATTTTATCATAATATGTTGTTCTCAGATTATGATATCAATTAGCCGAGAGCAACATAATAAGTCCTTCATTATATAAATGGTTGTCACAAACATATACTTGTTTACTGTAACCATATATATGGTTGATACAAGCATGTGAATCGTAAATTAACCATATTATTGTTACCACAATCATATAATGAAACCATATACCATAATAAAAATGAAACCACTAAACTTACAGTTTTGATCTCTTTTATTTGATTGAAATTATTATTACATCTTACAAAAATGTTATTTTTATAGTGATTATGGTTTCTATTGAGCTTTCTGTCACTTTGCTCGAACAGGTAGTCCATCTCCGTTTAAAATATACCACACTTTTGGACACCTTTTTTGTGCTATTCAATTCTCTTTTAACAAGAGTCCAATATCTCTCCACTGACCTTAGCTCAAGGTAGTTTTGAGGATTGGCTTCTCCTGGTACAAATACCACATTATTGTTCTTTTACCACTCAAGACCTTGCTTACGATAGTGACGGATGCCAAATCAGGACAAATATAAGTGGACACTATAAGAAGTCTTATAAATAGAAGCATCCTCTTTTGTAAACATTCCTTTATGTAAATTTCGGTATTTATAGAGCCCTTTGTAACAAATGTTTGGCTTCTTTTGCCCCAACTGCATGTTGATTGCCATACCAAGAACTTTTTGCTAAAATTTTCTGCTTTTGGAACCTAAACTTTTCTACAACATTCCCTCGAGCATCAGCAACATAAAAATATTGACCCGGAAGCTGGGAAAATTTTTCCATACGTACGTTTCGTCATCCATTATGCAGCAGGTATATTTTTTTACAAAATTTTACTTCAATTTCCGTACTCTATCTTTGGCCTCAACATTTTTAGCAGAGCTCCTGTCAGGAACTTTTTGAGCCTTGTATGTTTTTAAACCTGCATTAGCTTTAACTTTTCGTACCAAATAGTCTGAGTACTGTCCTAACCGGGCTGCCTTCCTACCGGTGGTGTTGGGACTATTTTGAAAATGCTTTCTATTTATTGGCTTTATAAACATCATGTGGACCATTCCATCTACATGAACCAGGTTTTCTATCAACGGACAAGTTCTCCCGATACAGTTTAATAATATTGGAATTAGTTTGACGGCTATCCTTTGATTGTTTGACAAACTTTTTGTAGGACCAGGTTGGGTTTTGTTGAAAATATTTAATAATTTTAGTACGCACTTATTTCTGGTCACTCATTTTAATCAAATTAACAACAAATGAACATAATTATCATTAAACATAATAACTGAAAAGCTTTACAAAGGTAACTTGGTAAAAAAAAAATCCAATAATACTTGGGTTAAAAGTTTTAATGAAAAACGTGTGTTAAGAATTTTTCGATGTCAGTCCTTAGCAACCGAATTTGAAGCCAATTGAATGATTGTGATTTAGAGACCGAAGTTTACAGTTGTAGCTACACAATTTTAGAAGGGATAACAAAAGTCTGGTTGCCTCAACCGAAATTCCTCTTCAACAACTGACTTTTTGTTGCTATAACCGAAAAATTCGATGTGTGCATTCGAATCATTCGATTGGCAACAAATTCGGTTGCTTCTACAAATCTATATTCTCTGGATATAAAAGATTCGGCAAAGGTTTTACCTGTTTCATAATGAAAATGCAATCTTTGATGCATTTTTGATTTTGGCTATTTTTCACCGTAATAAAATGTGAAATATTTTTCAACAGAGTGATCAAATTTATTCTAGGACACTACTTATTTATTTTTTAGAAAACAGTTTAACTAAACTTTCGTTTGAAAATTTTCTATTTACACTCCACTACTCTACTGCCCTGAAGTGGTGAAATTGAGCTAATTATTAATCTAATTTTAATTACAGATTCGATAAACCCTGAGATTCTGATTGGTCTCTTTAAGTATAACCACCCAAATACTTATACAGATTTGATATTCAATTGAAAATGTTTTGAAATCCAACTCTATATCAAATGTTTTAGCATGATTTGATATTGGTTTGAGAAAAAAAACTTTTTCAACACTAAAGGGCACACATGTTTTTGGAAGGTTTGAAAATATATTTGATATCAAAAATAAACCTTTGATTGCCTTTGTATTTTATGGTTCTAGGATAGTTTGTAGTAAAACTGCAAATAATTTAAATCATAAATAAAAGCAATTTTATATTCTTATTGTTGTTGAAAAAATCAAATTACATTTCTTTATAAACAAATTGTACTTTAAGTATGTTGTTTTCCTTTACATACTTATTGTGGTTTTACATAAACATAAGCATAAATATTTATATTTTATATACTTGTTTTTTATTTAAATCCTTTACATAATTAAACATAAACATATTTATGTATTGTATGTAAGTATATTTTATTTCTAAAGCTATTTATGAACACATTTCTTCCTTCATCCTAGCACAAAAACAAAGAAATTGAATTATTTATTTTATATTTAATAAATAACTAAATCTATTTATAATAAAGCCGTAAAATTTTACCACAAAACAATAAGCTTGTCCAGTATATTCACAATTGTCAATTTTCGTTTATATCTATGTTTTTCTGTTCTGTTCTTCCGCTACAGCGCGCCATCAGAAAAACAAAATAATAAATGATGTCATTTCATTGATTATTTCCAGATAATCTTAATGATATTAATTCAAGCTTTACGCCTATGTTTGGTTGTGGCTGGTGTGTTAATAAAACAAGTTGTTCCGTTTTTCTTAATAATTAGACTCGTGCCATTGCGTATGTGGTTGGTATGATAAAAGATTTATGACACTTCAAATATCCTAGCAGGATTGCAAATTTGTCACATAGGTATTTGGAAAATATAATCATTAAGGAAATTGTTATAAATTGTCTTGAATGATGTTCAGTTAGTTTTAACACCGCATGTGATGGTTATACATATTGATTAAAGTTGTATTCTACTTACACCAATCATTTATTTGTACAAAGGTTAGGTAGCGTTAACCTTAAAATACCCTTTCCACTCGACTACCATATTTTATAAAATAACGTTTCCGAAATAACTGCAATTAGCCAAAACAAAATTAGTGTTATCTTAAAATCGTTTTGAATCGGTAGCCATGTTTGTATTTCAATGTATATAGTTCTGCTTGATGCATTTTAAATACATGGAAGCAACAATCTAATAAAATATCTCCAATCGTTTAGGAGCTACCCCACTATTTTCAAAATTACAATGTTTCTAAACTACTTTATAAAAGTTATAACTGTTTTAAATCAACCGTGGATTTTTTAGACAATTTCTTAAAATTTTTTAAATTCTAAAATTTTATTAATTATACCCTTCACCGTGACTGAAGCGTAATGCTTACCACACATCAGCAATGAGTAGTGAAAAATTGAGTAGAGCTGAATCATAACTTAGAATTTCTTGTACTTATACGCATTCATATTTATTACAATCTTGTCGAGACTCATATCCACTCGTAAAGTTTGAGTTAATCATCATAATCATTAGGAAACGAAGTCTACGGATAATTCTAAGAAACTTTCCCCAAGAAACTATACATCCAAAATCAAATCCTATCATGCGCATTTCGTTTTTTTTTTCCAATGAAGATTTTCTGATTTTTATACCCTTCACCATGAGTGGCAAGGGTATATATAAGTTTGTCATTCCGTTTGTAATTTCCACATTTTTCATTTGCGACCCCACAAAGTATATATATCCTGGACCGTTATATATATAGCGAAGTCGATATAGCCATGTTCGTCTATCCGTTTGTATGTTGAAATCAACTTTCCGTAGCCCCCAAATAACTTACAGACATAATTTATACATCAATATAAAGAGAATTCTTGTGGCCCGGTCGTTATTTAAAATCAAGAAAAACGATCCACAAATGGCTGAGATATGAGGAAAAAACCGGGACAACCTTGATTTTTGGCCTATTTTTTTTTATCCATATCTGGATTACTGAGTCATTAATATAGACAATATTTCAAAGTCCATTGCAACGATTTATATAAGGCTATAGTAATTTGGGCCTACAATGGGTCAAAATCGGGAAAATTATTTTTTAACCCGTTTAACATAAAACATTTTTTTACAATTTTTTTTCACTAATAATCAAAAAAATTTTTTTTTTTAAATTTAAAAAAAAAATTTTAAAAAATGAAAAAAAAAATTGGAAAAATTAAAAAAAACTATTTCGAAAAAAAAAATTGAAAACAATTTTGAAAAAAAAAAAAAATTTTAATTTTGAAAAACTATTTGAAAAAAAAATGTTTAAACATTGAAAAACAATTTTGAAAAAAAAATGTTAATTGTGTTTACCTCAAAATATTCAAAATTTTTATTTTAAAGTATAATTTGATGAAGGTTATATAAGATTAGGCACAGCCGAATATAGCTCTCTTACTTGTTTTTTTGGAATATCGTATTTATATATTTAAAACCAAATATTTTTTAAAAATTATAGTGTGTATGACTTAAAAACGCTGGATTTACAATATATGGTATATCTTTTGAACGCGGTTTCTGTTTTTAATAACTTATATGTCATTTTGAAGGGTGCATGTCTGTCATTAATTCACACTTAGTTATTGAACAAAGTTTTGCGCAAGATAATATTTAATTTTAGACCTATGGTTTTTTCAAAAAGTTTCATAGAATTTTTCATGGATTTCGTTTTTGCTATACGATTTTTTATTTTTTGATCGTCTATACAATTTGACCCAGCCTTATACTCATACTTAAAAATATTTACGATGTTGTTGATTTCGATTCTACATTACTGAATTTGTATAGACGATTCAAAATAAGTATGATTCGTATACGAACATTAAAATGCTCATTATGAGGTTGTGGGATTATGAGGGATACACTGACTACACGTCCAGCAGTAAAGCAAGTAGTCAATGTATCCCTTATAGACAGTAATCGTCACAAATGTGCTCTTTGTAGTGCAGAGAGAAGACAATTGGTTACTTTATACATCCCAGGTAATCTAGCGTGAAGGCAATTGTCACTTAAGTGTCTCTAAGTTATCTGGAGTGTAGAAACTTTAAACGTTTTGTGAGCAATTCTTTCAAACTTGCTTTGTTCAAATTGTGTTGATATAATTCTCATACAGTTAATTTTTATTTTTGCTTAAGTATACTGATATCCCATGTAGCATGCATGAAGTCAATAGTCACTTAAGTGTCTCTTAGTATCCTATAGTGAAGTCACTTTAAAAGTTTATTTTGTACTGCACTTTAGAAAATTTTACACACCAGAAGCAATCCATTGGAGAGTTGTCGAAGAAAGGTTTGTTTACAAGCTTTTTGGCTGACTATATGAGGTCAATTTGACTGACGCTATTTAAACAGTATGTGAATCCAATGCGTTGACTACTTTGGACCAGATATTAGACAGTCTCATTGAAGTCAAAAAGGGTCAATTGACCCCTGCTTAGGACATGCCAGTGTTAAAATAACTAGTCACGTAGCTATTGAAGTAACTAGTGCCCACCCTAAATGATGGGTAAAATCACCAGTTCTGGACTGTTTCCTAGAACTGCTGGGTGCTTAACTGCTGGGATATTTAGTGCTACACGTACTTATAAATCAATGTTATTAGAGAGTAGTTTATAGTTATAGTTACTATTTCAATGATGGCTACTCACTTAGATACTTATAATTTCATAAGTGCGTAGGAATAGCAAAAAAGTGATTCATTGCTGATCTCTGATGCTTACATGCTGTTGGCATTATCGGACCTTATTTCTTCAAAAATGATGCCAGAGCTCAATGGATATCATTATCGCACCATGATCATTTTTTTATTTGATAATATGGATGACATTGACGCGGGCTAGATGTGGTTTCAACATGATGGCGGTACGTGCCATACGATACCGCAACCATCGATTTATTGAAATCAAAATTTAGCGCTAACTTGATTTCGATAAATGAACCTTACAATGGCCCTCCAAAGCCGTGCGATTTAATACCTTTCAATTATTTCCTATGGGGTCACGCTGATATACCAGCAACAATTGACGCCTTGGAGTCCAGCATTGTTCGTAATATTCGTGACATACGGCCAATAATGCTCAAAATAGTGGCCCAAAATTAGACGTCTAGAATGCGCTTCATCAGGAACAGCCGCGGTGGCCATATTCCTGAAATCATTTTAAAATTTGTATGCCGTTTATTGATTAATCGTTTAAAAAAATAACTTTAATTAAAATTTACTTTTTTGTGTTATTTTTTACAATTTAAAGTTCTATCGGTGTTAAATTTAATCTTAGTTTAAAATACAATTTTAGATTACTCTTAACATTGCAGAAATACTTGCTAGTTTGCTACAAACTTGCAGAGAGACTGTTTTTTTAAATCTAGTTAAAACTTTAAACAAATATGTATTCAATTATTTTATGCAAATTTAAATAAAATATATTTAAATATTTTATTATTTTATCTCCATTTAGTTTATCTTCATTTATAATTCCTATGAGTATTGAGTTTTGGTCATAAAATTTACTTCTTTTTTTTTTTTTGGTATTTTTCATTCTCATTTTATTTTTTGGTTTGCTGATACGAGTATGTTTTATAAAAAAGTGTTGAATGACTTTTAATTTGTTGCATTTATCTTTGTGTCTTGAGGCTACTTGTAGCAAAGTATTGTATATTTTTTTTTATTTCATTTTTTATCTTTATTCAAACAAAGGTAAAATTATTTTGTGGTTAATAATTTTCTTTTACTAATGCTTTACTTTTTTTGTATTGTTTTCTCTATCTCTTGCAGAAAATCGTGTACAAAAAAAAGTTTTGAAATATTCCGGAGAATGCTGTATTAAAGTGGCAGCATAAAACCCACAAAACGTTTTCAAGTGGTAAGTCATATTGCTGTTGCACAATGTTTTTAATTAAATTAAAAACCATTAGTTTAATGAAGAAGATTAAGTGGGTTTTGTTTTTTTCTTTTGAAGAGACTATATAGGAAGAATAATGAAGAAGGCTTTAGTTACTAAAAAATTATATAATTTAGATGAGAGTATTTTTGCAGTGTACTACTTATAAGAAAGACCATTACATTAAGTAATTGTTTTTGGTTTTACTTTAAGATGTTGGTTAAAATATAAATGCAATTGTATTGCAAAAACTTTGGGATTGTTTTACGGGGTTTAAACAAAAAAAATTTACAGTTTCTATACAAACAAGTTTTCAATTATAAAAGAAACAAATAAATACAAATAAAATAGCTTCAGATAATGAGTTAAATAATAATTTAATACCACTCTCACCTTTACTAACCATGCAAAGTTGTTTATTCTTCAAAACAAATTAAAAATATTCATTTTCAAACTTATTATTTACACAACATAAATACTTTACCCTTACCATTGCTAACAAACAAATAAGAACCCACAACCTATTGATCAGATTATTAAATAATAAATAAAGATTCATACAAAACGTTTCCTTCCCCTTTACACAACGCCCCCTCTACTTAGTAATTTGATAAATATTTTATAATTTCATGGCAATTATACAAACCGTAAACAGATTATATACGCAAAACTACATATAAACACCCTTTTTTAACACGACTTTCCTTAACACACAATAGTTCAAAGACCCTTTTATTTTTGTTGGAATTCTCATATTTCTTGCCACAAAACCCAATAATTCATTAAATAATGTTGCTTGCTAACTGTGACTGCAGGATGAAAACAGGATATGGGTGGAGTGGTAGTCGAGTGGTAGTGGCTGGGGTTTCTTAAGAAAAATTACATTAAATATTTTGCAAATAATTAGTATGAAATGTCTTGCTTATTTATTCTTATTTATTTTTTATATTTTTTTGTACTGGAAAATGAAAATCATTTGAAAATGAAAAATGTTTATTTCTTTAAAATAAAAAAGGGGGGAAGAAAGCGACCAACAAATCATAAATTTTAAATGGTTTCGCACAAATATCATTAGCTGCTAAAAAAAAAACCAAAACGAAGAAATATGGTTTTGGGTTGCACTGGCAATGAATAGAGAGGTTGCTGCTGCCGGCTGAAGGAGTGAGAAATTTAATGCAAATAAATTAATCAAAAATAAGCTTTAAACAAAAACGACATTAAGCAAACACATTAGAGGGTATTAAATGAAATGATTTATTTCTTTTACTGGTTTTTATGCTGCCTTTTCTAATGAATTTTAGGTATGCGGCCAGTGAAACACAGCTAAGGTAAAGTTATAATGAATTGTTAATGTATTCATTTACGTTATTTACTAGGGAATATCATGAGTGGCAGGGGCAATAAACATATATTTTTCATAATAAAGACAAGAAGTGGGCAACAAGTTGTTTATGGTACGTGCCTATTGTTGAAATCGTAAAAGAAATAAGCAGGACCAAAGAAAATTAAATATTTATTATTACACTGTGGAAGACAAATAGAAGTATAGTACTGGACAAAAAAATAAAAAAATATCCATAAGGTTTGAATTTCATGTTTACGCTCTCTTGAAGTGTATATTATTTTCATATATTTCGTTTCATTTACGAAAACCGAGAAAACGTGCAGTTTTTATGAAAATTGAGATTTGAATACAACATTTTGCAATAAGTAAAAATACACTGGTTGCTTAGGGAAACGTTTACACTTTTTTCGTTAATTCTCCTTGTTAAACTGTGACAAAAGTCTATTTTCCATTGTGTGCAAAGTTCATTTTTTCAAATTATTGTCTCTGTCAAAAGTAATTGAGTATTATAACGTTATTAAATATATAAGAACGTCAAACTGGTTTCAATTATTTGTTTATTGATATGAGGAAAATCTAGAATTTGGCTTATATGCTAAAACTGTTAGCGTTAATCATCTTACTCTTTGCATGCAAAAGTAATGCTTAAATTAAAAAATTGAAAATTAAAAAAAAATCTTTAAAATAACAAATTTATAGAATTCACTCCGAACTGTAGCGTATGTTAAAATATTTATTAAATATTAAATAATTGTTATACGAAAAAAATTATTTTAGTTTTTGCACGCATTAGTCAATAAGAGAAATGTTTAACTTTTAAAATTTTGAACAAATTTTAGGTAGAAATTTTTGTTTCTTAGACTAGCACTCAGGGATGACCCCTACCGTAGAGAAAAAATATAGTTGTGCATGTAATTATTTTTATGATTATTTACTGAAATTATTTATATGATTGTGGAAACCATAATATGGTTAATTTATGATTCACATGATTGTGTCAATCATATATATGGTTGCAGTAAAGAATATGTTCGTGGCAACGATTTTTATGATGAAGGATTTACCATATTATGTTGTTCTCGGCTTAGGGATATCATACTCTGAGAACAAAATATTATGATATAATGTTTACTGCAACATATATATGATTGACACAATCATGTGAATCATAATGGTTACCACAATCATATAAATAATTATTGTGACTATAATATTGTTTAAAAACTTGAAAAATATTTGAAATGGTTACAGTAAACATGTACAACTATATTTTTTCTCTATGTGTAATGCATTGTGTTGGAACTTAGAAAATATGTTATTGGAGGTAGGATTTTTTAATATTGAAAGTGACAGGAAAGACTTCAGGTTGAAGCCCTTTCCACAAACTGTAATGTGTTGTAGAATCAACTGTCCAGTCAACAACGAGTTGATGAGACCTTGCCGAAAAACGTGTAATGCGGGTTTCGGAAACAAGTTCCCTAATTTCAGCAGAGCAAATTCCATTATAGTATCGGTAAAACAGCGAAACTCAACCCACATTGCGACAATGTTCCAGTGTGTCAATAGGGCTGGATACCCTACTGTCGCTGATAAGGACCTTCACCCTCTTCTGCACGCTACATGAGTGTTGTATACCATTTTGGGACGGATTTAGTTGGTGGAAGGAAGGTGTAAGGAGATCAGATAGAGTGACCTATTTCCTACATCGTTTTAGAAAACCAAGGCACTTGAATGCTTCTTTCGACACTTGCAAAATATCTTTTGTAGAGCGAAAATCGCACAGAATTCTCCTGCCTAGAACATCAAGAGCTTATGATTCTTTAATATTTACACCATGCATAAAAACATAATTAATAATTTGTGGATTTTAACTTTGTATTTGAATTAAATGTTATTTTCATGCAGGAGGCAGTATTCAATACTTTCAAATTCGACATTTGTAAGGAGTAAGATCGAAAAATTCTTAACATAAATATATGTTAATAAAAACGAAACCACTAAACTTACAGTTTTAGTTTTTTTTATTTGATTGAAATTATTATTACAATTTACAAGAAAAATTATTTTTATAGTTTTGATCACTAGTGATGAAATTTTGAACCTTTTTCGGAAACCATTCCATTATGGTTTTTATAGTGGTTTCTGTCACTTTGCTCGAACAGGTTGTCCATCTCCGTTTAAAATCTACCACACTTTTGGACACATTTTTTGTGCTCTTCAATTCTCCTTTAATAAGAGCCCAATATCTCTTCACTGGCCTTAGCTCCGGGCTGTTTGGAGGATTTGCCTCTCTTTGTACAAATACCACATTATTGTTCTTGCATCACTCAAGTTCTTGCTTAGCATAGTGACAGGATGCCAAGTCAGGCCAAAAATAAGTGGGCATATTATGAAGTCTTATGAATGAAAGCAGCCTTTTTTGTAAACATTCCTTGATGTAAATTTCGGATTTAAAGAGCCCGTTGTAACAAACGATTGGCTTCTTTTGGCGCAACTGCAGTTTGGAGAATTTGCCTCTCTTGGTACAAATACCACATTATTGTTCTTACATCACTCAAGTTCTTGTTTAGCATAGTGACAGGATGCCAAGTCAGGCCAAAAATAAGTGGGGGTACTATGAAGTCTTATGAATGAAAGCAGCCTTTTTTGTAAACATTCTTTGATGTAAATTTCGTTATTTAAAGAGCCCGTTGTAACAAACGATTGGCTTCTTTTGTCGCAACTGCATATTGCTTGTCATACCAAGAACCTTTTGGGAAATTTTGTCTGCTTTTGGGTTCTAAACTTTTCTTCAACATTCCCTCGAGCATCAGCAACATACAATTTTTGTCCAGGAAGTTGCGAAAAATCTGGCAGAACATACGTTTCGTCATCCATTATGCAACAAGAATATTTTTTTTATAAAACTTGACTTCAATTTCCGAGCTTTGTTTTTGGCCTCTAATTTTTTAGCAGCGTGTCTTTTTGAGCCTTGCATGTTTTTGATCCTGCATTGGCTTTAACTTTTTGTACCAAATAGTCCGAGCACTGAGCTAACCGGGCTGCTTTTCTACCGGATGTGTAGGGAACTCTTTAGAAAATGCTTTCTATTTTTTTTGGCTTTAGAAACATCATGTGGACCATTCCTTTTATCTGAACGGACAAGTTCTCCCGGTACTGTTTAATAACATTGGAAACAGTTTGACGGCAGACCTTTGAATGCTTGGCCAACTTTTTATAGGACCAAGTTGGGGTTTGTTGAAAATATTTGTCACTCATTTTAATCAGATTAACAACACATGAACATAATTTACATTAAACATAATGACATGCTTTACAAAGTTAACTTGATAAAAAAAAATAAAAAATCAAATAATACTTGTGTTAAAAATTTAATGAAAAACGTGTGTTAAGAATTTTTTGATATCAGTCCTTAATACCCTGCCCAACATTGTAATAGAAAATGTAATAAAGGACTTTAAAGTCGCCAATGCACTTCGTTTAAACAATGATTATTTATCATTATAAATTATACAAAATAAGTAATAAACCTGCATTAAACGATTTCAAAAATATGTATAAATTTAAAACAACGGATTTTAGAACGTTTTCTGTGTCTCCTGTAAAGTTTCTGAACGATTTATTATTAAAACTCTTCAATTTGCAATTAACTTTCAATCATATCATTTTCAATTACCATTTTAAAACAAAAATTAAAGACTTTAGTAAAAGAAGAAGCCTCTTCAATCACATTCACATTTGATTCGCCTTAAACGAGGCAATAAAATGACTTTAGCACACAAAGAAACCAATTAGTTTAATAAAGAAACGAAAACAAAAAAAACGGAAACTTTTGTTAAACATTTAAAAGTCCAAAAAACTACAATTAGCAACAAATTGTTTTTACAAACTTTTTCAGTTCAGCTACTTTTCTTTAGAGTCAGCGGAAACATTTGCGCCAGACAGAAATTTTGTTGAATTTCATTTAAAGATGAAATGTGTTCGTTTCGAATTTTACATGAACTTTAAGGCCATCAAGCAAAAGGACATTCACGAAAACACATTCTATATATGTATGTATCTCTTTGTAAGAGAATGTGGTTGTAATTTTTTACACAAAATTTTCTTGAGCAAGTAACAAAATGTAAGTTTTAAATAATATTTTATGGCCCAAAGCAAAAACAATTTTCTAAAAATGCTAATTACACTGACATGAATTTAAACCAAAAAATAAATATGTATGACTGTCACAAAGTTTTTTAATGTAAATACATAGTTAGATTTAAAGCTTTTCTACTTTAATATTGATACCACATGTTTTCTGCACCCTATCGCTCTATCGAACTATTTATTACTTTTCTAAGAATACAAGAACAACTTGAGTTTTTTTTATCTATTTTCTTACACAACTCTTAGCGTATGTCTTAAACAGAGAGTGAGAGTAACTTTAACTCGATTTCTATTCTTTTTATTTTTTTTTTGTTTGTTCCTTCAGTAAAAACTTTATAAAATCATATACATATATTTACGATTTTTTCAAGTTTTTCTTTGAGCCAAAACTTTCCAATCTAAACTCTTCAACACATAAAGATAGTCAGGAAAGAAAGCAAGATGAAAAAAAATAACAAAGTTTTGTACAACAAAGTTAACTAACCAACACTTCTACACTTGCCGTGATGTGTTGCTATAAGGTTTTTCCTTTTTTTGTTTGTCCTGCAGTAAACGTGTGTGGTGGGTGTTGTGGGACCAACTAGTTTTTGGAGGTCTTAAGAAAATAGCTTAATCTGTAATTGAAAATTAAAAATGTTTCAAAAGAAATTATTTTATGATCGTTTTCGTAGAAAGAGCTTTTTCGAGAACGTTTAAAAAAAAAAAAATTTTGGTCCAAAAAACTATTGTGAAAAAGCTTTTGTTATGATAAAATCTCTTGTTGTAGCTTTCGTTGTGAGAGAAAGAAGCTCGTTTTGTAAGAATTATTTTGTTGTAAGAAAATATATTTTTGTAAGAATACTGTTTTTATGAGAAAATCTATTTTTGCAATAAAAGCTTTGGTTTTGAAAAAAGCTGTTTTTGTTGTAAGAAAAATTTATTGCCTTAAACAATTTTTTGTACAAAACTGTTTTTATTATTTGTAAAATTTTTTGTAAAGAAAGCTTTTGTTGTGAGAAAAAAATTCTTTTTATAAAAAGCATTTGTTGTAAAAAAGGCATTTTGTTAAATATTTCCTATTTGTGAGAAAGCTTTTGTTTTGAAAAAAACTAATTTTTAAAGTTATTTGCTGTTGTGAGAAAATTTATTCTTGTAAAACAACTCTTAAAATCATTAAATTTAGAAAAAGCTTTTTTGAAAACAAAATTAAAGCTTTTTGATCATCAATATTTTTTATGAACAAATCTGGGATGGTAAACTGTATTCTGTATTTCTTTTTGTTTAATATGAGACTGCAAGGATCAGTGGTACAGCAGTGACTCATTTGGTACCAATTGTCTTATTATTTATGTCTTTAAAGCTGCAGAATTACTCGGCCAAGGGAAATTCGCCTAAACATCTATTAATAAGTTGAGTTGCTGTTTATTCTGTTTTGGGTTTTTTAAATGGATTGATATGTTTTGTGATTCTCAATTTTAAATCGATCGCCAAATATCATAATAAAATTTACCCCTAAAACCTCGATTTTTATACAAATGATTCCAAACAAATACCGCAATGTTAATAAATAAGTTGGTTAAAGTACATTAAACTATTTTTCTTTGAACCATAATTTCCATAATTATTAATAATTTTTTTATATTCATATACCTAAATATGTATGATAATTCAAAGAAAAAGTCAGTTTTTGTAATGAATATTACAACAAAGTAATTTGTGGAACTTTTGACATGAAAAGCTTTTTGTAAAAAAAGTTGTATGTATTAGACAAATGTTAGATATGTTCATATGTTCATAACTTTGATTGATTTCTTTCCTCAATGGAAGTTAGTGGTCACATTAAATGAAAATGTTTTCCCTTATCATTCCATATGTGTTGGAATAGAGAAAAGTTTAACTTAAACTTTTATTGTTATTGTTTTAAAACCACTATGACAGCGCGAATTAGCCAAATAGTAAATAAATACCATACTTGTATTTTTCTTTACATGCACAGCTACTTGCTCCTGCCTTTGAAACTTTTCCCACTATCTAGCTTCTATTTTTTTTTCTCTCATATTGAAAGTCATGCTACTAATCATTGTATGTGTTAAAATAACCCTGCAGTCAAAATTGCATTTATGTTAGAAGAAAAATGAAAAAAAAAACAACAATATAAAAATAAAGAAAAAAAGAGAATAAACTTGATGTGTAGTATATTCTTTAAACATGAGTGTGCTTGTTTATGTGAAAGCGCGAGAGTGCATGTGTGCATTCTACCGGAAGTGGTCTCTTTGGTATCCCATGTTATAGTTTTCTTTTCTTTTTTTTTTGTATTTGTGAATTACTACTCTGTTATTGTTTTATAGAGTTAGTAAGCGAGTAAGTTTTCATATTCCTAGCAGTAACTGTAATAGTGGGGCAGTTACTGTGTGTGGCAGTGGCAGTAGCAGTTTTTCCTCTTTTCTGAGTTCGCATTCACGTCCATTGCAACAATACGGTTGGTTTTATGCTTCGTTTGCACTTTTGTTTTGTTTAGTGAAAGTTTCTTAACTTAATTTTTTATACAGTTTTGTTTTCTATTTTTTTTTTTGTTTTATTTTATTTTTCTGTAATCCACGTTTTCTTTGTCGTTTGTAGTTGAAGGGAAAACTTTTGAATAAGAAACGTCTCATGTGTTTATATAAATTTAAAAAACATTTTCTATTTTATTTCTGTAGCATTCTAAGTGGACAAAGTTTTTATAATTTTATTTTTTTCCTGTTCTTTCTGTCTTTCTGTATTTTTTTTTAGAAGGTTAAGAGTAAAGTGCATAATTGTTTTAATTGTGTATCATTCGTGATCTAAAAAAGTTTTCTCAAACATTAGTTTTTTCTTTAATTAGCTGCACTCGAGTTTTCTGTGTTAGCAAATGGAAATTAGATTTAGTTATAAGATATTTGCTAATCTATATAAATATATAAATGTCTTTGTAAGTTTGTTTGTTTATTTGTTTGTTTGTTTGTTTGTTTGAGCATCACGCCTAAACGGCTAAATCGATTTTATTGAAATTTGGAACGTAGATAGATCCTTACTTGGAAGCGTCAATAGGCTATAAATTTTTTCAATACTTGGACCAGAAAGGGATAAAAAGGGGGAAAACGGGTAAAATTGGTACCTTTAGTTTTTAAACAATAATTACTAAACGGCTGAACCGATTTTTACATCGACAGGGGTAGCGAAGCGCACCGGGTCAATCTAGTGTTTATATAAAGAGTGGGCATTGTATGTGACCTAATGTCTTGGCATAAAAAAATATGTATATTTGGGTGCGAAGTATTTTTATACCCTACACCACAATAGTAGGGACGGTATAATGCGTTTGTGCTGATGTTTGTAACGCCCAAAAATATTAGTCTAACACCCTCCTTAAAGTATACCGATCGCCGCAGAATCACTTTCTGCGCGCAAAGTACAGGTCGTAGTTTTGAAGATATATCGATCAAATGGACCATACTTTTTTCCGCCCAAGGAAAATGGCAGAAGTCGGTTTATTGAAAATGTTTTAATACAAGATATTATAATTTGGAATAATAATGAAGCGGACAAAAGAACCGATATTTATACCAATTTGTGTTGATATATTGCAGAGAGTCATTGATCCGAAAACATGAAAAAAATATTCTGAGGAGCAGTCTCGAATATTTTGCTAAAATATGAATCTGATAAGAAATTAGCATTATAGGTGTTTAAAGGCTCTTGAAATTAAAAGCTGGACGGTCGCAATTAATTTTTTGATAAAAATCTGAAAGAACCAAAGGAATAAAAATAAAAATGTTCTTGTGTTATTTTCAAGAGTTAGTATATGTTAAATGTTAAAGGACACCTACAATGGTAACATTACAAAAATCATTTAAACCGGTCCAGCATTTGGGCTGTAATTAATTATGGCCATAAAAATTGGAGAAATTTCAAAATGTTAAAAATTTGTTGCTTTTACGTTCTCTTTTGGAGAGGTTCTAGTGTATGTTAGAATGAAGCCTACATCGGGCGATCCTGTCGGCCAACGCAAGTAGAATAATTATTGTTACGCTTTAATATTTCCTTTAAATAAATCGGATATTTTTGATTGCAAATAAAAGCAGTTTTAGTAGTTTAAAATTTGTAACAACACTTTATTTATTTAAGTGTACACCAACAACAGTCTAAATCAATAATGCCCAGCCCATAGCACAATTTTGCAAAACAAATCACACGTATTCTTATACTCTTACATTTTAGTAGTCGTTGTCCACTCAACGAGACAACTAGGAATGCGCATGAGCACTGGTGTATGACTTTTTCTTTATTTTTTCAGTTTATGTATTTGTTTGTTTGTAGGTGCACCGAACAAAATAAAGAATTGAATGTGTTGGTGAGAGTAAGTGTATTGGTGAGAGAATTTACTTTTGCGCACCTCTGGTCTAAATAGTCACTATGTGTTTTTAATACACATGCACACATTTATAATGCACAAACTTAAATGTACAAGACAGTTGATGTTAACTCTAACAGCGCCTATAATTAACTCACTGACTACTGCAACTGCAGTCACTATTTATACACACCGCTATCTTCATCCGAGTAGTCTAGATTATTCTTAACGATCAAAACTCGTATGTTCAAATTCTAGAGCTTTCAATGTTAATGTTAGCAGCTTAAACGTGTAGTGTTGCCATACTGACAAACAATGCTAATAACCGCATTTTATCAACATTGTTGACAAGTAGAAGCTTTTACTGATGGAAATGTTTATAAACATGATGAATGCTGCAAACAGTCGCTACAGACCGTTAAATTCAAATCGCTATTGCAAATTCATAACAATATGATATAGGGTTATTCATTTAGAGGTTTTTCTTAATTAAATAAAACTCTTAAAAGATAATTAGATGTAAGAATCTTTATTATGATCCAAAAGACATATAAATTTTGTAGATAATTTTATTCGCGTTTACGATGTAGGTGTTCTAACCAGATGGTCCAATTTTCAATTATTCTTTCCAACATTGCTACCGTTATTACTTGAATTACAAGTTTTGATAACCCCAAAGAACAAACCTGTACTTAACTAGTAAACACAAAGCCAAGTAACAACAAATACATATTCGGTAATTTTGTTGTTCTCAAAAATATGAACATTATTTTTAAGTATAGTTCCAGTAAGTGCACACACTTTGAAAGTACATATGTACTACTTAACAACAATTCCAATCATACAGGGGTTTAATACTGATATTTTTGGGCGTTACATCCGCAATTCTGGTGGTGGTGTATAAAAAACAAATAATCTTAAATCTTAATTAAATCTATCAAATAAAATATGTTATTCACACACTTTTTTGCATATTGTTTGAAATAATTTAGAATTTTTCAATATGTTTCTTTAATTGATGTTTATCTCTCAACATATTTATTTATTTAGATTTTTTCGTTTCTTTTTTTGTTTGCTATTACATCTAGGTATTCCCATAGAAAGAATTTCATTTTTAATTTCCTTTAAATAAATTGACATTTCGAAATTCTCAATTGTCTACAGAAGCTTTACAAACATGTCAGTCGGTTGTTTATCTATTTTCAAATATTTTTGCAACACTTGACAAAGCAATTAAAAACCACACCATTGTAAATATAATAATGTAAAAAAGCATATACTTACATATCTATCTATACATACAATAGCAACAAATATAACTGGGAAAAAAAATCAAATATGTACGTACGTATGTTGCAAAAAAAAAAAGAAACCTCAAAAACCAGCTATAAAAACATTGAACAAAAACCCATTTTGGTAACAATATCATGACACATGAATCCACATACGAGTGGAAGCAACAAAAAAAAAAAAAAAACACTGTTGGTATTTGTGTTGGAAATTGTTGTTGGTGTTGTGTGTTTCTTTTCTTGTTCATTACAACTTCTAAATAAATAGATATAGAGTCTCCTTAATATTGCAGGAAAGTGTGTTCGAATGAGTTTTTTTTTTAATATAAGGGTTTGCCAAAAAGTATATGTTGCCTGGTTGTATTTTAAATAAGACATAAACATTTAGACAATTTTGTCTTCCTCTGGACTGAACCATCTTGGTTAGTTTCAATGGCTTACCTCCTAGTCTGTTTAAAAATCTATGTATATGAAAATCATAGAGAAGGTCAGAAGCTTTCAGAAAATATAACTTGCAATAAACATGTCAAAACATATAGGATACCACAGGGTATCAAAGTTAAACATTATTTCTAATGAATATCTTGCAAATATAGGCACAAAAGGAAAGAGAAAACTGCATTTGTAAAAGTATTTGAATGATTGTACTAATATGTCACTAACATTTTTAAGAAGATATATGATTCTGATAAATTGTGTCCTGCAAGTGGGTCATTGGCAATAGCTGAAGGTGGCTCTCCAAGTCAATTACTGGATCGTCATATATGACATTATACTCAACGTAGTTTTTCTATCCTTAAAGCTTTTCTACATCTACCTGTTACTTGTTACCCCTGTCATTATCTTTAAACCGCACACCCTTAATCATTTACAAGTTTATGTATCCATATGAGAACACATGTATTAAAAACTTAATGTTATTTAGCAATTTCTAAGCAATGTTTTACTTTCAAATACACACAACAACAACAAAAATTAAATAAAATAAAGGAAGTCCACACAACCATACAAATAAAGACATAACAACAAAAACGCAATTTAAACATTAATACAGACATGAAAAATTTACACAAAACCTTTTACTACTAGAGAAGAATAGAAATGAAGAACAAAAAAATGTTAAGTAATTTTCTTTATTTTCTAAATGAGACTAGGAAAAAAAGTACAAAGTCTTTATATTTTATGTTGGTAACATGGTGATTGTGATAATGTGAGTAGAAAATGAGTTTTAAAGTTAAAAACCGGGTTGCAAGAAGACAAAAACAAACATTAAAACAAATTACTCAAGTGGCAACATAAGCAACTAACCAACCAGCCAACTACAACAAATATTAAAACAACTATATAACTTCACATGTATGAGTATTAAAAATGTAATGAAAATAAAATAAAACTTAAAAAAAGTAGACAGTAGTGGAAGTAAGAATAGCGAAATTGTCAAACTTGCACATGCTTGTTAGAAGAAATTGTCTAATACGGTGATTGGGCTTTTATATATAAGAGAAACTATACAATATCAGCTATGTAAATTATCGCAACACAAATGTCATTTTAGTTTATATTCAGGAATATTTGAAAAACAGAAAATTCAATCATAGGTGTTTTACATAGTAAAAGTACCAAGAGTCTAAAAAATATGGCTGCTATTTTGCAAAATAGATGAAGATGTTTTCTAAGCTTTATTTATATTTTTTAGAAAATATAAGGTGCAAGTTTTCTAGTGCTATATTTCTCTAAATATGACATTGTACTTTTAGAAACTCTCTTCTTAATGGATTTATTAATCTGGATGGAATTTATTGATCTGAGCGTTTACGCAGCCAATGACTAATTTGTTATCAACTTTGTTATCTGTCAAATCAAATTAGTTTATCTTTAACTCAATCTACAAACATGCTTTTGACAGAAACCGCACTTTTGGAGACAAAAAATGCTGTTTCTTATGCAACAATTACATATGTGTAGAAAACCACACATCAGGTAAACAACGCACTATTTTTAAATCAATTAATGCGTTTTCGGTGCTAAACTGAAATGCCAAGAAATTTCATGAACATAGCTGAATAATTTTTTTAAATATATCAAAATATTCATTTGTGTGTGTTTTCCCACACAAGGATAAAATTAAGGTTAACTATATCCTGCAGAAAATATATCGAATTTCGAACCATTTCCTCTCCTACATAGACTAATTGTGCTCACTTTTTCTACCCCATTGTTCAGCATTCACTCGAAGCCCTTCATAGTTTGCCAAAAAGTTCAGTGGATTGTAAAAATCACTAAAAAACAATAGCAATGAAAATAAATTCATACACTTGTCTGAAAATTAGTAGAAGTACTAAGGAAAACATAAAAACACCAAACTATAGAAGCAGAACAAAAAAATAAAAAGATAGATTAAAACAAATAAAAATAACAATAACAAAAACCAAATACTAAAACAAACAAAACGAAAGCTAAATATAAAAAAGGATAATAAACGCAAAAACAAATTCTATCAATGTCTCACATGATTACAGATCCACACACACATATACACACACACGTTAAGGACTAAGAGTACAAGTTAAGAGAACAACACTTACACAACACACTTTCAACAAAAAGTCACAAGTGAGAAACAGGGATAAAAGAAAGTTCATGAAACTTTCATTAAGGACATCATTGTATGCATTCGTTATAAATATTTGTATTTGTATTTTTTGTAACTGTTTAAGAAAAACATACTGGTTGGTTGGCTGCTTGCTTTAAACGTTATTAGATTCAACATTATTTTAGTTGTTGATTTTTTTTCTCATATAATAGAGACATGTTTAAAGGATTTCATTTTATTTGTTTTTATTGCATATATCTTTTTATAAAGTTGAAATTTTTCCTTTTAACAACATGATGTTGTTTTGTTTTTGCTACGATTTTTTTCATTTATATTTTGCAAGACAAGAACATGTCAAATGTGTTCAGTTGAATGCTTGTTTTTATGGTTAAATGAGTCGTTATTATATTATTGGGAATTATGCCAAACTTATTGTTCCAGAAAATGTTCTTATACATTTATAAGTGTACAGACACACTCATTTGTATGTAAAGAAATTCAAAAACAATTGGAAATGTACTAAAATATTTTTCTTGTTTTTTTCGTTTTTTGCTTTAGAGAGTAAACTACTCTCCCTTTTAAATTCTATTTTTGTTTGTTTCAACTAGAAAGTGATGTTTTTGCCAAGACAACAATGCCATCGTTAAATGAACACATATCAAATGTGACACAAAATAAGGACATTGTACAAAAACACCAAATAAAATTAGAAAAATATCTATTCTTGATGTTTTTTTTTGGGGAAATTTATTAAATTAATTTCAACATGTTTTGCCAAAATCAGAGATAGTTGTTATTTTTATGTTTATTTCTTGAAGTTTCCTAGAAATGCAAAACTTCAAGGATGTTATAATTGATTTAATATTGCTAATTTCAAAAATAGTTTTGTAAGAATTATGAAACACATTTATGAGAACTCACTTTAAAAAAATCATGTCTTCTTCTGTGGAAGCAGGAGCTGTAGTGCTTTCATTTACAGAAGACCTGATTTGTGCTTTGTTTTAATTATATATTTTGTATACTTTCAAGTCCAGGAAGCACCTTTATCAAAGTATATCAAAAATGCATTTTATCTTAACCCTCTAATGCTTAAGCATATCCAAGGCCCTCATCGCAAAAATGCCAATAAGTAAATGCAAATATAACTGATTTTTCATTTCAAAAACTCATGTAACTGTTGCTAAAAAACGTACTTACATTATTTTAAAAGGTTTTCAAAGTTTTTGAAATGAAATATCAGTTATATTTGCATTTATTGGCATTTTTGCGATGAGTGCCTTGAGGCATGCTTAAGCATTACAGGGTTAAATGATTAGAAAAGAAGCTTTTTTTCAATTTCTTATTTTTAAAAACAAACACAAACTGCGAATCGAGTTGCTTGTTCAGGCGGGAATCGATCCCGCTGATGTTTTCCACAATATTTTGGGTTATAATAGTTATAACGGTTAGTGCGCAGAGGCATGTTTGTTTTAGTTTTTTAAACATATTTGGATCAGAAAGTGATATTTGCACGGTTTTTATGTGAAAAAGTCTTGTTTCTTGTTTCCATTTTCATAAACTTTTAGTATGGTAGATTTTGATATTTTTTTGTTACTAATATATTGGCAATAAACATGGGATACAGAACGCGACAAAAAACATAAGTCCTTTTTTAACTGCATTTAGAAAAACGGAACATATTTATTAACAATTAACACGTGATCACGAACGCTACAAAAAAGAACTCGGTTTTAACTGCATCTAAACAAGTATAGTTATATAAATAGTTATCATACTAAACATTTTTTATTAATTTCCATCACGTTTAAAATAAGGATTAGTTTAAGTATTTCGAACAAAAGCTTCTTATTTCTTATTTATTGGTTCGTTATACTACTTATTTAACTTACTACTTTAACTAAGCCCGCTGGTAATAAATTTTCTACATTCATTACAGCTTTTTCAAATGTTTGCCCAAACAGCACTTTCTCTCGCACAACTTTGCCTGTCTTATATGATATTTTTTCCGTTTTTCCTTCAGCTGCATGAATAAATGTTTTAGTCAAATTCGATGCTTTTCTTAGCCGCTTTTTAGCAATTTTTTTTATACTTTAGTAGATCTTTTTTGATGGTAACAAGTACCGTATTGTTGCATTCGTTTGTGTTTGGGAATAATACTTACGATAGCGAATGCGACATATGATGGAAATAAAAATAAAATGATTAGTGTGATTACTAAATGCAGTAACTGCTTCTAGTTAAAGCCACTAAATTATTAATTGTATTACAATTTGCAACAACTTGATTACAACGATCGTAGAGTACTGATAATAAACGACGATTTAGGTTCAAGAACGCGACATTATATCCAGATCGAATAAAAATTTTACTTCTAATATTGATTTGTTTAGTAAATGCTACTAAATTTTAATTTGAATTATAAATTTCAACCACTTTATTACACTTATCGCGGAGTACTAATACCAAGCTATGACTTAGATACAAGAACGCGACATTAGATAATGAACAAAATCAAATGGAACATTTAATTTTCGATTCCGGTCGATCTGTCTGTGGAAAAGTTGCCACAATTGTATATTTTCCCAAGACATCACCTAAAATATGAGGTATCATTTGAAAGGGCTCTTTAAGTGCCATCAATTTTGAGATATTTCATAATTTAATGATTAAAACAAAATATATTTTTAAATCAGAAATTTAGTATTAGAAAATAGACAACGAAATGTCTGTTAAATAAATTATTTTATCAAATGTGTGACCAAAACCTAAAACCATAAATTTCAAATTGGCTCTAACGCTAACTCAAAACTGGTACTAAATTTAAATGTTTAATTCTTATTTAGCATTTATTACAATAGTTTTTTGTTTATTTTCAAAAATGTTTTAAACAAATTTTGAAAATTGATTGCAGAGTTCACAGCAATCAGTCTTTCACAAATTGAACTCTTAAATTCTACTATCAATTGAACAGTTATTTTTATACCCTTCGGATAAGTTTGTCATTCCGTTTGTAATTTCTTCATTTTTCATTTGTGACCACACAAAGTATGGATAGCGAAGTCGATATAGCCATGTCCATCTGTCCATATGTTTGTTGAAAATGTTTGGCTCTAAAATTGTTTTCGCTATAAATTAAAAAAAAAAATTGTTTAAATTTTGTTTACCGTAAAATATTTAACATTTTTAGTTTTATAATGTGGTTAAGGGTATATAAGATTCGGCAAAGCCGAATATAGCTCTGTTACTTATTTAAACTTATAATTGATCTTCTGAGAAGGCGATGCACGTATTAATAAACATTAGTGTCGCGATGATATTACTTCCATTTTAGAATCATCAGAATATTATCAATAAAATATGCAAGAGCTTGACCTGAGTAATCTATGCCATTTTACAACAAAATTATTAATTCCTATAAATAATAAGTCTTTATGGTATTTGGAAGTTTGACAAAAAAACATACATTAGCATATAAATTCGCCACCTAGGTATTACTTAAACAAAAATATATTGGGAGACATTATAAAACAAAGCAAAAATTATTTTGATGGGACTGAAAATCACACTTTTAAGTAATTCGGTCTTTTGGGCAGATATCAGCTAAAACTTCCCAAAAAAAGTATTAAATTTACTTTAATAGAAGTAAAGCTAAATAATCTAGATTGTTACTAGATTTATTATACTACATACGTATGAGTAATATGTTATGTCTTATTAAAAAAACCCCACCCTAAGCGTATGAGTATTTTATAAATAAAATACTAATAATACGTATACGCCTCAATGAACTTTAAATGACCTAAGAAACCACATAATAACTACAATAATTTCCTTATTATTAAGTTGTTTAGGATTTTATGACTTTGAAGTTTTCTTTCCGCCCCCGAAAAACACTCAAATAACTTTTATTAACATTTAGTCTTAGTTAACTTAAAAATGTGTTGGAAAAATTCTTGAAAATTAACAACAAATTTTCAGCACATATTAAATACCAAAAATAATGTTAAAAATATTTAGCAAAAACAACAAATAAACATCATATAAACATATTTTTCATACTTAATTACTAGAATAAACTCAACAAATTTTCTCTCTTCAATATAGATTACAATTAAGTTTCACATACAAACCATCAACAGAAACGTCTAACAAATTTTAATCATTCTACATCATTGTAAGGCCTACAACAAATAGAATATGAGTGTATGCTTGTTGTTGGGCATTAGAAAGTGTATGGGTGTGTGTTTGCATGTGTATGTAGACTTCATAAATAACAGGGCTTTTAACGGTATAACAAATATCACAAATACCACTTACTCGTACTCGTTCTTGTACACTCTCATGCACATATTTCTATTAATTTATTACCGTGCTAAATATATAGTAGTTGGGTTGTTCTTTGGTGATATTTCTGCTACAAAGTATTATACAGTATTTATGAGTTTAGTATTTTCAGGCTGAACACAAAACGTATTTTAGTTTTAGTCTGGTTGTATTAAAGTTAACTATAAAATCATTATCAATACGATCATTATTGTCCAAAGTTAATGTTGTGCTAACAAATATACGACCATTTTCAGTGTGTCTGTCTGTATGTGTCTATCTTGTCCCTTCCTGCTTTGCTGGCAAACGTATGTCTATCAGTTAGTCAGTCAGTCAGTATTTTAATATATGTTTACACTTTAAGCATAAATACACATACAGACATACATATACAGTGGTGGCCATGAGGTTAGCACACTAGCTACTTGCTATTTTTAAACGCAAATATTTCCTATATTTCTTAATTTTTTTATGATATCTTTTGCATGCGTGTTACTTGTCCTTCTAAGATCACGTCCCATCATGTCCAGCATTATTCCTTTATATATATTTTGTGTTTTTCTATCCAGAATAGAATAACCTCAAAAAAACACTGGACAGTATTTTAGCACAAAATAAAAAAGTTTATTCATATTAAAAAAGTAACAGAACAAAAAAACTTATTTCACTAAAAACTTAGTACTTAGTTGGATACCCTTTATTTTTGATCACAGCTGCTAGTCTCCTTGGCATACTTTCTACAAGGGCCATACAGTGATCCACTGAAATATCATTCCAAGCTTTTTCTACTTCTTTCCATAACTCGGCCAAATTTTTAGGCTTTTCTCTCATTACATGCTGCTCCACATCATTCCAAAGGTTCTCAATAGGATTGAGATCCGGAGATTGGGCTGGCCATTTTAACACGTCGATATTGTTCGATTCCAAGCAACACCTCACTAAGCGTGAGGTGTGTTTTGGATCATTATCTTGCATAAATCGCCACCTAAGTGGCATGTTGTCCTCTGCATAAGGTATCATTGTATTTAGAAGTATATTCTGGTATACATACTGGTCCATACGAGTATCAATCTTTTTTATAGGACCAACACCATACCCAGAAAATGCTGCCCACACCATCACATTACCCCCACCGTGTTTTATTGTTTTACTGGTGTACTTTGGATTATGTTGCATGTTCGGAGGACGCCATACATACCTCTTACCATCCGATCCGAATCTACAAAATTTAGATTCATCACTCCAAAGGACATTTTTCCAAAAAATTAACGGCTTTTCCAAATGCTCACGAGCAAAGGACAACCGAGCTTGTATGTTCTTTTTTGAAACATGTGGCTTATGCTGAGAAATGTATCCACGTACATTTTTTTCATTAAGTCTTCTTCTTATCGTTCTGCTGGACACGTTGATACCATATTTTCCTGAAATTTCTCTCTGGATTACGGTTTAGCTCTTAAAAGGATCTTCGACAGAGGCTCTGTATATTAAAGAGTCCTCTTTACGTGAAGTTTTTCTGGGCCGAGGAGCCTGTGTAACATTTTTAGATGTTTTATACTTCTGAATATGTCTTAGTGCATTATAAACCATCTTCCTGGAGCATTCCAAAGTATAAGCAATCTCACTTATACTTGTTCCTCTCGAGTTCATTTGTTGAATAATCTTTCGTTGTTCCTCTGTACACCATTTTTTTTTAGCCATATCTAAATAATGTTTATTAAGTCAGTTTGTCTTCCTCATTGATTAAATAATACCTAAACTTACCAATTAATATTTATACCCTCAAAAAACTTTTAAAAAATTTAATTATACTTATATGTGCTAAAATTGTGTCCAGCTTATTTTACATATTACTGCACTAAAATGCAAATTTGAAAGAGAATAGCGATAGAATGCAAAAAAAAAGTAACGGGACTTATTGATCACACCATAAACAACACTAATTACCAAAAACTTTAGTTTATAATTGCAATGAAATGAAATAATTTGCTTTAGAAAACAGCAAGTATGAAGTGTGCTAACCTCATGGCCACCACTGTATATACTTGCATAATATAAATGTTACAGTATTATTATATTAGGGTGGTCCTTATTTTGCACTTTTTGGATTTTCGATGGTCCTTATTGTCTAAAATTATTATCCGTCATCTAAAATTTTGTTTTTAGAAACTGAAATGTTGAGTAAATTTCGTAGCCTATTTTAATACCAACATAAACAAATGTTGGGTGTATTGATTTTGTCATTCTATTTGTAACACATCGAAACATTTATCACTGTCTGTTTGTTGAATACACGATAGGGCCCAAACGAAAGGAGCTAACTGGCTGAAATTTTTCAAAAATACTCTCTGTAAGGTTTGTTTGGTATTAAAAATTGGCAATATCGGTTCATGATTTCACCTAGCCGCCATAAAATTTTCCCCCTGGACTACTGTTTGAACGGTCATACACATGTTGATTACGCCGCAAAATAAGGACCACCCCAGTATACATACTTACATATTTACTTGTCTACAAACGATGTTTGTTGTATGTATTTTACTGGTCTAATTTAATCTATTATTAGCAGTTTATAAACCTAACCATAAATTTCTTATTCTCTTTTTTTGTTTTTGTTGTTGTTTTCACTGTTAATATTGCCTAAACATTAGGTTTATATAATGCTCTCTACCAGTACCAATACTGTTTTTGTGTTTATAACATGTTTATTATGCCAACAATTATTTAAGATATGCTACATTTTACGTTTTACTTTTATGGGCCTGTGATAGCAAATCAGTAATAATTGTGGTAACTAAATATTTTTGTGGTTGCTGCTACCACAATTTACTAAAGGTTGTTGGCATATTTTTAGTTGGGATATGAGGAAATTAAGTAATTAGCTTGGGAACAGAATGTTTGGAGAAATTATTCGAAATTTGCATTGCGATATTTAGATATTGTCACAGAAGTTTATATGTTAAAAAGTGAAATGAAAAGTAGTAAATATTTTTAATTAAACGCAGAAAAAAATATATAGTTTTGCATGTTTACTGTAACCATTTCAACATTTGTGTAACCATTTCAAAATTTTTAAAAATATTATAGTCACAGTAACTATTTATATGATTGTGGTAACAATAATATGGTTAATTTACGATTCACATAATTGTATCAACCATATATATGGTTACAGTAAACGGCTTATGGATATCATAATCTGAGAATAACATATTATGATAAAATTATTCATCATACAAATGGTTGTCACAAACATATACTTGTTTACTGTAACCATATATACGGTTGATACAATCATGCAAATCCCATATTATGGTTACCACAATCATGTATATAGTTACTGTGACTATAATAATGTTGAAAAACTTTTAAAAATGTGGAAATATTTACTGTAAACATGCACTACTATATATTTTTTCTGCGTATAGAGACCGTAGTATTTACTACTTTTTACGCTTTTCATTATGAGTAGTAAAAATATACATTATGATGCAATGAAATCATATTGTGACCCAGTGAAATTATATTATAATGCTTATCGTAGTATCATTAAATATCATTTTATGGAATACAAAGTTTAATTATAAAAGGTGTTAGTTTTAACGTACTAAATTCCCAATTAAAATATTATTGATAAATTCACTGAAATTTATTGTTGTTCGCTTTTGGAAAGCTGAAGATAAAATGCAAATAAAACTATTGAGAGAATGCAAATTACAGAAACTCACTTTACTCTACTTGTAAAAACACCATAGCTTAGACAAACACCAACAATTAACACTATTGCAAAAGCAATCTACAAATGGTGGGAATAAAATATTATTCAAAGTAAAGATATTTTGTTTACATCTTTACTCGTTATATTGTGCTGCTGAATTTTTATTTACAAGTGATCCCATAGATAACGTGACTGGACTGGTTGATTTAATTGCTTAGGATCATTCCTTTACTAATCTAGAGGTGTGTTTGGTTGTCTTGTTGGCAGCAATACAAACGTCCCAAGCATAATTTTCCAGCAATTTATTCATCATGTTTTCAACAAAAATAAGATTTCCCATCCCCAAACAATAGCGTTACCTCCTCCATGCTTTATGGCTTTTCCGTAACATTTTTCTTCAATCAGAACCAAAAACATTAAATTTACTTTCATTGCTAAAAATAACTCGATCCCAAAATAAAAAATCTGTATCAATATGCTCGATAGCGTAATCCAATCTCATTTTCATGTTCCATTTTAGAATAAGGGGCTTCTTACGGCTTACCCGACCATTGTATCCATTTATTTTAAGAGCGTTTTACCGTAAATATCCGTAAAAATAAAAAATCTGTATCTATATGCTCGATAGCGTAAACCAATCTATTTTTCAAGTTCCCTTTTCGAATAAGGGGCTTCTTACGGCTTACACGGTCATTGTGTCCATTTAGTTTAAGAGCGTTTTACCGTCAATTCATCACTAGACTTTTTCCTTCATTTTGCAGACTAATAATACATTTTTTTCTATCCATTGAAATTTGTTTATTTTTGAATTCCCTGATAACAACATAGCAGATCCAATGCATGTTCGGTCATTTAAATGCTGCAATTGCTCAGAAAGGAGGACCTACCACATATTAAATGCAATTAAGTTTAATATTGGGATTCCGTGCTTTAAAACGGTTAACTGTACGCAGACTTTTTTGGCGATACATACTTTTCATGCAATTATGAATTTATGTAAATTTTTATGTTTTTAATGAAAATGTTTGTATTTTTTATGTTGATTTCAGTTTTTTTTATAAAATAAAGTAAAACCCAATTATACTTAAAAATAAAAATTTTAAATATTTTTAGGTAAACAAAACTATTTTTTTTTTTCAAAATTGTTTTTCAAAATTTAAAAAAAAATTATTTTATTAAATTGTTTTTCAATTTTTTAATTTTTTTCCAAATTTTTTTCTTTTTAATTTCTTTAAAAAAAATTTAATTTATTATGAAAAAAAATGTATGACAAACAAATTTTTTTGGTAAAAAAAAAATCGGGTTAAAAAATATTTTTCTCGATTTTGACCCATTGTAGGTCCAAATTACTATAGTCTTATATACATCGTTGCAATGGACTTTGAAATATCTATCATTAGATATTCATATTGTCTATATTAATGACTTAGTAATCCAGATATAAATCAAATATAGGCAAAAAATCGAGGTTGTCCCGGTTTTTTTCATATATCTTAGCCATTTGTGGGCTAAGATATTTTCTTGATTTTAAATAGCGACCGAACCATAAGAATTCCCGATATATTTGTGTATCAATTATGTTTGTAAGTTATTTGGGGGCTACGGAAAGTTGATTTCAACATACAGACGAACATACGGACATGGCTATATATATATTATACTATGTGGGGTTGCAAATGAAAAATGTAGAAATTACAAAGGGAATGACATACAGTGCACTCGCGGTAACGTGAACTAATTAAAACCAAGGGAGTTCATGTTAGTGAAAATGTTCACGTTAGCGGTTGTCGAATTTCATGGAAAAAATATAAAATTTTATAATATAAACCTGTGTTTTACACGCATGAACGTGAAATTCTTTTATTATCATTTTAATTATTAAAATATAAAACAAAAATTATTGATTAAATACATTACAAAACAAAACGAGATCACGAGAAAATATACATTGAAATAAAATTACATAGCAAATAAAATTACTCATTGGTTGCCATACAAAAAATATTAATTTAGAGGATACAAACACATTTTTATTATAAGGGGATTCCTTAAACTTAAAAAATCGAATTTAATGTATGTATTTCATTGTTGTCTACCTGCTTAGAAAACAAATGCAGTGAAAGAAAATTGTT
This sequence comes from Calliphora vomitoria, assembly GCA_942486065.2. Lineage (NCBI taxonomy): Eukaryota > Metazoa > Arthropoda > Insecta > Diptera > Calliphoridae > Calliphora > Calliphora vomitoria. The sequence continues at coordinate 43,400,571 of OW818032.2, read as the reverse complement.
CACGTTATAGAGCTTTCTGAGTTTGTTCACGTTACAGAGTAGTCAATGTAAATAAAAGCTTGTTCACGTTAGACGGCGTTCACGTTACCGCGAGTGCACTGTACTTATATATACCCTTGCCACTTATTTTTTATTATTTTCTTATATAAAATTTTATCCACGATAAAGGAAAAACCAAAGCTAATTTTAAATTTTTCAGAAATTTTATACTAAATTTTAACAAATTTGGAAAGATGTCTCGTCGAAAATGTTTGTTTCCTCCCTTTATTTGCTAATAGAAAGATTCCATAGGATGTGTGCAATCATGGAATCATATTAATATTAAAACAATAAATACTTAATAAGGGAAAATGTCATTAAAAGCAGCTAAGAGCAAAAAAAAAATATATTTGCCAATTTTCTCATGCAAGTAACTACGATTGGCTGCAAATACATTTTGACATTTATTTAATACAATTTTAAATTAAATCATAAAACCACTTTCTAATTTATTTATCAAAATGTCCAAACCTTTTTCAAAGCATATAAGCAACTAAAATTTATACAGCAACTAACTTATAAATAATATTTTACCCATTTTTATTTATATGAGCCTTACTTTAACATAATTATTTATATAATTATTATTATTTTCTACTACATTTTATCTGACCACACAAATAAATTAACCATAACAAAAAGAATTTTTCCATTACAAACTATATTTGGCAAGCAATCAACCGATCAATTAATTATGCTAAAGTAAAAATATTCCAAAAACGAGCTTTCAACTTCATTAATAAATACTTAAATACGCCCACACACTTACAGTGTGCAGTGCTCCTGCGAGAGTATAAACTTCTAAAGAATCCATATAAATATGACTAATTAATAAATATTCATTAACTTTTACCTCAAATTTAACCATAGAATATTAAATAGAATTTCATTCAGTATGTTTAGCCTTAAATATTCATAGAATAATATAGCAAAATTAACATACAAACTGACTGACTGACTGACATCTTTTATGGAAAATTTTGTGTTTGGGGGTTTTTTAATCGAAAAACCCAAAAAAAAAAAAAAATTAAGGTTACACACACATAAACATAAAATCCAATTTTATGACTTTATAGATATGTCAAAAAGTGTTAAAATTTGCCATAGTTTTTGTTGTTGTAAATGGTATGAAGGCAAAAAAAGGAAAACACAATGACACAAACAGGACATGAACAGACAGACTCATACATAGTATATGTATACAGACATTATGGATTTCCATACACTGAACTATAGCTAACAGTGTAGTTTTGTAACAGTTATTGGAACAACTGTTGTAGCAAGACCAATTGACCACTAATTTGTTTATTTAATACCAAGTAACCCTTACTTACATACACTTCAATGCATATTTATAATGGCTTTTTTTTCTTCTTCTTTGGTTATGTTGTAGTTGGCTTAGTTGAGTTTCAGATTCAAAGTCATACATTAAATCCATGTTGTTATAATTCACCATAGTTGTGTCAGCCAACAAAACAGCAAATCTGGCGTAATGCAAACTATCGATGGGAGAAACTGAATTTTGTTGGCCTGACACATAAATACTTTTTTGTTGAATCGTTAATATTTGATATAGTGTTTTGTATAGCGACCTTTTAAGTTAGTTGTTTAATGTAACCAAGTAAATGGAATAGGATAATATTTATATTAGCATTGATTAAAATGTCCTTGGACAAACGTTTGAAAAAAGTTTTTGAATTCTTCATAAAAAATATATTATTATAGTTAGTTTTTCTAAAGGTCCTGTAAAGTTTTGATATTCTTTGAAAATTACGGTAATATATACTGAATGAAAATGAACTGATTTCCTACTTCTTTATAGCTGAAGCTATCCCCTAAATGTTGATGACAAATAGTGGCTCGTAGGAATCAGCCATTTTATAATGGAGTACATTTTTTTAACGAACAAGGTATTCTTGACAAGGTAGTCAAATCTTTTCGGTAATAGTACCTGCTCGTTTTGTTTGTTTAATATTGAAACAATTAATACATTTTCAAAAATAATTGTTTAGCCTGTAAGTTCCTTTACTCTTTTAGAGATCATTATAATCCATAGCGATCAGGGAAAGGGGGTTAATATGCCCACAAATATGCAAAAAAGCATGGTTATGCATGGAAAAAGCTTTAAATTAATTTTAATGGATGTAGTTTCAAAAAAACATTACAATATTACGAAAATTAAATTATCCTCATTCGTTACATAATATTTTACAATAAAATTAAAAACTGTTGATTAAAAAAATTATAATGACAAAAAATGTTTGCGTTCAACAGACAGACAAACCGACGGACATAGCTAATTGGTCTTTAAGTTTCATGAAGACCCAAAAGGTAATATTTTCTTTAAAGAAATAATAGCCAAATTATGAAATATACATTTTTTCCATTTTTTTAACTTGTGAACTAAGCAAAAGCTTACTCTTGATATATGATTACAAATGAACTTTTTGACCTTTGCTGAAGTATTTAAAATAATCTATCTATATATATATATATAAAACACAAAAAATGTTTCTACCTATGTTTTTTATATACTCTCAAACCATTAAATTGATGAGCTCCAAACCGGTTTCATTAGAAAGGCAATTTTGTGAAGATAGTTTTAGACACCTAAATCACAGCATGAGGTCCATTCGTGAACTCGATTGTCGAATTTTCCCATACAAACTTTCTTTCCAATTTAAAACTTTTTAAAATTTATGTGTTTTGAACTTTTGTATGTAAGGGATTTTTAAAAACTCTAAATTTAAAAATTCTTATATTAAAGCTAGCACCAAAAATACAAATTAATCTAAATTTATGCAAAAAATAAGTGGATAGGTGTCAGGTACTTTTTGATTTTTGTACTTTTAATGGGACAAAATGGGCGAAATCCGAGTTTTAGTATTTTTTTGTATACTATAGGCTTATGGCACTTTTTTGAAATTGATCGCTATTTTTCGAAATTTCTTTTTTTTTGCAAAAACATTTCCTATGTATTACATTAATATGGTAAACAAATTTTTATTAAAGTACAGAATTTTTAGCGTAGTAGCACTCGCCTGCTATCTGCTAGTTATTTATATAGAACCAGCTGACCCAGTGCGCTTCGCCACCCCAATTGTATGAAATAAATAGGAGTTCTAAGTCTCCCTTTGTTAATTAGTACTAATTCAGGATAACATGTCTCTAGTTTCATGTTTATTAATTCATTACATAAAGTACCATTCGAATAAAGAAAAAGTACAGAAAGTGTCCCCCATATATGCTTAATTTCATGTTTCTAAGTCCAATAAAAAACAATAGACTATAAAAAAGTACCTATAGTTCAGTTCTCACATTTTGGTACCTAAATATTATCCCCTATTACTAACACTAACTTCCCTCAGATACATATCAGCTAACTTTAACGTCGATAACTGAAATAATTTAAAAGATTAAAAAAGTACCATTAGGAGAAAAGTACCAATTTCTCTTTTCCTCCTTGAACACCCCTCAAGTTTGAAATTTAAAAATATTCCATTTTGCCAAAATTGTTTATGTTACAGACATGTCTCAAACGATTAAAATCTGTGTTGTGCCCAAGAAAAATATGTTTTAATAAAAGTACCAAACTGTTTACCCGGATTTGGCCCAATATAAACCCGATTATTTCCCGATTTTATACCCTTTTTGGTACCTTTTTTATACCCTTACGGTGGTAAAATTATATTTAAATAAATTTCTGTATCGTGGTGGGAGCTCATAATAAAATATTCGTATCTCTACGGTAACGGTGTCGAACTGAATGGGTATTTTAGGGGTGAAGGTAGTTTAGGTGGTTAAAATTCCTGCACTTCAGGCAGTAGTTTTAAACTCTATTTAATAAGGGTAACTTAAGTTACCAGTGGATACCAGCTACGAACACGAATATTTGATTTTAGAACATTAAAAATTTTTAATTTTTACCACCTACAATAATGTATAACCATTTCATTGTCACAATAGTGGCATTTCGCCAACCTTGGAAAATGAGGCTGGCTCTGTTAGAGTACTTTAGCAACTATTTATGGTGTGTACAAAGCCTACTGGTCACATTTTAAATGCAAGTAATATAAAATACTGTACAAAAACCCACAGCCAAAATCACTCATAACTAGCCCGACATATTTGTTCTTCATCCCCAACAAATTAGTTAAAGTAACCCAAAATAGTAAAGAAACAAAACAGACCAACAATGAAAACGAAACTTTAGCCCAAAAGAAAATGATAATCAATGTGTAGAATTTAAAGATAATTTCAGCGTTTATGAACGTTCAGACATGAACATTTCGTATGTGTACTAAATAACAATGACACCGGAAATCCGACGATAAATGTTAGTTGTTTTTTTTTTTTGCCTCTTATTTGCTCTATACTGCTCTATACATAAAACAAAAGACTTTTCGACAATACGATGAAAATCATATTACAAGCAAAACCATTTGTTAAGCTTTTTGAGGGCATGTGTGAGTGTTTTTTGCACAAACATACGAGCACTACTTAATAAATGGACAACAGTCATCTATGATGTTGTAAAATGAAATAGAATTTTTTTGCAGGCCAAAAAACAGGCACACAGAAAAAGTATTGTAGAAACTCTCATATATTAACACATTAGTTTGACCGCTTTTTAGTGTGTTGGGATTTTTTGTTGACTTCTTCATGTTTCATCCTTTAAACCAACATTCAATACCGGGGCCAACCAAGTAACCAACCACCAAGCTCTCTAACAAATGAACCAAACACAAATTTAATGTAATCGATGATACTTGCTCCATAATGGTTCCTGATGATATTTTGTGGTGGTTGCTGTTGTGTTGTGTTGTTGCTGCTTTTAACTTTTAGAGCTTATAATTCTCAATAATCAATGGCTGCTTGTTTGGGGCCTTAATGTTATTTTTGGTCTATAAATGGCCATCATACAGTTTAAATAGCTAAAGTACTTCTCATACACAGTATATGTTGGTAAAAGCATTCACATATACAACATCATCATCATCATCACCATCGTCGTCATCAGTTAAGTTGTGAGTGAAGAACTAAGGCCTAAGGAAATAAACGATTTGTTTTTCCAATTTATTTTGAACACAACATTTCCACAAATCCCTTTATTGATGATTATAATTTTGTTGTTTTGCCATGGCAAACATTTAGTAACTTAGTAAGTATTTACGAATTGAAATAGCTACACAGAAATCCAAAGAAACACACATAAATCTATGAATTTGTTTAGTAGTTGTATTAATACAAGAAATGTAAGTCTATTTGTTCGAAAAGAAAATAAAGGATTTAAATTTATATGTTTCTATATCAATAGATCTTGTTTTCTAAAAAACAATATACTTTAAAGTGAGTGAGTGGTGATTTCAAAACAAATTTAGTTTAAATTGAAGAAAATCTTTTTTTTTATTTATTTGTGGTGTTAGAAAATAAGCTAAAGTTTTTTGGGGACTTTTAAAAATATGTGTGCTTCTTTAATATACAACTTAAATAGATAAGGTTTAATGTATTTAGTATTTGTTTTGTAATATATTTAGCCACAAAACCAAATGTACAGGTCAGATCTATTGCAAAATTTTTGTAGATTTTAGTAAACATTGTGTGATATTTGGTCACAATTATAATATTTACTGTAAATACTTGGAAAAAGTGTATTAGAACTATTTTTTTGATGACAAGAATAATTTCTGTCCAAAGTCCAAAAACTTAATCTTAGATCTCAACATTCGTTTTAAAAACTTTTAACATGACTAAACAAGAACTGGACCAACGATTCAAATAGCGCAGTTAGAAAGGAAATCATAAATAGTGAAGCGAATTGTGTTATGTAAATCTCAATAAACCAATGTTGGCTACTAAGTATTCAAAACGGTTCTAAGCTAACGGTAGTGCCAATTTGGATTACATTACTGGTTTATTTTGGTAATGGTAGTTTGCGGTAACGGTATTTGCTGTTATTTCGGTTATGGTATTTTAATGATAACGATCATTTCACACTGAAATAAATTATTAAAAAATTTTTAAATACGTTGAGGAAGGTGTAATTTTATTATATTGCAATCATGGAAAACGAAAATTTGTTTTTTCATATCTTAAATAGATTTATAGAATAACGGTAACGGTTTTTTAGAGATAACGGCAATAATTTAGTGATAACGGTAACCAACCTTGCAATAAACGCAATTAGGCTTTAAGTTTCATAGTTGAAATTGATTTGAAAAAATTGTATTTTCTTAATTTGATAAATCTCAACTAACATAAAGTCTAATGTTGAAAAAATTATGTTAATTTCATTTGATATTGAATGTAATTCTCAAAGTTTTCAAAAACTTGAACAGATATTTTAGTTTCTCTCAAAGATAATACGAGAGTTGTTTAGATCAACTTATGAATCGTAATGTAAGAGACATTTTGTGGCTAATGACAGTTGTAGCGGGTTGTTGGACGATCGCTACATGCTAGTATAAAAGGACTGGTTCAATTACTGTTTTCGCAACGGCCGGTAACTAAGGAAAAATACCATCACATATCTAAAAATTTCACCTTCGTGAGAAGGGTATATATAAGTTTGTCATTCCGTTTGTAATTTCCACAATATAATTTTCCGACCCTATAATATATATTTAAAAAAAAATATATATATATATTCTGGATATATATACTTTCCGAAGTCTATTTAGCCATGTCCGTCTGTCTGTCTGTCCGTCTGCCTGTCTTTCTGTCTCTCTGTCTGTCAGTTGAAATCAATTTTCTGAAGACCCCAGATATCTTCGGGATCCAAATCTTCAACAATTCTGTCAGACATGCTTTCGAGAAGTTTCCTATTTAAAATCAGCAAAATCCGTCCATAAATAACGGAGATATGAGCAAAAATCCGAGACAACCTCTATTTTTGGCCTATTTTTGATCTATATCTCGATTACTAAGTCATAAATATAGACAATATGGATATCTGATGATAGATATTTCAAAACCCATTGCAACGATGTAAATTGGACCTACAAAAAAAAATTTTTTTAATTAAAATTTTTTTTTTTTTAAAAATTGGAAAAAAATTTAAAAACAGTTTCGGAAAAAAAAATTTAAAAAATTAAAAAAAAAAATGTTTTTTAAAGTTGTGGAATAATTTTTTTTAGGGTAATTATGACCAAATAAACTCAGAACAGCCATTACAAACTACAATAATAAGATTTAAACATAAATTATGAAACGATTTTATTGAAAAACTAATGAAAAAGATACAAGAAATAGGAAAATAGGTTTTACTTTCTACAATGATATTCATAAAAACAAATTTTGACATTTGAGAAGCATAAAAATTAGTAAAACATTGATTAAAAAAAAAAAACAAAATTACACACAAATTATGACATCACTTACAAAACAGCTGACAGAATAAAAACTAAAAGCCAGAATGCATTTCGTCCTTAAAGGGAAATGTTAACAAATCTGTAAAAAAAGTATAAATACTTTTTGAGATAATTGTCAGAGGGTTAAGAAAATTATTGATCTATTTGTGATCACCGTGTTAGAAAACAAGGGCAGATACATGTTGTCAAAGTCGGCCACCGCTAGTTATGGAAACTTTGTACATCTTGTAACTTGTATGAATGAAACTTTGTTATAAAGCTAGTGCGAAGATAAAAAATTCCTGTTTATTTCACTGAGCTATATCTTATAGTTTAAAAGATATTCAAGCTTAAATTATCGTTGTTACCTTTTCTGTTATCTAATTTAAACAAAGTGCTTTTTAAAAATAATACTTTAAATATTTTTTTAGTAAAAAGTAGCTTTTTACAATGCACTTCTTTTAAAAATACCATTTTAATTAATTAATCAAGGAACGTTAGTGTGCCTTCTTTAAGAAAATGGTTTTTGAGTAGGTACTTTTTTAATATTGTTATATTTTTCATCGTACTTTAAAAAAAAATATTTTTAGGAAATGTACTTCTTTTAAAACGATATTTTTTTGGAAAAAAAAAAGTTTTAGAATTTTATTTTTCTTGATATAAATTTTTAACAAGGCCTAGCAAAAACTTTCATTCAATGAGTTAAACTACTTATACAATAGCATTTGAAGCCATTATTTTAACACGGTGATGTCATTGGGGACAAGTACTTACCACAATCGCTTATAAATAATTCATTATAATGACTAAGACTATAGTCTAAAGTCACTCAAATTAGTTACAATTGATACTTAGGTTTCACAGAACCCGTTATAAGTGAAAACAGAATGTGCTAACGTAAATGACTTAAAATTAAGCAGTTATAAGTCATTATACTAATACTTCTTAGTAATGCAGTAAGTAGTGGTAGTGATTAATACGTAAGGTATTGAGTAATTGCAAGTTATTACCAAGTTTGGGAGAACATGTATTAAATAATTCACACAATAAATATTACCTCAAAAAGTTAAATATTTTAAAAAGGTACTTTTTGAGAAAATGTATTTTTCACTGCAAGTCCAGGCCTTGAATACCTTTTCAAACACAGAAAATAGTATAAATAGAAAAATTTGAAACAAAATTTAAATTTGGTCAACATAAGTAGACGAAATTTTCATAAAAAATTGTATATTTGACTTTCTATATAGCATTTTTTCTAAAAATATTATAACCAACCTTTATCCCACACAAAGTAATATATTTCCTCAATAATACATAGCCAATGAAACAATATAAACTTTTCTATACAAATAATATTGGCTTTCAAAAAGGGGATCAACTACAAACACATAAGGACAACAGTTAAATCCTTTAACAAATGAAAAACAATTTATAAAGAATATTGTTTTGATGAACCAAAACGAAAGAAATAAAATGAAAATAAAATTATATGTTTTGTATAAATGACATTTACTTAGAGACCAATAATATTACGTACTAATATAATAATATAAGAAGGATATTTTCTTATATTTCAAATCAAAAAAAGGGTTTTACGTGATGACCAATAAATGTTAAATAATCATAAGAAGAAAGCATACGGAAACGGTAATACTACAGATACATACATACATACATACATATAACATAAAATATGTATATAAAAATAAATCCCAATCATTTTTAACCACAACAGTAAGCTTAAATATGATTATAAAAGAAATCTTGTATTGTTTAATAAAATGGTATCTGAAAGGTCAAGCAAATAAGAAAAGAATATGATATAACTAAGAAGAAAGATAAAAATTTCAACTTTTTGTTTACCATGATACAATACATTTTTACTTTTATTGCTGGAAATAATCATAAATACAGGAACAATTTCTATAAAATTCCAGTTGGAAATCAAAGTTTATGTGCTAAATTTATGACGACTGGTTTTTTATAGGCCACAAATAACAATGCAGTTATATTTATTTAACATTTTATGTATTAAATCTTTACTAATTTCCTTAACTTTTATATAGTTTTATTGCTTAGTAGAACAAGACAATTCAAAGTGAATGGCGTCAATGCATTAGGTAAATATAACATAGGATAAAAAGCTAACAAAGGACTTTCAAACTTTGTTTGAATAAAATTAATTCTGGCCGCCAAACAGTTTTAAAAAATTACTAGCGTTTTATAAAATACCCTACGTATGCTACTACGATAAAATTATAAAAATAGTTTGTTTTTTTTGTTGTAAAAAATAAAATTTTGTTTACTGTTGTGATAGCGGGAAAACAATAGTTTGAGTTTTTTAGGTAGGTGTGTAAACATAAAGCGTTTTCGGCGTTCCAACTCTCATAAAATCAACATAAAACTAGACGTGCGAAAAACAAGCATTTCCTAAGTTCAAACCGGCAACACATAGTGAATGGCCTTGAACCCTGTTGATAATTATGGCGATAGCAATTATTAACCACTCAAGTTTTACTAAAGTAGAAATATACTTGTCTGATTTAAAACACAAAACTGAAACTAAGGAGTGAAATCGAAAAATTCTTAACATATATATATGTTAATAAAAACGAAACCACTAAACTTAAAGTTTTAATTATTACGATTTACAAAAAAAAAAAAATATTTTTATAGATTTAATCACTAGTGATGAAATTTTGAACCCTTTTCGGAAACCCTTCCATTAACGTTTTTATAGTGATTTCTGTCACTTTGCTCGAACAGGTAGTAGCAAAAAATCTGCCACAACATACGTTTCGTCATCCATTATGCAAGAATATATTTTTATAAAACTTAACTTCAATTTCCGTGCTCTGTTTTTGGCAGCGTAAAAAAAAAATCAAATAAAGTTAAAAGTTTTAATGAAAAACGTGTGTTAAGAATTTTACGATCTCACTCCTTAATATATCGGATTTCGAATTCGAAAGTTTCAAAAAGTACAGCACTATTCATAATTGACCCGTTTTGGTACATTTTTTGTCCCTCAAAAGAAAAAAAATATTTCTTTATTAATTCTTTTGTAATGCAGTGGTTTTATAATAACACCGTCCTGTTGGAACCACATGTTTTCCAGTCCCAATTCATCAAGTTGCGGCAAAAAGGACTCGTTGATCATTGCTTTGTAGCGCTCACCATTCACAGTAACCGTTTGGCCCGCGACGTCTTCGAAGAAAAAAGGTCCGATGACTCCTCCAGCGAAAACAGCACACCATACAGTGACTTTGAGCGGGTGTAATGGCTCTTCGTGGGTTACACGCGGATTTTCAGTGCCACAGAAGCGTAAATTTTGCTTATTTACGTACCCGCTAAGATGGAAATGGGCCTCATCACTCATGATTATTTTTGATGAAAAATCATCTTCCTCTTGGTGGTGATTAAGGATGGCTTGAGCGTATGTTAGACGCGATTGGCGGTCAACAGCTAACAGCTGATGCACCGTCTGGACATTGTACGGAAACATCTTCAAATCTTGTACCAAAATTCGCTGTAAAGACCGTCGACTGATACCCATTTGCGTGGCACGTCGTCTGGTCGATGTCGACGGCGCTTCCATGACATCCTCGGCTACAGCAGCAATATTGTCTCCAGAACAGCTACTCCGGGGTCTGCCACGCCTGGCAGCATCTCGTGTTGTGCCAGTCTCTTCGAGGCGAGCGGCTAAACGTCGCAGTGTTTCACCAGTAGGCGTTGGACGGCCAGGAAATCTGCGATGAAATTCACGTTGTGCCAAAGTCACCGACCGATTATTGGTCAAATAAATAGTCAGCAAAATTTCGTTCTGGAGCAGTGTAGCGTAACATTGTTTATTAACGTGTGTTTCGCATGTGTTTACTACACAAATGCCAAAACAGAACTGACATTAGGGGCCAATCGCAAAATTTATAGCATTTTCTAATAGGAGGATTACTTTTGCGCCACCTTGTATTTGGATTTGTTTTGAAAATTTCTTTATGCTAAAAATTTTTAATTTTTAACACTTTTTTAAAGCTAAAATATGGGTCATTATTAACATCATTAATCACAATTACAAGCTCTTCTCCAACACAGCAAATTTGTCTTAAACATTCCTTAAACATATTTTAAAGCTAAAACAAATAAGAAAGTATGGTTTGACAAACCAGACCATATAATACACTTCACTGAGTAAATGAGCAAAAACATTTTTCTTTTAAAATTTGATTTATTTATTTTCGTGAAAGATTTTCCGAGTGGCCTTATATAGGAGATATAATCAAATATGGACCGAACGCATTGAAATCAGATCGACCGATTCAGTTCTATGCGAAACATGTTTCTGTTGAATTTTATTTAGATACCAACATTTTTATCAGATTTTTATGCTTGTTAAAGTGATTTTCGGAAGTGGGCCTTGAATGGCAGCTATAAAGAATTATACCCCGATCGCCCTGAAATTAGGTAGCGTGATGTTTTTTAAAGTAATTTACGGAAGTGGGCCTTATATGGTCAATTATGAATAGATCCGCACAAAAGTTCTAGATGTGATTTATTCGTTTATAAGACTTACTTGTGGAAAATTTTGTGTAGATCAAGCATTTATGACTGATAAGGGCTTTTATTGGGTGGACATTTGTATGGGGTTTAGGTGAAATATTGGACCGATTTTCACCAGTTTCAATAGACTACTGTCTTTGGGAGTATTACTTTTTTCGCAAAGACTAATTCTATTGAAACAGGTTAATATCGGTCCAATATTTCACCTAACCCCCAAACAAATGCCCTTCTCAAATAAGACTTCATAGGTGATAAAAGCTTGATTTTTCCACAAATAAGTTTTTTATACTTCAATATGTGGTATTCAATATTACACATGTATTACTTGCGGTCCAAGGATGTAGAGTATTAAAACTGGTAAAAATCGGTCCAATATTTCATGTGCTAAATTTTGCACACAAATTTACATTTTTACAAAATTTACAAATTTACATGTTCTTTGCTCAAAAAATTACATGGACAGCGAGCCAGACGGACATCGTTAAATCGACTCAGTAATCGATTCGATTGGTATACTTGGGTGCTGGACTTATATTTTTTGTCGTCACAAACATCAGTATAATCAGCATAATACCTCCCTGCACTATGGTGAAGTAGGGTATACTGACAATTAACTGACAATTATGCAGCCACTTGGCTCGTTTATATAAAATATATTTCTTTATTTTTTTTGTGAGTTTCCCACAGTTTGTTTCACCCCCCATCTTATCAAGCATCTTGTACTCAATTGCATTATCATTATTAGCATTTTTGGAAATCCTCGAAGAGTATTCAAAGTTTCCCGTTGGTCCTTAATCTTTGTTCGTGTTGTATGCAAATTATATTTTATTTTAAATGCACTTGAAAATACAATTTCTTTCATTCAATTCCACTAAACTTAATTTAGCATACAATGAAGAAAGTGACGGAGTGAGCGAGTGAATGAATGAGTAAGAGTTGAAGTTGCTCAAAAGTGTGATGCACATCAAATGTTATTAAAACAATTTGCTAAAGTTTTTTTTTTTTTTTTTTTTGTATGCAGGGTGTAGGGGAAATGTTTAGAAAGTGGGAAAATAACTTTTAAAATTGTTTTTATTTTACACTTTTCTTAAGGATGATATTATTAGGAATTTTATTGAGGAAGATAAATGGCGGTTATGTAGAATGCTTGCGTGTTTTCTGTTGTATATAATTTGTTTATTAAATGTTTTTAAAGCTTTATTACGTTAATATTTAAGGAAATTGTTTTGCTTAAAGAACTTTAAAGGTGAGACATATTTTTATATTGTTTTATATACACAGTGGAATCAGTTGCGTTGGAACAAACGAATTTGTTTCCAGTTGTCGCCCAAAATTTTGGACAGTGTCACAAATATTTGCTTGATTTAATCGTAATTAATCTTAACCAGAATCGAAGATATCTTCCTACACAATTATCGATTGGCAACAAATACGGTTGTCACAACAAACCTGCTTTCTCCTCAGCTTCAAAGAATCCCAGCAGAAATAAAAATAGACTAGTGGGTAGACTTTAGTTGTCATATTTCAAGAGTTTTTGTTATGAGGGAAAGTTTTAAATATTTTATTACTTATGTATATTAATGTGGCCCTTATTTTGCGCATTTTTCTATTTAAAATACTGAAAATTTTAGCAAATTTCGTTTAGAGGTAGAACATTTCATTTGAAGTTTCGAGCTTTGTAAATTTAAAAATTGAAAATATGTATATTTTCTTCATTCGTATGTTATGTTCAGTGTTTGACATTCCCTTTCATAGGTCATGTCAGGCAAGTTTGTGAGCACAGATAAATATTTGCTGAGATATAGGTCCGAGAATGACTGAGTTGTAAAGTTCGAAATCAATAATTTTTTTCCACCAAAATTTTGGTAACGTGTTGGAGTATTTATAAGCTGTTGGTTGTATACCTTTTACTTTGAGTGATGAGTGTGTGCTTGAATTGCATTAATATAACAAAATAGTTTGCAAATATGTATGGTTTTAATGTAAATCATTGATGCCCATTTCATGGCACAATTATACAAGCTAACCACACGCATATTCTTATTTTCTTTTGTTTAGTCGTCAATGAGACACTGACCAATGAACATGTTAAGCGGGTGTATTGCAACTTTTTCATTTTTATTAATTTTATTTTCATGATCACTGAAAGAAATATTAGGATTGATTAATATCGATCTTGATTATTGTTAACAAATAAAGCCTTAAAAATATTGACATCTTTTATTTAGTTCACTAAACTTTTCTTTCAGTGCATCTCTCTTTCGCTCACCAACACAAATACATTTTTAGCTTTGGGCATCTCTGATGTATATATATAATTTTGTCCATTCAGCATTGCCTGTTTGTAGAATTTATTTTGTAATTTTTCTTTTGCCTAAACTTTCATATAGCTAGTGAAGGGTACATAAGATTCGGCCTAACCCAACTTAGTGCTTTTACTTAGTATTTTCTAAAGTCTATTACTAGTTTACAAGGTTAAAAAGTTACTTGATTTTAACAAATCTCAAAAACAAACTATTTTTATATTTTGGAATAAATTCGTTAAAAAATTGAGAACAAGTGTTTTGTAAATGTGAGTGTGTGTGAAGGTAATACATGAATAGCACTTAAAACAACTACTACAACAAGTTGCAAACTACTGCAATAATTTTTTTTTTAAATTGAAGTGTGGCGCAGGCGGGAAGTCAACAAATGTATTTGGGGGTTTGATGATAAGAGGTAGAATAAGATTTAGGGCCTTGTATTCATGTATATCATGTATATCATGTATATCATGTATATCATGTATATCATGCATAATATTAGAATAGACCCAGGTTCCAGAAAAAATATAGCTGATGAATTGAAATTAAAACCATAAAAATTGAATACTTGACTTTTGTATGGCGAGTTACCACTTGGAAGCAGTTTTGTGTGTGTTATGATCTGTTTGAATCATTGCTTTTGTTTTCTTGATTTTCGAATTGCAATAAAAAGCGTTTGTTTCCTGAGTGATTCATAAGTTGCTTATGTTCATATCTCAAATTAAATCTGACTTCATTTTAAGCCTATAACAGGAGTAATTTTTTCCTGGGCCAGTCTAATGTAGAATATTTATATAAACTACAAATTCTAGACTGCCTATATCGATTTTGGAAGGCTCCCTAGATTAATTAAATTTAGCTTCAACTTTTAAAACCGTTTTCAATACGTATGTATGTAAGTTTATTTTTTTAGTTTAGTTTTTTTTCAATTTGATGCAATCACTGGTATTTGATATCACTAGAGCTTCCATAAAAAAATCACACATTCATTTGTATACTTACAAACACTGCCATCAATATTATTAACAGATTCAAAAAATACCAATGTCAATTCTTGATTTTATGCATACAAATTCACATACATACATATGATGCTATATGTGGAGCATGCTGTTGGAACAGTGAGGGTTCAAGAATAAGAAATAAACTGAATTATAACTTGTCGCTCTGGCTCAAATTAATTTGTGTCTCTGGAAGTTAAATTTGCTAAGTAACTAAGTTCTCAACATTTACAGCAAATTTGTTTTGTGCTTCTTTAAATTAAAATAAATAAATGCTATTTATTTATACAACTCTGTATATAAAAAAGGAATTTTATATACATATGCATCCATGTACATAGCATATGCATATTTGTAGAAGAATTTTCAACGGAAATTCAATTTATACACTAAAGTTCATTTGTTTAAAGGTGCCTGCAGTACACACACACAAATTTTCCACTCACAAGCTCCTCATACATACATATGTTTGTTTCTTTCAAGAACTACCCCGCAATTAACCAAGTAGTCAATGTGTGCCTTAAATACAGTAATTGTCACTAATGTCTAATTAGATGACTAGCGACAATTAATATATATTTTGGGTCATTTGATACGTATGTATGTGCTTTTTGTGGTGCAGTGAGAAGTTAATTGGTTACTTTATACATCCCATGTAATCTAGCTTGAAGACAATTATCACTTAAATGTCTCTAAGTAGTCTTGAGTGTAATCACTTTGAAAGTTTAAGTTCCCAGTAGTTAAACAAGTAGTCAATGTACCCTTATATATGTCTGGGCTGACTCCAATTTATATATTTTGGGTCATTTGATACGTATCTGCTCTTAGTAGTGCAATTGGTTACTTTAAACATCCCTGGTAATCTAGCGAGATGACAATTGTCACTTAAATATCTCTAAGTAACGTAGAGTGTAGTCACTTTAAATGTTTATTTTATACTGAACTTTAAAAAGTAGTTATTTTACCCACCAGAAGTTATGTCGAATGAAGGTTTGTTTACAAGCAATCGATTGTTGAACTGTCTATGAGATGTCTTTTTAGCTATCTAGTTTAAGTCAATAAGCACCCTGACATGTTAAAATAACCAGTTATGTAGCTAATCAAGTAACCAGTTAGGTAACTGACTCTATGTAACCAGACAGTCTCATTGTAATACAATAGGGTCAGGACATGTACGTGTTAAAATAACTAGTCACGTAGCTAGTAATTGTCGCCCATAAGGATAGGTAAAGTCACTAGTTCGGGACAGAATCCTAGAACTGCTGGATAGTAATACAAACATGTATATCATCATGTATATGTGTGTGTGTAACTGTTTAACGAATGTTTGAAAAAAAAAAAATTGAGAGAAGTAGAAGGAAACCATTACTTGTCGCTACACATCACTGAGAACATGACAACGAATTTAAATGAATAACCAACCGTGAACACACACATACAGACAGAATGGTACAGAAATACATGCATACAAAACAAATTTACTATGCATACACATTAGGGTGGCTCCGTCTTTAAACTTCAAATGAACATTTACTTAATTTATGGGCTTGCAGCAATAACATGGTTAATAGCCACGCTAATTGGAAAACTGGTTTTATTACAATATACCTTGAGCATTAAAAGGTAAAGTCTTCTTTTCAATATTTAGATTTAGTGGCCCTAAACTTTATCATAACTTTTTTAAAATTTTTATTTTACACTTACTTTACACTCAGCAATGAGCAGGATTAAAGGATAAACAGGGCCCTTCTTAGTTTTGTTTTTTATATCATACTAGCTTGACCCGGTGCGCTTCGCTACCCCTGTCGATGTAAAAATCGGTTCAGCCGTTTAGTAATTATTGTTTAAAAACTAAAGGCACCAATTTTACCCGATTTTCCCCCTTTTTATCCCTTTCTGGTCCAAGTATTGAAAAAATTTATAGCCTATTGACGCTTCCAAGTAAGGATCTATCTGCGTACCAAATTTCAATAAAATCGGTTCAGCCGTTTAGGCGTGATGCTCAAACAAACAAACAAACAAACAAATAAACAAACAAACAAACAAACTTACAAAGACATTTATATATTTATATAGATTTGTTCCATCATTTAATAAATACTTAAGTAGTATCAAAAACAGAAGTAAGATTTTTTTTCAACTGGACAACTTTTCTTGGGTCCACCCTAAATCTCATGCATTTATTTATCTTTACATCCAAACATATGCAATCATGTTCATATACAGATACATAAGTATATGCATATAAATTTCAAATATACAGTTAGCAGCAATAGAAAACAAACTCTTAGTGTTTTTCAAGCGGATGCCAAATATGCAATTATGAAGAGTTTTCAGAGAAAAACTAAATTTGTAAAAGTATAGCAGAAACATGCAAGAGTACTTTATTTGGATATGCCAACACTTATACGTGCATTTCGACTTTCAAAAACGCAATACTCACACAACATTAAAGTGGAAACAAAATAAATAAATCTTGAAAATTTAGTTTCCAGTGCTAGAAGAAGTTTTTTTTGTTTTTATGTTATCAATTTATTAACAATAGTCATAGGCTCAAAAACGCTACAAAAAATAGAACTCGTTTTCGACTGCTTCTGGAAAATTGTTAAAATCTAAGTAAATATTTGCATTAGTTTATTTTAAAACTTTTACTCGTAGCATTATATAGCACGTGACATATTTAATGCGTCACATTTGTAATAAGGATAAGTTCATTTCAACAAAATCATTGTACATGACGAGTATTATGTATTTATTGGTTGGACAATTTTTTTTTTAATATTTCTTCAATAATTTTAACTAAGCTCATTTGTAATATGTTTGATATAGACTATTTTGCCTTCAGCAGCTTGCTTTTGGCAACTTCACGACATCTCAGTTACTTTATCGAAATATTGTTTATATTTTTGCTGATTTATGTGTTCTGTTGAAATATTAACAGCATTTATTTTAATATACACTTACGATAGCGAATGCGACACACTTTTAAAATCAATATAAAATCTTTAGTGTGATTATTATATATATATTTTGATTTCAATTTAAATTTTAAGCGACTTTATTAGAACTTATGCTTTTACTATGATTTAGATACAAAAACGCGACATTAGAACATTCAGGTCAATACTTTTAAGATAACTAACCACTAAGATTAGCTGCAAAATCATTCAATTATAAAAATTTTTTAATTGCTCCCAAATTAGCGAGTTGACTGCGGTATGTATGCCATATATGAAAAAGTAGTAATTCCTTGTAACTTCTGACAAATATTATTAGATTTGCTGTCTCTGAAGGATTCAGGTCAACCATTTGAGGGTAGTGGGTTTGGTAACTAAAGTAAAATTCATTTTACATTTTTCTTTTCTTTCTTTTTAATATTAAAACTTTTGGGTTGTGGGGTAAAATTTCCTTTATTCCCCCTCTGAGACAGTACATATCACGAAACTAGTATGTATCAAGATATTGATACGAATTTGCAATAGCGATTTGAATTTAACTGCCTGCAGCATTCGTCATGTTTATAAACACGTCCATCAGTAGAAGCTTCTACTTATCAACAATGTTGGTAATAAGCATTTTTTTATAAGTATGGCAACACTAAATGTTTAAACTGCTGACATTGACATCGAAAGCTCTAGAATTCAAACATACTAGTTTGTCCGTTAAGAGCATTGTATAAGATTCCCGAAAGATGGCGTGTGTATAAATAGTGGCAGAGGCTGCAGTTGTGAGTGAGTTTATCATGGGCGCTTTTAGAGTTAACATCAACTGTCTTGTACATTTAAGTTTGTACATTATAAAGTGTGTGTGCATTCCTGTGAATTTATAAACGTATACAAAGACACTGAGTGACTATTTGAACTGTTGTTGTTGTACATTTTAAACAAATAAAGAGTTGTTACGATTTTAAACTACTAAACGGCTTTTATTTGCAATCGAAAGTATCCGGTTTATTTAAAGGAAATAAACCAACGTTTTAAAAAGGTTAAGACGTAACAATATATTTGTCTACACTTCATTAGAGCTGAGCAGTCACATATAATATGTTGTACCGATTCCTAATCGAATTCCTTGTTATTTTCTCTCGCAGAAGATCACCAGTGCATTCTGGATAGTCTAGACGTGGTGATTGTCGACCATCTGAGTTCCATTACTTACTGAGAAAAAAGTTTTGGTTTCATTGCTAATCCAATGTTTTAGGCCAAATGATCGAAATATTGTGTTGAAAAGCTGTTATTGAGGTCACAAGAATTCGGTTACTTAAATCGTAATGCTTCTGCGTTGACTGTTTTCCTGTTGGTAGTATCATAAAAACTACGGATATAATCGAATGATTCGATAGGCAGTAAATCACAATGAATCTGTTTTATATGTGGAGAAATAATACTGTGACTTTAAAAATAAAAACTTTAATGAAATTCCTGAAATTTGCCCCCAAAAATTTAACAAAATAGACCCTACCTATAACCCATATTAGCTCGAAAAAGTGTTTAGAAAAATCATTTGTTTAATAATATTTTAATTAACCTCCAAATTTCTTCTTTGAAAAATTGATTTTTTTATAAAGGTTTATTAAGGTGTTACGATTGATAGATAACTTTTAGAAAAGATCAAGAAAGAGGGAATCTGACAAACTATTCAAAAATTGTTACCAATTCCTTTAAGTATTTACCAACCACTAATTGAAAAAATATAAATTTATACTCGACAAAAACCAAACTAAATCGAATTGTTAAATGCTTAACTCTTTGTCAGAATTCCTATGAAACTGATCTTATAAAAAAGGAATTCAGAGAGTTTGGGATAACTTCTGAAAGTCTGCTTTGTTTTGACCTCCACTGCAGATATGTACCGAAATACAAATTCATACAAACATATGTACGTTTATTCGCATTTGTGTACAAGAAAGGAGAGAAAAACAAAAACACACACAGAATACTTTTACATTAATAAACATTGGTTATAAAGACAATATGTTTAAAAGGATTGTTGATTTAGTTTTTTCTCTCTGTACACACACGTCTGTGTGTATCTCTTTCTGTATGTTTTTCTTTTATAGCTGCGGTAAAATCATATGCACATACCCATGCAAATAATTTGCACATCAACCATAAGGGGGGCAAGAGAGAACACACACATACTCACATAAATAAATGAAAAACTTTATATGTATGAACTCCCATCATTATGTGTGTTGCATGCTGCATATTGAAACAAACCAAACAACCAAACAGTTCGTTGGTAATGCCAACATGAATGGGTTTCTGTGTCTCAAATATGATGTTGAAGAATCGGAAGTTCTTTCAGACACTTTAGTGGCTGTTGTCAATAGTGTGTCGTTGGTTTTGTTTTAAATGTGTTCATGAGAGGAAAATTTGTTAATCTTGGATAGAATTTTAAAGATGTTATTGGAATTTTACAACAACGACGTGCTCTTTACGGACAGAATATTAAACTTGTAAGCTGTTCTGAAACAATAAGGCAAAGTAGACAGAAAATTTTGTACAATAAAGTTATTAAAAATGTATTAAAACACATACTGATAAGAGAAATCTGAAAATTTGTCTATTTCTAGAAAAATTAAAACTTGTTTTCCCACAACACTATAAATTGGAGTATTGATTTAACTTTTTTAAATTGAAAAACCATTTTTAACTGGGATGCAATTGCTTTGTTTTTATTATTACTGCTTAGAATTATCTGTACGATGTAGTTCCTCCACTGCTTTAATATTAAGGTTTTACACACAACAAAAGTCTTTTTGCAGCAGTTTACTCTTTTTCCTTTAGCAAAGTACACATAAAAAGGTTTTTAATTACATAAAAATGTCATGTTTTTCTTTCCAAAAACGAGGAAAAAGTAATACTAGTAAAGTAAATAGTAGACAAACAAACTTGTCTGAGTGATATGATTGTTTTTTAGTTTAGTCAAAGTATTCAACACAGCAATATTTGAGCTTTATTACTTTTACGTAAACATTTTTGCAGCCATTTTGAGTTATTATTTTTTGTTTGTTTCTTACAACACTGAAAATAATCAAAGAAATTGCAATTAAAAGGAAAAAAAAAACTAATGTTGCCAGTTCAGTGCTCATTTGCCAAACGCATTTCAAGGCAACTTTGATGTTTTAGATGGATGATTTTAAATATGGAAAGATCTTATAAAGCAGAAATTTAGTTTTTTTTAATGAACAGGAACAAATATTGAAACAAAAGTCAATAGAATTCTTTTTACTGCTAAAGATTGTAAGTAATTCTTAGCAAAATACTTTTAAGTAGAGTTCACAGTTCGTTTTTAAACGAAACCGAAACCGACAATTATTCTTCGGTTTTTACTTTTAATCTATTTTCAGTAGAAAAATTCAAAACTTTTTCATCCAATTATTCATCCAATATCGGTAAAAATATCTTAAGATTTATTTAAATTTTTAAAATTGTATTACAATAATTGCTTTTGATGATGTAGCAGGCTACCATTCGCAGGCTAAATAATGCAAAATTTTTGTAACAAAGTCCTAGTTATTTTAAAATATCCGATAAAAGTATGGAGTATTGGAAGAAAGAAATAGTACTGTCAAGCCTCCCTTTGTAAATTAATACTAATGCTGGAAAACATGTCTCTAGTTTCATGTTTATTGATTTATTGTAATGTGGATTATAGCTCATTCGAAACGTATTATTAGAATAAAAACAGTACCATAAAGACCCACATTTTATATTCTTACTCGTCAATTTCATATGTCTGTGTCCATTACTATAGAAAATACAAAAGAAATGTACCACTGTAATAACCTTTTGTGAATTCTAACTCATTCAGAATCATTTGTGACTAATTTTCAATTTTAAGGTTTATTATAAGGACTGAGATCGAATAACTTTTACCATACATATATGTTAATAAAAGTGAAAACACAAAACGAACATTTTTGAATATTTTTTTATTTGATTGAAATTATTGTTACAATTTACAAAAATAAAAAATATTTTTATAGTTCTAATCACTAATGATGAAATTGTGAACCTTTTTCAAAAACCCTTCCATTATGGTTTTTATAGTGCTTTATGTGACTATGTTCGAACAGGTTGTCCATGTCCGTTCAAAATCTACCACACTTTTGGACACCTTTTTTGTGCTCTTCAATTCTCTTTTAACAAGAGCCCAATATCTCTCCACTGGACTCAGCTCCAGGCAGTTTGGAGAATTTGCCTCTCTTGGTACAAATACCACATTATTGTTCTTTTACCACTCAATACCTTTCTTACCATAGTGACAGATGCCAAATCAGGCTAAAAATAAGTGGACACATTAAGAAGTCTTATGAATGGGAATATCCATTTTTCTAAACATTCCTTGATGTAAATTTCGGTATTTATAGAGCCCTTTGTAACAATTGTTTGGCTTTTTTGCCGCAACTGCATATTACTATCCATACATAGAACTTTTTGGGAAATTTTGTCTGCTTTTGGTTCCTAAACTTTTCTTCAACAAAATTTTTCATACGTACGTTTCGTCATCTATTAATCAGCAGGTGTATTTTTTGTATAAAATTTGACTTAAATTTCCGAGCTCTGTTTTTGGCCTCTAAATTTGTAGCAGCTTTCCTGTCAGGAACTTTTTGAGCCTTGTATGTTTTTAAACCTGCATTAGCTTTAACTTTTCGTACCAAATAGTCCGAGCACTGATCTAACCGGGATGCTTTCCTACCGGATGTGTTGGGAGCTCTTTTGAAAATACTTTCTATTTATTGGCTTTAGAAATATCATGTGGACAATTCCTTCTACCTGAACCAGGTTTTCTATCAACGGACAAGTTCTCCCGGTACTGTTGAATAACATTGGAAATAATTTGACTGTAGACCTTTGGTTGTGTGGCCAACTTCTTGTAGGATCAAGTTGAATTTTGTTGAAAATATTTGATAATTTTAGTAAACACTTTTTTGGGTTAAAAGTTTTACTGTCAAACGTGTGTTAAGAATTTTTCGATCTCAGTCCTTATTATAAAAAATTCATTTTGAAGTACGAAAAAATACTCCTTAGTTTGGTTTAGTTCTCCATTTTTGGTGTCATAATACAATTGAGCACCATGTTCTTGATTATTTCTTTACTAATAAGCATATTAGCTAATTTTAATCTATATATAAGCTAACTAATTTAGGGCCATTATTACAACTTGCCTTTATGTTCGTAATAGTAAAAGTTAACTTTAAGGGTACCTTTTTATATAGCTTAAAGTAAACTTTTACTATTTCGAACATAAAGGCAAGTTGTTATAATGGGCCTTAATATATTAAAAAGGTACCATTAAAAGAGAAAGTACCAATTTTCCTTTATCCTCTTGAACACTCGTCAAGTTTGAACTTTAAATTTTTATAGCATTTCCTATATTATCAACTGATTTAATAGTTACTAAATTATCACAAAACCGAAACCGTAAAAGAAAACGAAACCGTGATTTTGAAATTCTTCGTCTTTTTGGAGCGAAGTTAAATGTATCAGTTATTTAGTTGAGTTATTCAGGTTATTTCAGCATAGAGCTATGCTTCAGCCGCCTGAAGTGGAAATTAAAGCTGCACATTTATCCCAAGTCGCGGCCTCTGAATATCCATCTTATCCAAATTTTTCTATTTTCCATGCATTTAACCTTTTGCCCATCTTTCCTATTCAGTGAAATAAAGTTTAGTTGAAATTAGTGGCTTACCGCTCTTGTGAGGAATACCAATATCACAACTAAACTGATTCGTATCTTGGATATAAAGTGCTACAGCTCTTTAGTTTCCAACAATATTCCGATATCCATGATATCTAGGGACATTCATCATCCTGACCGATTTTCGATGTGATGTAGATTAGATATCGATCGATTGGCGCATTCCTATCAGTAAACTGGTTTTGTAGCTTTAATTTCGACATGAATGCTACAGTAATTTAGTAAACCAGTCAAATTGAATACTTTCATTTTGATCAGGCCGTGAATATTTGGATGACATTCTTTGGAAGGTAAAGGCCGTTATGATAGTCTAATATATTTCTAGCAAAACCCGGAACGAAAATGGGCTCAGGAATGGCTTAATCTACATTTTATAGATTTTTTTTAAACATTTTTAATTCGGCTTACAAATTTTCTTTTGGAAATATCAACTTATTTATTTTTATTCTTTAATATACTAATTAGGAATGTGTTTACTTTCAAAATTGGTTGAAAAAATTTAACTAACTTTTTTAGAAAAAAATTTATATGAATTTTCTGAATTCAAGCCACAAATTAATATTAATCATACGCCCTAGATTTAGTATATAATAATATTTATAGATCTTTAAAACTACTGCAGGGATGTAGACAAAACTGAGAATGCAAATAGAGCTGGAGCTAGGTTCAGTACTTACTTAACGTTTAAACAAATCGTAAGGGAAACTTCAAGGCACATATTTCTTAAAGTTTAGTTTTATGAAAAACTAATACGTATTAAGCATATGAAGGAGGACCTATACTATCAGAAAATGTAATTTGTAACCTTGTGGAATTCAGATTGATATATACAGAGGCTTAGCATAATGCAGTGAGTGTGATTTGTGTATTTTCTTTATAGTTTTGGAATCTTTCTATATAATGTAGTGGTTTTACTGGTTTTCAATAGCAAAATTCTCAGGTCCTCATTTTATTTAAGAACCTATGAAAGTTTATTTCATCAGATAAATGGATGAATATAACTAGTCAATTGATTTCAGTTTAATTTTTCTGCATATTTCTCCATTACAAGTAAAATGCATTAGTAGCTCACAAATCAATTTCATGCCATTAGTTTCAATTAGAATTTAGTTTTAAAGTAAAAGAAAAATGAACTTAATTAATAAATGATTAAATTACTCGTTCATTTGGCTTTGGCAACATTTATGATAAGTGCATGACTTATGAAATTCTCATGCATACTAATAAACGGAATTAAAGAATTTCACATTCATTGAATATTTCCCTCAAATACATCGTTTTTAAACAGATTATACCAACTATACTAGTTATTTTGCTAAAAGTCAAACAATGTTAAAAAATAAAAACAGAAAGATATAAAGCAAATGTCACTTCAATTGTAGATTAAAGTCATATACAGTATAAAGTATAAACTCTACTCATGTTGCTTATAAGTGGCGTCATAGAAAATTATACTACCATCGAAGGATAGATGGTAGCAAAAAGATATACAGTAACTAAACAGAACTGAACTTATCATAAAACAAATAGATAGATACATAAATGTTTTAGCAAAAAAATCACAAACATTACGGTTCAGTTATGTGAACTTGCAAAACAGAAAGACTGACTGACAAATTATTATGCTACATTCACTCATATGTATGTTTCAGTAGTAGTATGTATGACCTCTTGTGCTTTTTCGTAGAAAAATCTGTTTTTAAAAATAATGTCATAGATTGTTGTTCATGTATGTATACTTATACTTAAGTATATGTATATTTGTTTATATGTGAGTATTGTAAGAAACTTTTATATTTTCCATATTTCCATAAATGTATCAACGAGTGTATGTTTGTGTGCTCATAGTTTCAGCAAAAGATAGGAAAATATGTTTCATGCTTTTTTTTTTTGTCTTTCATAATGTTTTGATGCCAATAAGTCTAGAATGAAAATATAAAAATCTTCTTGTTACTGATTTATATTGGCTGGAGTTTTGGAAGTCGTTTTGGAAGATAAACTTAGTTTAACTATTCTTCCTAGAATTGTCTTTAGTTACCTTCCTGAAAATGGGAAGTACACAACTTGAAATGGATCTTGCCCTAATATTATCTGAAGGAAAATTCTTCAACTACAGGCGTACTGGGTCTACTCAAGGCACTTAGAATATTTACAAAGTAACCCAATACGGAGATGTACTCTCCCTACTGCTCCCAATCGTCATTATTTACGCCGACGATGTGGCTTTGTCAGCTACGAGCAAATATCTATAGGAAGTACTGGTATATGTGCATTAGAATCTTGAGTAAATTCTACTAAAACAAACTGTTACTATTTACTAGGCGTTAGGACATCTCTCAATTTCATAATTCTAGGATGCAAGGAGTCTTCTAACATTTCCAAATTAGCTGTTAGATGTACACAATACAGATATGTGCTCTCCAAAATGCTCTTGAATCTTAACATCAGCATTCTGTTCAATGCTATATAGAAGACTTCATTATTTACGACGATGATTTGGCGGTGTCACCTATTATCAAATACCTATCGGAAGTACTGGTATATGCGAAGGGACTATTCATTATTAAAATCCTAAATATATTATATTAAAATAGAACTGTTGCTATTCACTAGGCATAAGGAAATCTCTCAATTTGATAATCCTAGGATCCATGGAGTGACACAAATATTTCGTTATTGACAAAACGGAGAAACCTTTGCCAAAAAAGATTTTTTTACAAAAAAAAGGTTTTCATTAAAAAAAATCATAAAAAACTGTTTTCCTGTAAGTTGATTTTCAATCACAAGCAAAGTGGCAAAGGGTATATATAGGTTTGTGGTTCCGTTTGTAATTTCCCCAATTTTTATTCTCTATCCCATAACATATATATATTCTGGATCGTTATAGATAGTCGATATACATTATTGAGTTGATTACGTCAATATATCAGCTATAGTCCAAATTAGATTGCTATTTAAAATCGATATAAGATATAAGATATAATCGATAAGAAGATATAAGCTAAACAATATTTCACCCAAATTTTTCTTATAACAACCAACATTTCTTTTACCTCAATTATTTTATTTTACATTTTTTTAACAAAAAACTTAATACTTTTTTTAACGAAAAATTTGATGATGGGTAACAAATTAAGAATCTTTATACTACTATTGTAAGAAATGTCAACAACAGTGAGACAATTATTTTGCAAAGAACTTCAGATAAGGAGTGAGATCGTAAAATTCTTAACACACGTTTTTCATTAAAACTTTTAACACAAGTAGGTACTATATGATTTTTTTTTTTTTTTTGTAAAATATGTCAGTTATTATGTTTAATGTTAATTATGGTCATTTGTTGTTAATCTTTTTAAAATTAGTGACCAGAAAAAAGTGCGTACTAAAATTATTAAATATTTTCAACAAAACCCAACTTGGTCCTACAAAAAGTTGGCCAAGCATTCAAAGGTCTGCCGTCAAACTGTTTCCAATGTTATTAAACAGTACCGGGAGAACTTGTCCGCTGATAGAAAACCTGGAAGGAATGGTTGATAGAAAACCTGAAAGGAATGGTCCATATGATGTTTCTAAAGCCAAACAAATAGAAAACATTTTCAAAAGAGCTCCTAACACATCCGGTAGGAAAGCAGCCCGCTTAGCTCAATGCTCGGACTATTTGGTACGAAAAGTTGAAGCTAATACAGCTTTAAAAATATACAAGGC
Organism: Calliphora vomitoria; assembly: GCA_942486065.2. NCBI lineage: Eukaryota > Metazoa > Arthropoda > Insecta > Diptera > Calliphoridae > Calliphora > Calliphora vomitoria. The sequence continues at coordinate 43,372,914 of OW818032.2, read as the reverse complement.
TCAAAAAATTCTTGACAGGAACGCTGCTAAAAATTTACAGGCCAAAGACAGAACACGGAAATTGAAGTCAAGTTTTATAAAAAAATATTCCTGCTGCATAATGGATGACGAAGCGTATGTTCTGGCAGATTTTTCGCAACTTCCTGGTCAAAAATTGTATGTTGCTGATGCTCGAGGGAATGTTGGAGAAAAGTTTAGGACCCAAAAGCAGACAAAATTTCCCAAAAAGTTCTTGGTATGGCAAGCAATATGCAGTTGCGGCAATAGAAGCCAATCACTTGTTATAAATGGCTCTATAAATACTGAAATTTACATCAGTATTTATAGAGTCCACTTATTGTTGGCATCATGTCACTATGGTAAAAGAACAATAATGTGGTATTTGTACCAAGGGAGGCAAATCCTTTAAACTGCCCGGAGCTAAGGCCAGTGGAGAGATATTGGGCTCTTGTTAAAAGAGAATTGAAGAGCACAAAAAAAGTTGCCCAAAAGTGTGGTTGTTTTTAAACAGAGATGGACAACCTGTTGAAGCAAAGTGACAGAAAGCACTATAAAAACGTTAATGGAAGGGTTTCCGAAAAAGGTTCAAAATTTCATCACTAAAAAAATACATTTTTTTTTGTAAATTGTAATAATAATTTCAATCAAATAAAAAAAATTAAAGCTATAAGTTTAGTGGTTTCGTTTTTATTAACATATATGTTTGTTACTTGTGGATTTTATTTCTCCTTTGGTTCGAGCTGGGTTATAATGACTCCTACACATGACATGCTGTACAAAAGATGAGTAATTTTATTTAAACTATGCGATTTGGCCTTCGGATGTCATGTCGAACAATCTTGAAGAATGTATTATGACTTGACAATATTCATTGCGACATTAGACATGTCTTTAGTGGCTGCATCAATTAATTTTATATGTTCTCAGCAATCTAAGCCAATTTTTACCCAAATTTGTGCTTTAGACTATGAGTATGTTTTAATGTACAATAAAAAACTATACATTGAATTATTTGTATACTCTGAATAATTTTAAATCAGAGAGCGGCACTCATGCTACCAGATGCCGAAAATTATCAGTTATTCGGCTATAAACAACACGACTTTCAACGAAGTTCATACAAATTATCAATTAAAAATTTGAAATCAAAACCAAATCCAATAGGGTAGAGAACAACATAGAAAGAAATTGCATAACATATTATCGTTATTCATGTTCCATGTTCTCTTTATGTCGATCACTATATTAATTAATAATATTTTATTAAACAATATTGTATTTGTTATTATTGATCTATTTTTAAAAAAAATTACTATACAAAACGAAATTAAAAACTCACATCCAAAGCATCCTTACACATGAATTTCACTTGTTATTAGAAACCGATTTGAATTTAAAGAAATACCTAGTATATTTTACATTTTATGACGATATTTATTTGCAAAATGTTTTCAAGTTGTATTGGACATTTTCTAAGAATTCTATAAAGTGTTTATGGAATATTAAATGTTTAAACAAAATATACTACAATACACAGATAGAATTTGGTATTATTTTATGGATATAAAGTAATATGTTATTTGAAATTTTGAAAATAAATTTTTGCAAAACTCTAAATATTTGTTAAATTGTTGAATTTTTTAAACACATACTTAAACATTTGTATGCTTACGAGTACAAATTGGAGAGAACAATAAAAATGACAGACATAAAGACGTAACAGTCATACCACTTGCATTACAAAATGCAATTGCTAACAAAAAATATGAGGGTTGTTTAAAAGCTTCTAGTTAGAAGAAAAGACTAAATACAGTTTTAAATTTTCTTTATCTTAGGGTTCTTCTGGCTTCAACTTAAAGATAAATTTTTTTATAAACAACTTTCATACAATTTATAAAACATTAAAATAAATTCAAATAAATAATATTTCACTTATTTTTCAAAATCCTAACAATCCACCCCTCGTATCTGCAACAACATTCGCAAATTTATTGCATGCAGGCAAACATGTTGTATGTATTCACAAGCATCACTGCTGCTGCATGTTGATGTTTAAACAATTTTTCTCTTATTTTCCTCAGTTTTGGTTTTTTTTTTAAAGGATTTCCAATATTTGCATATCACATGCACACACACTCAAGCGAACACTTTATATGTATGAGAATGAGTATGTTTTGGTTTTATTTTTTGCTGAGCAGAATGAATGTGTGGCATTTTGAATAATAAAAACAAAATTTATATCAAACTTAACAAGTTTGTCATACATACTCAAACATTAAACAACAATTTTGTTTTAGTTTCCGGTTCTTTATAAAAACGAAACGAAACGAAACAAAACTTTTTTTGTTGCAGTTATTGCAAATTGTATTTATATGTATGGGTATTTGTATTGGTATTTGTATGTGAGAGCATGAAAGTGTGTGTGTGTGAAAAAGGAGGTACAACTTCAATCAGCAGTATGGAAAGTCACGTATTATCGCAAAATAACCATGTGTTATTTAAGTGTATGCAGAATTGCGATTTTGTTTGTTTTTTTTAAGAAATGAAGTGTAAATAGTTGTGTAAATAAAAGTAGCGCCATTCTGGAAAATGAATTTGAATTCTGTTATAAAAGTGAAAACAAATATTTACATTGGAGATCATAATCACAAATATGTTTGAAGAAATTTGGAATATATAATCCACTTTTGGTTGCCTCTTATATGACAAGAAATAGTCACTCGAGGCTAAATCCATAGGGCGGAAGAAGAAGCATTTCGTAGCCTAATTCATGGATTTTTGCCATGGAAACTGCGTGTACCATTTTGTGCACTCGATTGTGAGCAAATGCCGCAGGCATCTTGCGGAAAGCTTTCTCATACCCAAGTGATCATTCAAAATTTAAACCACTCTACCACAATCGCTTGCAATTTCAATCTCCGATCGGCCAACACCATGTCGAGATTTTTTTCAATTGTATCGGGTGTAGAGACCTGATCTGGGCGTCCACAAAGTTCGGCATCTTCCGCGCTTGTACGGCCACAACGAAGTTCAGTAAACCATTTTTTTACCATTCAAATTGATGGTCCAGAGTTCCCTTAATATTTATCAAGCTTAGCTTTTATTTGAGTGATGTTTTTTTTCGCGAAATTTATTGCTTAATGATCAAACGAAATTCGTTTTTTTTCCAATTTTTCCTCAAGTCACGAGGTAGTCTTGAATCATTGGCTGTCAAACACAAACTAAATGACGCAGAGTGTTCAAATTTTGATAGGAGTCAACTCAAGTCACGAGGTAGTCTTGAATCATTGGCTACTAAACACAAACTAAGTGACGCAGAGTGTTCAGATTTTGATAGGAGTCAACTGACAGATGCCTGTTGACAGGAGCAGTGTTGCCCTTTTAGGTAATCAACAAATTGATTGAAAAGTTTGAAGCTCAAACTTTTTCTTAAGACTGTGAGAATTATGTTTGAGGTTTAATGAAAATAATATAATTTTTCAAATGTTTGACTTTGGGTTTATTTGGTTAGACAAAGTAAAAAAGTCGTATGATAGGAATTTATTTATTTAGGTGAATTGAAAATAAGCCACAAAATGTCAAATAAGTAGACGGATGATCACTGTTTTATTGATTACAGTGAGATTTGTGTGAGGTGACCATAAGAACACGCATTGTAGTATATCTGGGGATTAAAATATAGTGTACTTATTTGAGTTCATCGCTCTCCATTGCAATGGAGAGTCACACTTGGTAACATGTTTGAATTTTTGAAGTAACATTTCAATTTATTTGTATCCGAATTACTGAATTTGTTTGCATCGTTTAAAATTTAAACAACAACACTATAAGTATATACAGTTGCTCTTTTTTATGTTATTCCATCCATTCATCTATTTCACCATCTCTACATCTGCCTTTTAATCTTCATCCCTTCGCCCTTTTCACTGACATTTCAATTATGTACTTGTGTTTATTAAAATTCTTAGAATTTTTGTAAAATCTCTTCAGTTTTAAAGGATAGTTTCGACTATTTCTTCTTATGTGGCCCAACACAACAAAAATAGGATTTTCAAACAGCCAATTAAAATGTCTACTTTACACTTTACATTTGGTAATCTACCAGAGTAAAACAACAAAATCGAGCTTTTATTTTCCATTTTTTTTTGATGGGTAGACGACGTTGACATTCTGAACAAAAGCAACAAATGGTAAATATTATGCCAAAGTGTACATCAATCCCCATATTTACAAAAACACATGCTTAAACATTTAAACAAAATCAGAAAATTTCAACGGAAACCCATTGTAAATATCGTTGTTGTATTGAGATTGTGATTCAATTCCTTGTCTATCTTTTTTTTTTATACTTATGCAGACAGAGAGAACAGTTAAACGTATACACAACATAAGTCTGTCAATAACTGTCTATATCCTGTCTTTCAATCACAAACATACGGCATAGCACAGAATAGAATAGAAAATAATCGAATTGAATCGCCTGGCATCGAAGGGAAATACAAAGCAAGATTTCTTCTTGTAGTAGCCCCAACTAAACTCTTAACTTGTAACTAGATTTCTAAAGGGGTTTAGATTGGTTTGTATAGATGCTATTGTGTTTTTTTTTTCTATATTCTACTATTTTATTCGTTTGTTTGTCTTTCACGGGTTGATGAACTGAATTTTTGTTTTTCCTGTAAGTTTTTTTTCTTTATCTCAAAATGTTTATCTGGCCATTTCGTTGTGTTGTGTTTGTAAGTTACTGCTGTGTTACATGTGGCAAAGATTCACGATTTCATGTCGTTATGGCTTTTTTAGTCTACATATTTTCAATATTTCTACATCTGTTAAGATTTTGTCTATAAGACAGTTGTTTTATAGACACCATTCATTCCTACCTAGATGTTTTCGTCTGTGTGTGTGTGTTGGTGTTATGTGTTTGTATAAGTTTGATTTAAACTGTCAGTTGTTATTCCTGCATTAACATTTGTAATACAGCAGCAAATTTATAGAATTTCCGGACTTTCTTTATTTTCCTTGCCACTCTTATAGGAGTTCATATATATTTTTGTTTTATCTTCTCAATTTAAGTGGTTTGTTAGTTATTTGTTTGGTTTTGTTTCTTTTTTTTGGTTAAGCACTATGGCTCAGAAAATTTAAATATTTAAGAGTTCAGCGTCCAAAACCCAGATTGTAACACATACATTTAATTGGAATTATAAAAAATATGTGGAATTATTTGCGGCGCACAAACAGTTAATAAACTAACTCATTGAAGAGCTCCAACACAACCGCCTCGACTATTCTCTTAATTCACTCCCTAATAAGTATAAGGGGCATGTTTTTGCACCTCTCGGTAATTCGGATTACTGTACCATTTCTTCGCTCTTCGTATTTCGATTGAGTCAATTCTCTTTCTCAATACGATTTCCTATGTTGGAAGGTGTTAAATGCAATCCCAATTCTTAAAAAGGTAGAGGCTACCAACCCTTAAATTCATCACCCAATAGTAATTTGCACTCCGCTATCAACAGTTGTGAAATATATGGCAAATTGGCATATTTTTGATTATTTTAAGTCCAGCAATTTACTTAACGACCGACAGTATGATTTTCATATGAAGGCTAACAGGAGACTTTCTAGCTTTCTTATAGAAAAACATTGTCATTCCATTCATAATTTTGGAAACTTAGTTCATTGGAAACTCAATTTATACCAAGCTTTCTCATATATCGCACTATACGTGTTGTTATAGATAGGATCTCTACACGCGAGTTCAATTCTGAATTAGGAGTACCGCAAGACTCCCTCTTTTTCATATTTTCATGATTATTTTAAGAATTATTATTCAACTATAGGCCAAGGTTGTATGAGACTGTGGAAATGATACATAACCTACATGAAATCTTGAATTAATCAAGATCAAGTTACACTTGATCATAGGCGGTGTAAATATGGGATTCAGAAGCTTTTCATGTTCTAGACATGAGAATACAAGTTTTGAAAGAAGCATTCCTACGGCCGGAGCTTAAAAATATATTTTGGAGTTTCTCGACCGCGTACAGAAAAGAGCGAAGGTACTTATCGGTGACAGGATGGTATCCAACTCTTTTGATTCACTGGAACATCGTCGCAATGTGGATTGTGTTTCACTGTTCCATCGAGACTGGAACATAATGTGTTTTGCTAAATTTACGTAATACATGTTATTCAATAAGAGCGGTCTAAAATGCAGTTAATTTCACATTTCTGGGGAAAATGTTTGTGTTAACAATTTTGTTTATAAAAACTTATGAAATTGGTGTTTTTACGAAAATGATACGCATTAATTGCCATTTGTACTATTTTCTTTTTCAAATATACATGGAATAAAATAAAAATTAAGTAGTTATTTTACCACAATCCATTAAATTTGTTAAATTTTTTTTTTGGGCAACTCTGTTATTTTGATACTTCATCGCAGAAAGTGTCAAAAAAACACTGTCTACTTAAATTCACTAGACAGTGAGCTGCAGGTGGCTGCGTGTGTGATCGTGTTAGTGCAAAAGTGTGAATGTATTTTGTTTTTCGAACTGTTACTTGCATGTGTAAACGCTAGGTTACCCGGACCCGACGTATGTATTTCTAGCACTTTCAATGTAGGCCAATTCAAGTCGAATGACAAACACTTTTCCTTATATCATCCATCCCACAACCTAGTAACACAATGCATTGCATGAGTAGAGGTAATTTCTTAAGTGCTGGTTAGTAAAGAATATATCAACTAGTTAAAGAGAGAGAAAGCAAGGCTATGGTAAACATAATTATGATTAGATTTATGATTGTAGTACAAACATATTATGATCATTATTAGTATAATAAAATATACATGATCTTAATATGTTCTGAAGTAATCATATTATGATCCAAAGTGATCTTGGAATTCCTATTATCCTACCCGCGAAGCTGAACTACTACAGTGGCTAGTCCCGACCCACATTACACTTTCTAACTAAATACTTTACATCCCATGGTGCAAAAATTTAAGATTTCCCCAAAAGTGTATGTTTACGTGTTTGCAGAACACACATACACGTACTCTATTAAATGTCAATATTAAATTTATTTTATATTTTTTTTGGTTTTCTTCCTTCAAACTGGCATTTCCTGGCAATCCTTTGTACGAGCATGCATGAAAATTGTATTTGAATTTTGTTGTTGCCATTTCCATTGTTTCCATTGATGGTTGGTTTGCTGTTGTATTGAACTTTTGTTATAGTTTATTTTCCGTCTTTTTTTATGGTATTGTGTAAATAGTTAAATCAAATAAATATATACAGACAGACAGACATTTTGTTGTTCCAGTATTTATATTCAAATGTTTTATTTCTACAATGCAAATATGTACAATATTTTATTGTTCTAAGTTTTGTTATTTAAATTTGTTTGTAAATTTAATTTATGAATATATGAGTTTTTTGTTTTTAAGAGACACAAATGAATAGAAAGTTTTGAAAAATATGTGTTGTATTAAAAGTTATACAGTTAAATTCTTGATTTTATTTGATTAAAGTATCCTTAAACCTTAGAATGCAAATTTCATCGGAATATTAACTTTTTTAAAGCAATAAGAATATAGAGAAAACTGTGTAATCACTAGATTCTGACTTATGATCAGAGTTTGTCATTTAGATTATTATAGGGACACAGGCAAAGAAGTCAGCTGAGATGTGAGGGTCTCAAATCTCAGAGATAAATTATAGATGTGATATATGTCAAGAAATTGGTAACTATATAATAATATGGTTGCGGCATTCATATTATTATTAAATAATTTGTAAACATATTAAAAAATGTCTTTGTTCATATCATTAACACTTAAGCAGATACTAATTCGAAGGCAATACAAAATTTTATAAATATAGACATTTATTAAATTTACATTTCTTTTAACATTATTTGCTTACATAAATTTTTTGATTTCTTAAACTTTCGATTCAATAGGATTTCAACACTTTCTCTTATAAGATTGCAGTATATTGATTTGGTCATTTCGTTTGCAACACAGTGAAATATTCATTGCCGACAAACAAAAGTACACATATTAGGGCCTTATGAAATTCTAAGACGATCTAGCTATGTCCGTCCGTCTGTCTGTTTAAAATACGATAGGACACAAACGAAAGCAGCTACCTGGCTGAAATTTTCCACAAATACTCTCTGTTGACAAGGTTTATTTGATGTCCCCTCGGAATACTGTTTGAGCAGTTATAAATATGTTGAATTCTGGAATACTGTTTGAGTATAAAAATTTGTAAAATGTTGCACGAATTTGTTCTAAGTACTCCGAAATTATAAAGTAAATTATGGTGAAAATAGGCCAACATTTCTACATGGTCCCCACAAAAGGTCCTGCTCAAAAAATGACTTTAACATTTATGATTGCCTTATACTTAATACTAAAGATCGTGATGAAATTGGACATAAACTAGTTTCTACCAAATCTTATGAGGTTCGGTCCATAATTGACCCCTATATAAGGAATATCACAGCAGTTCTAGGTGACAGTCCCGAACTAGTGATTTTACCCATCATTTAGGGTGGGAACTAGTTACTTCAATACCTACGTGACTAGTTATTTTAAGCAGGGGGTCAATTGACCCTTATTGACTACAACTGTCTAATAACTGGTTCAAAGAAGTAAACGCATTGGATTCACATACTGGTAAAAAAACGTCAGTTACCTTACTAGCTACCTAAATGGTAACTTCATCAGCTACATAACTAGTTATTTTAACATGTACGAGTGCTAATTGACCTCAAATAGTCAGCTAAAAGGCATATCATAGGCAGTCCAATAAACGATAGCTTGTAAACAAACTTTTCTTCGAAAACTCTCCAATGGATTGCTTCTGGTGGGTTAAATAACTAATTTCAAAACTGCAGTACAAAATAAACGTTTAAAGTGACTTCACTATTGGTTACTAAGTGACACTAAAGTGACTATTGACTTCATTCTTTGTTACATGGGATATCAGTATACTTAAGCTAAAATAAAAATTAACTGTATAAAATTATATCAACACAATTTGTATAAAACCAGTTTGAACGAATTATCACACAACACGTTTAAAGCGACTACATTTCAGATTACTTAGAGACACTTAAGTGACAATTGTCTTCACGATAGATTACCTGGGATGTATAAAGTAACCAATTATCTTATCTCTGCACTACAAAGAGCTCATACGTGTCAAATGACCAAAATATATAAATTGGTGTCAGCCAAGTGATAAGACATTTGTGACGATTACTGTCTATAAGAGATACATTGACTACTGGGATATTTTATTATTACATATTAATGGTGGGGATACAAGATTCGGCTTACTTGTTTTTTTTTTCATATTTCAACCTCATTTAACCTCTATTAGAATCAAATAATTTAAGCCTTATCATTTCATTAATGCAAATACACAGAAAACCGAAAAGAAGCAACATTAGCAAAAAAAAAAAAAAGATACCTCAAAAATGAATTAGTTATTGTCTATATAAGAAATTGCCAATTATCATCATTACGGCCAATTAAGAAATTTTGCAAAGAAAATTACATTTCATTTACAGCAATTCTGTTTTATTCTCTTTCATTAACATTTTCTTTTAATTTATTTTTAGTGTTTTTTTTTTTTTTTCTTGTATTTTTCTTTTCCATTTTTTTGCATACAATTTTGTGTCTGAATGGTATAATGGAGTAATTTAAATTGCTTGTTAATTATTTTACACAAAATGATAAATTTGCCCAACTGGCTTTTTAGGTCTTTAGAAAACTCGTTGGTCATTACAGAAACTTTTCGTTAGGGACGTTTGTAGTAACAGATGATGGTAGCTTATTTAGCAGGAATTTTCCTTTTTTTTTTGTAATTTAAGGCATTTGTATTACTGTTCGGTTTATGCCTTTGCATTTGTGTAAGCACTGTGAAAGTTAAAAGTCATTAATAATTTAGAAGTAATGGGGTTTATAAGTACAATACATGTTAGTTTATTTATATTTAATGTAAATTAAGGAGAAATATATTCTCCAATGTTAAAAAATGCTTGAAATTTCAAAAAGGTTACCAGTTCCGAATAGTTGTCTTTATTTGTTTGTTTTACACATTCTTTGTATTATCTTTTTTTCCTCTGAAAATGGTTTTTGGTGATGTTGAAAATCCTACAATTTATATAAGACTAAGGCCCGTTTTCTCAATGTATCGACAAACTGTCTGTTACTAAATGTCGACATAAATTTATTAGGCCGATAAACTGTCCGTTAACAATTTTGGCTTTCTCAATATACCGACAAAAAACATTATTTTCTGTTGGCAATACCTCTCAAAATAGATGTGAAAGGTGGGAACCCTGCCTTCAAGTGACAACATGTTTACATAAATCAGCTGTTTAATGTGGCCATCGACGGCCGGAATCTTTTGAAAAATGCATTATCCTCCATGTCTGCCAAGTAGTTAGGGCTGGCATGATAAACTCTTTCAGCATTCACTTGGAACTCATGTTATTTGAGTTCGTCCTCCATCAAATTAATGTTATTAAACTTTTTTTTTATAAAATCTATTTAATTTCGTTTACAAAAACACAAACACATAATAACTATGAACAGCAGTCAGCTGTTATTTATTTATCTGTACGATAAATAAATAATTGGCAGATGAGGTCGGGTTAGCTTTGCGATAGAATAGAAGCAAATGAGACATTGAGAAAACCAAATTTCTTTAATCTGCAGTTTTTCGTTGGGAAAAAAGATAATCACCTAATGAGAAAACGGCCCTAAGTTTATAAAAAGCGGACATTTAATTACAAAGATTTACTTACAAAATAATTTTTTTGATTATATTTCGAAATATTAGGTACTTTTTGCTATAAAATGGTTTAAAATTAATAAAAATGTTTGCTTGAAACAGCACTCAGGGCTTGAATGCATTATACTGGCACTAGGAAAATAGTTTATGGGATGGAGTATAGAGCAGTAGTGTTTGTGGACATTCGATTTGAATTTTCTTATATTGAATGTGGTAGAAAAGATTTCTGCAGGAAGCTTATTCCACATACGGACATTGCGGCTAAATAACGAATTTTCCTTGTAATGTTTTGTGCGATCTACAGTCGAGTGGACGACGAATTCTTGAGCCTTTGCCGAAGAACGTGTATTGCGTAAAAAATTACGGGTTACGGGAAAAAGTACTCTAATTACAGCAGAGCACATTCTATTGTAGTATCTGTTGAACAGAGAAACACAACCCACATTGCGACGATGTTCCAGTGAGCCAATAGAGCTGGATACCATTTGGTCACCGATAAGCGCCTTCGGCCTCTCGTGTACGCGGTCGAGTAACTCCAAAATAGACTTCGTAGCACCGGCCATACATGATCTTTATATTCCATTTTTGGTCTGATATCATTAATTAAATAGTAAGGAGATCAGATGGAGTGAAGTATTTCCTACACCGTTTTAGAAAACCAAGGCATTTGAATGCTACTTTCGACACTTGAAAAATATGTTTTGTCCAGCGAACATCGCACTGAGTACTCATGCTTAAAACATCAAGAGCTTCTTATTCTTTAGCATTTACACCACCCTTAAAAGCAGATGAATCTATTTACACAACCCCATTCAGAGATTGTCACAAGATCTTGGTTAAGCGTAAAGCTATGTTTAGATAGTTGTCAGATCTTAAAATATTGTCAGCAAAATGTGTAACAACCGTGTGAACTAACAATTGTTGTTACAAACGTTCTCAGAAAAAGCATTGTCAGTACCAAAGTATATTTATACAAGTACATGCAACTCTACAACAAATCAACAATAAAAAAAACAACATTAATTTTGTTTGTGTAAAAAATTGTGAGATTGTCAAAAATAGTTTACAATTTTTGCCACAAATTTCACTCCCGTTGCCTTTTTATTGGCTTTTTTCGCACATAGAATAAGTTACCACTGTCGCTGATACATTTTTTTGCACAATAAACAACAACACAGTTTTCCAATTGTTATTTTTTACTTTTATTATGAAAAGTTTTCAAAATTATTTTTTTTTATTTAATATTTTCACATACAAAAAATGTAAACAAACAGAAAGAAAAACAACAAAGTAAAAAATTTTGACAATCTCAAAAATATTTACAAAGGAGAAAAAAATTAACAGCTGATCAATTGCATGTACTTGTATAAATATACTTTGGTCAGTACATTGTAAAACAACAATATTGCCAGACATCTGACAATCCTGTGTACACATTACGCTGCTTTTGTCAGATTATTGTAAAATAATTGTCAGACACTTTTTATTGTCAGATGTGCGAAACAAACAAAAGCTCGTATTAATAATATTAAAAAGCAAAAGTGAAACAAAATTTTAAAACAAATTTAATAAAAAATGGATAGCAACATTTCAATTAGTGAAACCTGCATCATTGATTACAGCTATGACCCAATTGACTTGACTTCCCAGTCGCCAAAAGGCTCTGAAGGCGGTAAAAAACCAAGACCTAAACAAAAATCCTACTGCAAAAAGGTGGAATCCATGTGGTTACACGAAAATATGATCACACTTATCGAGGAAGTTGAGGCACGGCGAATTTTATGGGATGCTGGTTGCGCTGAGTATAAACGTTCCAAAGATAATTCATGGCAAGAGGTCGCAAATGCCATGCATGTAAAGGAAAATGGGTAAATCTCCGCACCTCTTTCAATTACAATTTAAAAAAATTCAGAAGAAAAATGTCAGGCCAAGGCACTGATGAACAATTTCAAATTGTTTGTTTCAAATTACAGTTCTTGCAATTTTTGTCATACAATAATCTGACAACCGTGTGAACTGACAATTTTTGTTGCTAGATAAATTTAATGTCTGATAATTGTCTGGCAATGAAATTGTAAGGTTTTTTTGCTAACAATGTTTCATTGCCAGATCTAACAACATTGTGAGATCTAACAACTGCCTATACATAGCTTAACATTCAGGTTTTCGTCATTGCCTCAATCTCCAGTAAACTTGGTCTATAACTGAATGAATATGAATGACAAATATTACTTTCATCAGCAGAAGAATAGATAAGATTGGAAGTTAGAGATAAAAGATCGTTTAGACTGATAAGAAATATAGTAGGAGAAAGAATGGATCCTAGCGATACGCCTTAATTGATCTTGACCTCTTTGACTATGTTTTTTATATTTTTCTTTATTCCTTACGTTTCTTATTTTATCTGGACTTAACACATTCGGAATCTAAGTTTAGAATATAGATGTGGTAGATTCAACAATATTATCTTTATTTTTTCCTAAAACTTATTTAGTCTTCTTAGCATTTTAATTAGTTTCATATTTAAGTACATACTTAGATACACTTGCTACCAAATCTACTAATGAAATAATTTAAACTAAATTTGCTCAAAGCTGATATAAATCCATTTATCCGATTAATTAGAATTATTTTAAACACTTCCCAACATTAATACCTATAAATAATTGTCTACGCAATACACTTTAGTTTTGCAGAAATAAGCAATAGAAGTAAATTAAGTAAAATAATAAATTTTAATGTAAACTGGATATACTTAAATAAAAATAACTACATTGAATTGAATTAGAAAGGATTTTGATTAAAATTTTATAACTTCACAGACAAGTTAATTTGACTAATAATCATGAAAATTAATCTGTATTTAAGTGCACATGTATATGTATATGTTTCTCGTATGGTAAATTTACTTAATTTTAATTCTATTTGCAAATGCAAATAGTCAATATAGTGATGCACATTAAACACATAAATACGAATATATTTAATTCTATGAATTTTAAAAACATTTTAACAAAACAAACATTTACATATGCAAAATCTCTTAAGTACATATTTGATATTAAACAATAGTTTACAGTATTTGTATGTGCTCACAAATACACTTACACACATTCTCACATTCACACACATACATAGAAACAAATCCTTAGATATTTATAAATGAAATCATTATCCCATTATTCTAACAATAGACTTAAGGCTTCAGTTTGTGATTCTTTTTTTTCTTTTCTTATTCTGTTCTAATGGCAAACAATGTTAAGACCCTAAGAATCGTCATCACTTAAATTTTATTCTCTTTTTAAGATTTACAGGATTCGTTTTTCTATTTCTATTTCAATGCAAGAATAAGAGTATATGTCTGTCTTTCAGCAATTGAACTGCTAGGAAAAGCAAAGAAAGTCGTTTTTCTTTATTTTTGAAACATTTAACAATATGTCGTCGTTGCAATTGTCATTTGAGTATTTTCTACTTTATGAATGTGTGTGTTATTTTAAAAGAAAAAAAAAAACTTTTTTCTTCCATTTTCTTATAAATGCTTATTCGAAGGCTTTTATTGTCTGCTCCTTTTCATACGATTTCTTATATTCTTATTGCCAGTGTGTTGGTGCATCCTTGCACGCACACACTCACTTGTCCACCAGAATAGCAAATTCTCAAGTACATTGAACCTTTAGTTTGATGCATTTAATAAATTCTATAAACTAATTTTGGTTTAAAGGAGATTCAAATGCCAGAAAAGAAAAAGAATAGAGCACAAAATAATAATATTAAGCTTTCGTAAGAAAACGCTCGGTATGATTATTGTATTGAAAGTAGGTCAGTTTATAAACAAAGTACCAGAAGAGGTTGGTTGGAAAAAGGACGAAGGAACGAACAAACGAACGATAAACAAACATGAAATTAGAGAATAAATGCTAATAAAATTTACAAAAAAAAAGACATTTAGTTAAATCTCCAATGTATGTTAATCGATGCAAAAGAATTGTTATATGAATAAAATTGTTATTACTTTTATATAAATACAGTAATTTAGGGTAGTTTAAATTTATTTTGCAGTTAATTAACATAAAAACATTAATTTTTTTTCTTTACAGGTATGTACGATTTTTCAATTCATTTACAATAAATGTATAAAATTTAGGTGAGTTGCTATTATATAATAAAGAGACTTTTAATCAGAAACCGAAAATAATGGTTCCACTTTCATTTCAATGGTAAATTCACAGCCTTAAACATTTAAAAATCGTATTTTGTGTTATATAACTCTGCTGAGAGAGTGATTTATAGGAGAACATTTTGTTTGAGTAGCTCAGAGAAAATAATTAAGTAAGGCTGTGCCAAATATAAGACTCTTTGTCTAAAAATATGATCGTCAATTATGGAGTTCCGCAAGACAGTCATCTCGGACCAATACTATTCTTATTGTATATCAACGGTCTTCCTTCCCACAATACAATTATCCAATACACATATGTATGCAAACAATGTAAAAATGGTATCATGTTGTGCTGACTCTATTGTTCAGCCCCATTTACAACAGGATTTAAATTTATTCCTCGGTTGGTGCCAAATCAACATATTACATTTAAATTTTTTTTTTTATTTGAAATGAAATAAGAATTTTTATTGTGCTTTCTGTCATTTTGCTCGAAGAGGTAGTCCATCTCCGTTTAAAATCTACCACACATTTGGACACCTTTTTTGTGCACTTCAATTACTTAGCTGCTGGCAGTTTGGAGGACTTGCCTCTCTTGGTATAAATACCACATTATTGTTCTTGTACCACTCAAGACCTTGCTTACCATAGTGACAGGATGCCAAATCAATCCAAAAATAAGTGAACACATTAGCATCCTCTTTTTTCAACATTCATTGAAGAAAATTTCGGTATTTAAAAAGCATTTTTTAACAAATGTTTGGCTTCTTTTGCCGCAACTTTTTGGGAATTTTTGTCTGCTTTTGGATCCTAAACTTTCCTTCAACATTCCCTCCAGCATCTGCAACTAAAAAAAATTGACCCAGAAGCTGCGAAACATACGTACATTTCGTCATCCATTATGCAGCAGGTATATTTTTTGTATAAAATTTGACTTCTGTCTTTGGCCTCTAAATTTTTATCAGAGTTCATGTCAGGAACTTTTTGAGCCTTGTATGTTTTTAAACCTGCATTAGCTTCAACTTTTCGTTCCAAATAGTCAGAGCACTGAGCTAACCGGACTGGTTTCCTACAGGATGTGTTGGGAGTTCTTTTGAAAATGCTTTCTATTTTTTGGCTTTAGAAACATCATGTGGGCCATTCTTTCTACCTGAACCAGGTTTTCTATCAACGGACAAGTTCTCCCGGTACTGTTTAATAACATTGGAAACAGTTTGACGGCAGACCTTTGAATGCTTGGCCTAGTTTTTGAGGGACCAAGTTTGGTTTTGTTGAAAATATTTAATAATTTTAGTACGCACTTTTTTCTAGTCACTCATTTTAATCAGATTAACAACAAATGAATATAATTGACATTAAACATAATAACTGACATGTTTTACAAAGGTAACTTGATCAAAAAAAAAAAAAATCAAATAATACTTGGGTTAAAAATTTTAATGAAAAACGTGTGTTAAGAATTTTACAATCTCACTCCTTTACTCTGCTGAGAGAGTAATTTATAAGAGAACATTTTGGTTGAGTAACTCAGAGAAATAGAAAATGAACAAGAGTCATATATTCGGCTGTGCCGAATTTTGTATACCAACCATCAATATGTGACAATAAACCATTTTTTTGATATATGGATGGTAGAAGGATTTACGTTCACACAAAATTGTTTAGGTCCAATTTCATCACGATATTAATTATTATTAGACAATTATAAATGTTCAAGTCATTTTCTGCGTTTTAATAATTCCTTGTCTAAAAATATTATCGTCAATTCTGGAGTTCCGCAAGGCAGTCATCTCGGACTATTCTGATTGTATATCAACGATCGTCCTTCCACAATACAATTTTCCAATACACATATGTATGCAGACGATGTAAAAATGTTATCATGTTGTGCCCCATTTACAACAGGATTTAAATTTACTCTTCGCTTGGTGACAAATCAACATTATTAATTAAAACAAGAGAGCTATATTCGACTGTACTGTAAAAATTTATTTTTTTCAAAATTTTTATAATTTTTTTTTTTTGGAAATTGTTTTTATTTTTTTTAGAGTTTTTTCCATTTTTTTTATTAAATTTATTAGTAAAAAAAAATTATGACCAAAAAAATTTTTTTGGAGAAAAAAAATTCGATTCGATCTATGCCCAGATAAACCAATGATTTCATTAAAAAAAGAAAAAAATTGGCCAAAAATTGGATTTTCCCAATTTTACCCTATTTGGTACCTATTTCTCTGATTGAGTTAACAAATTTCTGTTAAAATAAAGATCTTAAAGTAAGCTTATGATAAAATATTCACATGTGTATATAGATATTAACAAAACAAATAATTTATGAAAAAACATCAAAAATGGGTACAACCTTTAAAGATTAGAATTTCCAAAAACTACCAAATATATATTTGGTATTCTTTGATAAGTTCCCTTATAATTATACTAAAATTTATAACTATCAAAATATACATATTGGTATTCACACGGTGTGCTATCAAGTTATATTGTCATAAAGCTTTAAAGTTTTACAATAGTTTTAAAAAATTGTTGTGCTTCAAAGAAAAAAAGTCCTAAAATAATAAGACCTGTCATGTTGTGTTTATTATTTTGTCATAACTATGCAGTGTAAATCTATGTTGAAAAGGAAAAACTCATCGAGCCCTTGCAACGACGTATATATGTATATAACGCAATATTACGTCGGACCTACAATGGGTCGAAATCGGGAAAATTATTTTTTAGCCCGAATTTTTTTATTATACATTTTTTTCATTAATAAACTTAAAAAAATTGGCATACAATTTTTTTATAAAAACACAGCTTAAAAATTTTGAAATGACAACTAAAAAAAAAAAATTAAAAATTTTTTTCATTAACTTTCTTAACTTTTACAAAAAATTAAAAAAATAACTTTTTTAAAAATTTTGAAATAAAAATAAAAAAAAAAATTTTTTTTTAATTTTGTTTACCTAAAAGTATTTAAAAAAATTTCGAATTTAGCTCTCTTACTTGTTTTTGTCATTTTTATTAAATGTATTTGCAATTGTTTGTTGACTCAAATTTGAAATAGCACACTAACTTATGAGGGTTGCTCACAACCGCCATGTTGCTCTTTTACTAAGTAGATGAAATGTGTCTTAAAAATTGTAAGTGTGACACCAAGATACCAAGTTTATTTTTTTTTTTTTTGCACCAAAAACATTCGAATTTCTATAAGTGGAAGTATATATAATTAGAGGGTTTCGAACCTACAATCCATATTTGAGCTGTACATTGATAAATCAGTCAACGTTACTTTTTCATATAAAATTTCAAAAATATTAATGAATTTGCAATTTTTCTTTCTAAATTTTGATTTTGTATATGAGATCAGAAGTTTTCGAAATAGTCGTCGATAATAACTATAAATGAATGTGAGCCTTTTCAACTAAATGCCAATAGCTAAGATGTTTTTTACGATTATTTTGCTACATATTTAGGATTTGAGTCAGAACAATTTTCAAATGTATGTATGAAAAGCACTCAGTTTTCAAATAATTTTTTAGTGTTTTTCATACAAAAATTTGAAAATAGTTTTTCGATAGTATTTCTGAATCAGGTTTTTTGTAATAAGCATAAAAGTTTGCTTTAACAGTTACTAAGTGTAGTATTTTTAGACTGAAAGTTTTATTTATTATTAAATTAGACCAAAGATCCGCTTAGTTTAGTGTCTAAATTATTTAAAATTCTTTTATACTCTTTTCACTACAAAACATATACAAAGAACTGTACTTCCTTTGTGTACGTTAATGTAATATTCTCACACTCACACACATTTTATTTTGTTTAAAAAAAAAATTTCGTTTGTTTGCCTTGCAGGCAATTTTTTTTTAATTTGCCATAGACAAAAAGTTTAGCTATTGAACCAATACCTTTTCAAATATACACTCAAAATATTATGTAGGTAAATTCAACAGAAAATTCATTAAT
This sequence comes from Calliphora vomitoria, assembly GCA_942486065.2. Classification (NCBI taxonomy): domain Eukaryota; kingdom Metazoa; phylum Arthropoda; class Insecta; order Diptera; family Calliphoridae; genus Calliphora; species Calliphora vomitoria. The sequence goes on along the minus strand of OW818032.2, from coordinate 43,353,984 downwards.
AATAACTATAAATTTATTCAAAAAACGGACCGCTTACATTTCATTTAAAACAAAATAAATTTTAATTTATTTTTAAATGTTAATTTTTTAACCAACAAGTTTCGTAAAAATTACAGATTTGTCTGTAGTTTTAACTCACAAAAAAATAAACTACAAAACATTAGAAACTAATGATTTATCAGTTATTTTTAACTGACAAATTTCAACTACGAAAACGGTAAAAATAACTGTTTTATCTTTTATTTTAACTGTAAAAAATTAACCTCACAAAAAAGTAAAAAAAACTGTTTTTTCATTTGTTTGTTACTTTTTTAGTATTTTCTATTATTTATTTTATCAATTAAGAATAAGTTAACAATATCATTAGCGTATAAATTAGGGATATTTTAGGAATAACAACTTATGTCTATATATATATACAATAACTATAAAATAGAGCGCCAACGCAGATACCACAGCACAATCTGGTAAATTGGTAAACTCATGTTTGTTATTAACGGGAATTTGAAAATCAATACATGGAAATCTGAAAAGAAAAATAGTGGGTGAATCTTTCCATGTTTTCTTATGTATGTAGTTAAAGTTATATTATAGTAAGTGTACAGAAAATGTTTACCTTTTTCCAAAGCAAAATTTTGGCCGCCACTTTTTAGAATGAGCATATACAAAATCCAAGACCACAGGGATATCGCACAACTATGTAAAAAATAAAACCTTATTTAACAACATATATGTAGTCGAATTGCAAAAATACTTACTACTTATTTTTTGGTAAAAAACGTGAAGAAAACTAAATAATTTATATTGTAATAAATTATTTGTAGAAAATTTTCTTTGATATGAATTTATTTTCTTTATTTTGACAATTAAGGCCCGTTTTCTCAATGTATCGACAAACTCCCTGTTACTAAATGTCAACATAAATTTATTAGGCCGATAAACTGTCCGTTAACCATTTTGGCTTTCTCAATATACCGACAAAAAACATTATTTTCTGTTGGCAATACCTCTCAAAATAGATGTGAAAGGTGGAAACCCTGCCTTCAAGTGACAACATGTTTACATAAATCAGCTGTTTAATATGGCCATCGACAGCCGGAATCTTTTGAAAAATGCATTATCCTCCATGTCTGCCAAGTAGTTAGGGCTGGCATGATAAACTCTTTCAGCATTCACTTGGAACTTATGTTATTTGAGTTCGTCCTCCATCAAATTAATGTTATTAAACTTTTTTTTATAAAATCTATTTAATTTCGTTTACAAAAACACAAACACATAAAAACTATGAACAGCAGTCAGCTGTTATTTATTTATCTGTACGATAAATAAATAATTGGCAGATGAGGTCGGGTTAGCTTTGCGATAGAATAGAAGCAAATGAGACATTGAGAAAACCAAATTTCTTTAATCTGCAGTTTTTCGTTGGGAAAAAAGATAATTACCTAATGAGAAAACGGCCCTAAGACTTTTAAAATTGTTTTTCTTTTTTGACAACATACAAACAAATATTCTACTGAGAAACTATTTTTTGTATATACAACATGATATTCACAATAATTTTTTATAAATAAAAATGACTGAAAATATTAACAGTACTGAAAAATAATTTTTTATTGTAGGTTGTTTTTTGAACACCGTACGTAAAAAGTTAAAAAATAAATTTCATTGTAAAATAACTAAAATTTCATTAGTTTTTAACTTCACTGAAAACTTTTTGAATAAACTACAATCAGTTACTGTAAAACTATTTTGAGTGTATATATTTTCTATTTAACTGAAAATTCTTTTCATTTATTTGTGTGTACTTTATTTCATAAAAATATAGACCCAAAAAAAAAGAAACGTAAACGAATAAGAGAAAAAGTAAATTAGATTTTCACTTTAATAATTTTAATTTATATTGAAGTTTGTAGTCGCTGTTTTAAGCCTAAAGGTTCTTTTTGTTTGGTCTAATTTGTAAAACGTTTTAGCTAAAGCTAATTCAAAGGATATTTAATAGAAAAGGATGGATACGTAAGAAAGTTTTTCTTTTTTTCTTTTTGGCAGCCATTCATTCTATTCATTCGTTTATTTCTTTTAACCATACACATCATTAAATTTTATGTACTTTTGAGTTGGATGTTTTTTTTTTTTTTTTTTTGGTTTGTCTATATTTTTATAGCAAAATTATAATCATTATGGTGATAATCTATTGACTATTCTTCGTATTTTTATCATTAAGTTTTTTATGTAATTTATATACTGTATTCTGTATTTTACACTTCTTGTATAGAGAGAATCTGAAATCTGTGTGGCTGTGTTGGGGTTTTATTTCTTTTGGTTTTTATGGTTTTTAAAAATCTTTGACAAACATCTACTACTATTAAATACAATAATAAATTTACACACAGATATGTATATATGTATGTGTATTAGGGTGTACAATGTAATGTTTATAAAAAGGGAATTTTTAAAAAACCGGTTTGTCGGTTAACCGAGTGCGATGAAACTGGATTTTGCATGTCCGTAATTATGCTATAAAAAAATCATTTTTGCACCGAATCGTTAATTGCGATGAAAAATGGATCCATTAGGATAACCCGAAGCCTAAGAGGTCATACGTGAAGCCCAGCCAACCAGCCTAATCGACACCAAAGCCAAATATCCATGGCGCTAAGGTAATGCTCTGTATTTGGTGGGACCAAAAGAGTCCTATCTATTATGAGCTGCTGAAATATGGTCAGACCATCACAGGAAACCTGTATCGAACACATCTTATTCGAGCGAGCATTGGCTGAAAAAGGCCCAGAATATGCGCCCGGACATGAAACCGTAATATTCCATCATGACAACTCTCGGCCACATGTTGCAATACCTATTAAAAACTGTTTAGAATGAAGTGGTTGGGAAGTTTTGCTTTATAGTCCAGACGTTGACCTTTTTTTTGATGGTGGGTATAAAAATATACACCAAAACATGATATTTATTAATGTTAGTGAATAATTTTAAAAACTGGTTGATAGAGTGATAAAACCCGGGTAAACAGGTTAACCGAAAATCAACATTTTAAATTAACCAATTTACTACACTAAAAACCGAAATTACGAAGAAAAACTGGGTTTGTGGGTTAATCGGTTTTACTGTTTATAAAAAACCGGTTTGTCGGTTAACCGAAAATTGGCCTAGAAAACCGGTTTTTCGTTTAACCGATTTCGAAAGAACTGGTTTTGGTTTATAAACACTAGTACAATAAAACATTTTTAGAATTTATCCAAATATATTCTAATTTTTCTCATATTTGAATAAATATTAATTTTCCGATTTTAGTCAACTACAATCGTTGAAATTTTTATTAAGTATTTGTTTGGTTGATCACTTTTTTGTCTCTTTGCAAATGTTGCCTCCTTAAGCTTTTATTGTATATTTATACGAGTATTTTTTGTCTAACTGTCTATCTATCAGTCAGTCTTCATGCAGTATTTTTATGATTATTTACTATTTTTATTTGTTCATTGTTTTATTCCACAGTTTGTTTAGTTTCTATCTTTGCTCTTAACTTTTATTTGTATATAAATGGTTTATATGTATAGCAGTTTAAGTGTTATAAGTATATGTATGTATATGGATATATTTATATGCCATATACTACTTATGTACATTTACTACTTTTTACTATAGTGTATGTGGTGGCTTGTATGTTAACATTTTATTTCAAACGATTTGTTAGCAATAATGTTAATAAAAATATACTTTATGTGTCACCACAATAAATATGTTTATGACCATTGAAGAATCTCTTACCACACTACAATAGGAATAATAATGAAACATATTGATATACTCGTAAATCGAATAAAGTTGTTTAAAGCAAGTATTGCGCTAGGGGCAGGAAATCTGGTACAGAACTTGATATGTGAGTGGTTCTGATGGTAGGGATCGGTTATGATTCTCACACTTTACATAAAAGAAAGCTTTTACTTTAATATTGGGCTAGAAAGGGGAAAACTGAAATAACTGAACGGAAACTACCTCAAATGGGCCTGGTCTTATTTTGGGTATTCTAATAATGATCAAAAAATTGGATTAAAATGAATTGATAAGAATGTTTTACCAAGAGTGCTGCAGAGGAGTACTGAGATATCTCAGCAAAAACATCTTTCATGATCTGGACTGTCTCAAGTATGCGTCACAAACGAATTTATGCAATTTGAAACAACAATATTCTTAATTAAAACCTTTATGTACAGACATTTATTTAAACATAAATTTTGTATATAAGTATGAATGTATTTTTAACTCATTTTATTTTTCATACGAGTATGAACTGCAAAAATATTCGTTTAGTGAAAACACAAGCATTTTATTTTCATTCTGAAATATTGTAGCTTATTTCAACAATAACTTAATAATAAGTTTCGATAAAAACTTTTGCACAAGCTGAAATCGTATGCGAAATAATTTAATATTTAAATGTTTTCATTTAACAAATTCATGCAATACGAGTGAGTTTTCATTGCGATGAATACTAATTGAAATACGGTTCATGTTCATACTTTAAAAACGAAAATATTTGGCTCAGAATTTTTAGGTCATATACATACATACATAACTATTTATTTACTCTTCATTAGGCAATGAAGTATCTGTGCTAAAAATAAGTTGATTTTATTTTTCGTTTTAACCATTTTAATAACACAGTGATACAGAAGTGAATGAGAAAATATACAGGGGATCTTATGTAGCAAATTCTGTTTTACTGGAGTCCAAGGAGAACGGAAATACTTATAGTTTTCCTTGATGACTTCGTTTAAGTGAAATAACAATATTTTTATAGTTACAACCATAGAGAATATACATGGAGTGGAAACTTTCCTGTCAAAGACCTAACTCAGTTGTCAGAAACCTAAGTGGTGAGAATGTATTAGTAGCAAAAACTATGTGAAAACAAAAACAACACTCGTATGCATAATTCAAATATACAAGGTTGCTCCACTTCTCTCCCACAAAAATATTTTTGAAGTTTATTGGAATTATTTGAAATTAGTTTTTTGTAAACAATAAAAAAGTCTTTGCCACATATTAAAAAAGAGAAATAACATTTAAGAAATATTTAATTTTAATGTGTAATTTATATTAAAAATTTGTTTCGGCTTCTTGCTTTTTGTGTTTTTTCTTTCTTGGAGTCTGTATAAGGGATAGTTTATAATTATTTCAAAAACTAATTTCTTTAGTTAACATTTTTTTATTAAATTCTTTGTTTGCTGTTTTATTTTTTTCACTTTTAAATAAACAAAAAATGGGATTTTAAGAATGAATACGGTAGCACGATTTTTCATAATTCCAATAAACGTCAGAACGTTAATATGGCGACAAAAAGAGAAAGTGAGACTACCTTCTATTTGTATCATGCTCGTATGTGTGACTATTTTGAGTAATTTTTTTGTTTGAGTTTTTTTTTTTCTAGTTTCCGCTCTATGTTTCTCTATGGTTGAAACATAGAGCGGAAACTAGAAAAAAACTCAAACAAAAAAATTACTCAAAATAATCACACATACGAGTGTTGTTTTTGTTTTCACATAGTTTTTTCTACTAATACATTCTCACCACTTAGGTTCTTGACAATTGAGTTAGGTCTTTGACAGCAGAGTTTCCGATCTATGTGTATTTATCTATGGTTACAACTTCTATTAGAAACTAAATTTGAAATATTTTGTTTTGTTGGACAGAAATGTGTTTTACCTTTGAAAAACAAACAGATTTTTAAAAATGGTTTGAAAAATCACTGAGTTAAAAGTCACTTATGATTTTTAAATAAAGAACATGCAAGCATTTGTATGAAAAAACACAAAAACTTAGAGAAAATATACATAGAGCGAAACCTTCCACTTAAAGACCTAACTCAGTTGTCAAAAAACCTAAGTGGTGAGAATGTATTAGTCATAAAAACTATGTGAAAACAAAAACAACACTCGTAGGTATAACCATAGAGAAATGTACATAGAGCGGAAACTCTCCTGTTAAAGACCTAACTCAGTTGTAAAAAACCTAAGTGGTGACAATGTATTAGTAAAAAAAAACTATTTGAAAACAATAACAACCCTCGTATGTGTGATTATTTTGAGTAATTATTTGGTTTGAGTTTTTTTTCTAGTTTTTTCTATAAGTTATTTTTTTTTGAGTAATTTTTTTGATTTGGCAAAGCAAACTGAGTAAATGACAGCCAAACAGAACACCCATTTTGATAAAAACAATTTTATTAAATTTTGTGAAATTTTCGGCATCCATTGGACGCTCTTGGATTTCATGTGGATTGGTATTGTCCCAAATTCGACAATTTTGTTTGTTGTCGTACCCATTCATTTCGATATGGGCCTCATCGCGTATAATGCGGGGCGAAGCTCGGGGAACGTTACCCATTTTAATAAAACAATTTAATCACTCGCAGGTTTAATTGAGCACCATATCCGTTTATGGTGATTTGGCAAAACAAACTGAATAAATGACTGCAATATGGCCGCTATTACTTAGTTGTCAAAATTCGGGGGTCCCTATTGGAAGACACTTTATAAAACAAACAATTTTAAAATCAATTTTAAAAACAACATACTTATGATTCTTTGAAGTTGTAACTTTAAGCATATAGTTATTACAGTCCATTTGGGTGTCCAGATAGACTGGACAATAGTGTACTGGTCTGTCAATCTAAGGATTGCGGGTACGAGTCCCGCCGGATACTCTGGGTGTATCTGCAGACAAGCAAAACATTTCGCAGTTTGTGTTTATTTAAAAAATAGTTTGACTTGTGATCGAGTAAACAGAATTGCTATATGAAAACCTCTGCATGTTTTCGGTGTAGCATAATGTAATCTTTGTTAAGTAGTATTTGTCAGTTCTCTAAAGTATCAGATCGTTAAGGGGCCCATAGACACATACTGCTCATGCAATAAGTATGTGTTGGTAAATTTTAAATTTTTGTTTATGTATGCGACACACAGACAATGCAGTATGAAAAATCAAAATAGTTTTGATTTTGAAATGAACTCGTACTGCTGACAGTTGTTAAAATGAACAAAAGAATACATTTTTTCATTTTTATGAAATATAATTTTTAAATTTGACGTTTTAGTTACTGAAAAATAGAAAATAATAATTTTTTTTGTTCTCAAACGCATTTTTTTAAATGATGATTGATAGGTGTGTAGTAAAATATCAATCACACACGTATACGAAGGGTTCATCGGCAGTATATGTCAGCAGTATGTGTCTATGGGCCCCTTTACAAAGAAACAAAATTGTTACAATTTGTAAAAAAATGTTTGTGAGAAATACTCAAAGAAATCTTTTGTCAAAAATTTGGTCATTTAAAGAATAACCAATAAAAATATTAAAGTTTTGTATATATAACAAAAAATATAAATATACAATTCCTTAAAATTATTTATATGCTGCACTTAAACAATGAGAAACATATTTGAAATATTAAATGACAACTATTACCCTACAATCCCTTCCTGTTCATCTCTTAATCCCATTAGGCTACATTTGAATGTCACAAACAGTGCTCAAACTGTTATCAACTTATAAAATATTTATGTAGAAATGTAAATATCAACATTTTTGTTAAATGTAATGGATAATAAAATAAATACAAACAACCAGAACAACAAAGGCAATAAAACGAGAGAATTACAAATAAATATTTGTGATATTTTAACAATTTTACAACATTTCAAATGAAAAATTCCCATGTTACAACAGACAACAAAAGTAAAACTATACAGCAACTTGTAAATAATTAAAACTCCATGTGACATATAAACTGGAAATTTTCACCCCCCCCCCAAAAAAAAAAAAAAAATTACATTTAAATAAGTAATAATAAATAAGTTAAATTGCAAAATGCATTTACAACAATTAAACATGAAATAAATAAAATATAAATATACGTATTTATAAATTCATATGTAAGTTATTAAAAATTGTTTTTTAAATGAAAGCCTTTAACGTAAACAACTTACTTTAAATAAACCAACAAAAAACCTTAATTGAATTGATTAAATGGCTGCAATTACTTTAATTGAATTTTTATTTGATATTAAATAAAACTTACAACGTACCAGAGACAAATGCCCTTAATTATATGTAAATAGTGTATTATGTTTCATGTTTTTATTAAATTTATTTTAATTATATTTCTCACTAGAAATGTAATATTAAAATGTTCAGATAATTATTAACTGTTTATTGCATTTCAGGGTGGTTTTACAAAACCCTTATTCGCATAACCGAAATAACCAATACTTTTTAATTCTATTAGCAATTCTGGGTAAATGCTGACAGCTTTGTAAATGGCTTTTTCCAAAGTGTCATATTGATAGTAGGGCGGAAAGGGCATCTCATCTAAAGCGTTGATTACTACTTTACCTCGTTCGGTGCCAATTGCAATGGAATTGCCATCAAGGGAGAAGCTGCAAGGAATATAAGGAATGATGTTTTTTGAGCTATTAAGGTACTTTAGTGTGGCTCCATTTGTATGGAGAACGGAAAACATAGTTGATATTCCTAACAGAAATTATTTAAAATGACGATTCTTAAAACTATTGGCCTAGTGTTGCACAGTGGGGTCGATCGAATTAAAAGTGTTCTTAAGTACTAAATTGATTGCAAAATAAAGCAAACTATAGCAAAATCAAAAAAAACTCATTTTTTATCAGCAAAGTGTTCTAAAATACCAACAATAGGCTTCTAAAATGGGCAACAGTTTTAGATACTATAATGTATTCCAAATCCTTCATATTATTCTTTTAACAGCCCTGGATCAATTGTGGACTTTATGGGCATAATTTCAAAAAATTTAAAAATTGGTATTTTATATTAACTATCGAAAGGTGTACCGGCGTAAAAATGTTATTGGTATCGTGGGAAAATAAATTTAATGTATAATGTTGTAAAATGACAAAATATTGCATTATCATGCCCTGGAGGTAATTTGTAATTCGCAAGTGTTTAAAAATGTTGTACGTCTGAGGTGCCCTACTTTAAGGCTCCAAAGAGCCTCTCCTGAAGGATCTTTGATCACTTGTTGGTCTCAACAAATTCTATAGAACCATTTTTTTTAATTTAAAGTTAATGAAAATTTTTCTTCAAATGGAAAAATGAATACTAAGGCCCGTTTTCTCAATGTATCGACAAACTGTCTGTTACTAAATGTCGACATAAATTTATTAGGTCGATAAACTGTCCGTTAACAATTTTGGCTTTCTCAATATACCGACAAAAAACATTATTTTCTGTTGGCAATACCTCTCAAAATAGATGTGAAAGGTGGGAACCCTGCCTTCAAGTGACAACATGTTTACATAAATCAGCTGTTTAATGTGGCCATCGACGGCCGGAATCTTTTGAAAAATGCATTATCCCCCATGTCTGCCAAGTAGTTAGGGCTGGCATGATAAACTCTTTCAGCATTCACTTGGAACTCATGTTATTTGAGTTCGTCCTCCATCAAATTAATGTTATTAAACTTTTTTTTATAAAATCTATTTAATTTCGTTTACAAAAACACAAACACATAAAAACTATGAACAGCAGTCAGCTGTTATTTATTTATCTGTACGATAAATAAATAATTGGCAGATGAGGTCGGGTTAGCTTTGCGATAGAATAGAAGCAAATGAGACATTGAGAAAACCAAATTTCTTTAATCTGCAGTTTTTCGTTGGGAAAAAAGATAATCACCTAATGAGAAAACGGCCCTAAAAGTTAGGTACATATACGTCGGAATTGGACGAATAAACAGGCAATATAACCTTTTAAAAAAGGCTTGTCCCAAAAAAATATTAGATATTGTATGGATACTTAAAACGAATGTAGGTGATGCTGAATGATACATATGTAAGCATTATTGAGCTAACTAATTCTATAATTAAATAGAAGAAATAATAAAAATTCCTTAAATGCTTCTATATAAGGACTGAGATCGTAAAATTCTTAACACACGTTTTTCATTAAAACTTTTAACCCAAGTATTATTTGATTTTTTTATCAAGTTACCTTTGTAAAGCATGGCAGTTATTATGTTTAATGTCAATTATGTTCATTTGTTGTTAATCTGATTAAAATGAGTGACCAGAAAAATGTACGTACTGAAATTATTAAATATTTTCAACAAAACCCAACTTGGTCCTACAAAAAGTTGGCCAAACAATCAAAGGTATCTATCAAACTGTTTCCAATGTTATTAAACAATACCGGGAGTACTTGTCCCTTGATATAAAACCTGGTTCAGGTAGAAGGAATGGTCCACATGATGTTTCTAAAGCCAACAAAATAGAAAGCATTTTCAAAAGAGTTCCCAACACATCCGGTTGGAAAGCTGCCCGGTTATGTCAGTAGTCGGACTATTTGGTACGAAAAGTTAAAGTCAATGCAGGTTTAAAGCATACAAGGCTCAAAAAATTCCTGACAGTAACTCTGCTAAAAATTTAGAGGCCAAAGACAGAGCACGGAAACTGTAGTCAAATTTTATACAAAAAATATACCTGCTGCATAATGGATGACGAAATGTACGTATGAAAAACTTTTCGCAGCTTCTGGGTCAACATTTTTATGTTGCAGATGCTCGAGGGAATGTTGAAGAAAAATTTAGGACCGGGGAGTACTTGTCCCTTAATATAAAACCTGGTTCAGGTAGAAGGAATGGTCCACATGATGTTTCTAAAGCCAACAAAATAGAAAGCATTTTCAAAAGAGTTCCCAACACATCCGGTTGGAAAGCTGCCCGGTTATGTCAGTAGTCGGACTATTTGGTACGAAAAGATAAAGTCAATGCAGGTTTAAAGCATACAAGGCTCAAAAAATTCCTGACAGTAACTCTGCTAAAAATTTAGAGGCCAAAGACAGAGCACGGAAACTGTAGTCAAATTTTATACAAAAAATATACCTGCTGCATAATGGATGACGAAATGTACGTATGAAAAACTTTTCGCAGCTTCTGGGTCAACATTTTTATGTTGCAGATGCTCGAGGGAATGTTGAAGAAAAATTTAGGACCCAAAAGCAAGCAACATTTCCCAAAAAGTTCTTGGTATGGCAAACAATATGCAGTTGCGGCAAAAAATCCAAACATTTGTTACAAATGGCTCTATAAATACCGAAATTTACATCAAGGAATGTTTACAGAAAAGCATGTTTCCATTTATAAGACTTCTTAATATGTCCACTTATTTTTGTCCTGACTTGGCATCCTGTCACTATGGTAAACAAGCCCTTGAGTGGTATAAGAACAATAATGTGGTATTTGTACCATGAGAGGCAAATCTTCCAAACTGCCCGGAACTAAGGTCAGTGGAGAGATATTGGGCTCTTGTTAAAAGAGAATTGGAGAGCACAAAAAAAGTGTCCAAAAGTGTGGTAGATTTTAAACGGAGATGGACTACCTGTTAGAGCAAAGTGACTGAAAGCACTATAAAAACCATAATGGAAACGTTTTCGAAAAGGTTCAAAATTTCATCACTAGTGATTAAAACTATAAAAATATTTTTTTTTTAAATTGCGCAGAAGTAATCCTCCTTTCAGAAAATGCTGGAGGTTGCTGTGATTGGCCCCTAATGTCAGTTCTGTTTTGAGATTTGTCCATTTACATGACATCATATTCTCGACTTAATGTAAAAAAAATTAAAAGACCAAATAAAAATAATCCACAAGAAGAATCAAAGTTTTTCATTTTTTTTAATTACAGCCAAAAAACATCGGAAGTTTACTTTTGCGCCACCTGTTAATAATAACTTCAATCAAATAAAAAAATATTAAAACTATAAGTTTAGTGGTTTCGTTTTTATTAACATATATGTATGTTAAGAATTTTCCGATCTCACTCCTTACTATTTCCAAGTTTCACAATTTCAAACAAAAATCATAAATGAAAGAACTAGTTTTAGAATGGGTTCTAACATGGTATGATGGCTATGTAAAGCTTATCTTGAACTAGTTCTGTAGTTGATAATTTCTAACAAATGCCAGAACTTGAAGAAGCTGATAACTTCAAACAATAAACATTGGCTTCATTAATAATTTGCGTATAAAAAATATTTTTTTTGATCTCCTAGAATTGATTTTATCATACTTACATTCCCATTGTATTATATGATGTACCGACTATGGTGGTTGACATGGGTTTCAGAATGTTTCGCCTCAAATCCCATATTTCACACTGTTTACGATTAATTGCTATTAATACTGTGGAATGCACACGACTCCAAGCAGCCCACTGATAGGGTCCACATGAATTCTTTAGAGTTACTAAAGGTTGGAATATACCGTCCATCCATATGCGTATGCACCTTGAAAAGGCAATTTGTTTGAAAAGTATTTGTTAAAATACTTATACTGTGCATGTACACAGAAAATCAATATAAATATATTAATTTCCACTCACCAATCATTGCCGCATGTTAAAAACAATTTCGGTGACCAAGGCGAAAAATCCATAGCATTAACAGCGCCCTCATGGGTCTTCAAAACTTGTAAATAATGATGCTGGTAATTTGTCGAACACTTGTGCACACAACCCTCATCGGTAAGCACATAATAGATATCTAATTGAGTGGGATGTTTTGTTAAATTCAAGCCCTGTGACCAACAACGATTAGTATGTTGTGTTAACTCTGTGGAACATTTAATGCCCGGCAAGCCCTCCGGCATACCCTCAATTCGTTCCAAGGACATTAGCTTGAAACCAGACAAATAGGGACTATTAATAATAGTATATTGTGTGATTGAACCATCCTGGGAGAGTGAGATAAAAGGATCGACATCTTCATGACCATTTGAAGAGGCTTGTTTAATCCATTTAATAGCCAAAACAGGATCCACACCAGGTGACGAACTGCGCTGAGATATAGCTACAGCAGGTTGATTATAGTTTGTTATATCTCTAACCTCCACCGAACCATCAAACAGGCCTATGGCCAATAATGTAGGCATATAGGGGGAGAATTCCACTGACACCACTGGCACCTCGTAATTATAGAAACGTTCTGGATCACAGGGATTCTTAATGCTCCACACACATACCTCACCTCTTTTGGGTAATTTGGCTGCCTGATAGGAGTAAATCCCATAAGCCACGGCCAATATATCGCTATTGGTGTAACAGAAACTCATGTCGGATACCGCTTTTCGTACTTTATCGTTCGATGCTGGATGTATGTTAAACAAAGTTTTCAGAGAATATTTATAATTAATCTTTTCCACCGTTCTTGTTACGCTTATCATATTGCGGAATCTTCTTTGACCCTGTTCATAGATATTTCCAGCCAATAAACGTTTTATTATGACACTAGCCAGGTGAAATGAGCGCAATTGTGCTATAATAGCAAATTTTTCCTCTGGAGTGTGACTTTGGGAAATATGCAGCTTTGTAGGTTCGTACTCATTAAAGCCATATTTGATATCTTCCAGCTGCTTATAGGTATCAAACATTTCAAAGTAAGACACATATGTGGCAACGTCTCTTGTCTCAATCTTGTTAGTATTGATTTCTCTTGCTTTATACAGAGTCTCTGATGTTTGTGCTTCAGCCTCCGAACGCCTGCGTATTTTACCTCTACCAAGGGTAAGATAATCATATTCCTTATTATCCATTTCAGCAAAATTACCATCCTCGGTATTTTTTATAGCCGTCATGCTGCGTTGTTCAAACAACAGCTGTAGCTCTGTTTTACGCAATACTATGCGTATAAAAGGCAATTTGAATTTGGGGGCTGAGGTCACATTTGTCAATGACAGCGAAGATGTTGAAGAGTCTAAACTCACCATGTGGGAAGAGTGTCTAGCAGAGACTTGCAAATCCATAAGCATACGCTCGCTGCCAACCTATAAGTTTCGCAAAACTGAAATAATTAAGAATTTAGTTTTTATTTAAACGATTTACCCCATTTATTATATCTTCTAGAGACAGTCTCAAGCCCACTCCCCTAGATGATCGCGATTTCATTATAGCACTTGTCATACTCTTGAAACTGGTTATATCATCTCCTCCATCCCCTTCTACTTGCAAGCCAGTATATTTTCTTGTTAATTTTTTGTAACCCTCCGTCTCGTAGGGAACATCTATTGGTTTCGGTGTTACATTTACCATTTTATTATATATTTTCTCATAAACTACCAATTGAGATCTTGTGTGCAAGATCTTTTGAGTCTCCAACATCATGCGTTCGTATAAACTTAAATGCATTAAAGATGCTGTGGCCGATGTTGGCTCGATACGATCCATCATGACTTTTTTGGTTTTGATTTCCGATGGTGCCTATTGGGGGGGAGGGAAATATATTAATTGGAATAATTCTAGGATGGTTTTATCGCGAACTAATTTGTAATTACCGTTTCTCTTTTCTCATCATCGTCAATAGTGAGTTGGGTAAATTTTGTAACCTTTGCTGGAGTCATGCTGCTTGAAGAAATTGATATTTTCGTTTATTAATGATTTTTTTAATAAATTTTTGAAACAAATCAATTTGATTGACTTTTTTGATTGAAATTTCAAAAATTTCAGCAGGGTATGCCCTCTATATATATTTACATAATTGTATGCATAGGGTAACATATAGACGAGACGAAATTGTAAAAAACCTAAGGCTGTTGTCAAAAACCTAACTCTTGCAACAACAAAATACGATAAATATGATTTGTTGTCTTTTTGTTTGACAAATCGGAGTGTCTCGTCTCTATGTATAATTCTCTATGTACGTATGAGTTTCTATGTTTCAAATCGATTTTATACACTAAACAGCTAATTTGTAGGACAAACTCCATAGGTCAAAATAGGAAAACTGTCTTAAGAAATTTGTATTTTTTTAATATTTCATTAATATATACCTTTATTCACTAATAACAATGTAAATTTAGGTTTCATTTTTGTAAAAATTATCTGGGCCTTTTACTGGCTCAGTCTTTGGTTGGATATTCTTGTTTACGATTACTACTTCACAGCGACGATGCATTAAACCAACTAAAGTTTCAATCGTCTCCTTTGAAATATTTTGGCATTCCCTTATCCGATGCGGTTGATTAATAAAACTTCGAGGTACAATTTTTTGTTTTTTGCGATTGGGCTGGATTGTCGTGCTCGAATCTCCAAACTAGAGGTATTTTTCATCAGCATATGGACACATAACATCATTTAAAATGGACACCGATTTCAGTCATATTAAATTTTATGGTATAAATTGTACCCATAACATACCCTGAAAAACAGCTTCACAGCATAATAAGGAGTGAGATCGGAAAATTCTTAACTTTTTTTTTAGCAGCGTTCCTGTCAGGGACTTTTTGAGCCTTGTATGTTTTTAAACCTGCACTGGCTTTAACTTTTCGTACCAAATAGTCCGAGCACTGAGCTAACCGGGCTGCTTTCCTACCGGATGTGTTGGGAGTTCTTTTGAAAATGCTTCCTATAAACGGACAAGTTCTCCAGGCAGACTGTTTCCAATAACATTGGAAACAGTTTGACGGCAGACCTTTGAATGCTTGGCCAACTTTTTGTAGGACCAAGTAGGGTTTTAGTGATAATATTTAATCATTTTAGTACGAACTTTTTCTCGTCACTCATTTTAATCAGATTAACAACAAATGATTATAATTGACATTAAATAAAATAACTGACATGTAACTTGATAAAAAAAAATCAAATAATACTTGGGTTAAAAGTTTTAAGGAAAAACGTGTGTTAAGAATTTTACGATCTCACTCCTTATTACCACCGCCAATATTGACTTTGTTGAGGTCCAGTCTTTTTCTCTTCCGCCGTCTTACAAATGTTGTATTTAGATTCATACGAAAATAGAACAGTATTACATACGAGGCGATAGCTACCAAGACTAGCCTCATTTGTCCTGCGGCTAACAGTTCGAGAACTACTTAATTTTCAATTTTAAATTATTGACAACCTTCGGGAATTTTTCAAACTCTCTTGATTTTAAATTGTCTTGACTTGGAGTAGTAGTTCGGGGTCTTCCTTCCATATCTTGAGTTTTTACAGTACATGTCTCCCGAAATTTGTTTAAAATTTTGGAAACTACTGAATAATTATCACAGATAGTTTATTATTTTTTGCTTCAATCCAGCATTAAAGTCGTTTATTAATTATCACAAATCTTAACTCTAGACACTTAATACTTTTAATAACAATTTAAATAAAAGTTATTGTGCGAAACATTTTGTTTTTGTCTTGTTCCTCTACCATGCAGAAGTTTAAAATTTTCCATTGTTTTGCCAATGCTAAGCAGTATAACCACATTCTGTAAATGTGTTTTATTTTTCAAAATTTTAATGCTTAAAAATGATGAAAATTTTAACTACTTACAACTATACATCACAAGGTCTCTTATCATGTCATATTGTCATAATGTCCTAATATTTCACAATGGTTTTTATTGCTTTTCAAGCAAAAAATGTCCTAAAATAATACTACTATCTCTGCTATGTCTATTCTGAAAGAGCAGACTCCAACGCTGAATGCCAAAGAGTCGGTTAAGCCGAGTCGTCGAGTCTTGATATATTAGGACATTATGACAATATGACTGATAAGAGACCTTGTGAATTGACCAATAATTAAAATATTGTTATTTTTAATAACAAATGTAAACATAAAACCGCGGCGAATTAAGAATCAGGTGATTTTATGCGGCCACCTTGTTGATTCGCCTTGGATTTCTTCGTGCTGCCACCTTGTATAAATTCGCCCTATATATTTTATAATATTTTGAATTCGCATCTATTAAGTTGTAAGGAGGTACAAATGTACGTTTAACGCTACAATGGATCATATGGTTAACAGTCCGTCTGTGAATGAAAATTAAGAAAACCATAAATAACATACGAACCTATTGAATCTGGTCTTCTTTAGAGATCAGTATAATGGATACAAAAATAGCTAATATTTGTTAGAAAAAAAACATACTCTTATTTGACCCCAATTTCCTTAAAAATATTGTCTAAAAAATTGCTGAAATATACTAGAATATAAAAACGAAAATTTTACATTAAAATTGCCAATATACAGATATTTTCAGTAAAAAAAATATTTTCATTAACAACTGGATGCCTCTTACTTCACTAGAGGGAAGTGAACTAGTCTCGTGACTGGTTACATGAAATAGAGGCCAGTTCCTCATCAAACACTTTATGTTAAAACTACTTGTTAATTAACATCTATGTAATTGACATTTTAGGCACCTTTTATAACAGAGTTCGCACAGATTCAGTTAATAAGAGCAGACTTCATTTGATTGTCAACGTTTTCTACACATTTGTATAAAATTTCCACGAAGGTGAAGGGTATAAAAATAAACATTGTTTTTAGGAAATTATAAAAGGATTTGGTATTATTATGATACAAGTTATTTTCTAAAAATTAATAAGTTTCTATAAAATTTACAAGTAATTTCAACAAAGTTTCTATAAATATTTCAAAACTTTCTACTCTATTGTCATGCATTCTCTTTATTTATGTTAATTTATTTCCTCATACACATTCTAACTAAGTATATAGTACTTCAAATGTCAAGCATTCTATTTTACAATATAAAGAATGCTAAAAGAACTAAACATACTTTCAATCTAATAAAGATTTTAATTAAATAATTGTTCCACACATGTAGAAAACTACAAAAGTGGAAAAAAGGCAAACTGTAGTTTGTCAATTTCTGTTTATTTTTTTATAATACAAGGAAGTAACTAACTTACAAGTATCTACTCCCACAGACTCACACAAACTTAAGTTTATTTTACTTTGTAGTGAATTGTACCTACTCCTTGGTTACTATAGAATTTCATCTTTTTTCTAGTATCTAATATCTTAAAGTACCCAGACAAGTAGCAGTCTTAGTACTTACACATGTAAAGAGTGTGAGTAAGAGTGAATGAAATGAAAGCTGAATTCATGAAATATGTTTATTAAAAAGGAAACTGTAAAGAAAAATAAAATGAAAGCAGGCCTTTTCATCATATATGAAGTTAAGTAGGCAACACTTGAATGATGTTAGAAAAAGATTATGTACTGTCGTCTTATTATGTACTCGTTTGAAAGACAGTATGTAAAATGAAGAATACCAACTATACACTGGGAGATATTTATGTAGTAAATATAGTGCATATATTCTAAATACAAAATAAAATTTTTTATTATTCGTATTTGCTTTGCGAATTACCCATCATAAACTCTTGCTGCAAATTTTCCTTCAGTAATTTCCTGTAACTTAATTGGATTAATTCAAACTCAGTTAGTAAAAGTGTCCAATCTTCTGTTTATGTTGTGCTGCTATTGAATTAGGGCTTTGGTGTTTGCAAGTAAGTAATACGAACTGTTCATTCATTCTGCCATATTTAGCCTACAAGCTGTACTCTAAGCTGTAGTAATAACAATTCCTATTGCATCCAAAGTAATGATGTTTTTTACTGGGATATTTTTCTCAGTGTATGTAAGCAGTAATAGCGCAGTTATATACTAATTTAGTAATTTCTTGATAAAGATTTTTATGAAGTCAAATTTAAGTATTCTCAGTAACTCTTTCTTGCTGAAAATATAGAAGATGGGCATTTGGAACTCGATAATTGCTAACTAGTTCATACAATTTTTAAAAATAAAACAATATTTTCCAATAAAAGCTCTGTTCCGGGAACATTTTTAAAACTTGTTCTAAAATTCCATGTAATAGAAAGGCTGTCGTCAAATTCCTTAATGACAGCCTTTGAACTAGTGATGTCGCAACTACTTCTAGAACCCTTTCTGTTGAACGGTAATGTGATTCTAAAGTACTTATAAAGAGTTTCCTTGGAACTAATTATACATTGATTCTATAATTGAAATAAATACAAACATGAATAATGGATCATTAAGAACTTGAACGAATAAGCATTAGACTGTCCACTATTTGTATGGGGGAAAAAAAATGTCGGAATCTTGTTGGTCTTAACCCCACAAAACGATTCCCCTTTCCAGATATTGAGATAGCCGAAATTTGAGCTCGATTAAACGACGTTAACCCGTGCCGCTCGTCGCTCAAAGTTTGATAAAATCAACATTTTTGGCCAAAAAGCTAACATAAGAAGCTATAACTCCAGAACGGTAAATAATAGAAACACGATTAGTATCTCAAAACAAAGCTAATATTGTTCTTCAAAATTTATTTTATATACATTATTCTTGTTACTTTAAGCCAAACAGAGTTACAACAGCTTTTGTCTCCAAAAACGTGACCTAGTCGCGGTAGGAGCATACTTCGTATATTTTGATATTATGTGAAAAATGTTGCTAGTAAGTACATATTTTTACATTTTATTGTTATTGAATCATAATGTACATAGATTTAGTATTTCAAAAAGATATAAAACACAAAAATTGGTTGAAAAATGTAAAAGTTATTAAAAATTCCCCAGGCCATTAACGTGTCTCGGAGCACTTGATTATGATATGTGGAAAAAAATTTAACTTATTTTGAAAACTATATGAATAAAACTATTTTATTACATAAAATATATCTATGTTTGCTCAAATATAAGTTTTTTTCCTTAAAATATAACGTGAATCTGTTCTCAGCTATGGTCAAAAAAAAATTTTTTTTTAGACGACAGTTTCAAAACACCATTTTCAGTTTTTTTTACACTTTGTTAAACAAATGTTTAAATTTTTTAAATATCACCGGGGGGTTTATGGTCAATAGATTAGGGAACAAAACAGTGAAAAAATTAGGTCAATACCTCTTATAGTTCAGGTGTACCTGCGGTTTGAATTCTGCGGATTTCGCGAAAAACTCATTTTTTTGGAATATTTTAGAAAATATGTCATAATTTTTTATTGTTATACATTTTAACCAAAATATTTACAGAATATTATTTCTCAGATATTAAAAAATATGTCCCTGAAGTTATATATAAATCGGGAAATCCTAAGGCGTAAACTTTGGAGGTCAAAGGTCAAATTTCGCAATATTTGGAAATTCACATTGAAACATATGGAAATAATCTTTATTTGTCGACCATATTTACTAAAATTACAGGATTTTATGGTATATGGTCCGATATTTAGAATAACATAAAAAAAATCAAATTAACCCTTTAAAGCATTTGGGTCAAATATGACCCCAAAGTTAATAAAATCAATTTTAATAAATTTAAAAATAAAAAAATGAGTATAATTTATATTCAGGAAAAAAAAAAATAATAATTAATGTTATTCTAAATATCGGACCATATACCATAAAATCCTGTAATTTTAGTAAATATGGTCGACAAATAAAGATTATTTCCATATGTTTCAATGTGAATTTCCAAATATTGCGAAATTTGACCTTTGACCTCCAAAGTTTACGCCTTAGGATTTCCCGATTTATATATAACTTCAGGGACATATTTTTTAATATCTGAGAAATAATATTCTGTAAATAGCTTGGTTAAAATGTATAACAATAAAAAATTATGACATATTTTCTAAAATATTCCAAAAAAATGAGTTTTTCGCGAAATCCGCAGAATTCAAACCGCAGGTACACCTGAACTATAAGAGGTATTGACCTAATTTTTTCACTGTTTTGTTCCCTAATCTATTGACCATAAACCCCCCGGTGATATTTAAAAAATTTAAACATTTGTTTAACAAAGTGTAAAAAAAACTGAAAATGGTGTTTTGAAACTGTCGTCTAAAAAAAAATTTTTTTTTGACCATAGCTTAGAACAGATTCACGTTATATTTTAAGGAAAAAAACTTATATTTGAGCAAACATAGATATATTTTATGTAATAAAATAGTTTTATTCATATAGTTTTCAAAATAAGTTACATTTTTTTCCACATATCATAATCAAGTGCTCCGAGACACGTTAATGGCCTGGGGAATATTTAATAACTTTTACATTTTTCAACCAATTTTTGTGTTTTATATCTTTTTGAAATACTAAATCTATGTACATTATGATTCAATAACAATAAAATGTAAAAATATGTACTTACTAGCAACATTTTTCACATAATATCAAAATATACGAAGTATGCTCCTACCGCGACTAGGTCACGTTTTTGGAGACAAAAGCTGTTGTAACTCTGTTTGGCTTAAAGTAACAAGAATAATGTATATAAAATAAATTTTGAAGAACAATATTAGCTTTGTTTTGAGATACTAATCGTGTTTCTATTATTTACCGTTCTGGAGTTATAGCTTCTTATGTTAGGTTTTTGGGCAAAAATGTTGATTTTATCAAACTTTGAGCGACGAGCGGCACGGGTTAACGTCGTTTAATCGAGCTCAAATTTCGGCTATCTCAATATCTGGAAAGGGGAATCGTTTTGTGGGGTTAAGACCAACAAGATTCCAAAATCGATTTTTTGTGGACAGTCTAATAAGCATAGAATATAAATTTTTTTAAAACGAATCTCTTTACAAAAACTTTTTCGCTATAATTCTATATTAGTTATATATGGAAGAATAAAATCTAATAAATATACAATTAAACCAAAGAAATTATACAAATTTCTCAATTGTTTCCTGGAACTAAAAGGGTAAATTTCAAACAAAAATAATTGATGTATGAACTAGTTCCAGAAGGGTTACCAAGAAGGAATGTTCGCGCTATAAATCATTTCCTAGGGTTACAATTTCAAAGAATATTATTGTTTAAGGAACTGTTTCCGTACATTTTTCAAGTAAAGTGCACAAATAGGGTATATATATATATTGTTGGCCCTAGCACCACGTGATGGCAAATGTTGTGTTATTTACGATTACATTTTATTCGGGTCATTTTGGAATAAAACCCTCACCCAAAAAACGATTTTTTTAAATTCAAATTTTCTGAAATTTTTATTATTTTTTCAAATATAGATTCGAGACAGGTTGATATATTTATAAAAAAACCTATTTTTTTCCAAAATTGTTTTCAAAATAAAATTTTTTTTTTTCAAATTTTTTCCAAATTTTTTTTTTTCATTTTTAGTAAAAAAAAAATTGTGACAAAAAAAATTCGGGTTAAAAATATTTTTCCCGATTTTGACCCATTGTAGGTTCAAATTACTATAGCCTTATATACATCGTTGCTATGGACTTTGAAATATCTATCATTAGATAACCATATTGTCTATATTAATGACATAGTAAACCAGATATAGATCAAAACTAGGAAAAAAATCGAGGTTGTCCCGGTGTTTTCCTTATATCTAAGCCATTTGTGGGTCGATTTTCCCGATTTTAAATAGCGACCGAGCCGCGAGAATTCCCGATATATTGATGTATCAACGGGACAGTTGATTTCAACACACAGACGGACGGACGGACGGACATGGCTTTATCGACTTCGCTATCTATATTGATCCAGGATATTTATATATACTTTGTGGGGTCGCAAATGAAAAATGTAGAAACTTC
Source organism: Calliphora vomitoria (assembly GCA_942486065.2). NCBI lineage: Eukaryota > Metazoa > Arthropoda > Insecta > Diptera > Calliphoridae > Calliphora > Calliphora vomitoria. The sequence goes on along the minus strand of OW818032.2, from coordinate 43,331,591 downwards.
AAATGGAATGACAAACTTATATATTCCCTTGTCACTCATGATGAAGGGTATAAAAGTGATCTCCAAACTTTGCCACGTTTTGTGGGTGAACTTTCTTGGCAACCGCGAAAAGTAATATCATTTTTTTAAATAACTTTCAATGGTCTATTCGACTATGCTAGGGCCATTTTAATATTTTCAAAAAATGTACAAAAGTTATAGCCCTATTGTACAACCTCCGTAATGCCTCTGAAAATTGTTCATAAGGTGACAATTTCAAACAAAACTATAAGCATGTGTTCTAGAACTAGTTGTGGAACCAATACATTTTTTTCCTGCGACTTCTACAAAATGTCGATCAATTTCAAATTATTGACATTATGTAAAGAAATCAACAAACTTATTGCCTAATAGAAATATTAGCGGTATTCACAATGGTAATGTAGTAAAAGAGCACAATATCAAAAAACTAAAAACAAAGTACATTAGAAATTGAAATGTTTGTCAATAAATAGCTTTTCTGCTTTTTTACTAGGCCAAGTACTCTACATTGTGAATACCGCTATTGTTATCTTTCACGTAATGTAAAAATTGTATATATAATTAATTGTATTACTTTTTTATGTAAAATGGCTTAATTTCAAATTGATGACATGTAAATGATGAGTAATATATTTGATATACTTATAAAATCGAACAAACATATGTTATGTAGAAATTCCATTCTTTACGCGGGGTAAATTGTGTAAATTTACATGGAGTAAACAATGTAAATGTAAATGCTAATGTAAAATGCTTTATTGATTATAATTTTTTCAATCCAGAATATGAAATACCAAATTAGAATTGTGTTAAATAGTGATAAACTTGTTAAGTTGATTTAACAAAAATATTGTAACTTTTCAGTTATTCACATAACGTAAACAAGTTAAATATTGATTTAAAATATTTTATAAATAAATTTCTTACAAAATAGCTTAATTTATAATTGTTGACACTATGTAAACAATGTAATGAATTACACAATTTACTCAAATGAAAAGTAATACAGTATTCGCGACTACACATTATCGCGACGACCCGGTTATCGCGACGGCTTATTTTTTAACATTGTAGGTACTATAATCGCGACAGTTTACGAAAACCAGGTTCTATTTTCACTACTTTTATCTGTTTGTTTTAAATTTGATTACATGTCTATAACCAAAAAAGGGAAATCCCCGTCTTTTGGTATATTAATCTTTTTGGTTGATTTTGATCTTCAATTTTGTCAGTTTATTCGTGTCATTTGTTATGTAAATACATATTTTAATATGGGAAAAGTTCAACATATTGTAATACCAACGATTTCTCGAAAATTAGAGATTTAAAAAAAAAGTGGAGTTTCCATAAATTCAATCTGCGTGAATAACAAGTTACATAAGTCTTCGATTAACCGCATTATAAAGCAAGAAAATTGAATAAAAAAGTTCATACGTACAAGTTGCACCTTAAAGAAAGCTGAGTAGCCAAGAATGGAAAAAATGCTTTATAAATGGTTTCTAAAACAAAGAGAAAAAAATGTTCCAATATCAGCAGTGATTTTACGAACAAAAGCCAGTCATTTGTTTTCAAAAATTTATCAAATAGTGCCAGTGGAGGATGGTTGAATTGAATTTAAGCGTCGACAAGGGATTAGATTTTTAAAAATTACGGGCGAGAAATTGTCTTCGAAACCTCAACTTATTGATCCATTTGTGAAAGAGTTTAAGGTTTATGTTGATGAGCACGGGTTGACTCTTCACCAAATCTACAATGCCGACGAATCTGGTTTATATTATAGGATGCTTCCAAATCACAATCTTGTCACATGTAATGAGAAAACAGCACCCGGAAGAAAAATATGTAAAGAACGAATAACTTTTTTGCCCTGTTCAAATGCAAATGGCACAGACAAACAACCGTTAGATCAAAACGTTATCAACTTGGTCAAATTTAATTATAAAAAACGACTGCTCAACCACTTGCTTGACCAGAAGCTCAAACTAAAAATCTTCAATCTCAAAAATGCAGTTCAGATTCTAGCTACGTCCTGGGATAAAATATCAGTGTCCAATATCCGAAAATCCTGGAACGCCTTGCTCGAATTCGGTACTGAATGGAGTGAACAGGATAACATGCCCTTAAATTTTTTACAAAATATAATTCAGGAAGAAAACGAAGATCTTTCTACTATTGGTACACTTGTAGCTCAAATTAATACGGAATATCTTTTTACGAATGCTGACATAAACAACTAAATTCAAGAAGAATTTCATGTGGAAGGTAATGAGGAGCAAATGGAATTATCAGATATTTAATCGGAGGATTTATACGATAGTGGTCATGAAGAAAACAAAATTAAAGTAGACAATTGCTTAACATCGATAAACGTATGCATAATTATATGTTTTAAAAAGTTTTATTAAACTTAATTTTTAAATAATAGCACATATTATTTCCAATTGTTGACATTACTTAAATAATATAAAGAGTTGTGTAAATGAAGCGTAATAAACCTATAAATCCTTTTGAATATTGTATTAAACATAATTTTTAAATAAAATTTCGTATGCAAAATATCAAAATTTTGTTGTAATTTGCTGACATGATGTAAACAATGTAATGTATTTCATATATTGTTGATATCAAAGAAACATGTAGATCCTAGAGATTGTGCCCAATAAAAATGTTTATTTAAACTCGTCATTATATAAAACATTGATAATATTACCAAATATTTTTTAAAATGTTCAAATCATAAAAGAGTAGTACCTAAAAAATTCGTTTAATGCCAATCAAAAAACCGCACACGCACTTACTTCCTTGTTAATAAATTCATATGGATGTGTTAAGTCATTATTTATGATCTCTGAAAGAAAAAAGGATAAACGAATACTATATGTATGTATTATAATAACATTATATGATAATATACAATACAATCTAACAATACCATAACACACCACATAATACATTTCTATTATATTATGTTACATGTTTTATGGAACTTTTTTTGAAGTTTGTTTCGGTTTCTTGTTGAATCCAAAGTTTTTGTTGTTTTGTTTCTTTTTGGTGTAAAGATAAGATTTTGCAAAAACTTTGCTGCTTTTGTTAAACAAAGTGTTGAGCTTTATGCTAAAGCTGACACAAAAACCAAATAAGCCAAAAAAAAAGAGAAGCAATTCTGTCCAGGAAGGAAATATAAACCTGCCCTTTTCTTTTTGGGTGTGGGGATATTTTAAATTTTTATATACAAACAACAACAATAACAAACAGCTAAAAGTACATGTTAAGTTTTCCTGAAAAGGCATTCATTAAAAAGTTGTACTCATTCGTTTACTCTGTTTCTTTTGAAAATTCGTTACTTTTAATGTTAAATATTCGTATAATAAATAAATACTAACTTGTATAAGAAATACTTAGTAAGTACTACTTGTTTGTTTCAACATGTAAAGAATTGCAAACATTTCTAAAGAAATAAAGTTTTTTTTTTGGGAAAAATATACATACATATTCATTAAATTTTTGCATGTAGGAGTAGACATGTAAAAACATTATTAAGTACATGTGTATAAGTGTTTCATGCAACATACATATATATGTAGATAAATATAATATCAATTTCAAGAGTATTGTTGTATCATCATTAGCATAAGTTTGTTTTTTTTTCAGAAAACAATTTTTTAAAAGTTTTAAATGATTAATATACTTACATATTTATGTTTAATAATGAGTTGTTATTCATAGTAGACTTCATTTAGCTTTATATTATGTAATGTGTTATGTATGATTTATGTATTAATTTTCAAAATTATCTCTACTTATCTTAAAGTAGCTGTTATGTTAAAAAAATTTTGTTTAATTTTTTTCCCCTGGCAACACATTTTACGTATGTATTAATATTTGTGGTTACTAAATGTTAATAGATATTGAAATTATTACTGACATTAATCAAATGTAACGGCATATTCTTGCTTCGTTACCCTGTATTCAATCAAATGACATTTGAGTATTCAAAACCCGACTTTTTTAAATTTAATTATAATAATCTGGTTTTTCATTATAATATGTTCGAATTTAAGACACGACATGTAACGAGCTTAGTTATGATAATTTTTACAACCCAGCAATATCAAATAAGATCTTGTTTATTTTTCAATGTACCCTGTTATGTTAAGAACAAGTTCCGTATTTGGTTTTGGTTTCTTTTTACATTTTGTTGCTATTTTTATGTTGGAATACATCTACATATTTAGTTAGAAATGGCAAGAGGTACTTGGTGTTCGGATGCGAAAACTGATCCAACAAATGAATACTGATGGAAAAACAATAATGGAGATTTCCAAGCTAATTAAATGATCCAGATCCGAGATTTACAACGCACTGGAACATATCAAGCAACATGGTACCACCAAAAATGTCAAACAACTCCAGAGATCCTGAAAAGCTACATCCAGGATTTTGGTATTAATATATAGTCCAGGACAATAAGAAGACGTCTTAAAATCTTACGTGGGTGTATTTTAAACCAATTGTGTAAAAACAAGTAAGAGTGCTATATTCGGCTGTGCCGAATCTTATATACCCTTCACCAAATTATACTTTGAAATAAAAATCTTAAATATTTCTAGGTAATCAAAATTAAATTTTTTTTTTCAAAATTGTTTTTTCAAAATTTAAAAAAAAAAAATTCAAATAGTTTTTCAAAAAATTTTTTTAAATTTTAAAAAAAAAATTTTTTTTAAATTTATTAGTGAAAAAATTTTTTTTGTGGTAAAAAATTATTCGGGTTAAAAAATAATTTTCCCGATTTTTACCTAAAAATATTTAAGATTTACATTGTAGGTCCAAATTACAATAGCCTTATATAAATCGTTGCAATGGACTTTGAAATATCTTTCATTAGCTATCCATATTGTCTATATTAATGACTTAGTAATCCAGATATACATAAAAAATAGGCCAAACATCGAGGTTGCCCCGGTTTTTTCCTTATATCTCAGCCATTAGTTGGCCGATTTTTGATGTATCAAATATGTTTGTAAGTTATTTGGGGGCTACGGCTACGGTTTCAACATACAGACGGACAGATGGACATGGCTATATCGACTTTGCTATATATAATACAGGACATTTTTTAAATCTTACGAGATTTTGTTCAAATGAACATTTACACAAACAACATTTAACACGCATGTTTCTTCTTATATTTTTTAAATTGAATTTAAATTATTTTTCAATTTAGTTAATTTTTGATGTTTTATTTCAATTGTACTTTTATTTTTTATTTTATATTATCTGTATAATTGAGAACATATTTTGTAGTGATTCTACCTTTTATTGTTATATTATGGGTGAAGGGTATAAAAGTATTATATCCCGACTAGGGTTTTCAAGAAAACATCACAATAAACCGATGAAATTTTGGAAAAATATACTTTGAAGCAAAGGGTCGAAGTTTTGCCGCTTCGGTTCTGATTGAAAATAGTACGTATGGCTTCCTCCAAACCTGCAGTATCACCCAAAGTACACCCTTAAAACGGTTAAGCATGGTGGTGGCAATGTCATGGTGAGGTCAGTATTTTCCTTGTGTAGGTGTAGGTCCCATATCACTAAAATGGACCAGCACATGTAAAAAAACATCATAAAAAAGCATCATAATGACCCTAAGCACACTTCACGCCTAGTGAAGAGTTGCTTATAGGAAAAAAATATCATAGTTCAAGCTCAATCCCCGGACCTCAATCCAATTGATAACTTGTGGAATAATATTGAGGAGCATGTACGAACAGTAAAGCCAAACAATTTGAATGATTTATGGGAAAAAATTCAAAAGGCTTGGTTTTGCATTCCAAAGGAGCGCTGTATGGCCTTAGTTGAATGTTTACACAAGAGATGCACTGTTGTGATCCAAAATAATCGATTTCCCACCAAATACTAAGATTGTTTTATGCAGCAGAGCTTTGCTTTAGTGAATTAACTTTTATTCTACCTATGTCCTAGATTCATGAACAGGCTAAAACTTGTATTAATGTGTATAATATGTAATAAAAATTCCAACAAAACTAGTTAATTTTTTTCATACATTACTAGGATCTTTAAAAAAATAACATGGATCTAAAAGTTTTTCGATAAGATGTAAAAATGATCAGTAATATATGAGTGAAATGTAGTATCTTAAATTCGTGGCCACCACTGTATGTTAGAGTGGTCCTAATTTTGCAATTTATCGATGATCACAAGGTATAAAATTGTTATCCGTCGTCTAGACGCCTAATGATAAATTTGAGAAAAAACTCGTAACGTTTAGAGGTTGCACATTTTACTTAAAGTTTTGAGCTTTGGATATTTTCAACAAAAGAAATATTAAATGTAGGTCAAAATAGTTTTTGTATTTAATTTACCCCTAGATGTTAAAATATGAAAATTTCCAAACATGGTTAACTTGAAACGAGGTTTTTTATGGGAATTCCCGGTACAAATTTCGAGGAAAGTTTTAAAATTTTTTACTACCCGGTAATTTAAAACATATCAAAATACATAGAAAACTGTTTTTCAAATATATTATCAGTAATAATGGGACACATATTATTAGTTAATTGGGGTTTTTGGAATATTAGTTTAAGCAGACATCCGGATATCGTTCTATCGACTTCGTCAATTTAAAATTGTAATTTAATCAATTTGATTAAATCAAATGAAGTTTGATCAAATCTTAATGAATTTAAGAGAATTATTATAAAAACAAAGTTTAATTAAGTAAAAAGAATTTATCAAACTTCTACGAAAACTGTATCGAAACAAAATATGTTTGATCAAGTCTTAGGGAATTTTATAAAATTTTTATTAAAACAAAATACATTTTATCATTAATTAAAAAATCATTATAATACTATTAAAGATACTTTATTGTTTCGTATGCATTTAAAAGTTACAAGATTTTCATGATAATGTTGTGATTTTAATGTAGATGTTTTTTTTAAATTTATTCGAGTGCTTTTTTTTTTTTTTTTGTTCTAAATTGAAAAATTATATTTTTATTCGAATGACTACGAGGAGATGGTATCCTCCGCAGAGATAAGTTTTATGTAACAAAAATACATTTCAACAGATCGACCAATAACTGGACGTAGTCCGTTATCTAAAACAGTTTTAATATTTTACTTTCTATAATTTCAAATAGGTGTAAACATATTAATTCAAACTACATTATTTTTTTTAATCAAAAGTTTTAAAATTTCTATAAACTAGTTCTTATTTATATATTCTATTACCTAAATATACATCCATTTTTCTTATCATAAGTTTTGAAATCCATTTATCCTTTGAACCCATTAAAATTGTAAAACATTGTAAAAGAAATTCAATCAAAGCCTAATACAAAACCTAATATGATTAAATTGTTTAACATGGGAGTACATACATTATGGAGATTTATTTAAATACATCATTATTCAGCCACTTAACTGCAAAATACAAATGTCTAATTTATTTTGTTTGTTTTCTTTTTGTTCTTGCCACAAAAAAAAGACATTTCATCTACTACGAAATATGTCTTGTATTTGTTTTAACTAATACTCAAAGGAATTTGTTAGCAAATTGTAATATACTTCAGGCATACACAAAAAATCACACCAGTTTATTTTATATATACTTTGAAAAAATAAAAAAAAAAAATAATAAAAAAAGATATAGTAAACTAAACAACATTTCAAGTCAATTTTTTAAGCTTTAAATTGAGTTTTTTCCTCTTTTATTATAACAATTCACACTATAAAACTAATAAATAAAAAGGAGGAAAATAAAACTTACAGACACACTCATTTAAAATGTTAGCAAAACCTAAAAGAAACCATGTTGTCATATACCCAAAGGAATAAACTACTAAAGCTATTGCCACTGCCACTCCGACTCTGGCTCTTACAGTGTCTGTTGGCTGCTGCCTCTAGTTTTGTTGGGGAAACAAAACATAAAAAATAAAATAAACGTAGGCGTAGCCAACTAATGAAATGATTCATTTCCCTTTTCCGGTCGCTGAGTTTTTTCTGTTGTTTTTTGTTCTTTTTACCATTTTCGATTCCTTATGGTTTTTCTTCTAAACTTTTCTACTTATGTATTTGTTTTATTCCATTTCTTATGTATGTGAATGTATGCTTGGACTTGGTGTATGTTTTGTTGCTTCAACCATTTTGTGGGTGGTGTCTCACTGTTTCTTTTCTTGACACTTTTTTTTCTCCTACTGTTGCTGTCTTCATCTACAACAAATTTTTATATGTCTCGTTACTACAATAATAAATTTTAGTTAAAACAAATAAAAAAATTCACTTTAAGTTTTTTTTTTCATACTAATATTTGCAATTTTTTCTTTTCTTTCTCATTTCAGAGTATTGAAGTGTTCGTTTTTTCCTAATTCATTTTGGTTGGAAAGTTTAGTTTAGTTTTCTTTTTTTTTATATTGTTGCCAAAAACAAAACGAAAACTACTCGTTCATTTAATGTCCTTTGGGGCAACACCTACACCCTGAAATATGTTCCTGTTTAAGAAGGTATGATTTCGATATTGTATTTTTTGTGGTTTTTCATTTATTTCTAACATTTCTAGTTTCATTTTGGTTGGTTGTTGTATTTGTTGCCAAAGGCCTTTATAACAAGATTTACGATAAAAGATAAATTTTTAAAAATAATTTGATTTCGTTGGAAAAACAATTTGGGAGAAAATGTCGAAATAAATGTTTAGTTTTTTAGTCTGCCTTTTGTTAAATGTTTGCCCTATAAATAATCATAAATACATTTTTTCAATAAATTTTGTGTGAAATATAGCAGTAACGTAAAATATTTACATATATATTTTTTTTGGAAATTTGTTTAAAGAGGATATCCAGTATTTTTTAACGGTTTCCATAAAAAAACCTAGACACATTTTCGCACATTCAGTCAAAGTAAAAATCCATTAAGTTTTTAGTTTTACTAAGTTTATTTTGACACCTGATTACTAATTTTGTGCTGCTGACAGTTGGGCAATTGTGTGGCATCAGGATTTTTTCCTAAACGATACAATTTATTAGTTTTCATGTATTCTAAACTAATTTAAAGTATTCATCTAAGAACCCACAAAGCATGTATATATTTTTATTGTAATTCTATACAATTGTTAGCTTTTGTGTGTCTGTGTCTGTTAAACAAGCTCATGTCTAAAATACAAAACCGATATTTATAAAATTCATATTGAATGTAAGTAAATTGTTGTTGAAAATTAGCACAATCATTGCATTAGAAATAAAGTAATAATCTAAAATGTGAGACATTCTAGAGAAAAACTAGTAAGAGAGCTATATTCGGCTGTGCCGAATCTTATATACCCTTCAGCAAATTATACTTTAAAATAAAAATCTTAAATGTTTTAGGTAAACAAAATTAATTTTTTTTTTTAAAATTGTTTTTCAAAATTTAAAATTTTTTTTTTATTTTCAAATTGTTTTTAAAAATTTAAAAAAAAATAGTTTTGATTTTTTTTTTTCGAAATAGTTTTTCCAATTTTTTTTTTAATTTTTTTTTTTAAATTTATTACTGAAAAAAAAATTGTTTGTGGTAAAAAAAATATTCGGCTTAAGAAATAATTCTAGGTCCAAATTACTATAGCCTTATATAAACCGTTGCAATGGACTTTGAAATATCTGTCATTAGATATTCATATTGCATATATTAATGACTTAGTAATTGATATAATAATATAGATCAAAAATAAGCCAAAAATCGAGGTTGTACCGATTTTTTCCTAATATCTGATGCATTTTTGGGCCGATTTTCTTGATTTTAAATAGCAACCGAGCCGGAAGAATTCCCGATATATTGATGTATCAAATATGTTTGTAATTTATTTGGGGGCTACGGAAAGTTGATTTCAACATACAGACGGACATGGCTATATCGACTTCGCTATATACAACGATCCAGAATATATATATATGTTATGGGATAGAAAATAAAAAATGGGAAAATTACAAACGGAATGCAAATTCATGGTGAAGGGTATAAACAAAACAATTTTTAATTTATTAAAATTCAAAAAAATTAAAAGAAATTTCAACTAAAATAAGTTTTTGTATTTTTGTATCATGGGTAAGATCAAATATAAAATATAAAAATTTTCGGACATTGATACCAAAAAAAATTACATGCATATTTCAAATCCCAAATTTTGTATTTTCAATTTTTTTTAAACAAAATTTCAAAGAATTTAATAAATTGTTTTTGAATTTACTAAATGCAAAATGAAGATTAAAAAAGCAAATTGATTTTCGAGGAAATTAAGTTTTTGATCAAAAATTTGTTAAAATTATTTCTTAAATATACATTTCAAAGTCTATTTTCTGATATTTAAGTTTATTATTTACGATTTGGAATTTCTAGAGCAATAATTATCGTTTAATATCTGTTGTAAAAATTGCACAAGACAGCAAAGTTATATATAAAATATATGAAATACTATGAACCGATCATCACAAAAGTTTGTAGAGAACTTGTTTATGTCCAGTTTCAACACGATATTAATTATTATAAGACCATTATTAATGTTCAAGTAATTTTGTAATCTGAGGGGACATTTGTATGGAGGCTATTAAATTGACCAGTTTAGTACCTTTCGTTTGGGACCTATCGTGTTTTCAACAGACAGATGGACATATTAGATCGTCTCAGAATTTTATAAGGACACAGAATTTATATACTTTTGTGGGTATGCGTTGAATACTTCGATGTGTTACAAACAGAATGACAAAATCAATATATTTTTCGATGATGAATATAAAAAGTATTTTTGACTTTAAGCTATCATGGTTTAAATAAGTCCAATTAAATAGAAAAAATATTTGTTTAATTGTTAAAGTCCAAACTAATTTCATGTATTTTATATTTTTAATTTACACAATTTTGACCCCAGATGTAAAAGGGTAAACAATATCCTATAAATTTAAAATTACGAACTTTATTATCAAACCAAACAACAATCTGAAAATAAATATCATAAAATAGGACACAAAATGTTTTTTGAGAAATAATTTAAACACAAAACAAAATTTCCTCGAAATTCTCCAATTTCAAATCGATCAACACTTAACTTTTTGGATATATTGCTGATTTGAGCAAAAACTCGAAACTTGAAATAATTGGGCAACCTCTAAACGTTAACCGTTTGTTCGAAAATACAAAATTTTTAAAATTGAGACCACCCTAGTGTTTAGTGTTAATCCTTGAATAAAACGATTATTTAGATTTCACAGATATTTATAAGATTCATCATTATTTTGTTTTGAAAATGATTAATATTTATGATTTAGAGATATTGCTGATTAGCTTGTTGTTTTAATTATGAGTTTAATATGTAAAAGTAGTGATATTGTTACTGCGTTGATTCTTTTTGAAAATGTCGCAACAACACAAACATAAAGTGTGTCTGTTCCTGCGTGTGTGTAAAATTGTATCAGTGTTGAGGCGAGTGTAATTTTACCCAGTTGTCCAAATCGTCATAGACGACATTGTCTTTGGTGATTTACGAGTATGTAAGACATGTTTCATATAAAACACAATTAATGACAAGACGAGCTACAATATCATGAATGTTGTTGTAGGGAGCCCCAAATAGACTCCCGCCGGAAACTCTGGATGTATCTGCAGACAAGCAAAACGCTTCGCAGCGACATTCCACAGTGGTTAAAAACTTTTTTTATACCCTTCACCTTCGTGACAAGGGTATAAATAAGTTTGTCAGTCCATTTGTAATTTCCACAATATATTTTTCCGACCCTATAAAGTATATATATTCTAGTCCGTCTGTCCGCTGTATGTTGAAATCAATTTTCTGAAGACCCTAAATAAATTACAAACTTGATTCATACATCAATATATTGGAAATTCTTCCGGCTCGGTTGCTATTTAAAATCGAGAAAATCGGCCCACAAATGACTGAAATATAAGGAAAAAACCGGGCCAACCTCGATTTTTGGCCTATATCTGGATTACTAAGTCATTAATATAGACAATATGGATATCTAATGATAGATATTTCAAAGTCCATTGCAACGATCTATCTAAGGCTATAGTAATTTCGACCTACAATGAGTCAAAATCGGGACAAATTTTTTAAACCAATTTTTTTTTACAAGTAAAATTTTTTTCACTAGTAAATTTAAAAAAAAAACTATTTAAAAAAAAATTATTGAACCTTTTTTTTTAAATTTTAAAAAAAAAGAAAAAATTAATTTTGCTTACCTAAATATATTAAACATTTTTATTTTAAAGTATAATTTGGTAAAGGGTATATAAGATTCGGCACGCTCGCTTACTTGTTTTGGAAATAATTCGGTTTCTCAGGAACTGTTGGAGATATTGATCATAAATGGATTTTTGGGAATTTAAAAAAAAATTAAGACCCAAGGTGACCAACTTTGAGAGGCCAAGCACTGGCCGCCATTACCTCTGAAAAACTGAACAATTACAAATCAACTCAAAATCAGCTCAGCTTCAATCATGTGAATTTTCGTAACAATATCTCCAATAGTTCCCGAGATACCGAATTACTTTAAAAAAAAGAGTTTCTAAACCACCGTGCATTGTCTTGAATCTGCTCTTCTTTTAGCTGAACTATTCATTGTCATTGTATATTTGTCGTTCAAACTGAGCGATATTTTCACTTTTTTTTTCCACAATTTTCGCGACATTTTTTCGAAAAACTCGTTGGCGATTTGTTCTGGCTAGCGTCGAAGAATATGCTGTCGTGGATCTATCATTAAGATTGTCTTGAAGACGTGGCCAACTCACTAGGTTTATATGGAGAATATTTAAGATTTTGTATAGCTCCATTCCAGATTGTCTTAGTAACAATTTCTTTATTCAACTTTTCTTTAAATTTTAAATTTATTTAATACAAAAAACGTTAAGAAAGTCTCTCCAATAATACCATTTTAATTGCCTCAATTTATCTACAAGTTATGACTTATTTTAACAATAAATAAAGCTGGCCTTTACCATTCCACATGCTTTTAACCGCATCTTCTATTAAGATTTTTTCGCTAGTTTGATTTTCTTTGTAAAACCATTTTTCTCTTGCTTGACCACATAAAGGTTATAATTTTTCTTTTGGTTTTTGTAGCAAAATTTACAACCATGTTGTGTACAAAATTTTTAGTTGCAATTTTTTGTGTGGCAACCGCATTTCACAAGGATTTTTTTTGTTGGTATATATGTATGTATATGTTTTGTCGTGGCTGTCACAAGTAAAATACATAGCAACTCTATACTTAAACTTTTGTTTCGATTTGTGTGTTTCTTGTATAAATTGTTATATATACATACATAGCTTTTTTTAGGCCACAAGAAGGCGTAATTTTTCTGTGGCGTTTGTTTTGCTTCCGGCTGTTGTATGAATGTTGTGGTTGCAAGAAATTCATGTTTATTTAAAAAATATATGATTGTCGTATTTTTTTTTTTTTATAATTTCTGTTGCTGGTGGTAAACGGCCAGCCAGCCTGTAGCGTTGTAAAAAGAAACCACCATGTGCATATGATATTGTACCCTATATGTCACTGACAGTATTCGGATTTTTATTACATGCAATTTGTTGTTCTGTAGTTTTTTCATTTTTTGTTTTTGTTGGCGAAGAACATCATAAATTGTTGATTAAAAAAAAAAACGCATTCGCAAAGAATTTGCTGGGTAAACTAAATTTTATATTGTGACCAACATTTTATGCAAAAGTTGGTAGGAGTACCAAATGTATACATATGATTTGTATTATTCTACATATGATGATTTACTGAACTCAACTGTCCAAAATTTGACAAGTGGACGGCTCAAATTGTTGGTTAGTGTTGATTTTTATTGTTTGATGCCTTAAAATATGCTTTAGAATTTAAATTCGCACTATATCTGTTAGAATATTATTGAATTGGGGCAAAAGATTGTGGGAGAATAAACAATAAAATTACTCAAAAATGTTACACAAACGAGTGTTGGTTTAGTTTGTATCCCTTATAGACAATAATCGTCACAAATGTCGTTTCACTAGGCTGACTCCAGTTTATATATTTTGGTAATTTGACACGTATGTGCTCTTTGTAGTGCAGAGAGAAGACAATTGGTTACTTTATACATCCCAGGTAATGTAGCGTGAAGACAATTGTCACTTAAGTGTCTCCAAGTAATCTGGAGTGTAGTCACTTTAAACGTTTTGTGAGTAATTCGTTCAATCTGGTTTTATACAAATTGTCTTGACATAATTCTCATACAGTTAATTCAAATTTTTACTTAAGTGTACTGATATCCCATGTAACATAGCATGAAGTCAGTAGTCACTTTAGTGTTTCTTAATAACGTGTACTGAAGTCACTTTAAACATTTATTTTCTTCTGCTCTTTAGAAAGTAGCTTTTTTACCCACCAGAAGCAATCCATTGAAGAGTTGTCGAAGAAAGGTTTGTATACAAGCTATCGTTTATTGGACTGCCTGTGATTTCCTTGTAGCTGACTATTTGAGGTCAATTAGCATCCGTACATGTTTAAATAACTAGTTATGTAGCAGATCAAGTTACCAGTTAGGTAGCTAGTAAGGTAACTGACGCTATTTAACAAGTATGTGAATCCAATGCGTTGATTACTTTGGACCAGCTATTAGACAGTCTCAATGTAGTCCTGCTTAGGACATGCACGTGTTAAAATAACTAGTCACGTAGCTATTGAAGTAACTAGTTCCCACCCTAAATGGTGGGTAAAATCACTGGTTCGGGACTGTCTCCTAGAACTGCTGGGATAGTTTTTTTTTACTACATTCTCAGCACTTAGCTGAGTTAGGTCTTTGACCAAAGAGTTTCCGCTCTTTTTATATTTTCTCTATGTTAGTATTCATCTAAAATGAGTACAAATACTTCAAATATAAGAGTAAAAGATGTTCTATTCCAGCAAAACTTTGACACAGTTGTAGAAGCACCTAATAATAAAAGCAGTTATTCCACGAACTTCAAAAAATGCGCTTCTTAAAATGAGTAAAGTATATTATATAGAAAATATTGTGTATTGTGTTCAGTATAAAAGTATTTTCTGTAGAATGTTCAATATAACAGTATTTTCTGAGAAAAATGTTGAGTATAACAGTATTTTATATAACAAATCTTGTGTATAACAGTATTTTCTATAGAAAATTTTTAGTATATTTAGTAGTATTATCTGTAGAAATTTTCAGTATAACAGTATAACATGATTCTACAGAAAATTGTGATAATAACAGTATTTCTTCAGTATAACAGTATTTTCAAAAGAATATGGTGAGCATAAAATAGAAGATAATAAAGGTTTACAATTTTAGTTCTCAAACATAATTTCGCTTAGCTTTGAAAGGAATGCTTTGCAGACAAATGGCACGACATTGTCATATTAATAATATGTTTACTACCCAACAAAGACAAGTTTCTAGTATTCGTCCGAAACCGCATTGTTCATGCTGACACCGAACCTAATATTCAGCGTAATCCGAATCTCTCCTCATGTACTGTCTATAATTTATTTCATTTGACGTTTAAACTTTCTTCCCGTTATTTTAATGAAAGAAAAGCTTTTATTTGGGAACAGTTTTGTTTTGGTAATTTTTAAATATAAATATTGCGTTTGAGTAATGATATTCTAATCCTCTTTTTCATCAAAATCGTAGAATATTCCCAAATATCTAACACTAGATTTTTGTCTTTATCCGAAACCGGATATTCGGTCGAACTTCACAAATTGCAGAGAAACATAAGACTAGTATAATTTTCAATTCAGAATTAATGTCAACATAGCAAAAGATGGATGTTCTTATTTCTTAATTACTAAACATTGATTTGGGATTTGTCATTTTCTTTTGGTTTTACTTAATTTTTCTAGCTGATATATTTGAAGGTGTCGTAAAGTATTTTATCACGTATTCCCTAAAATCAAAACTATTTGTACTTAAATATAAACTTATAAAACTATTACAAAATTTATTTCATTTGTGATTTCTTCAAAGCCAAATTCTTTAAAGCCACACGATCAACCTTGCCACAGGTGGTAGCAGGTACAGACTCCACATAATAAATATCTTGTATAACCGACAATTCTTCAGGCGTTAAATGAGATTTTAAAAGTTTGAAAATTTTCTTAGAGATCTCAGCTTGTGGTGTCGTGACACCTTGGTTAAGCACCACAAAAAAGGCACCAAGTTCATTGCAATCCTCCGGTGACTTGCGATAACCTGCCAAACGTGCT
Source organism: Calliphora vomitoria (assembly GCA_942486065.2). NCBI lineage: Eukaryota > Metazoa > Arthropoda > Insecta > Diptera > Calliphoridae > Calliphora > Calliphora vomitoria. The sequence continues at coordinate 43,315,321 of OW818032.2, read as the reverse complement.
ACACAAATTTCCGGCAATTCCATAACAGTATGCTCCAAAGGATTGGGTATGAGCTGTAATATTTTATTATAAATTAAAGAAATATAATTTGAAAATGTTTTCGTAAGTTTACTTACTGTTAAATTATTTGAATAAATCAAATCTTTATATCTAGCCAAAACATGCAAATTGCCTTCATCGTCTATTACACCATAATCGCCATTTATAAACATACCCTGGTCATTATAATACTTTTGAGAATCAATGCCTTTGTAACCCTTTAAGGGATATGGAGGCTTCAATGCTATTTGACCTTTTTGATTAGGACCCAATGGTTTACACTGGTCATCCAATATTTGTATTTGATAACCTGGCAGCAATTTGCCACCATTTATATCTTCATCATTAGTTATACAGCTGGTCATTTCAGTCATGCCATAACATTGATATACCTTAGCATTAACACAATGTTTCTTGGCCAAATCCAACAAAACCGTTGAGGCCGGTTCACCACCCAACAATATTAATTTTAAACATTTCAATGACTCCACATCGTGATCCTCTAATTCCAAGAGAACATTATAGAATATAGAAGGTGCCACAAATACATGGGTAAGTTGACATTTACGCAAGACTTCCAGACCATATTTTCCAGTGGGCGCACCACACGAACTAATACGTTTAATGCCCATTATCATGGATTCCAAAAGCATAGCACATTGGCTAATCCATCTCAATGGACTGAAGGAGAAGACCACCGTTTCCGAGTTCAAGGGTTCATAATGGTTTTTATTATCCCACCAGATGTGTATGCCGTGCAGCATTAATGTATGAGTGATTTGCACAACTTTAGGAATGCCCGTCGAACCTGAGGTCAGCGCCAAAAAGGCTAACTCATTTTGGGGATCTTTCACTTCCACACTTTCAAATTTATCATAGTCAATGACACCATCATATGTTAATAATTCGGTTTTAATATTTTTTTGCTCTTGACCATCGATCGAAAAGACATATTTGCAGGATTTAAGTTTTGTACGTTCGAGGGACTGCAAGCATTTAGTTTTATGATTTTCTTCATATAACACAATAGTGGGTTTAACAATGTCAAAAACGTAATCAATGTGTTCTAAAAAATAAGAAATATATTGTTTTGTTATACATATTTTGAAAATGGAATTATGGCATAATATTAAATATTACATTATTATTAGTTTTATGTTAAATATATTTTAAAGCAAACGAGATAATATTAAAACAAGTCTTCAAATCTTTAATACCACAGCTTTTCACAGCTATCTAAATGATTTAACTCTTGTATCATATATGTTCGAGCATTTTGGTATTGAAAATCAGCAAAATCGTTACATAAATGATCTCGATATTTTTAACTATTTTGGCATATTTCGGATTAAGCTTTATACATATTCAACAAATACATGAAATTATCTTTTAAAAGCGAATGCCTATATTTTGTAAAAAATACTAATTTTTGTTACCAGAATTTCATTATCTTTATTTCAGGACAACCAAAATTATTTTTATTTTTATACTTAAATTTTCACATAATTATTTGTGATAACTTCTAAAATCGTTCATATAATTATGTGTTTGAAATTAACAACTTTGTAAATAATCTTCCAAAATTCTAACTCCTTCTCTATTAATGTTAATAGTTTAAGCAGGGACCGAAAATAATAATTATTCTTGAAATTTCAAAGGAAAAAAGCCATCATAAGAAAATATCGGAGAGTCAAGTCAAGTATACGATTTTGATTGCTTTCAACTATATTTTCATAAAATATGCTTTTTAAATTTTTGATTTTTATTTTTTTTTTTTTTTTGTCAGAAATAATTGTTATTTTTTGATTTTTATTTTTTTTTGTCAGAAATATTTGTCAGACTCTGATTTTTATTTTTTTTTTTTTTTGCCAGAAATAATTGTTATTTTTTTGTCAGACTTATTTGTCAGACTACGATTTTTATATTTTTGTCAGATATACAAATTTATTAATGAGTTTTATTTATTAGATATTTGTCAGACTCTTACATATATGTAAATAAAACTAATTACTTAATTTTTATATCTTATAAAAAAATAAGAATTATTTCTGACAAAAAAAAAAATAAAAATCAGAGTCTAACAAATATTTCTGACAAAAAAAATAAAAATCAAAAATTTAAAAAGCATGTTATTTTATGAAAATATAGTTGAAAACAATCAAAATCAAATAAGTCCGTGACTTTTTAAATGTCCCACGTCTTAACTGAAAGGTCTGCACTGCTACTTCGTACTAGCTGCGTCATTGAGGAGAATATGGAAAAAAGTGAATTTCGTGTGCTCATTATTTTTTTCGAAAAAAACCAAACCAGCCATAGGCATCTCACATGGCTCAGGGATTTCAATTATGAATTATCACTCGGGTATGAGGAACTAAGCAGGAGTGTTTGGCATTGTTCAACCATAATATGGACCAGTTTTTGTGATGTTTCACAACACACCAGAGACAAAGCAGCAGTGGGTTTTTCGGGATGAATCGACAAGTCTTATTTTTTGGTACGAAATTTTTTTCGTGTTGAAATTTTTCAACGATTTTAAATATGCTACTCTTACTACAATCAGATTTGGTTCACAAGATATAGCCCTTCAATGTCGATTTTCTGTGTTAAAAAAAAAAAACATTTATAAGTAGTTTGATCCGCTTTCATATACAGTATCTCAAAAAATAGGTAACGGATCGTCATTATTTTTGATTCTATTGATAGTTATATTTATTAAGAAAAGAATAAAAAAGTTGCATAAACAAAATGTACTTGTGAGTTTGTCGAGGTAAATTGATATTTACCAACTATACTTTTTTCAATGTTTCTCAACTTTTATGGATTATCACAGGGCACACTTAGAAAGGTGATTGCGATGAAACAGCTGATTATTTTTTATATTCAGTGGCGAAAAATACAACAAACTTAAAAGCAAAAACAACAACAGACAACTTTGACAGTTCGCATATATTTCAACAAAAACAAAATATATGTTGTTTTGTATTGTTGGAGTGATGCAGACACCTTTCTAAATGTGGCCTGGATTATCAAAAAAAAAAAACTTGAAATTTCTATATTTGTCATATTTCTTTCTTTACGGATTGTGAGCATTATTATACCAAATTAAATTAAAACAAAAAAGAAACATTTTTTAATATTTTCTGGAGTAATTTTAATCATAAATGCCTTTAAAAATTAACATAAAAAATAAAAAATTTTAAAAAATATTTTATTTTACTTCCCATTAAATTGATTTTCCCCATAAGTAGGCACCTAAAGGGCGTACTAGAAGCCCTCACACTCATTCTATAGAGTGATGAATTATTTATCATATGCCTTTTAAATTATTTGATTATCTCATTTGGTTCAAAAGTTATGATTTTTGCAGCGAAAAAACTCAAATGGCGTTGCTCCAAACATACGATATATGGATTTTTTAAGTAGACCGTAAACCTGCCATAGAGCCCTTACCCATTTATTGAAAATATTTTTTTTTTTAGTATTTTGTTAAATGCGTGAATGATAAGGAATGTTTTATTTTTAATTCATAATTTGATTAAAATACTTTACGTATGTATGTCTGAGATCTACGCGCATATATTAATCTATGCATGTTTATCTCAAGAAATTTAAATTATGTTTGAGTGATAAAAAGAAACTGGAAATATTCCACTATACAATAATTGTTTGTATTAGCTTAATATCTATTGATTTAATTTCAAAACACCCTACAAAATTATAGATGGCATTTTAAGTTGATCATTAGTTTGTTTAAAATATGTCCGCAAATCTGTTAGTGTAAAACACGATGGCATCCCAAATACTCAACCGATGTTAGGGAAATTTACACAGATATATTTATCAATATCCCAAGTATAATAATTTTAGTTTTAATGGAAGGAATTTAATATTCGCCACAGCTTAATATAGCCCTTATATATTATTTTAGGTAGATTGACCAAGTAAATAATATTGTTTTAAATCAAATATAATTGTTTTCCTTTCGACATAATCTCACCAGTATCTAGGAAAAGAATTCTTAAAAAGAATGATTGGTATAGTGTTCCACAATACCACTTCTTATTATCGAACAAAAATATTTGTTTTTTATTCTTATTTACTTTTTCCTCACTATCACGTTTAATGTCAAGTGTTTTCTCTTTTTCTAATACTTATGTTATCAAAAACTCTTTAAATTTTAAAATCTCAAATCTCGAAATAGTTTCTCTTTAAATGTGTATCTATTGGACAAGTAACTTGAACAATAAATTTAAAAGGTAAAAGCAAATGTAAAAATAAATAAACTTAATTTAACTATTTACGCATTTGAAAGCAAATATGAATACTCGAAAAAGTGACATAATTTTGTTAAGATATAGTAAAAAAATCTCCCTGCTGTTTTTTTAATTTAAAAATTTGCACTCATTTTTACTTACTACTCTCTCCTCCCTCTACAATCTATTTAAATTATAATTTAAATAAATTTATATACTTAAATTGCTTAATATCACATAGTTTATAAATTAAATTAAAATATTTGTATTCACATTCTCTTACCTCCCTCCATATATACCTCGAAATAATTTACTAGGGCACCAATCAAAATGCAACCCATTGTCAGTACCGCTACATCTTCATTGTTCATGCAGAAAAAGACCACTATATCACCCTTCTTGACGCCCAAACGTTGCAAATTCTTCGCCACTGCAATCGATTGCTCGTAAACCTCTTTGGCGGTTTTCTGTTTATTAGTGTCGTAGAAATGATCAATGATTTTGTTGGGGTTAATGCTGCGCATTGTTTGCAAAAATCTTTCTCCGATAGAGCCTTGAACTTGCTCCTTGTAGGGATAATGGGACGAAGTCCAGATTTTATTGTTGGCATCGTAGGTAATTTGCAAAAATTCTTGTACCATTTTTATTATTTCTATTTATATTTTTTTCACTTTTCTAAACGATGTTGACACTTTCAGTTTCGCATTAGAACTAATAGAGTATATATTGCAGTTCTCTTACTTAATACTTTACTTTTGTACATTTGTTAAATTTGATTTTATTTCTTAAAAGTAAATTTGTTTTTGTATTTTATTTTATTTTGTTTTTATATTTGTTTTATTTTTTATTTTATTTTTTTTGTGATAATGACAACAACGTGACAGGGCATTTTTGCTTTAACGTGCGTTGTTGTTTGATTAAGATTTCGAGTGAAAATAGATTTCACGATCTTCTCAGTAGGAATTGTTTACTCTCTTTTGTTTACTCTCAATTCAGTGTTTTTGTTTACAATCTGTTCAGTGTTGTTATCTATTTTTTTGTTGTTTTCTAATCCCAATTATGGTTTGTTGAACAACAAATGTTTGTGTTTAGTTTTTAAATCTGTTTTGTGATTAGAATAATAATGTCTTATCAATTTATAAGTATTTTTTTAGGTTCTCAATATCAATGTGGGGTATACTTAATAATTTTAAGGTGGTGTTTTTTAATTCTTATTGATATTTTGACAACAACTGCAAAAGGTAGAGTTATATTGCGTTTATGACTTGTAATTTTGTGTGGGATCTGTTATCAATAATAACATAATGCTACAAAATAAAAGAGTAATATACTTGCCAATTGATTAAGTCGTTTTGAATTTTCGATGATCTCAAGGTCTTCAATTGATCCGTCATCTAAAAACTAGGATAACGTTTAGATGTTACATATTTTAATTAAAGTTTCGAGGTTTGCGTCAAAGTAGCAATTTGTAAAAAAAAATTAAAATTAGATGTTAAAAAAATTCCAACTAATTTTGTAATTTAAAAATTATAAGTTGATTCAAAAAAAAAATATAAAATTTGTTTGCTAAGATACATTTTTTACTTTTTTAGACCATAGGTATTAAAACCATTAAGCTATATTCGGCTGTGCCGAATCTTCACCTTAAAATAAAAATTCACCTTAATATAAAAATTTTTAATATTTTTAAGCAAACAAAATTTAATTTATTAACAAAAAAAAAATTTATGAAAAAAATTTTGTCTTTAATTTTTTTTAAATTTGTATAAAAAATATTTTTTAAATATATTTGTGAAAAAAATATTTTTTAAATATATTTGTGAAAAAAATTTTATAACAAAAAAATTTTTTTTGTAAAAAACCATTAAGCTATATTCGGCTGTGCCGAATCTTCACCTTAAAATAAAAATTCACCTTAATATAAAAATTTTTAATATTTTTAAGCAAACAAAATTTAATTTATTAACAAAAAAAAAATTTATGAAAAAAATTTTGTCTTTAATTTTTTTTAAATTTGTATAAAAAATATTTTTTAAATATATTTGTGAAAAAAATATTTTTTAAATATATTTGTGAAAAAAATTTTATAACAAAAAAATTTTTTTTGTAAAAAAAAAAAATTGGCCCCATTTTCTCAATCGTGACAGTTTTAATACATAAATTATATTAATTGAAAGTATAAAGTTACGATAAACGTAACCAGAGATTGAGAAAATGCGCATTAGTGTACAATAGTATTGGAACATCATGTTGAAAAGCATTTTGGTGAGCTGTTCGTGATCGTGTTAATCTGAAATTCATGTTGATAAGTAATTTTTTGATAAACTGCATGTAATGTATGTTGTTGTTATGGATTAATGTTTTTTTAGTTTGGTTCAATGATCATAATTGTTTGGCAAGTGTTAAGGCCACTGTGAGGAATTTGTTTATTTTCTAATTCAATAATTCTAGTGCAGAGTTTCAGAGGAAACATTTTAATATTGTGAAGATCACTGAAGTGTGTGTTGAGAGACACTTTTTGTTTGGTTGTGTAACTCACTGGTTACACATATAGATCTTCGTTGTTATTGTGGTTTAGTTTTAATTTGGTGTAATAGACATTACATCTGTGTTGATAGACATTACTTATGGTTTTTTTTATTGTTTTCTAGAAAATCGCATCTTGTGGACTTTATTTCCACATAATTAATTAATTAAATAAATATGAAGCAGACACTAATGCCCCAATGCTGTTAACGATTTAGGACTAATTTTCTTCTTTTCATATTTGAGTTATTCTATCTACTTTGGCCTTATATACGTCGTTGCAAAGGTCTTTAATATATCTATTATTGGATATTCATATTGTCTATATTAATGCCTTAATAGATCAAAAATAATGACAGATATAGATAAAAAATGGGTAAAAATTCGATGTTGTCATGGTTTTTTCCTTATATCTCAGCCATTTACGTACGGGCATTTAAATAGCAACGATTTTAAATAGCAACTGAGCCGGAAGATTTCCCGATATATTAATGTATGAATATATCGGTAATTCTTCCGGATCAGTTCCTATTTAAAATCGAGACAAGATGCCCATAAAATTACAAAACCGTAAATAAGCAATTAAAACAAGCAATCTGAAATTAAACATAGAAAATAAACTATGAAATGTCTTTAAATAAATATTCCTCGAAATCCGCCAAGTTGAGTACAATAACTTGTATTCTGAAATCCTATTTTAGTATACCCACCATTAAAAAAAATGGGGGGTATATTGAGTTTGTCATTCCATTTGTAACAAACTTAATATTAATCGCAGTACTACAAAAGTCTGTCTGTTGAAATCACGATAGGGTGCAAATGTAATATGCTAGCTGGCAGAAATACTTTCTGTTGATAAGGTTTGCTTGGTATTGAAAATGGGAAATATCGGTATATGATTTCACCTAGCCCCAAGTGACCCCCCGGAATACAATTTGAGGAGATAAATATGTTGATTATGCGGCAATCCTGATAAAATTTTGCACAAACTAGTTCTAAGGAAATTATACTGTAAATAAAGGCGAAAATCGGGCAACATTTATGAATTGTTCATAACTAAATCGATGTATTAAATTTTATATTTTGAAATACAATGTAATTTTAGTAATTTCTCCATATACTACTATGTATTTATAATTCGCCTTAAAATTACTAACTAAAGCCTTTTATCCATTTCAAGAAAAGTGCATATTTTATCCTCTAACAATTCAAATGAGCACAAAAAAATCATAATTTTCTACATAATAAAATGAAACAAAACTAGCATGAGTCAGAAATAAGCTTAAGAATGGGATGCATTCAATTTCAATACATTAGCTACGTACAAAAACTACGACTAAACAACAACATGTTGGAATAATGTTATGTTGTTGCCGGAAATGAAACATATGTTGCACGTACTACTAACAAGTCTAAATGCATTCAGACATTCAGCCATTATACCACAAACAATTTACTATGTAGGGAAGAAGAAAAAACTAACACAAACTCCACTACTAAACGAGACTGACTAAATAAAAGAGCGAAATGAATACAAACTACAAACAAAAGCATTAATTTTTATATGAATGAGAGTTTAAATGTACTATATAATACGCGTTTATATATGTAATGCGAGGGCAGGCGTAAAATGTATTTGGAAAAAGATTTTATGCAGAAAATATTTTAAATTGACCACGTCGTCAACTATATACTTACTAAAGTGAAAAATAATGCTTAGAATATAAAAATGTTTAATCACATTTTTTTTTTGATTCTAAATAGGATGCATTAAATTTCATAACAATATCCTTCTGTCAGTTAAAATCAATGATATTTTAAGGATATTTTACAATAAGATAAATTGGCGTAAAAATTGGGTAATTTTGCGGTATTTTTTTTAATATATTTCTTATACTAAGTTTTTTATATACACAATATGTTATCAAATTAAAGCCTAATAAACACAGGCCCACAGAGAAAACAGTTTCGTAGTGGCAACCAAATTTGTTGTCAATCGAATGATTCTGCCTTGATGACCAAATTTTACAGTTGTGGCTACAAAATTTTGGTTGCTTCAAAAGAAATTCTTCATTATTAACTGATTTTCTGTTGCTAGAACCGATAAATTCTATGTGTGCAACCGAATCATAAGATTGAATACGGTTACCACTACGAATCTGTTTTCTCTGTGCAGTATTGTAATTTTTTCATTGTTCCCAAAGGACTTTAGCCTGCCTTCGTAACATAATTATTGTATCATATACACATACATACATACATATCATATACAATGGTTACATGAGTGTGTGTATACGTATGATCACGAACACACTTTGTTACTAATGGTGCGAAATTATTATTATTTTTATTTCTATTAAAAAATGCGAAACAGAAAAAAAAAATAACGCAGTAAGAAACCTTTTTACTGACTTGATGCTTGTACGACATACATAAATGGGTGCCCATTTTTTTCATTTCATTTTTCATTTCCTCACAACCGGTTTATTTTCACTACCAGTGTTTAACTCTCTCCAGGCAATTGAAAGTGTTTTATGTTTTTGTTTCGTAAATGAAGCTGAACATAAAAAATTTAAGAAAATAATGCAACACAAACAGCAAGGAAGACTACTCCTATCAAGGAAGACTACAACACAACAACAAAGAAAGTTTGTATAAGAAATAATGAAGAGCCATAAAAATACGTGCGTTCAATTTGAAAAAAAAAAACACTCAAGTTAATGGTGCGGTGTTGCTCGGTATTCCAGGGTTTTTCATTAGCTTCATTTTTATTTTGCAACTTTTTGTTTCATTCTATCTTAGCGTAAGTTAGCCTTCTGTTACAGTTTCCTTGTTAGTTTGTTGTTGGTTGTTGCCGTTTACAAATCTTTTGTTGCTGTTGATTTTTTTAGAAAACTTACAGCTGTTACCATGATGAGTATAAATAAATAGGTTTTACAGGAAAACAAGCAACTTTTAACGATTTTTTAAGATTTCTATTTTTCTTTTATATTGTACTTTAGTTTAAAATTAATTTTTTGGTGTTGTTTAGATAATAATAAGTAATAGCTAAGAATGAATTATTTGATGATCAATATACTGAAAGAAGAGCTAAATATATTTAAAAGTATATTCCTTAGAGATTAGTTGAAGACTTTATCAGCTTTCTATGAAAAATCCAGCACGTTACATAATTTTTTTTTTTTTGTGGGATTAACTAATTCTAAAATTTTAAATAATTTACTTAGATTTTTTGATTTTCCAAGCAGCCCTCGTTAATGTTTTGCAATGCCAAGCATGTTAAATAACATAAAGCATTTTAATGATCGACAAAATGCTTGAATACTAACAATTGTAAAATGAAATATTAATAATATCAAGCTACAGTGTGACACAAATTAAATGCTACAAATGTGTTTTTACACCCAATATAAAACTTCCTAACCACTTCATTATAAGTAGTTTTTAACAGGTATTGTATTATGTGACCGAGCGTAGTCATAATGGAATATTAAGGTTTCATGTCTAACCGCATATTCTTGGCGTTTTTCGGCAAATTTTCATTTCAAACTAATCAGTTGCATTCGGTACATGTTCCATGTGATGGTCTGTTCATATATCAGCAGCTCTTAATAAATAGGACACTTTTGCTCCCTCCAAATACAGAGCATTACATGAACCATGGATATTGGGCTTTGGTGTTGATTCGTCTGGTTGGGCTGGCATCACATACGATCTCTAACGCTTCGGGTTATCGTAATGGATCCATTTTTCATCGCAAGTAATGATTCGGTGCAAAAATAATTTTCTTTTGTAGCATTGAAGCAACATTTCAAGCATACAAAATCGTCTTTTAAGGTCTCTCAGCTTCAGTGAATATGGCACCCAATTGCTGCAATTTCAAACGCTGCTTGCAAAAGTTTTGAACCTTTTTCGGAAACACATTGCTCGAACAGGTAGTTCATCTCCGTTTAAAATCTACCACACTTTTGGACACCTTTTTTGTGCTCTTCAATTCTCTTTTAACAAGATCCCAATATCTCTCCACTGGCCTTAGCTCCGGGCAGTTTGGAGGATTTGCCTCTCTTGGTACAAATACCACATTATTCTTCTCGTATTGTATATTTAAGGACTAAAGCCACTTTACTCTTCCCTAGTATTATCAGGCCAAGTCAGCTTCCATATTACTGTCCATTACTTTAGAGACTAGTTATATTACTTAATTGCGGCAAGTAATATAGAGTAGGTCAATCGTATTTGGTTAAATCGGTTATTGGACTATCTGCGCCTGTTAACAACTAAGAAAATACTATTAGACACTATCATTGTAGCTGGTATCTGGTTGAATTTTTTTATAAACAAACACAAACTGATAAGCATTTTGTTTGTCTGCAGATACACTCACAGTTTCTGGCGGGAATCGAACCCGCAACCCCCAAATTAATAGTCCAGCACACTGTCGTCTTGTCCATCGGGGCACCCAAATTGAACCAGGTATCGACGGCCTCTTTAAAATCTAAGTAGAGTCAATTGACAATCACCTAGAGCTAATCCTGTAACCAGAGCTGGCCCTTAATAATAGGTAAAGCCACTAGTTCGGACACTTTACCTAGAACTGATGGGTGTTGAGACAAGTCTAATGTTTTCAATTCCAGTTTGAGATAGGTGGTAGTTTCAAACTAAAATAATGAATAGTTCAGTGGAAGCTGTTCAAAAAAACATATTAAATGTAGTTTTTTAAAAGTATTAACTGTATACACTGCATTTGTCCCACACTGTAGCCACAGCCATGCAAAAAGTGTAGTCATTGAAGAATTGCTTATATTCCATCATTATTTTAATACGTACGAAAGTATGTATGTGCTACTGAATGGTTGTGGCAAATGTCGACAAAAGAAAGTTGAGCTTCTGTGTTTTTTTTTTTTGCTGAGTTTTGAACACATTTTATTAATGTAGATACATACATGTGTATAGTTGTGTGTGTCTGTAAATGCTTAAGTGTGGGTGTATTTTTCTGTTACAAGAAACAACTTAAGAATTACATCCGGTTAGGTTTGTTTTTCATATTTTCCATACAACATTGATTTTTTATGACTTAAATATAAAAAAGTATGAAAAGAAGCGAAACATTAGCATTTTCATACTTTTCATTTTTTTTGTTCTCGAAGATGTTTTTTATTTCTGTTTTTTATTATTATTGTTGTTTAGCAGGACTCATGCAAAGTGTTGCTGTTGCATTTCTTTTGAGTGGATCCAACACGAACCAAAAATATAAAAAGAAATAAAAAATTATTTATTTTTTAATATTTCATTTTATGTATGTTGTAAAAGTTATGGCAAAAAACAAAGGAAGAGAGAGAAGTGGCAGCAAAAAAAGTAATTTAAAATACATTTAACGCAATTTTTACAAATTTTCACTTTCAACGCTCTAACTGCTGCTTCGAGAGTTTTGAAATATGTCTGAAATTCAAGAAAAATGTAAATTTTAGCTATGTGACAGATTTCAATTTCGTTTTTTTTTTTTGTTCTGTGTGTGTGTTAATATAAATTGATTTTTTTTTTCTTTCATTTTGTTTATTTCAAAATAAGTGGATTTAAGTATTATTGTTTCTACTTTTGTTTTATTACTAGGTCTAATAATTTAATAATAAAACAAGGCGACATGAATTATTGTGGCTTTAAATCATAAATTATTTGATTGTTTCAATGATACGTTTCAGTATTTTAACGTTTGTAAAGTTTTTATTTTCCCATAAAATGTTTGGATTGTAAGTTGGTATTAGTATGAGTGTTGAACATACAAATTATTATTATTATTATTATTTTTTTTTTTTTTTTTGATTATTTAAGGATTAGAGAAAATTTTTGTTTCATAATTTATTTCTGTTTCTGTACTTATTTTATTGTAGCAGAAAAACTTCCATATTTTCGAATCTCCTAAGGTCTAGAATCTCAAACGCGAAAAATTTTAATAAAATCGCATAACGTTTACAGGTTGTACATTTCATTTGAAGTTTCGTGTCAAAGTATGAATATTTTCCAAAAAATAATATCTAATATTGATAAAAAATTCTAATTGAAAATAAGTTTGCATTTGATGTGTTTAAATATAAAACATACACATTTTTTGACAGCCATATCTCATTACAATTTGATACCAAAAAACCATAACATTTCATGCAAATTTTCAAAAATGTTTTAAACGAAATAAAAAAATTGTTTTCGATTAACTATTAAATAAGGCTTAGCAAGTAAGGGTATCATATTCGGCTGTGCCTATTATAATATATATACATTAAGCTGGGTCGATTTGTATGGACGATCAAAAAGTAAAAAAATCATATAGCAGAAACGCATTCTATGGAAACTTCTAAAAAAGTTTCCTCAAGAAACTAAAAGTAACTATTAAAACAAAAAATACTGAAATATCATTGGAAAAAAGACGAAATGCGGAAGATAGGAATTGATTTTAGTCCTATGGTTTCTTGGGGAAAATTTCTTAGAATTTTCCGTAAAATGCGTTTCTGCTATACGATTTTTCGTAAAAAAATAAATTGACCCACATATTGACATACAATATATACATAAGACAATTATGAATGCTCAAGTCATTTTCTGAGGGGACTAGGAACAAATGTTAACCGATTTTCGCCTTACTTTACATAACTTCAGAGTACTTGGAACTAATTTGTGCAAAATTTAATCAGAATTTCGCATAATCAACATACTTATGACTGTTCAGATAGAATTCCGGACGGCTAGATCTAGACCCCAGCCATTTTCAATGTGGAATATTTCAGCAAGCTAGATCCTTTCGTTTGGGTTCTATCGTGTTTTCAACGGACAGATAGATGGACGGACATAGCTAGATCGTCTTAGAATCGTATGAATACCCAGAATATATATACGTTTGTGTTACAAACGGAATGACAAAATCAATATACCCCCATATATTTTGGATATTGGGCATGGAGAATAGACATAGAGCGGAAACTCTCCTGTCAAAGACCTAACTCAGTTGTCAGAAACCTAAGTGGGGAGAATGTATAGTGTATAGTGTTAAAGTTAAAAAAACTATGTGAAAACAAAAACAACACAACGTATGTGTAATTATTTTGAGTTATTTTTTTTTTAGTTTTTTTCTAGTTTCCGCTCTATGTTTCTCTATGATATTGGGCATAAAAAAATGTCAAAACAGTTTTATATTTTATTGTATATGGGCAATTCCACGAGAATGACTACCACGACTGAAAAAACAGAAACCCTTGAAATTTTTTTTCAAGACGATTTGAATAGGAGAAAACACTAAAATGTTACTATGTGAAAGTATTTAAAGCTTATTACAACATTTTAAGAGCAAAATTAATAGTCTAAAGTGACTATATTTAATTTTCTAATTTAATTGGTATGTTTTACGCTAATATTGCGGCGAAAACTAAGCTCCCAATTAGCATGTAGTATGATATGAATTTGACTCTGATTGTTTTTTTGCTATTATCAAATTGTTGTTTGAACCGAATATACATTTTCTATTATTTATTTTAGTTTTTGTATACATATATTTGCAGAATATATATTGTTTTACTAGAAGAGAAAAATCTGTCAAGCACGGTATGTCACATACGATATTAAATTTTATTTATTATAAAATCATCCAAAGATAATTTTTATTTAAATATGACGGATTGTAAAGGAAATATATTTGGTTTAGTGTAAGAAATTAAAAGAAAACATAACGCCACTCACGATTCGCAAATTTTCGCATATTTCTACATGTACCTCAAAATTACTTCCGTTTTATGTCACGTACGATATGCCCTTATTTCGCTCTACATTTTGTACAATAATGTTTCGAAAGAACTGAATGGAACATAAAGACCAAATTATTTTTCAGATACTCTTATTTTTGCAAAATCCATTTTTGAAATTGTTCTAATACAATACTACTTTCTATGCTATGTTTATTGTGTTATCATAACCAACCAGAGACCAACGCTGAATACCTAAGAGTCATTTAAGACGAGCCGCCAAATCGTGATGTACTAGGACATTATGACAATATGACTGATAAGAGACCTTGTGAATTAAGCATATATGTTTTTAATAGTATTTTTTTTCTTACCGTTTGTAGAATATTTTTGCATTAGTGTTTGTTGTTAGTGTTTGTCTAAGCTATAATAATTTTACAAGTAAAGTTCAGTGTCAGTAATTCTCATTGGCTCTATAGTTTTAGTTGTATAATATAATTAGCTTTCTACTAAGCGAACAACAATAAAATTCATTAAATTTATCAAAAATATCTTAATTCTGAGTTTAGTGTATTAAAACTAAAACCTATTAAAATTAAATTCCGTATTCCCAAAACTAACTTTTAATAATAATGTAATTACTTTGAATCATAATCTGATTTCAGTGGATTATAAATATGATTAGGTTACATCATAATTATTTCATTGGGTCATATTATGATTGAATTAGATCATAATATGATTACATCAGAACATATTGTGATCATGTATGACAATAACATTTTGATCATAATATGATATTTTATTATACTATTAAATATCTTTATATGTTTGGACTACAATCATAAATCTGCTCTTAGATTATGTTTACCACAACCATGTATATGTCTGCGTGTACTTTGACCCAAAACTCGAAACGTCAAATAAAGTGTGAAATCTCTAAACGTTATCCAATTTTGCTAAAATTGTCAGCATTTGATTTTTAGATCTCGAAGAATTTTAGACTTTGAGAGTATCGAAAATCAAAAAAGTAGAAAATAATGGTCAACCTATGGTCCATATAGAACTAAGTTTTTTCAAAATGTGTCTGTAATATTCAATTAAAATTTTCAAATTCTATTTGATTCTAGACGATGTAATATTTACATTGATTTTGGTGAGTAAAATTTTTGGAATAATTTTTGACGTTACAATTCATGTATGAGTAACTTGAGTAGTAATCGGTATTCATTCGTATGTCATACCGAGTATGTTACAGGAGAACTGCATGAATTGACAATATTTGGTATGACACGTGTCGCTTTGTAGTACATTCGTAACACCATTCTATCCAGATTTTGTAAAATGTTTCCCACTACTTTAACTTTTGTGTCCCATTTACATTTTTAAAAGAAAACATTTTAATTTAATAATTTCTCAGAAGTGAAGAAAAAAAACATAAAATCACAAAAACTTTAAGCTTGTATTTACACATATTATCTCAGTTAATACCCTGTTCTCCATATTTCAAGTGCAAACATATAAGAGAAGAAAAACTAAATAAAACAAAAATGCAAAAATCTCTTTATTTTCAATTCGCATTTCTCATAATCCATTGTGAGTGTGTTAAAGAATTTCAAATTGATGTAGAAGTGTACTAAGAATCTTTTAAGAAATGAAAAGAAAACATACCTTTTAAAGAAACAGAAAAGAACGACAATCCCTAAGGGAAGTGACTGTCTGACTGACTGACTGACTGAATGAATGACTTAATGACAGACATACACACAATGGGAAATAAATACCGGAAAAAATTAAAAATAATAAACAAACAGGTGTTTCTGCAGGAGTATCTCAGGAGGTGGTGGAGTGTGGAAAGTGAGTGTATGTTAAGACGAAAATGTATGAATGACTACTGACTGAATGTTCATACAATTTTATCTGGGGATTGTAAGGAATTTTTAATTTGCCTTTTTATATTTGTAAGTACATAGTAGAAACATATACAAAATCCTACAAAATAAATCACACAAGCATAAGAGCTCTTAAACTTATAAGTCAAGAACAGGGATATAATAATAAGAAAACACTTCTACGGGAAAAAAGGATACAATTAAAGTAAACTTTAAAAAAACAACATAAAAAAAATTAAATATTTTAAGAATTTTTTTGAATTTTTGGAAAAATTTCCATTAAAAGTTTTTCCTAGTTAGTAATTTAATTATGTTTCAATTATTATTTATTTAGATATAAGTTGAACTCTTTCTAATGTTGTGGGGAAAATAATTCTTATAAAATTCTGTAAAACTTTAATGCTGCAAAATTTCTTGTAAAGGAATAGAAATTTAATTAAACGAACCTAATTTTGATAATGGGTGTTTGTGAAATTCTAAGACGATACCGTATTTGTAATTAAATAAAATTTCATACTAAAAAAGAATTTCAGTAGCCAAATGATAATAATAAAGTGTTTTAGATTTCTTATAAGATATTGAATGCTATAATTTCAAATAAGAAAATTACGATAAATTTTACTCGATCACGATTCCAAAAAAACTTTATTCACAAAAAACTATTTTTACCAAAAATATTTACATATTTGCTAAAACATAAACTTCTTTGCTTTTTTCACATAAAACATTTCTTTTAAATTAAAAAAACCTTAAATTTGTATCGCAGTTTAATTCTTCTACAGAAATCTTTTATTCTTTTTACAACCTCCACCAAAGGATATGGGGTATATTGATTATGTCATAACGTTTGTAACATATCGAAATATTGATCCCTAGAAATTCCAAGACGATCTAGCTATCGGTCTGCCTGTTAAAGGCACGATAGGTCCTACAGGGAATGACTTAGGGGAATGAAATATTCTTCGTTGATCAGAAATGTTTTATATTTAAATAGGGTAAAATCGTTCAAATAGAACCAGAGTTATGGAACAAACTGTGATATAACCTCCAAAAAATTTGATATTTTGCAAAACTGTTTTGCAATTTTCTTTAAATATTATCAGATTCGTTTTAAAAAAGAACAATTTGTTTTGAAAATGGTAAGAATTGCTCCATGAGTTCTCCTAGCTTCCACATAAATAACTTCCTGCAATATGGCTCTATGATTTTTATGTGTCTCTGGAATAGTGGCAGCCATACAAAATTTTGTATTGCAAATAGGCAAGATCAGATAAAAATAAATGTACAAAAATCCGTGTCAGTCTTACATATAATGGTGGTGGGTATACAAGATTCGGCACTGACGAATATAACACTTTTACTCGTTTATGTTCCTTTTATATGCAATATTCTAATTTAACACACACAAAAACTACAATAAACAACTTTAAGTATAATACTACTACTATTTACTAAACTTTTATGATCAAATTCATAAATAGAAATATTCTCTGCCAAGCAAAATAAAAAAACATCATATTTATTCTTCAGCATTGTATTACAACATGATGGAAGGATGAAGTTTAACTCCTTCCATCACTGTATTACATTTCACTTTGTACTTTTCAAAACTATTTTAAACTCCAAAGGAATGCAGGACAGAAGAGAAAACTGTAAACAAAAAAAAAAAATAGAATAGAATATTGCATTAAATTAAATCGTTGTATACAAAAAATAAAACAGCAAGAGCAGCAACAATAGCATTAAGAAAACTTAAAATAATCAACAAAAAAATTTATTCATTTTACAATTCACTTCTTTTAAACGATTGTTAAAAAGAAATGAGCATAAAACGAAAACGAAAACTTAAATACAACAATAAGAAAACTTTTTCACGAAAATACAGAATTGCTCTAACTTTATAGTATATATATATTCCTGTCCCCTCCCTGGCTGTTTGTAATTGTTGTGCACCCTTTAAGTATTATTTTTTTTATTTTTGTTATTGTTATTAATATGCCAACAATATCAACTTGAGAAACTATACGCCACAGTTTGAGGAAGCTGAGTTGTACTAAAATGTTAAAAGTGTAGGTTGAAGAATACAACACGCAGCTTTTGAGAGTGTTGTAACTGCAAAGAAAGATTTTACGTTGAAGAGCTGTATGCTCAACTAATTCTTAAGTGCTACAAAAGGCATGCAACACTACACTACAAAACTCAACAAAATTCAACTCAACAGAACACAACACACAGATGAATAAAAACAGCACGAAAATAAATTTCTAAACAAAAATCGTAAAAATAGTATAAGAGTAACAAACAAAAAAATATTAAAAAATGCAGGGCATAAGATTGCAGTGGGATTAAGTTATTAAGGCCTTGTTAAGAGGAGTCTAAGAAATATTGAAATAAATTTGAATCTTAATTTTTGGCAGGGATGTATGGCAGGGTTTATAAATATGAAGAGTGTTTTTGTTCGCCAATTCTTGTATAAGAATTATTTAACAAATCAATTGGTCAATTCACAAGGTCTCTTATCAGTCATATTGTCATAATGTCCTAATATATCACCACTCGGCGGCTCGTCTTTACCGACTCTTAGGTATTCGGCGTTGGTCTCTGCTGGTTGGTTACGATAACACAATTAACATAGCATATAAAGTAGTATTTTTTTAGGAAATTTTTTGCTTAAAAAGCAATAAAACCATTGTAAAATATTAGGACATTATGACATGATAAGAGACCTTGCGAATTCACCAAATATTAGGGGGAAACAAACTTTTTCTACACCAGTTATAAATTACTTAAAACCTGGTACACACATTATTTATGGTCATAAAACTAGCTCAAAAATTGTAAATTTGCTTTGTTTGGTCTTTTACCGAGGTTCAAAGTTCAAATTTTATATAAGAATAATGTAAAATCGCTCAATTTCTATTGTATATAAGATTTTAATCCAATTTTTACAATATTGCTGTTACATTAGTGCTTATGTATTTAACGTTTCAATATGTTTTCCTAAAAATTATTTTATTTTGCACACAGGATATTGAACAGAAAAAAAAAACTATTTTTATTATTTTAGGCATATCTTTGTATCTCACCAAAAACCATTTACCGAACGAAAACACCCTTATCGTGGTTGGCGTATGTGTTTTACGCCTACGACAGTTTCGTACTAGATTAAAGATAAAATGTAATGTCAACCACAATAAGGGTGTAATAACAAATTTAAATAGTTAACAATATTTTGAAATAAATATCCCTAAATTTTGTACATTATGGTTTTGAATAATACCGCATAATGTAAAGACAAATATTTAAAAAAATATAAATTAATACCATAAATTGTTCTTCAAAAATATCGTCTATATAGATTTTTACTTATAGTTTCTATTAAAATGGAAATATCCTTCGCATGTACTGCCATTCCACACAAGCGAATATTTAACATAAAATCAAAACCAATTTTTTTCAATTCGTATTGTACCCAATTTCCTTGCTTTTGGATGAATCTTTCTGCTTGCATACGTTTTGTATTTGCTGCTTGATTTTGCAAGCTCTTGTTGAGTTTTACAACAATCTTCATGGAGCAATGCCTTCAATTCGTGGTCTTTAAACTTTTTTGGCTGGACTGTGCGATCTTTGTCATCCATGTGAAAATCACTACTTTTGAACTGCACAAACTATATCGCACGTTGAAACCGATGAATCACAATCACCATAACCTTCGGTGAGCAATCGGTGTTCTGTCTGTAGTAACAAGATCAGAAGATCTAATAATATCCTTCTTAAGTGAATATTTATTAGAAAATATACCACGTAGTTCCCAAAAGTAACGTTTATCTTATGACATTCTTGAAATCCCATTTCCAATTTTTGGTACGGTTTTCCCAATACTATAAACTAATTTTTATGAAAACAAATTACAAAATTAAGAATATTAATTTTCCAGAAATTATAATAATTAGCCTCGATTATCTCGAGAACCACCCATGCTCGCATTATGAATTTTATATATGGGCATTTCCATTATGGCGTAACGTGACATTTTTGCGACAAAAGGTTAAAAAAAATAATGATAAAGTTGAATTTGTAAAAAGTTTTTTTTCATATTTGCAAAGTAATTCAGTACCACTTTATTCAGAAAAAGATATTGCAACAATTGACCCTAAGGAGTTGAAGATATTAGCAAAAACATGCGATTGAGTGACGTTACTAACAGAAGTGCGGTTTGACTTGCATTACAAAATAGCATAGGTCTGCGAATTGGGCAAGACTTTTTGTATAAAACCTTTTGTAGTAGGATTAAGAATAATATAAATTTATTTTCGAAATAATAAAATTTTTAAATTTTTCCTCGATTTTTATTTGTTAGCTTTAGTATCTGACGTGACTTTACGTTATTTAAATTTCCTTTTGATATATTTTTTTGTTAAGAAATAAGAAAAAGAAAACAAGTAAGAAAGTGCGGTCGGTCAAGCATGACCATATAATACTCTACACTGAGAAACATTTTTCTTAATTTCAATAATTTATTTTCGTAAATTATTTTTGGAAATTGGCGTTATATGAGAGGTCGCGTAATTTATGTTTATACGAAACTTATTTCTGTTGAACTTTATGTGGATACAAACATTTTTAAGAGATTTATGCTCGATAAAATGATTTTCGGAAGCGGGCTTTATATATATCGGTAGCCAAACGCACATGACCCAGACGACGCTGAAAGAGATGCTCCAGAACAATCCATTCTTTTTGTATGAGAGATTGGAAGCCATCTATAGAGCGGTAAAAGGGATTCTATGATTTGGGTTAAAGAAGGCCATTAGATTCTTGTAGAACACTAGTGTTGCCCTCTCTCAGCTTTTCGGTGGCGTCACAGGCATGCCGTAGACATAAAGATGAGTAAAACAATCAATTGGATTTTTCGAGTAACACGAGAATTTGGAATCTTCCACCACAAAGTGTTGAGCCGATTCGGAGCAGCACAATCTTCTTAGTTTTTGATAGGCTTTCAAAACATCTTGAATAGAAGGTAAATGATCTGTTAGGTGTAACAAATGCAGCTTCTTTTCCTCATTGGCTGAACGCACCACCTCCAAGATTATATTTTCCAAAGTAGTATCCTATTTATTAGAGGGTTTTAACTCCGCCAAACGTACCAAAGAAGCATTGCCATAGCCATACACCCAAAAAGATGCTATAGAATCCCAAAAGCCTCTAGCCAAGTTTCCAAACTTTTCTATATCACAGACCTTTATAGGTGCCATGATTACCGTATATATAAAACTTATTTGGAGCGAATGATTTGAATTGACTAACTTTTCATTTTCCCGTATGGGTGGACTTTTCGCTGGAAATGGCCATATGATTTCAATCGTACAATGCCTCATATTTAAGTAAGAACAACACTGTAACAACTTGATAAAGTTTTGTACAGTTCAAGCTAGCAATTTTGATTTATTGTCATTATTTTACCGATTAATTTACTATGCCATGATGATTTAATTACAACATCCTCCTAAAATTTGCCTAAGTAATGTCATTATAAACAAGGCCCCCCAACTCTAATTAATCCTTTCCTTGTATTTAGCCAACATCTTCGCCAGCTTCCACAGCACCATGCAGCACTGAAAGTAACGTTGAGGGAAAAAAAATATGACAACAATAGAACTGATAAGTTTACGAAGAGATATTGTATAATGGTTGAAAAATCTCTATTATTCTTAAACTTTTACAAAATAGCAAAAATTTCAAGCAACACAAAAAAATAGCTAGTAAAAAAACTTAAACTCTAGTGTCTGTGGCAACATCTTCTTCGCATTACAAGTCCTGGCTTGACTGTAATGCAGCTAAATAATAAATGATGAAGAAGAAAAAAGCTATTTTCCTTTTCTTTCTTTTTTTTAGCTCTCATCAAATTTATACCATTCAACAAAACTTTCCCTTTTTTTTTTCTTACGTACGTTCAATTCAGCACCACTATACTTTCTATTCATTCATTTATTGCACTATTTTCCCCCATCCTTATGATGGATATTGTAGTTGTTGTCGACACAACAATGAAAGAAAAAATGTAGAAGAAAAAAGAACGCTCAACCATTTTGTTATATTGCTTGGAAGAAATACAAACAACAGCAACAACAACAATTCTACTACAACAGTAAAAAAGTGAACAAAAAAATTTTAAGAAAAAAGTTTTTCATTAAACATAAAAAGGTTAATTCATGGGGAGGCAAAAAAACAGTCATTGTTTAGATTTTAAGTTTAAATGTTTGTGCTATAGAAATGTATAGGAATGAAGGTGCATGTGCCTGCGTTTTAAAGTAAGTGTGTAAGTTTTGCTTTATTATGTTGCGTGTGCATGAGTTTTGTAAAAAAAATAAAATAAATAAAAAGAAATGTTGGCAGTAAGTGGTAGTCAGATAGATATGTTTCAAACTCTAGTAATGTTTTCTGTAAAACATATTTCTTCTCTACAGAGATAAAATAGATTTAAAAGTAGCTTTTGTTGTTGGCATTGCTTTTGCTGGCCAGACTTTGAATGAGACAATTCTAAGATTGTCGACACTTATCTGATGATAATGAAATAACTGAGACTGAAATAAAAGTACTTGTAACAAACCGAACAAAGGTGTCAACTTGTAAAGAAAATTAAAATGATAAAATCTTTTTTTTTTTTTTGTAATCCCCTTTTGTTGCAAGACACCAGAGAATTTTTTTTCATTATAATGTTGAGTTTAACGGAATTTACTGATAAAGTGGGGTTATTGGGTCGTATGAGTGTTATTTAATTTAGCCTTAAAGTAGGCTTGATAATGTTATGCTTATTTTTTGTATAGGAAAAAGCATTGCAGTTTCAAATGATATTGCCACATCATTCTAAATACTGACATTTGAATTGATTAGGGAAATATATTTTAAATCATAAAAGAGGATTTTATATAGGAATTACTCGCTTTAGAATATAAATATAAATATTTTGCAATGTGCTATTCATTCGCATATAAACGTCAATTCCATAAAAATGTAACATACGATAATTTCGCGCAAAGGGTACGATATATCGTTAGCTAAGTGAGCAAACAAGCTAAGTCAAATTTCACAAATTTTACAGACACACAGAAAGTTTTGTTCCAACATTTGGTATGATTTATAATGATAAACTATCAAAGTTTAGAAGAAGTGCATTGGAGACTTATAAGTTTTGTTTTCTATTACTTACTTTGTTTTTTTTTTGGTGGACTTAGCTCATTTTCTTATAACTCTTATTTTTTTATTTTTTCATTTTTAATATGTTATATAATTTATAATATTTATTGTGACTAAAGTTGTTTTAACTTCTAAATGAGCCTAGAATTCTTTCGTACCAGAGTATAACTGCGAGAAAACACGTAATAATTGTAAACATTTTTTAAGCAAACGTTGCATTTTTACTAATTTTTTTCAAAAAAGGTTGACTTAGCACATTTGGACACTAAGCCAATGATATATATTTATTTCATTACCACACTCCAGAAATAAGTTTTTTTAATTTAAACACTTAATTTGTTTTTAATATAGTTTGCCAACATCTTTAATATATTGATTTATATTCAATTTTATTTGATAATTTATAACTAAAGCAATCAAAAACACTTTTTTATTAAGGGACTTTTTCTTAAATGTATGTAAGTATGAATGTTCCTGTACGTGTATGTATATGTGTGTTTCTACTCCATTCTTCTAGAGGATTTTACAAACCAATTTAGAAGAATCAGTCGTGCAGAAAAATACTTCCTTTATACACACATTATTATTTCATTGCCATTTACACAAAGCACAGCTGGTCACTCAATTCTAATAGTTAAATTTTTCGTATCTGTCTAAAAGTATGCTATAATTTATTTTATATAGTTCTCTTTATTGTATTTTACACAGGCTGCATACAAATAGTAGAACAAAATGTATGGAAACACCCTGTGTAAAGGAAATAATTTTTAGTTTTTGTAGGAAAATGTATAATAAAAATATATATAGTAGATATAAATTAACTATCAATTTCGTTTTATGTATGTATACGTAGTTATATATTTGTATAAAAGTTTCCATTATTCTTTTAGAATCACATCAATTTTACAATTTGACAAATTTTCAATTGAGGGTCGGCCATATTAGTTGTAAAATAATTTATTGTATACTAGCTTGACCCGGTGCGCTTCGCTACCCCTGTCGATGTAAAAATCGGTTCAGCCGTTTAGTAATTATTGTTTAAAAACTAAAGGTACCAATTTTACCCGTTTTTCCCCCTTTTTTATCCCTTTCTGGTCCAAGTATTGAAAAAATTTATAGCCTATTGACGCTTCCAAGTAAGGATCTATCTACGTTCCAAATTTCAATAAAATCGGTTCAGCCGTTTAGGCGTGATGCTCAAACAAACAAACAAACAAACAAATAAACAAACAAACTTACAAAGACATTTATATATTTATATAGATATAGATGACAGTGTGGGTAAATGAGTAAGTGCAAATGAATGTGTAGAAAGAGACTTAAGTTATAAAATAATATTTTTTTTGCTTTAATAAAATTGCCAAAAATATAAATTTATGAAAGCCATTTAAAAAAATTGGCGTAAATTTTTTACTTAGAATGAATGAGCACGTACATAGTATATGTATGAAAGCCTGTAGGCTGACCAGGAGGCTCTATGGCATGCAGTTTGCTTTCTATTGTTAAAATAACTTCCGGTTTTTGTCTGCAAGTGCAAGTGTAGTGGAAACTTAACTAAACCAAGCACAGAATACTTACAAATATGTATGTATATACGTTTCCCCCATTTTGTATATTATTTTTTTGTTACACGGATTTTGCCTGTAAATGGTTTATTATACATATATGAGGAAAATCAAAAAATTTTGGAGAATCATTGAAACTGAATACAGATGGCTTGTATTTTTTTGGTGTTTCGAAATGAAAAAAAAAATCAGTGGCATATATCGGTAGACTTTCGAAAAAAACCTGTCCATCCGAAATTTTAGATCACTTAAAGTTATGGTCAATTGAAAGTTGTACATTTAAAAATAAAAAAATCTGCCCCAGCTGTTAGATGAACTTACTATCTCATGTTTGGATTTATATTTGACTTGATGAATATGCCTACAAAAGTATGGATTTCTTAATACTTAAGTTTGTAGTTACACTATAAAATTGCATGTGAAGTATTTGCTGGGATGTACATGAATATTTATTTTAAATTCTTTGCAAACTTTAGTTTTATTTACTATAAAATTTTGAGCAAAAAAAAAAAAAAAAAAAAAGAACAATAAATATACTGAAAACTTAGTGCTTTTCATAACTATAGTTTTTCTTTTATATAAATATCTATTTTCATCCTGTATTGATATCCTGTTAGCACTAATAAATTTTACGTATTTGACAATACAATACACCAATACCATGAGAGTTTTTCCTATTTTTATAAAGGAAACAAACACACACACACATACACTTGCATATGTGTGAATAAACACACAAACGAATAAAATTGTAAAATTGAGTAGCGTGTGTGTTCAGTGAAAAGTATCATTATTTCCAGTCTCTTGGTGCAACCATTACAACACTACAGCAACTACTATTCGCACAAGTTCGTTGCATTTATGGTTTATTTCACCCTTTTTGCCTTTCCAATTGTTTTGTGGTTCAGAGTCTGTCTGTTTTATATTATTTCATCTCTGATCTATTTTTATATATTTTTTCTACATGCAGTATATTTCGTCCATAAAGCACAAGAAGTAAAAAATATATATATATATCACTGAAACAATTGTGGTTGTGAGCTTCAGTTCTGTGTGTTTTTTTCTTCTTTTTGTTTTGTTGGGTTCTGGTTCATTGATGGGTAAGTGTTCCATATAGAGTAAATTTATGATAGAAGATTTTGATTTAAAGCATGACCATTTTATACTCACTCAGTCGCTTTTTGTATGTGTGATGTGTTTGTTAGTTCACAGTTTAAATTGCCACAAAAGTTTCAGTACTCATAGATCATTGTTTTCCAGTGACTGCTTCAGTTTTTGTTTACACTAGGAAAAGTGTATAATAAATAAAAATAAAAACATACTACATGCCTTTTTCGAATTGTTAAAAGGGATATACATAAATAGTTTAAAAGTATTTTTTGGACGTTTTTGTTATTTTAATTTTATGTAAAATTATTTTAAATGCAGGCTGTTTTGTATGGTTCCAAATTGGTGTTTTAGTGAATTTTTTAGAATAATTTATATTGCAAAGATGTCCAATTTAAACACAACTTGACACTACTAAAGAAAATATAATAAAACTTAAACGACATTTTTTTATAATTTTAAATGTTTTAAATTAAATTCGAAATTAAGTTCAAATATGCGAAATTAACAGAAATTTATAGAAATGATTAGACAACTAATCGAAATAAGGCTGAAGAGTGTTTTTATAACGAATTTGGTATTTTAAAAGCTTTAACTATATTTCGAATTTAAGTTCGAATTTTCGAAATTCACAATATGTATATGATAAAATTATTTAGGATTGCTTACAAAACTTTCTAAAATATTATTGTAGAGTTTTTCTATTACAAGTTTTGTATTTTGGTAGTTTTACATACGAAATTAAGTTTGAATTTTCAAAATTGCTAAAAAATTTCAAAATTGTCTAGAAATTCTTATTAAGCTTTTTGGAATTAGATTGGAAAATTTTTTTTTTAACTTTAAAAAAATATCGAAATTAATTCCGAATTTTCGAAATTTACAGAAATTAGTTACCTAGTTTAGAAATTCTATAAAATCTCCAGGGGTAAGATTTGTAAATTTTTTGTGAGGAATTTGGTATTTTGGCAGCTTTAAGCCAATTTCGAATTAAATTTGAATTTTCGAAATCGGCAAAAATTAGTTACATTGCCTAAAAATTCTTGAAATAAAATTGGTGAGTTTTTGATGGGAAATTTGGTAATTTAACCAATATCGAAAGTAATTTCGAATTTTTTAAATTAACAGAAATGCTAAGAAATCTTATTGAAATAAAGTTGGAGAGTTTTTTATAGGTAATTTGGTATTTTAAAAGCTATAATTAAATATCGAATTTAAGTTGGAATTTTCGAAATTCACAATATATGGTGAAACAAATCTTACTAAAATATTATTTCAGAGTATTTCTATTACAAATTTTGTATTTTGGTAGTTTTAAATAAATTTCGAAATTAAGTTCGAATTTTCGAAATTTCCAGAAATTAGCAAAATTGTTTAGAAATTCTGATAAAGCTTTCTGGAGTTATATTGGAACGTTTTTTACGAAAATTTTGTTTTTTTCCAACTTAAATAAAATTTTAAAATTAAGTTCGAATTTTCGAAATTGCCAGCAATTAGTTACCTTTTATAGAAATTTTTATAAAATCTCCAGGGATAAGATTGGTGGAAAATTTGTGGAAAATTCGTATTTTAGCAGAAATTAAGTTCGAATTTTCAAAATTACCAGAATGTTGTCAAAGTATTTAGAAATTTTGTGTAGAACATTCTCAAATTTAATTAGAGGGTATTTTTAATATCAATTACACCCATAAGTTTTATTAAAGCTTAGTCTTTCAGCAAATATTCAAATAGTTTAGAAATTCCCTATTTATTTCGATTTAGCCCCACTGTGTAATACAGTTATAGCAATACAATTTTCTGGCAATCCAAAGTTGAGGGAAGTGAACATATCCGGCATGTGCACACTCATCAATATACTTCTCACCAAAATACAAACCACTTAAAATAACTATAGTTTACGTTTTTATCCACAGCTTGTTACAATCTATTTATAAATACAAATGCCAGTGTGTGCATAAACATACTGGTGCAAAAAATAAATGTAAAATAACAATTGGTTTACATTATCTCAGGCTTAAAATGTATTATTTAAAGTGTTAACAAAACAACTGCACTTTGGCTACAATTCAACGCCTTTTTTGGGAGTGCTGTATGTGTGTGTGTGTGTTATGCCTAGGAGAGAAAGAGAGTTTATTTCCTTTTCAGCCGATAACTTTACTTAAGGACTTTTTGGTTTGTATTGGTGTTGTTGTTGCTTGACTGTTTCTTATTTAGCTGTTTTTATTTTTGCAGCTGTGTTGTTGTTGCTATTGTAGGATAGTAAATTTTAGAGTTGTATTTGCAAAAGTTCTTTTAGTTCTTATAACAACAAGGAAGTAAGCTACGTAAAGCCAAAAGTTGGTCCATATTCTTATTTTATTTTTATTTCTTTGTTGGAGATTTTGTCTTATGAAGTTTCCTTCATCTTTAGCCATGTCGTAGTTGTAGTAGAAGTTGGTGTCTGTGTATGTGCTTGTGTATGTGTGTAGTTGTTGTTAACTTCCGTTTTATGGCTTATTTTGTACGAGTTAAGTTGAATTTTTACAGCCACTTCTTGTCTCTCAAAACTATAATGGCAGTTGTAATTGTGCAAGTATTTTCTTATATGTGTGTGTGTGTTCTGGTATTTGTTGTTTTTGTTTAGTGATTCAAGCTTTTATTTATATTTATTTATTTTCTGTTTTTTGTTGCATCTTTTACTTTTTGCCCTTCGTTGGTGTTGGTTATTGCGGTTTTGCTTTTACAATTTCCTTATTGTTATTATTTTTGGCTAAAAAGCCAATGCTTTTTCTTTAACAGCAAATATTTATTATTGTTAGCTGAAGCAAAAACGGCGGAAGAATAAAATCTTCTTTTCTCGTTTTTATTTTATTTATTCATGTCTAAATGTCATTGTTGAAATATTTGCATTACTCTCGTTAGTTTCTATTTTTGGGAGTGTGTGTGTGGGGATTCATGGTGGAGTTGGGGGTCCTGCAACAAGATGCTGTAGTTGGTATCTGTTTTTTATGTTTTATTTTTTTTTTTTTTATTTTGCAACATCTGCTCACGGTGCATTTATTATTTGCTATTATTGCATTCTTATCATTTCTTTCCTGCTTAAATGTTTTTGGTGTACATTTTCAACATTCTGGGAAAAAAATAAAAAAAAATATAAATGAAAAAAAAAAGGTGTTTAGTTTTTCTCAAAGAAATTGCTGAAAACAGTGTAATTTATGCAAAATGGTTTTATTGTTGAAACAAAATACCAGTATAGTTGTACAGAAACAAAAAAGGAAATAAATAAATTGTACAAATTTTATATTAAAAATTTGTTATATAAAGAAATATGTGCTTGCTTAAAAAAGTGTAATGCAACAAAGCAGATTAAGGATTTAGCTAAATATTTTTTAGCCGTGTTTAAACTTTTAGTAAATGTGCAATTTAAAGCATAACATTTAAATGATTTAAACATATTGAAGCAGTAAAATCAAATTTAATGCCTGCTTTATAACAATGTTTACAGAATAGCTGCGTTGACTTAATAATTTCATAAAAATTATATAATGTGGGGTCTCAGGCTAATATTTGTCAGTGTTACACATAGAATAAACATATAAAAGGTGTCCCAAAATTCACCCAAGATTTTAATTTGCCACTTTTTGTGCAGTAAAGTGTTGCCAACAAAAAACCAGTATCACAGATGGCAATTTGGGGTTAGTGCATGGAGCGATGGAATATTGTTCGAGAAAATAATGCGTTTTCATTGTTGAATAATATTTGAAAAATAACGAAATTTTTGGCGGTCACAGTTCGATTTTCACGTCAAAATTGTCGCATTGGATTTACGAAAATCATATTCATCCATAATGTGTTACTTTTTGATGCGGATTTTGGTCTGAAACCATCATTGAATCATACATTTTCGAAAATGAGGCTGGTTTATCAATGACTGTTATAGGTGCCCAATTTTTAAAAGGGAAATTCAGCGCTGCTTGTGCGATGTGCTATTTCAAACACAACAGGACTTTATAATACAATAGAAAATAACAATCTAATAAAAAACTTTTTATTTAATTGAACTCTTGCGTAAATTTTAATTATTTAACAACCAGTACACAGTGACGTTATTCGAAAAAAGTGGTAATAAATCTAAATCATCTAAACTACTAGTCAGATTAGAAAATACGAATAGTACAGAAGGACATAAGTTTTCAGAAAATGAAATCTGTGGCCACTCTGTTAGAACACAAAGTGAGATACAGGGTGTCAAATTTGACCACCTATGGTTAGGCAAATTTTGTTCAGATTGTTAGTTGTGCAAATATGAACAGATTTCAATGAATGGAACTTCATTATTAGTGTTCATACTAATACCGGTTAATTTGAAATGTTCATTTTCGGTTAACCAGTTTTTCCGGTTTATATCACTTGGTTAACCGGTTTTTAAAATTTGGGTCTAAAATCAATAAATCTCAAATTTTGATGAATTTTTTATAGTCATTATTAAACAGTTGGTCTGATTTGTTCTTAAAATCTTATTATACCCTTCACCTTCGTGAGAAGGGTATATATAAATTTGTCATTCCGTTTGTAATTTCCACAATATAATTTTCCGACCCTATAAAGTATATATATTCTGAATCCTTATAGATAGCGGAGTCGATTTAGCCCTGTCCCTCTGTCTGTCTGTTGAAATCAATTTTCTGAAGACCCCAGATATCTTCGGGATCCCAATCCTTAATAATTCTGTCAGACATGCTTTCGAAAAGTGTCCTATTTAAAATCAGCAAAATCCGTCCATAAATAACGGAGATATGAGCAAAAATCCAAGACAACCTCTATTTTTGGCCTATTTTTTTATTTATATCTCGATTACTTAGTCATAAATATAGACAATATGGATATCTAATGATAGATATTTCAAAGTCCATTGCAACGATATATATAAGGCTATACAAAGTTGGACTTACAATGGGTCAAAATCGGGAAAACAAATTTTTTAACCCGAATTTTTTATGACAAAAATTGGAAAAAAATTGGAAAAAACTTTTAAAAAACTATTTTGAAAACAAAATTTTTTTTTAAATTTTATTTTAAGGTATAATTTGGTGAAGGGTATATAAGATTCGGCACAACCGAATATAGCTCTCTTACTTGTTTTATTAATCATTTCGTTAGCTTAGTTCCTTATCAGAAATATTACGTTGTAAAATCCTTGATTTTAAATATTTTTAAAATCTGTTAATGCAGTTTTACTACTTATTTGGTATGATTTATAATGACAAATAATCACTGTTAAGAAGAATTGCAGTTTAATTTTATAGGTTATTTTATGGGACTTGGAACAATATCAGAAAGTCGAGGTGATAATAGATTTAAAAGTTATCAAATATTTAATTAAAAAATGTATGATTCACACTTTTTGGTTGAAATTATATGAATAAACCAATAATTGAAACAAGTATTATATTCTTACGTTTTTACCTTTCAAAAACTGTGGTTTATTTCCTTTAAATAAACAGTATACTTTTGATTGCAAATAAAAGCAGTTTAGAGGTTTAACATTTGTAACAACTCTTTATTTATTCAAATATACGCAACAGCAGTTTAAATAGTGACTATGTGTTTTTATACCTTTATAAATTCCCAGAAATACACACACTTAAATTACCCTTTATAATGTACAGAATATACAGCACACTTAAAGGCAGTTAATTTGTCTTTACTTAACGATACTTAAAATTAGACTGACTCGTTTGGTGTTCTCACGACCAATTTATATATAGTGCATTACCATCTAGAATCTAGATTCTAGATGATTCATGAAAGCCAGATTTCTACAATGATCTTCAAACTAGTATATTCGAATTCTAGAGCTTTCGATGTTAATGTTAGCAGCTTATTTAGTGTTGCTATACTTACAAACAACGCTCAACTCAAAGCTTTTATTCAATGTTGTATGTTCCTCATGTTGTATGTTCCACAGATATGTTAACTGCTGTAAACATAAAATAGAAAGTTGAGAAGCATTATACAACCAATAAATCCGTTGTATTTGAATTCAAGTACAATATCGTAACAATATGTTTAGTAACACCGTTATATTCAATTCCATTTGACTGAGATAATAATTTTGACATTTTACAAAATAAAAAGCACTTTTGCATATTTATTTTTATTAAATCTTAACCATTTTTGACTACCAAAAATCTTTTATCTTTACTTTACTATTACACCGTTCAAACCAAAAAAAATAATAAATTGAAAGCTTAACTTCCTTCTCCTCTAAGTATTTAAGGACTGAGATCGAAAAATTTTTAACATAAAAGTGAAACCACTAAACTTACAGTTTTTAATCTTTTTTTATTTCAATGAAATTATTGTTACCATTTACAAAAAAAAAAAAAAACATTTTTATAGTTCTAATCACTAATGATGAAATTTTGAACCTTTTTTGAGAGTGCTTTATGTCACTTTGTTCGAACAGGTTGTCCATCTCCGCATAAAATCTACCACACTTTTGGACATCTTTCTTGTGCTCTTCAATTCTTATTTAACAATAACCCAATATCTATCCACTGGCCTTAGCTCCAGGCAGTTTGGAGGATTTGCCCTTCTTGGTACAAATACCACATTATTGTTCTTGTACTAGTGACCTTTCTTACCATAGTGACAGATGCCAAATCAGCCCAAAAATAAGTGGACACATTAAGAAGTCTTATGAATGGAAACATCCTTTTTTGTAAACATTCCTTGATGTAAATACAGGTATTTATAGAGGCCTTTTTGCCGCAACTGCATATTGCTTGCCATACCAATAACTTTTTGGGAAATTTTGTCTGCTTTTGGGTCCTAAACTTTTCTTCACCATTCCCTCGAGCATCCGCAACATAAAAAAATTTACTTCAATTTCCGTTCTCTGTCTTTGGCCTCTAAATTTTTATCAGAGTTCCTGTGAGGAACTTTTTGAGCCTTGTATGCTTTTTAACCTTCATTGGCTTTAACTTTTCGTACCAAATATTCCGAGTACTGACCTAACCGGGCTGCTTTCTTACCGGAAGTGTTGGGAGCTCTTTTGAAAATGCTTTCTATTTTTTGGCTTTAGAAACATCATGTGGACCATTTCTTCTACCTGAACCAGGTTTTATATCAACGGACAAGTACTCCAGGTACCTTTGAGTACGCATTTTTTTCTGGTCACTTATTTTAATCAGATTTACAACAAATCACATTAACCATAATAACTGACATGCTTTACAAAGGTAACTTGATCAAAATAAAAATAAATCAAATAATACTTGGGTTAAAAGTTTTAATGAAAAACGTGTGTTAAGAATTTTACGATCTCAGTCCTTATATTTCATATTTCGAGTTGAGTAAACATTTTTCAGTAATTTAAAAATAACAAGTTTATAATTACTCAAATATTTTGCAGTCATACTTGTCTCGATGTAGTATTTTCTTAATAATAAAGAAATTATTTCTTGTAGCAAATAAAATGTTGCTACAGAAACACATAAATTAAATTCTATCACTAAGTATAGATATAATTAAAAAATAATTTTGTTTACAGCCATTCATAAAATCGAAATATAAAGTATGCTGTTCTTTTTCTTAATAAATTAATGCAATAATCACATAAAACATTCATTGTTTTTCATAATTCTCTCATCTTTTGCGAAAACTTTACATAAGCAGTCACAATTATACATTTGTATATTTTTTAATAATAATTTACCTAAAGTACTTGTATTTATAATAGCATTAAGCTTTTCACATCAACTTAAGTAGTAATTTCTTGTGGTTTTACTTAATTAAAAATTCCACTTAAAACTGGCGCTGACAAACAACACACATGTATGAATACTTTTTTATTTTAATAAGAAAATAAACTTTTCTTTACAAATTAAATTCAAAAGTATGAAAAAAAGAAACACATACTTATACACACAGTTACATATAACTTGAAGAAAATGTATTTCATTATGATGACATTTTTCCCATTTCAATTGAAAAATTAACAGCTAAGGAAAAGTAAAAAAAATATATTAAGAAATAAAAGAAAAGACGCACAGCAACCGCTTATTTGTTTCAATTTTATTTTGTATTTATTTCATCTTCAGACACCTAAGCCGGTATTATGAGGTGAGGAAAAAGTACATATCTTAAAGTTTTCTTAACTAAAGAGTTTGTCTTCAAATAATTTTGTAAGAATCTTGTGTACAAAAATTATTAAAAGTATTTGCCTCAGTTTTTAATAAAGAAAGTATCACTTTTCCTCCATCCCAATACCGGTAAACACATAAATATGATGAATTTTCTTAACGTTTTCGGGTTTTGTTTTATTTTCATTTCCTTTTTTCTTACATATTTTATTTAATCAAACTCTTGAATGAAATGCTGATTATATTTTTACATGCACTTATACAAATGTACAATCTTCTTAATACCCATATATGTATATTTGTTTTACAACACTCACACATTAACAGCATACATATGAGGAAAATCAAAAATTTTAGAAAATCGTTTAAACTTTATCTTTTGAAAAACTTAAATGACGAAAAATTATCGCGAAAAGTAAGTTTTGTTCATATTAATTTTGCAAAGTATTGCCAATTTAAAAATATTTTTAATTAAATTCTTCAACATTTTTGATTTTCCTCATATATATACATACAAAGTACATATGAATAAGTACATGTACTTGTATTTGTATTGCGGTTGAGTGTGTGTATATGTCGCCTTGCACTTCAACAATTCATATGTACATATATAAAAATAAAGGCTACAAATAATTACACATTTATTATTAAGAACGAGGAAAGTCGAGGAGTTAAAAGCAACAGCAATAATATGTATGTGGGATACATGCATATATTATGTTAATGTTTCTTTTTAGTCCTTTTTATGTTCCTATGCGTGTGTGTGTGTCTATGTGAAAATTCCTGTTAAAATTGCTCCTTTTTTCCTGCTTTTAACTTTTTGTCGTCTATTTTGTCTTGTATGTACATAAACGTAAAGGCAATGTCGTTGGCGTTATGTTAAAGCTATTTAATAATTTTCTTAAGCCTGGTCTTACCAGACACACATATACGAGTACGCATAAATATGTATATTAAAATGAAACCGGAAAGTAGCAAATTTGTTATCGTCTTGTTTTCTTTCCTTTCCTTTTTTTATTTATTTAATGTCATATTCTTGTTGTTCTCTTGGTTTTGCTGTTCATATTTTCTTCTTAAATTTATGTTGATGTTTATGTGTTTACTTACACACATTAACATTTGCATATGTAGGGGAGCTGCTTGAAAAGTTTTCAAAAAAAATTTGTTTATGACTATTATAAAAGTGTTATTAATTTATGGTAACACTTTTCATTATTTTTATATCCTTCACCACTAATATCCTTAGAGTATATATAGGGCTTTCGAAAATTCACGCAAGTAAAGTGTTGCCAAACAAAAAGAAGAAATTGTTTTCCAGCTCACATGAGAGACATCGCGCTTTAATTGTTGATCACTTTTTCCCAAAATAATGAATGTTCGGCGACCACAGTTTAGAGCAGCGAAAGGCAGACTCTCACCACTACAGTTTTTAGATATTGTAGTTGTATGAGTTGAGTAAAAAGTTGAGAAAAAAACAAAAACAATAACTGAAATAAACAAGCATAAAAAGCGAAAAGCGTAAAACAACCTGCTTCTATCAATGCTCATGCGAGACTGTCTGGTTTTGATTGTTTTTATACAATGTATGTGCTTGCGTACATGTGAGAGCTCAATGCCTTTCGCTGGTTTAGAGCAAAATTATCATAATTTTGCTTTTTATTTTTTCATTTTTCATTTGCGACCCTACAATATATATATATATATTCTGGATGGTTATAGATAGCGAAGTCGATATAGCCATGTCCGTCTGTCCGTCTGTATGTTGAAATTAACTTTCCGTAGCCCCCAAATAAATTACATACATGATTCATACATCTATATACCGGGAATTCTTCCGGCTCGGTTGCTATTTAAAATCGACACAATCGGCCCACAAATGGCTGATTTAGATTATTTTTATCTATATCTGGATTATTAAGTATGTCGGACCTACAATTGATACAGAATCGGGAAAAATATTTTTTAACCCGAATTTTTTTTTCCAGAAAAATTTATTTTTATAGTTTTTTTCACTACTAAATTTAAAAAAAAAATTTTAAAAATTTAAAAAAAATTTGGAAAAAAATTTTAATTTTGAAAAACAATTTAAAAAATTTTTTTTTTTTAAATTTTGAAAAACAATTTTGAAAAAAAAAAAATTAATTTTGTTTACCTAAAAATATTTTAAAGTACAATTTGGTGAAGGGTATATAAGATTCGGCACAGCCGAATATAGCTCTCTTAGGCCCATTATTACAACTTGCCTTTAAGTTCGTAATTGTTAAAGGTAACTTTAAGTAATAGAAAAATGTTGATTTAAAGTTAACTTTTACTATTGGGAACATAAAGGCAAGTTGTAGTAATGGTCCTTACTTATATTTCAGTTATGTGTAATACAAGGCCTAAAAGGACCAACATAATCTTATTATAATTGAAATATTAAAGTCATAGCGTGAAGCAAACAATTTAAAATTTAAACCAAAATATATTTTAAACCATAAGCGATAAGCCTAAAAAAATTATAAAAATCGCTCCATATTTATTAAAACTATTGGCAAAGTGTATAGCCAAGGTGTTGAACTATATTACTTTGCGGCCCATCCTGTATTCAAACAAGTAAACTTTTATGAAAACTTCCGCTCTCTTCTATTTTGCCCTAATCGGACTAGTAGTTTGGTTCCTATTTGGTTCCACTATGCTACATCCAACATAAACAACTTTCCAAACTGATCTCATACTAAGCTTACATGTGTAACCATGTGAGTGAGCAGTATATCCCATCAGTTCTAATTGTGTTAATTTATCTCTTTCAGATTTCTCAGTATTTTTCACTAATGTCTAGGTTGGTTCCAATTTATATATTTATGGTTTATGACACGCATGGGTACTATACAATGCAAGGAGAATTCAACAAATTATATAACACATCCCAAGTAATCTAACATAGAGTCAATTGTCACATTGGTGCGATTAAGTAATCTTAACATTGTACTTGAATCTATTACAAATGCAGTTGACACTAAATGTCCTTTTGTAAATATCTTTGTAATCAATGAAAGGTTTAATAACATCTTCTAAAGATACGCACATGTTCAAAATTACTAGCGAAATAGCTAGTTTGGTAATCAGTGATGAGTATAATCACTAGTTCGGTAACTGTTGCCAGAACAGCTGGAATGTTTATGATCTTTTCTTGGTATGAGTATGTGCGGTTGCTTTCTTGGTTGTTCTTGTTGTCGCTTACATTATGTGTTGTTGTACTTATAAATGTGATTTATTTATGTTGGGTTATTGTATATTATTTTCTTTTTTTTTCTCTTTTGTTGGATCTCTTGTAAGTATTTTATTATATGAATTTTAGGATATTGTATGCCTCTAGGCCACTTTTTTGTGTTCATGCATGTGTTCATTTTTATTACACAAACCCAGATTTGCCTAATGCCACTAAATTTTGGTTATTATTTATGGTTTTATTTCCCGAATTGAATTTATACAATATTTACGGTTGAAAAGAAATTAACTTAATTTTGGTTTATTTTCTTCTTTTGCTCTCTTTCAGATTTTCGCTGTCGCAAACAATCAAAATAAATGTAAGTAGACATTAAGCACATAATTTAATTAACTATTTGGAAGACTGAGTATTGTTAGAATTTAGGAAACTAAAAGGGACAAATAAAGTAAAATACATAAGTACATATAAAAGGTTAGACATTTTTGATATGGATTTTTTGTTTAATAAAATTCATATTCATTTAATTAGCATTAATAATTTTTGAGATATTTGCTTCCAGCTTAAGACGGAAGTTTAATGTTTTTGTTTTATTAATCAATTATCAACATTAAAAATATTAAATATTTCAAGAAAGTTTTCGTTGTTTTAATGCACTTTGTTATATTAAGTTCATTTTATAATAAGTTTTGACATTTTTTGAATTTTAAAAATGTTTTGCATTTTTCGTTTTAAAAGCTCTTTAGTCCATTTAAAACTATTGTATCACAAGTTTGTAAACTTTAAAATTAAGGATTCTTAACTATAGATAATTCAATTAGACATTATATCGTCAATGCGAAAACAAGGAGTCCCGAACATTTTCAGAAGAGCAAACAAAATTTTTTATATAAAAGCCAGTTTATATTATATTTTGAACTTCTTAATACTTTGGAACCAATGGGCAATATCAATTTCAACTAAAATTGGAATACCTCAGACCTTTTGTTGGTTCAACGAAGATATGCAGTAAATGCTTTCTTGAAATACAAATTACTTAATTTTTATTATATTTCTTATATTTAGTGCTAATAGTTCAGTACTTTCTAAAAGCTCTTAACGCATTAAGATCTACTTGAATTTGCATACAGACAATTGATTTTGTTATTAAAATTCCTTGCATATTTTACTGCAAATGCATAATTACATTTTAAAATCTCTACTTTACTTGTTATAAATATTAACTTTTACTTAATATTGATTTTTCATTGGGCTAAACTAAAACAATAACAACAACTACAAAACTTAGTTTACAACTTTGCCCCATAAATATGAAATCTATATTTCCAAACAAAAACAAATGCAGAAAACAAAAAAAAAAAAAAAAAAATAGAAACGAAAAACAGTTGTTTGTTGAAAGTTTGAAAATGTTGATTATCATCAACTAAAAATCTATAGAAAAAACCAAATCTAAAGTTCACCGTAGTATTTGTTAACAACTTGCAAAGTACATGATGTATTGCCAGCATACAGTAATTTTAGTAGGGGTATTCACAGACATTTATTAAAAAAATAAAAATAAGAAAACAAGAATCTCTGTCAGTCTCTCTTTTTTGTTTTGTAGTTAAATTTCCTAATTTATCGAATATTTGTGTTATATCACTTTACCCTGATTATCCTTAATATTGCGTTAGTTTATATATAGATTTAGTATAACATTTTGGGTGTAAGTTTTATATACATGTACTTTCATTTACACACAAACATATATATGAGGAAATTCAAAAAAAAATAAAAAAATTATTTCTTTTGGGTTTTTGAAATGGAAAAAATCAATGATACATACGGTAGAACAAGGGAAAAACATGTGAATCCGAAATCTAAAATTACTAATCTTTCCACCCTTAACGTTATGGTAATTTTAGTGTTGAAAATTTTAAAATATACTTTTAAATTTGCAACTGTTTTTTCTTTAATTTGATATCTGTAGTAGCAATTTCTAACTAAAAAAATTTTAAAGTCTATAAATAATTGAATGAAACTAAAATTGACCAATTTTTAAAATTTTTCAGTTTTTTAATAGATTGCGCACATTTGAAAAATAAATTTTTGACAATAGTATTTTAAAAATATTTGGTAAATTTACAAAGTCTCTTATCATGTCATATTGTCATAATGTCCGAAAATTTACCAAGGGTTTTATTGCTTTTCAGGGAAAAAATGTTCTAAAATAATACTACTGCTATGTTTATTGTGTTATCGTAACCAAACAGCAGAGACCAACGCCGAATGCCTAACAGTCCATTAAGCCGAGCCGCCGAGTCGCGATATATTAGGACATTATTACTGATAAAAGACCTTGTAAATTGACCAATTGATTTGCAAAAGTTTTAGGTATATCCTTTTGATGGCTGATTATCATGAATATAACAGAACCTTCTGAAACTTTTAAAGAATTGCCGTAAATTTTTAGAAAATGTTTTATGAGAGTGCCTTTCACGGATATCTTTAAACTTGGCTATCATATCGTCTTAAAAATCATACTTAAAAATTCGGATTTTTCAAATGTTTAGCTTTTATTTTGAAACATTTGTACAATATACAATAAATTTATTCAAAGTATTGGGCATTCTTAGCTATAACCTTTTCTGGTCTTTTTGGAAACATATGGATTCCGAGCCGAAACAACTGCTCATCTTTTGAGTTAGACGCATCAAGCCCGAAACAAATAGTAGTTGGACCGGGCTAGGTGTGGCCAATAAGGACGGTGAGGCTAAACCTCCCAACCACTTCTTTCTGAATAGTTTTTATCTGCTATTGAATCATGTAGCCTAGCGTTATGATGATGAAATAATACGGTTTCATGTCTGCCCGTATATTCTGGGAGTTTTTCGGCAAGTGCTCGCTTCAAACGAATCAGATAATAGATAGGACCCTTGTGATTCCACCAAATACAGAACATTACCATGGCGCCATAGATATTTGGCTTTGGTGTGGATTCTGCTGGTTGGCCGAATCGGGTTATCGCAATTGATCCATTTTTCATCGCAAGTAATGATTCGGTGCAAAAATAATTTTCTTTTATAGCGTTCAAACTTCATTCTGGCCATGCAAAATCGTCTTTCAAGGTCTCTAGGCTTCAATTGGTATGGTGGCAAAATTTCCCTGCTTTTGGATGAATTCTGCTGCTCGCAAACATTTTGAAATTTAAGATTGAACACATTAATCATAAGCTTTGGTGAGGAATCGGTGTACTTCCGCGGCGCTTTCTTTCAACTTAAAAAGTAAAGCAAAATATCCAGCATATGACGCTTTGTTGGCACAAAATTCGACATTTTGGAACCAAAAAAAACTTTGTTGTTTACATTGTAGTTTTCAAAAACTAAGTGAGAATAATTTACAGATTTATACCCTTCAAAATTACATATAAGTTATTAAAAAGTAAAATTGCGTTCAAAAGATACGCCATCTATTGTAAATAGTCACTTCGAGTCGTATGGGTGTAAAAATTTCAAAGTTCAAACGTTTTATAGACTTTTTAAATTTTTAAAAATCGTTGTGATAGATAATATTTATATTATAAAAAAATCAATTTACTATGTGTGTCCTGTACAAAAGCTTTTGTTTCCAAACACATTTTGGTTTTAGACGACTACCGAATTGTGAATACCATCAAAATTAGTGTAAAATGAAAGGTTAAATTTACTTAGCTGGATACCAAAATC
Source organism: Calliphora vomitoria (assembly GCA_942486065.2). Taxonomy (NCBI): domain Eukaryota; kingdom Metazoa; phylum Arthropoda; class Insecta; order Diptera; family Calliphoridae; genus Calliphora; species Calliphora vomitoria. The sequence continues at coordinate 43,273,980 of OW818032.2, read as the reverse complement.
CTATGAACCAAAATATACTTTTATAACCTCAAAAAATATACTCAAATAATTCACATTATATTTTGAAATTGAAAGTATGAAATAATGAAAATAAAATTTAACCGAAATTTTAAAATCGGCGAAACTTTAATTTTTTGTAAAATTTAAATCACATGTGCAATATGAACTAAAATTATCATGAATAGGAAGTTTTATACAACTATAACTCTTAAACCCACATTGATATTTAATTGCAAATTACGTCTAATATTGCCTGAAATTTTTGTTTTGATTTTAAAATTACATTAAACTTTTCTTGCTATTGACAAATTCGTGCAAATAAAATAAATTTGAAAAATGCTTGTTATTAAATTATTTAATAGGTAAAAAATATTTTAACATAAGCTGATAGAGTCCTATAAATTGTCATCATTTTAATTTAACCTAAGAAAAAATCTTTTATTTAAGGATTTTTTTTTTAAATTATCGTTTTAAACCAACATAACTTTTGCACGCATTTAGAAAAATGATTAAAGCGAACAATTTTGGCATGTTTAAGTATTTTTAATAAATATTATTAGTCAAATTCTCCAAAATTTTTGATTTTTCTCATATACCAGCATATATTTAGTTTATAATTTTTTTTGTATGTTTTTGTTTTATTCATCATATCGTTAGTAGATTTTTGCCGTTTTTTGCATATTTCAAGCACGTGCTTAACTTAAAGTTTACACGAGAAAATAATATAATACAAGTGGTTTATGCTTTTTTATCAACAACAACACTTCGTCAGTTAGTTAGGCAGACAGACACGCAGACAGCCATTAAAAATTAGCCAAATATAAAGCAATAAAACAAAATGAAATATAGATGATATTGTTAACAGAGCCATACAAAAAAAAAGCACCGCTATATAAATATCAAGTAAACTACAATAAATGTGGGATAGTAGCTGGCCAGGCTCAATCAAATTCAAACCAACAACACTAAATATTGCGTGACTTGAATTAGAACAATTTTGTCACCCAAACAAAGTATGTTTTTTTGGTTTATGTTTGTTTGTTTTTTTTATTATCTGCTTTGTTATGCGCTACACTGTAGATTTGTTAACTTTTAGTTGATGTTAAAGGTTTGTCAATGTTCGTTGGCATGGATTTAGGTCAATTTTGTATTTTGTATTTTTTCTATGGATAAATTTATAGATTTGTAATGTCATGTTAACAAATTGGGAAATTTTAGTGGGATTATTTTGATTTGATTGAAAAGATTTTATTAGATTTGAAAAAGTAGGATTTCAAATATTCAGCGGGAATTTTAATACAATTTTGTAATATTTTTGGAATATTGTAGAGTAAGTAGAGTTAAGTGAGATTCAAAAACTTAAGTCTGTTGTCAAAAACATAATTCATGATAATATCATCTACATATATGTAGTATATCTATGTGTTTATTTTGCAATTTGTTTTGAATATTAAAACATCCCAGCATTTTTACAAGTATCCCCTTTATATAGCAATTTTCACTAATGTCTAATTAATTTGCTGACTTGAATTTATAAATTTTTGAATCATTTGACACGTATGTATTTTTTGTAATGCAAAGACAAGTCAATTGGTTACCTCTTATATTCCAGGTATTCGGGCGTGAAGTTTATTGTTTCTTTAGTTATCAAGGCTATAGGTAATGCACTGTAGAAAGTAGTTATCCTCCAAAGAAAACAAAGGCACTTCCAATAGGGACCACCGAACTTTGACAGTAGATATCGGCCATACTGTTGCTGCTACATGTTTCGAATTGACTGTCATTTATTCAGCTTGTTTTTGCTAATATATCATTCAACAATTGCCCATTTAAGGCGATCCCATTTCTGGATGAATGGATACGTCAGCGAACACAATTGCTCAATCCTCATGAAATCCAAGAGCGTTTAATACATCCCGAAATTATCAATGTTTGGTGTGGATTTTGGGCTGGCGGCGTCATCCGTTCACATTTCTTTGAGAATGATGCTATAGGTCGATTATTTACTTGAAGTGGATGATGTGGACACCAACGACATATGGTTTCAACAGGATGGCGCTATGTGTCACACAGCTTTCGCCACATTGGACATTCTGCACGAGCGATTTGAGGTCATGATTATCTCACGTGGAGGTAATGTGAACTGGATACCTAGATCGTGCTATATGGCATGATCTAGGTATCATGATTATCTTGTGGGGTCGCAGGTCAATGCGAAAAATACACAAACCACAGCACACTCAAAGCCAACATAACCCATGCCATGAGTAAAATTCATTTGTTTAATTATGAATGAAATGTTAGCAAATAATTCAAAATTCCTTTAACAGTTTATGTTCTGGGTAGCCAAATTTTCTTTTTATTGAAAATCTGTTTTTATTTATGGAATTGACATGAATGGCTTTACTATACGCGGTCGATGAGTTCCAAAAACAAGTTTTAATCGTCAGATTTATATGCCATTTAAGAACGGTTTTAGGTGGCGTAAATAGTGAGTAGCACCTAGTCTACTCACTATTTAGGGTTTGAAGTACATATATATTTGACTGTTTTAAACAATCGAGACACGTACATGTATTTATGCCAATTTAGATCATCTTATTGAACTCTCAAACCATCTGCCTAGATAATGTTTATACCACCAAAAAATACTCAATTGGTCGATTCACAAGGTATCATATCATGCCATATTGTCACAAAGTCCTAATATTTCACAATGGTTTCAAAATGTTGTTATTGCCTTTCAAGCAAAAATTGTCCTAAAATAATACTACTCTGTATTATTGTGTTATCGTAACCAACCAGCAGTGACCTGCGCCGAACGACTAAGACTCCTTTAAGCTGGGCCGACGAGTCGTGAAATATTAGGACATTGTGTCAATATAACATGATTGTATCAGCCATATATATGGATACAGTAAACAAGTATATGTTTGTGACAACCATTTTTATGATGAATAATTATATCATAATATATTGCTCTGATTATGATATCAATAAACCGAGAGCAACATAATATGCTTAATCCTTCATCATATAAATGGTTATCACAAACATAAACTTGTTTACTGTAACCATATATATCTTTGATACAATCATGTGAACCGTAAATTAACCATATTATAGTTACCACAATCATATACATAGTTACTGTGATTATAATATTGTTAAAAAACTTATACAAATGTTGAAATGGTTACAGTAAACATGCACAACTATATTTTTTTTCTGCGTGTATGTACGCCAAGATCCAAGTATAATGTTTCTAATTTCCAAAAGGTTTGGATTATAATTGAGTGAATATGAATGACAAATGTTTTTATTATCTGTAAAGGAATGGAGCTGGATGTTCGACACTTAAAATTATGAATTTAAGAAATAGGAGCAAGGGAAAGATTGAAACCTGCCCGTATAAATATTTTTAAAACATATTAAAATAGCAATATAATTATTATTAAAGCCTCCATTATAATATTTTGTATAAATATTTTTTTTCTTTCTCCTTAAAACTTAAGAAATACATAAAATCCTTCAATATGAAATAAAAAGCGAACAAGGTCTTATTTTCCCAAAAAATTAAGACATCCAATACAAATTGTGTCATTTTTTATTACAGCAACAACAAAACATAAAAATAAACTAATGTTGCACATTAACAATCCTAAAGTTTTTTCCACAGTTTTGTTGGCATGTCTTCCCAAAAATTGTTTTCGTCTTTGTAAATTTCTGCTAAAATGTAAATAAATTTCCAAATACACAAACAAATATAAAATTTTCATCGTGTTCAGTTTGTGTTGACTTTAACTTTTTGGGTGGCCTAAAATAAATTTTTCATAAAGTTGTTGGTATTTTTGGATATTTAAATGGTTTGTTAACAAATATATATATTTTTTTTTTTTAGTTACGGCTTGTGCCTTTATGACGTTTATAACCAGCATTTACAATCTCTTTTGCTAGGCCTTAGTTGAAGCTTTTTTGTTTGGGATTTTTTTTGTTTTGGAATTGTTGTAGTGAATGCTTGTTACGCCTAATTTTTCACTTTACGCTATTGCCACCTTGATTTTTGGCAAGTGTACAGCAACAGCAGCAGCAGTAGCAACACCAAAAACAATAGAAAGCAAAATGTTTATAGGCTAAAAAATATTTTAATGGCTGGTAACTGGCCACTTTTGCTCTTGTGTTTAGTTGTTGTCGTTTTGTTTTTGACCAACACCAAGATTGCTGCCAAAATTATTAACATATTTTTATATTTTAGTTGGTCTTTTTTTTCAATATTACTTTTTTTATTGTTTTGCAAGTTGTTGTGGTTGCTACACTTTTATTTAGGTTTGTCGTTTATGTTGTTTTTTTTTTTTTAAGTTTACAGTTTTCATTTTGTTGCTGTTGTTTGGAATATTCTTCTGGTTGTCTGGTTTATTTATTTATTAATTTATTTAGCTGTAATTTTGTTATTTTTTTAAATTTATTTAATTACTCGTATCATTATGCCATTCATGTTTATGTTGTTTAGCATGGCTATATTTTGAAAATTATTGCTGTTAGATGTCGTTCGTTTGTTAGATTTCTTGGCAATAGTTGTTTAAGAATTTATTAGATAACAGAGTTACATGAAGTTAGGTTATTTGTGTTTATAATGTTAACATAAATTTTGAATTTATAACAGGATGCTAAACATTTAATATGATTAAACTTGACCTAAATTAGAATGGACAAAATGTTTAGTTATTTTTAAATATGGGAGCAAGGAATATGGGGAGGAAACAAACACGTTCGACAGGGCAAGGGACCTCACCCGTTCCAAATATGTTAAAACTTGGTGGACATGTTTTTTAAAGTTGATCAAAAATTTTAATTTCGCTTTGATTTTTTTTTTTTATCGAGCTTCAAAGTTCAAATTTAATATAAGAATTGTGTCAAATGGCTCGAATTTAATTGCATATAACTTTTTAACCCTTTATCCAATTTTTACAAAATCGGTCTGATGTAATGCCTATAAACCCTAATTTTAACATGTTTTCCTTCCATTTTCTAATGATTTTCCTCAATTATAATCAATTGAATAGTTAACAACACATTAAAAATTCAGAGCACGACCATTTGGGATTTCGAGATAATAAACATTTAAGAAATTTTCAAATATATTTCAAGTATATCTTTGTATTTAGTTATCCGATTTGTATACAAAGAGAAAACAGATTCTTAGTAGCACTAAATTTGTTGCCAATCTAATGATTCGGCTATATCAACGGAAACTCAGTTGATAAATTCTAAAATTTTGGAATCACAACAGTAGAATTCAATCACTAGGAAAGATTCAATCGATTGCAAACAACATCGGTTGGTACTACGAATCTCTATATAGGCTTAGAGCCAGTTTTTGACTTCGTATTTAAATATTAATTATATTTAAGTTCTATTTAAATACGAAAATGAGTTTCTCAGTGTTTTTTTAAATGATATTTAAGTGGCCAACGTTGGCCATTTAAATTCTATTTAAGTTTCATAAACTACCATATGTTTTTAACAGCTGTCTTTTGTTGTCTGTTTTTTTTTTTCACTCTATTGTAGCGCTGTATTTTTTTACGGCATCTAACAAAAACTACACGGTGAAGTTGGGGCTTCTTTTGTGCATTTTCCTACATATATTTTATTGTTTAATAACCTTTTTTTTCTTATTTGGCAAAATGTATCAATTTTTGTTTTGCTTGAACAGCTGTGTTATACAAAACTATCGATAATTTTTTGATATTTAGTAGTGCTACCACACTTTTATCTTATTTAAATAAGAAAAATTATATTGCACCGAAAAACTCAAACTGTATTTAAATACCATTTAAATTTAAGTAAAAATTAACTAAATACGTATTTAAATATGAAGTCAAAAACTGGGCATTGGTCTTATATAAATCGTTGGGGCTTCAATTTTGTAATTAAGTCACCACAAAAACATTTTTCCAAAGAAGAAGAATAATACAATGTCCTTTTAGCAAGGATATATAAAAAACCTATCCCTAAATTTCATACAATAATATTTTAATAATATACCATAATGTGAAGATAAATAAAGGTTTTTCCAACAAGATGTGTTATTTTTAATCACCCGGTATTTCGGTAGCTGTCACTTTTGAAGATTTTATTCTTTGACATTTTACAAGTAGAAACTATGACATTACTAAAAATGGAACGATACACGCTTCAACAACGTATTGAAATTCTTAAAATTCACTACAAAAATGGTGAAAATCTTGCAGTTAGAGTTCTCAAAACTAAAGCATTTTTGGGTCGTCATGAAGCACCTTGTCGAACCGCAATACAGAAATTGGTGGAAAAATTCGTGCTGTTGTGACATGTTAATGATGTGAAAAAAAACTGAGAATATTGCTGGTGTAGCCCAAAGTGTTGAAGAAAACCCTGGTTTGCCCATTCCTCATCGTTCTTTGGAATTGGGCATTCCACAAACGTCATTACACCGTATCTTATGGTCGGAGTTGGATGATATTGATCTGGACAACGTTTACTTTCAACAAGTCAGCGCCACGTGACACACAAGTAACGAAACCATTGCACTTTTACGGAAAAAGTTTCCGGAAAAGTTTGAATACCAAAAAAACACACCTTGTTGGAAAACCCTTTATATCAAAAATAAAAATTGATACCACAAAATGTTCCTTACAAATATCGTATAATATTGAATGTCTATATAAATTTTTACTTATATTTTTTATCATAATGGATACATCCTTCTGCTGAACTGTCATTTCCCTAAAGCCAATTTTTAACTAAAAGCAATTTCTCTCTATTTTACCCGTTAAGTTAGACATACAGTGGCTTTATCGAATAATTAGACAAGAGTGTGTCTGATATAAATGTGCTCTAAACATAAAAAGATGTCCCATATCTTTGTCTAAAAAAAAAAATTGTGCATAATTAAAACTGTAAATTTTTATAGAAAAACCGAAGTAACTCAATTTCCTGTGCTCAACATATACTTAATCGGACAAACTAAAATATGTACTTCAAAAAGTGCGATCAATATTTGGTTGCATATACAATACTTTGTTGTCTAGAGCGGCTGGATTACATTTTACCAAGTTTTGGCATACTTCCGGTTCTGTTGAATTACATGCTTCTAGTAAGGGCTCTTTTAGCTGATCTAACGTGTTAAATTTTTGTTGATATACTCTCCTAGTTTATACCTCCCAGAGTTGCTCAATTACATTAAAGTATGGGGCTGCATGTCGAGTGTCGTAGGCAATTTGAAAGAACATTTTGAAAGAAAATGTAAAACGAAGTGATGAAAAATTGGGTATTGCAAACAACTTTGCCTTTTATCAAGACAACGATCCCAAGCACACATAACGTGTTACAAAGCTTTAGGTGATCCATAACTGTCCTAAACTTACAATATATAAGTACCAGCATAGAGCACAGACGATAATGTAATTGAGCATATTTGGGTGGAATTTGCTAAGAGACTGTATCAAAAAAATGCAACACGTTAGTTCATCTAAAAGAGTCATGTCAAAACTGGATAAAATTGATTCCAAAGCGATCACAGGCCATTCGATACAACAAAGGATATGCAGCTAAATATTGATCGCACAATTTGAAAACCTTATTTTACTATATCCGATTATACGTTGACCGCAAGAAATACGAAATTTCTAAAATTAATATTTTTATGTATTTTTATGTTTCTGTATTGTATTAGATTCAAATATTGTAATATATTTTATACATTGAATAAAACTATTCTACTTAAGTAAAAATTTATTAAAAAAAAACTAAACTTTATCCTATTATATCCCACGTCCAATTTTTGGCTCGTTTTTCTCACTAGTATGAACTTACTACTATGAAAACAAAACCTTCTTATATGAAAACCAAAATTATGGACATGAATTTCGAGATATCGTTCTACAAAGAACACCAATTATGCCAATAATCCTCTTTCTGGTAAGTTTATAGAAATTTAACTATAAACTATAAAAATGTACACAAAAATTTAACTGCATTTTTGCAAATATATCCCTAGATTTAAATAATCCCGAGATGGTTCTATTCTGAATTTTATATATGTTTTTAATCGTGCAATGGCTAATATTTAATGAAAATGTTTGGAAAATGAAAGATATTTTGTGAGACATTCGTTGTTCAAGAACCATTTTCTATGTTATATCCCGTTTCTATAAGAAACAAATTTCTAGAAAAAACTCTTCAAAATCAGTGATTCAGTAGCTTTAAACATTTGTGCTTAAATGATATACAAAACCTATTTTGTACAAATTTTGAGCATGTGGTTTTGAAATTATGGAGAACATAAACTTTTGTACTTTGGAACATTCAAAACTACAAAGAGTGCAAAATAACCGGTCACCCTAGTGACCATCGAAACATATTTCACAAACTTTCTTTAATAGACTTTTTAATTAAATTCAATGTACTCATAGCTTAAGTAACTTAGATAAACAATTTCCATTTTTAATCTCAATTTAATATGCGAATTTAAAAAGTAATTCTTTTTTCCCCCCATAAATTATTGTCTTGTTAAGAAGCGAAGAAAGCATGAATGAATAAAAGAAAAACAGATAGACATTATTCATTTCTATAATCAATTTTAACCTCAATATTTCCCACCCATTATTCATTTGTTTCTACTCATTTAACTGGCAATAAAACAAACACAGCCAAAGAAAAATCATCAATAAACAAAGAAAAATAACGATAAAATATAATTTACACTCTACGACGACAGCAACAACAACTAAAGCTAAAGAAAAAGGAATAAGCTAAAAAAAATAAAAAAATTATATGAAAAGTCATATAAACCACAGCACAGCAACGAGCGAATTTGCACTGCCAGCATCAACCAACTACCAGCAATATAAGTCTAAGTCTTTCATACTTTTTACTCATCCTGTTTCCTTGCCACATCTTATGCTCTAAGCAGCCATTAAAACTGTTTAAGCTTAAAATATATTTCATCTACACTTTCTTAACATACATTCACACTCCTGGCCATGAGTGCACCCACTACCGCCCAATATCTACACCCATTCAAACACTCTTTAATACAAAACGAATCAACACCATTTCGAGTTTTTAGCTTTTATTTTGAAAATTGTATACATTTCATTTTGTTATGTTGTGTTTATTTTGTTGTTATTTAGCTGATGTTTTAGTAAAATTCCAAGCAGGATAAACATTAGCTTTGTATTTTTTTGTTTGAGGATCTACGCCCTACAGTGGGTAGTTTGAGGATTATGAGTAATAAGTAGATTTATTAAGACAGCAAAGGATATAGAAAATATTTGTTAATCTGTACAAGTGTTCATGAAAAAACTAGTTTAATCCCTTACTAACGAATTCCTAACCTAAATGTCGTAAACTGAGTATTTATCATACAATTTTCATTTGGAATACTTAATTTCGGAAAAATCAGCATTCTTCTCTCATGTTTAATCACACTACTCAACAGCCATAGCTCCTTTGGAGTTGAACTTTACAAATCAAATGGAGAATGCAGATTCCATCTTCTGAAAAAAAATCAACGCAGTTATTAGAATTCGACGTTGTAATTTTATGAAAATTACTTCTTCAAAGGAGCCTATTCATACTAAAATGAATCATAAAGGGATTAGGTAATTGAAAACCTTTTTTAGTTTATCATGTTTAACTCAAAATAAGTACAGCTTTAAAATTTGTTATTTTAATTTTTAATATGTTGTGTACCTGTAGAGCTCTATCAAGTCTCTTTTACTTGATCTTAAGTTTTCAGTTTTTCTAATTCTTTTTTTTTTATTCACTTAATGAAAGAGTCTGTAACACTTAGGATTGGCATTTTTTCTACATATTTGTACGTGTCAGCGTGTTTTCTTTTTGTGTTAGATTGTATTTTGTTTTGTACAAGAAAAAGTTTATAATGTAACAAGTGTAGGGAATTGAGACTCATGTGTATTTGTAGAAATTAAAAGGAAACACCAAAAAGGGAGAAAAATCAACAACATGACAAGTGTTTAAATTAAATGAGTAGAAATAAGTATTCGATTAAGTTAAAAGAAATATATATATACCGAATGAAAAAAACTAAGCATACAAAATAAAATTGAGTAAAACAAACAAAAAGTGGTTTAGGATTGCCAAAAACAGGACTTTGTTGTCCATAGATAGAAATAAAATACCATTAATGAAAACTTTTACCATGAAATAATCAAAACATACACATAATAATAGTCCTAAACAAACCATTCGAGTAATAATCATGTATAACCAATAGGGTGACCCTTATTTTATACTTTTGCGATTTTCAATGTTCCCAAGGTGTAAAATTGTTTTCGGTCATCTATGAATTATATGTAGCAAATTTGAGCAAACTCGAATAACGAATATCAGTTGTTTTCATTGTCCTTGTTTTTCCAGAGTTTTTCTATTTGGTTTCTAAGTGTTTAATGGATTTGAAAATCGTTTGAGTTCTATCTATGAGCCCTTGGTAATGTGGAAAGATCAAAGTTCCATAGCGACTTAACTACTTAAGTTCTCAAAATAATCAATCTCTTATCTTTCCACAAATTTAATTAGAAACTAGACACTACTTAATTTTAAATTACCACTGTATCATCAAACGAAAACAAAAACTTACAAAATCTTGTAAAAAACACATGAAAGAGATAATAAACTATAGTACTTAAATAGTACAATTCCAGTTAAATAAACTATACAGACATATACATACATACATCCATTTCATTTTTTGTAAAAGAACCATACAATTTGTGAAAATGACATTACATTCTTATTATGAAATGGTTTTTTCTTACCACTAACATTTTTGTTCTATCTTTATGTAATTTATTTTTCTATTTCTTTTCTTCCAATTTTTTTTTTTGGTGTTTTTTTTTTTTTTTGATAAATTGTTGCGAAAGATCAAGCTGTTTTTAATTAAGTTTTAGTGAACAAGATTACATGTGAATCCCTTGGTTGTGAAATTGAACAGAGTTCATATTTGTTACAAAAAAAAAATGAAAGGAATTGAAAGAAAAAGAAAGAAATTATAAGAAAAGCTATACTCATTTAAGTTATAGAAAAAAACTGCCAACGAAAAACCAATAAAAGTTAATTAATGATTTGTAAATTACAAAATAAAAATCCTTAAATCAACAACATAGTAATAAATTTACGATTAATATAATAATAATAAGATTTCAATGGATACTGAATAAGTAATCAATATGAAATGATAAGTATTTTTATGTTATGTAAATTGGTTGTGCAAATTTAACTTGTTTGGCATAAATGATTTAATTGTGCTACATATTGTGAAATTCATGAGCCAAGTGATTATTTATCTCAAACTTGTGTGGGAAACCACTCACAATGAACATTTGTGAAATTTCTTAACATTTCATCAAAATTCTCATAAAACATATTAATATATTCCAACATATTTTATATATAATAACGAGATATTTAAAAACTTCACGTTACTTACCCTGGTGTGTAATTTTTCACACATATGTAATATCATATGTTGTAACAAAATATTGAAATAAATAGTGATTGCTGAAAAATTTCGCATTTTCAATATTGCAATACTATTCGCAGTTTACAATTTATGAATCTCTGGAGCTGACAGTTTCAAACATTTTTGATAAACCTGACATATTGCTAGTTAAAAAGTCATAGACAAACCGTATCTCTGTGGTTCCAATCCCAAATCAAAATAAGGCGGTATATATATTTTTTAATAGCTAATAACTTGCTCTCATACAATGTACTGCTATTTTCATCTTTACTTTTTGAAGAAAAAAAAAAAGGTTCAATTCCTAACACTTCGACGACATAAATGCCAAAAATGTATGCCAGTTGTCGACTAAGTTTATATATTGTTTCGTTTTAACCTTTTTAAAACGTTGGTTTATTTCCTTTAAATAAACCGGATACTTTTGATTGCAAATAAAAAGCAGTTTTAGTAGTTTAAAATTGTAACAACTCTTTATTTATTTAAAATGTACAACAACAACAGTTCAAATATCAATTCGCAAAAATGCACACACACTTTATAATGTACGAGCTTAAATGTACAACACAGTTAATGCTTTGATAAACTCACTCACGACTGCAACCTCTGCCACTATTCATACACACGCCATCTTTCGTTAATCTTCTACAATGATCTTAACGGACAAACGAGAGCATTCGAATTCTAGAGCTTTCGATGTTAATGTTAGCAGCTAAAACATTTAGTGTTGCGATACTTACAAACAATGCTAATAACCGCATGCTATCAACATTGTTGATAAGTAGAAGCTTCTACTGATGGGCGTGTTAATAAACATGATGAATGTTGCAGACAGTCGTTACAGACAGTTAAATTCAAATCGCTGTTGCACATTCGTAATAATATAAACATCTGTGAATGTTTACATTTTTTAAATAAAGTTTTAAAGCTGTTGAGTGATAAAAAAAAAGCATTAAGGAAAAAGTGTGTTTTTTTTAAATTAGTTATAACTGAAATTTTACCAAAATGGGGAAGAATACCGTAGGTTTGTACTTAAAAAAATTTAATATTTTACTAAATGTTTATATTATATGTCAAATTTCATGTTTTTATTAGTTTATTATTGTTTGACTTCTGTAGTATAGTTGTGTGCATTTGTGTAAGGAATGATATACATGTGGTTATTTGTGAGAAGGTCAGGCCATACTAAAACTTTTTGCAACTACTTGCACCGATTCAAGGGGTATTCTCAGAAGAGTGGGGGGTTATTGCCAACTTTTTTAAAACGCTCATTTTATCTGCAGGGGTATCCTCTACGCTAGCTCCCTTGGAAATAATTGTTGCCACAATTTTGGCTTTTGGGCACATAGTGTATTTGTACAATAGACATTTATTCAGAGTGTTGGCCATTGTTAGCTATGACCTTTTTCCATCTTTCTGGCAAGATATGGCTTCCGCGCCAAAAAAAAACTGCTCATCTTTCGAGGCCAAGAACGAATCAAGCCAATTTCAGATACTCTGTTCTGAAGTAAAGCGTACACCAAAGTGAGCGTTCTGCATCGATCGAAACAAATAGTAGTCGGACGAGACAAGGTATGGACTATAAGGCGGGTAAGGCAAAGCTTCCCAACCATATTTTAATAAATAAGACCAACCGTTGTCATGATGGAATATTACAGTTTCATGTCTGAACGCATATTCTGGTCTTTTTTCGGCGAAAGCTCGCTTCAAATAAATCAGTTGCGTTAGCTACAGGTTCCCTGTGGTGGTATGGCCAGATTTCAGTATATCGTAGTTGATTACCTTGTCACCATGGATATTTGGCCTGGTGTCCATTTGTCTGCATAATCGTATTCGCTCATATGAAGCTTTATTGGCACGAATTTCGAAAATTTTCGAAGCATCAAAAAACTTTGTTGTTTATACTATAATGTTCAATAACTGAGTGAGAATGAATGATATGTACCCTTCAAAATGACATATAAGTTATTAAAGACAAAAACCAAAAGATACGCCATCTGTTGTGAATTCCGCATTTTTAAGTTGTATACCCAATATAAAATATATTAATTTATCTTCCTCTAACAAATTTTATTTGCAAAATTTGCTTAAACAAAATTGCATTTGTTATCTTTATCATAATTCTTTGAAGTTGAAATATTTGCGTAATCTTTTGTAGCTTTTGCATTTTTGCTGCAGTCAAATGGTGTTAGTGTTTAAAACATGTTGTTCTGTTGTCTGATCTTAGACAACAGCGGCAGCAGCAACAACAAAAATCTGTTGCTGTTAGTTAGCTGTACAAACAATTTAATGTCACTTAAACATGACAAATTTTAAATTGAAATTGACTTTTTTTCTTTTGGTTAGTAGCTAAAAGTTACAAAACAATACCAACGATAATATTTCGAGTAAAATGCAATGTTGTTGTTCCTTAGTTTTTTGTTTCTGGCTAAAATACAAAAGTTTTGGTAAGCAATTCACAAGTACGTTCTCACTCACACAGATGTAAGATGAAAAGTATTTGGAATGAATTTTAAAGCTTACACTAGAATATGGCAAAAAACTGGAAAATATTACAATTTTGTATTTTTTGAAATTCTAGATTCTACTGTATTTGTAAACGCTAATGCTGTATATAAACTTTAGTTTACACCAAACTTTTACTGAATAATTTGGCGAACTCTGAACTACAGCACATTGCAATGATGTTTGTAGTATCGAACTGTAGGAAATATGCTGCAAATCTAAACTACTGATTTGATTTCTTCTTTAAACCGTGTAATATTTGTTGCTATTTTTGTTTTGCTAAATAAACTGTTACACAGATCCTGGCATTATTGTACAATAACTACATACAAACAAAACAAGCAAAGCGAACAACTCTAGTCTGGTCTAACAATCACCAAACTATTGTGGCAATTTTCCCCAATGTCATGTTGATGCAAAAAAAAGTTTAACATTTTGTTTTCCTTCTCCCTTTTTCTTATTTTTAGTGCCACAGACTGCTGCAGTTGTTCAGTGCAACTAGAAAAAGTTTCGCGGGGTTTTTTTTAGCCAAATTTAATTGGAAAATTAAATTTAGCGCTTGTAAAAACAACAACAATACATTGCAGTTACTAAATAGTGGTAAATACATTGTGGATGTACCAGCAACACTCTGCACCCCACCACTTTATATCACTTGCAGCAAAAAATTTAACTGCCATGAGAGCTTTTGTTTGAAATCTCCATATCTAGTGGTTGTTGGGAAAACTTTCAATGTTCTATTTTTGAAAAATGGCAAAAATTACAGAAAAAATTGGAGGAAAATTGTTCATTTCATGGACGACCAATGCACAATTTTTGACTCATACTCGTATAATAGGGGTTTATAGCCCAGCACAATTTTCATTTGTTTAGCTTTACAGTCAGTTGGTAAATATTTGTTTACGTGCATTTTCAATTGGCAGTTTTGTTTCACCTACCAGAAATATTCATAACAATTGAATTAGACTAACATTTATGCAGATTTTAGCCTAAAAATCTA
The DNA here is from genome assembly GCA_942486065.2 of Calliphora vomitoria. Taxonomy (NCBI): domain Eukaryota; kingdom Metazoa; phylum Arthropoda; class Insecta; order Diptera; family Calliphoridae; genus Calliphora; species Calliphora vomitoria. The sequence continues at coordinate 43,258,957 of OW818032.2, read as the reverse complement.
ATCAAATACATGCGAAATCAAGGATTTTTTTTTGGCTGAAAATTGTCAATATTGATGAAAGGTGGTCATTATGGTGAGTAATTAATGAAAAGTTATTTGGAAAAGGAAAATAAGATTAACTATGACAATCGAATTTGTTGTATCAAAAACATAATATTAAACTTACAAAATTCTGATTTATTCTAATTTTTGACCAGTAAAACGAATTTTCACAGCAATAGAAACTGTAGTCGACGCCTAGATTGTAACTAAATTTTTCAAATATTTTGTGAAACAATTTGAAATCGGTACGAAAATTAATATAAATTTCTAAAACTTGTAAAATATGTTCCAAAAACTGCGGTTTTTCGTAAAAAATATACCTTTTTTTAAATCGTGACTTTGCCTTTTTAGAAATTGTTAGGTAAATCTGAAATTTTTTTTAATATTAGTTAAGTTTTGCTTCAGAAACGTACAATATTTATACGAGCCCGAAGAATTTTGTTTCTATAAAAGAAAAACCATATTGGTAAAAAACATAAATATTGGGGTATTCAATCGATTAACAGTTAATCGGTTATCCGATTAATTTTGGTCGGTTAACTGTTCGAATAATTTAAAATTGCTGATTTCAAATAAGAAATAAATCAGTTGTAAAATTTGTGTAATAATATTTTGATAAAAAATTTGTTTTTTTTTTTCTACTTTATTTAGAAATATACTTTAAACCACACACATTTTATTTCTTAACTCATGAGCATTCCCTTCTAGCAATAGTTTTTTGAAGTGTAGTACGAAAACTCAAACTAAGGAATTTGGAAATGACCTAATGTGTCGGAGGATACCTTGTTAATAGACGAAACTGTAGACATTACTGAAACGAGTCGTTTATCAAAACTTAAGCAAAACTATTAACGTATTCAAAATCTAAAAAAATCCAAAAAGGACTCGAATGGTATGATGGAGGATTTTATATGCTTAGTAAAAACTAAAAAAAGAACAGAAATTGGATATTCTTTATCATGCCTTACTTTCGAGTTTTTTCAAGTCAAGTTTTATTAAAAAAAAAATTATTTGAAAGGAAAGCATTTAAATTATGTTCTTTTTTAAACGATTTTTTAAGAAGATCTCCCTAAAATTCTAAACAAAAACTCACGTTGTTTATTGTTTTATTGAATTGTTATGTTTGGTTTGTTTTGTTCTTTTTATTAATAAATGATTATTTAAGTACACAAAATTTGTGTTTTTCTTTTCAATTTAAAAACAAAATATAAGTTATTCGGTTAATCATATTATTAACTGATTTAACCGAAACCCAGATTATTTAATTGCTCGATTAACCGATTAAACTAGAAGCCCGATTAATTTAATACCCTAATAAATACTACTTTGTTTGACTTTGTTTTATATATTCCGAATTTGGATGCGTGGGACAAGATAGCCATATGAAACTTTTCACTATTTTATTTGAAATTATCAGAAATATAACTGGTATTTTTAACAAATTTTCTGACCCAATTGTAGGTCCATCACATAAATTAAAAAAAAAAATCGCAAATTAGCAAAAATAAATAAATTTAGCATAAAGTTGCATGCAGCTAAAATATGAACAAAAGACAGCTCTGAAAGAAAGAGAGAAATATAAAACTAGCTTATCTGCTGTCTCGTGACACCTCTGTATAATTAGTGATCTAAATATTAAATTTCATTACATTCGGATAAGAACAGAATGTTGGAATCTAAACCACAGTGCAAAAGGAATCGATAATTTATTATAGGACGATCATTTCTTATTGTATAAATTTATTGATAATTATGTTATTTATCACTACTTCCGAATTCCACATTCGGCTTCTTTTTATTATATTTAAATTATATTTTGCTGAGTAGGAAATCATAAAATATGTTACTAAATTTTGAGGAATTTTTAATTTATTTAAAAATTGTTCATCAGTAAGCCAACAATATATTAATAATATAAGAATATGTTCAGGATTATCGATGAGAACTTCAACTTATATTACAATTTTTTTCAAATCAAATATGCAATATATTGTTTACATAAAATCTTATATGTATTGGCAATTCCAGAGTCATAAACGTGACATTCGTATTCCTTTGAAGTGAAAAAAATAAAGAATTTTAAAATTATTTACATTTTTCGACAGCATATTTGTAGCACTATACTAAGTGCTAAACTTAAGTTTCTCGATTAGTTATTTCCAATATATTAGCAATAAAGATGTTATCCAGAACGAGACAAGAAATAGAATTAATTTTCGACTGCCTCTATAAAACTGCAAAAATCACTGAATAGGAAAATAATTTATTAAATAATTTTTTGTTAAATCAATTGAGTGTTGTCTTGTTGAAATGCTTGCAGTTTTTTTTTTACCACCTTTAGTATGATTTTTCATGCGCCATATTTTTTCATCATGTTTCTAATACAAATAGTCAAGTGAAATTTCAAAAGATATCCCTAACGAGACCAATTTTAAAAATCAAATGTTTAGTTTGATTATTATATACAGTAAATTGTTTTTTAGTTAAAGCCAAAAAATCTTGATTTGAGTCAAAATTTTAAGCTACTTTATTAAAATGATCTCGGAGTACTGATAACAAATCATGATATATGTACAGGAACGCGACATTGTAACATTAACAAAATCAAATAAAAAATGTACCTTTAACCGTGCTTTGTTCGGCTTCTTTTCATTTATTTGTACTATTTTGTTGATTGATGGAATGATTTTTTAAGTGTAACCATGAAATAAATATGTAAATTATAAATACTAAATATCAAATTTTATTAAAAAAAATATATTTTTAGTCTAATTTTCTCATATTAACAACTGACATTAACTAAATATAATATACAAATTAAGAAATTTGTTAATATAATGTTAGAATGAACATTTGCTTATGAAATTTTTTGTTTACAGTCACGGTGAAACTTTATGCCCATATTTAAAATAAAACAAACAAATTTCGCCTAAAATATTTAAACAAATTTAGAAATTAGCAATTTCAACAATATGTAAAATATTTATATTAATATTTATATACATATATTTATTTTTAAAATATTCCATGATCCATAACCAAAATTATAACAACGCACTCTCAAAATGAATAATTTGTTTAAAAATCAAATCCCAAAAAAAAAACTAAATTGCCAACAACTTTTACCATAAACTATCAATAATTTCAATTATATTTTTGTGCGCATTAAAGAAATTCTCTATAAATATATATTCTAATATAATTATTTAATTTATTATTATGTTTATTATAAATTTCAGTAATTTCCGTTAATAGTCATAATATAAATAAAAAAAAATAATATTCACATTTTAATTAAGAAACCGGAAATTTGCAATCAGCAGGCTTAAATACAAACAAAAACGATAGAAAGAGAGAGAAAATAAGGAAAACAAGTATAATGAAACATTTAATGAATTTCACGAAACCCTCACACACATACGTACATACACACAAAAATATGTTTTTCAACAAATTTTACCAACACATATTAACACTTGAAAATACATAGTAACTTTTCCATTAAAAATAAGTAGCTCTGAGAAAAAGGAATATACATACACATACATATAACTTATTAACGCTTTTTTTCCACATGAAAATTTTCAACACTTTGCAACAGATTTTTTTTGCTATCGACGTACATATTTTCACAGCTGCTTGCCGAACAACAAATTGAATAAACATTATTAAATATATATGAACGTACAAAAGCAGCAACAGCAAAATCAGCAAAAAATTAAAATAGCTAAAATGTGCTTAAGCATTCCAGTCATTGCTTTAATTAAGCTTTACATGGCAACCATTAATACGCCAACTAATTTTTTTGCACACACTCAGCCACCCACCCACATTTTTACACACTAGAACTAGTAGCTACCAATATTAAAAGCAATTTAAACATGACCATATAACATGGAAAAATACCCCATTTAAATTAAACCCTTTATTTGGTGGCTATTTCTCACTCTCACCCCCTCTCTCTATCTCTGTCTCTATTACTTAGTTACGCACAATAACAATCAACAACTTCCGGCGTTGATGCTGATGATGCTGTGCTTTTTTATTATTTTAATTTTTGTTTTTGTTGTAGTTGTAGTTGCTGCTGGTTAAATTTTAGGAACATAAGTAAGCAATTTATTTTAATTTGAAGTTTCTCCTCCATCTACTTACTTTTACTGATTTCAATTTCATCATGGTTTCCCAATTCTTACTATCATTCTATTTAAGCATTAAAATGTATACAAAGAGTATGAATGATGCTTCTTTGATGCTTCAAACATAAAAAGAGAACAAATTAAAATAAAATAAATAAAATTCTTGGTTGTCATTGCTGCTGTAGTGTGGCTGAAGTAGTGCTGGTTCCTGTGGAAGAAAAGAAATTTGTTAACGACCAAAGGATTCATTTTATGTATAGATATATTTCATAGTAAATTCATTTAAATTTATCGACTAGAAATATTTTTAAATTTTAATGTTTTCATGTATAATTTTCTATGGCAATTTTGTTTAATATGCAAAGCTTTAATAAATAAAAAATTGTTATAGGAAAAAACACTAAAATTTTACTATGTTAAAATACATACGTTTTGTCATCCATTCATCGGGAATATTTTTTATAACATTTGACTTCAATTTCTGTGCTCTGTATTTGGCCTCTAAAGAAGCAGAGTTCCTGGCAGGAAGTTTCTGATTCTTGTATGTTTTTAAACCTACATTGAACATAGGTGTACTGAGCCAACCGGACTGATTTCCTACCAAATGTGTTGGGAGCTCTTTGGAAAATGCTTTCTATTTATTAAACCATTCCTTCTAACTGAACCAAGTTTTCTATCAATGGACAAGTTCTCCCGATACATTGGAATCAGTTTGACGGCAGAACTTTGATTGTTTGGCTAACTTTTTGTAGGACCAAGTTGGGTTTTGATACAAATATTTAATAATTTTAATATGCTCTTTTTTTTATTCTGTGCTTTTTCAGTAATTTTTGTATTTATTAATTATAATTATATTTTGAATATAAAGTATATAGATATATTAAAAACACATCTATATCCGTAGGCTTCGGAAAACCTATTTCATCTAACACATTATCAACTTTATGCAAATAACTACTGCAACAGTTTCCTGCATCTCGAAAAAATGATCACGACTTAAATCATTTTTTCGTCAAATAGGATTTTGAACAATTTCCTGTAAAAACAGAACCCAAAAAAACACTCGTATGATGAAAAATTTTGACAACCATTTTTTTAAATAAAAAATGAAATAACGGTGTTTACATATCTTAAATATGTTCAAAATATTGTATCACTAAACAATGCAATGTCTAAAATTATTTATTTCACAGATTAAAAAACATCTTTTGACTTTTTAAATTTTTGTAAAAAAAAAAACTTCCACTATATTCATTTACAGTTTTCTATTAAAACTTTATAATTATTTTTATTATGCGAACACACATTTTATTGTACACTTCTACTTACATACACACTCATTCTTACATATACATATGTAATAATTAGTATCCTTTAGGAAAATAAGCTATATTTGTTTGTCAAAAGAATCATCACGGCAACACAAGTAAAGAAAAAAGTTTTATAGCTGCTGTCATCAACATGCCAACATGCAGCAAGAGTGTGTTCATGGCTTGCATAATGTTAGTGTGGGTTTGTACTAGGGTGACCCTTATTTTGCAATTTTTGGATTCTCGATGCTCTCAAGGTGTAAAATTTTCTCTGTCTCCGTTTTTATCCCAGGGTAAACAAAGTCCAGCAAAAACGCATTTTTTTGTATCCATCTTCATCAAGTCAAATATAAACATGACTTGAACACACGGCCGAGGCAGAATTCTTTTATTTTTTATAATTACAATTATATTCAATTAAATTACAATGTAATTTAAATAAATGTAAATTATGTTGATTTTTATTGATGAACAACATTTTTGTTTAAATCGCTTAATTTTGGGATATCGCGAACAAAAAAAAAATATTTTTTCTAGTAGAGTAATAAGTAGTCTTTTCGTCAAGTTCCCATTTTTTATGAAGTAATTTTAACAAATAAATTTTATAAAAATTAAAAAAAAAAATTTAAAATTTCGTTAAAAACAAATTGGAAATGTAAATTTGAGATATGGGCAATTCCATGTCATCGTACGTGACATTTGTACGCCTATAGAGTGGAATAGATTTTCCAAAAATAAGATTATCTGAAAAATAATTTTGTCTGTATGTTTCATTCGGAGGATAAAAATAATAAGTTCTTTCGAAACATTGTTATCCAAAATATCGAGCGAAATAAGGGTATATCGTACGTGACATAAAACGGAAGTCATTTTGAGATACATGTAGAAATATGCGAAAATTTGCGAATCGTGAGAGGCGTCATGTTTTCTTTTGATTTCTTACACTATACGACATATTTTCCTTTACAATCCATCATATTTAAATAAAAACAATCATTGGATGATTTTATAATAAATAAAATTTAATATCGTACGTGACAGATTTTTTTAAATTAAAAAATTAAATAAAGTCAGTTTAAACTATTATTTTTGGCAATAAAATGTTGTAATAAGCGTTAAATACTGACACATAGTAATATTTTAGTGTTTTCTCCTATTCAAATCATCTTGAACAAACGTTTCAAGGGTTTTTGGGTTTTCAGTCGTGGTAGTCATTCTCGTGGAAATGCCCATATGCGTGCAATTTGGATAGACATTTCGGAGACCTTCAGAAAAAAATTTTTTCCACACAAAAAATTTCTTTTCAGCAAAAAATATTTTCAATCTTGATGTTAAAGTTTTTAATTTGATGTGTTTAATTGTTCAATTTTTTAGAAAGCCCAAATTTGAAACTTCAAATAAAGTGTACAACCTCGACAAGTTTTAGTTTTCATTAACTTTTAGGTTTATTAGAGCCTTAAATATAAAAAACAAATAAAAAATTTGTGAGGAAAATAACAGTTATGGATTTTTTTTTTTTTTTTAAAGCAAGCACAAGCAAATATTGCAGAACAACTTTAAACTTTTGAAAATGTTAGATTTTTGGTATTATTGCTAGTTTTTCTAATTAGGTGTACCTTTTACAATATGAAGGTTTTTGTTAAAAGGTGGCTTAACAAAAAAAAAAAAAAAAAAACTTCAAAATTAACTTTTAGTTTTTCCAAAAAAAGTAACTTTTATTTCTGCTCGAAAAAAATTGGAAGTAAAAAATAACTCTTATTTTATGAAAAAAGTCATAACTATTCGGGCCCTGTTCTTAACATATGTATAACTAAATTATTAGCGTTCACAAAAATTTAAATAGAATGGTGAAACAATAACGATTAAATTTTAATATTAATAAATGTGAACACATAATGGAAATTAGAAACCGGAGAACAATTTTAGACCTTGAAACATTCACAAATCGAAAAAGTGCAAAATAAGGGTCACCCTACTGTGTGCTGTATGTACGTATATATGTGCGTTAGTGTAGTGGTCCTACCTTATCCTTTTTCTATCATTCAACTAGCCAAGGAGTATGTTTTGCAAAACAGAAAAAAAGCACCGTTTGGTGCGGTTTACACTTTGGTGGCTTCATCGGACCTTATTTCTTCGCGTTACGGCCGATGGAGATTGTTACCGCACCATTATCAATAGTTTTTTGCAAGGCGAATTTATGGAAGGTGACGACAGAACTACAACAAATACAACATGTACAAAAACAACAGGTACTTTGTTTTTGTAAAAAGATAAGTGAACTGTCAAAGTTACCTGTGGTTGTTTTTGCTTTTGGGTTTGTTGTATTTTTCGCCACAACAACCACAAGTGAATTGACAGTTCACTTGTCTAAGCAACTGAATATAAAAAATAATTAGCTGTTCTTGTGAGGTCACCTTCTATAAATTCGCCTTGGTTTTTTGTTTGAAAGTATGGATGACATGACGCAACCATAGATTTATTGAAATCAAAATTTGGCTATAACTTGATTTCTAGAAATTAACCTATCAGTTGGGCTCCAAGGTCGTACGATTCGACACCTCTCGACTATTTCCAGTGGGGCCACGTGAAGTCACTGGTTTATGCTGATAAACCAGCAACAATTGACGCCTTGAAGGCCAACATTGTTTCTGTTATTCGTGACATAAGGCCAGCAATGCTCAAAAAAGTTCCCCAAAACAATACGTCCAGAATAGCCGTGCTCTGACCATATGCCCGAAATCATTTTTTAAATGTTAACAAAAAAAATTGTTTTTATTAAAATTTACATTTATGTGTTATTTTTTACAGTTAAAATTTCTATAAAAGAACAATATTTTAAAACAATCCATATTTTTATTATTCTACACTACTGAATTTCAATAGTTGAGTAATAATAGTTTTTAAGGAAACATGCTTTCATTTGAAATTTGTAACAGTTTGCTGTATTATGTCATTTAGTTCACCTCATGTAGAGCATAACAATTTCTTAATATCACAACAGTTTTAACAGTTAAAATCCTTTAAATCCTTGTACTGACAATTGCTGCATTAAACCCTTTTTTCACAAATATAAGATCATAAAAACATTGTTGCATAAACATGCATTTTGTACAGAAAGTCACACATACACATTGACAAGCACACAACACATGCAATAACAATAAATGTAATATTTAAAATAACACGTGACAATTAAGACATGTTGCATCATAAGATACAAAAACAATTGCAACATTTATGCATATGTGTGTGTGTGGGGGTATTAACTGTTTGACGCAATTGTAAATGTAAAATAAATCATAAATGGTCATTGACCACCTACAGTTTTACGTAACACAACACTGATCAGCACAGTGGGTTTTTGCACCAATTAAAATTATGAAACAAACAAGCAAAACATACAATAACAGTTTAACAAATTCAAACAACAAAATAAAATGCATACGATATTTTTTCGTCAGTTTCATTTTGTTAACAAATATTTAGTTTTGCACCTTGGAAACAGGACTCTTTTTTTTTTTTGTTATTCTCTTACCAACAATATTCCCTTACAAACAGAAACAAACATCAGCCAGTATATACAGTTACAAATAAAAAGGATTCATTTACAAAATAAAACATATCCCGAAATCTAGAACAAGAAAAAACACCTTTAGGTTTAAAAGTAAACAAATGCAATTTTTAAATACGGGAACAATCTGGAATAGCTGGGAAAAAAGTGAAGCGAAAAACGTTTGTAACAAATTCTGCTCATAATTCATGTACACGATTGCTATGAACAACAAAAGGGAAATTGCTTACAATGTCTTTTCGCACCTTAGTTTTTATATGTTGTTTCATTTATTTTGTTTGTTTGTATTACCAGGGTTTAATAGCCATTTGACCGTACAGCAAAAGGAACATACTACCTCGAATTTTATAGTTATTTTTTTTATAAAATGTAGTTGAAACTACACTCGAACAAAAATGTTGATGTGATAAAGAAGTGAGCGAAAGCTTTTTTTTAATCATACCTTTCCAAACATTGGTAGTTTTGCTTTAAATTTTGGTTTCAAGCTTCCAATCTCTAAGCGCTTTGAGCAACTTTTCGGCAAAAATCAATTTCACTTTGGCTATTAAAATTTAATCTGGATGCTATCAAAATCGGAGTAGTTTTTGCATATCTTTGCATAAGTACGTGATAAAATTCATCATAAATTCATGTTTTTACTGATTCGATTCTTTCTTCCAACAGTGGATTTATAAAATTTATCTCTATAGTTTTGAAAAATGTATCTAAGTTATAAGCTTTCATATGATCAACTTCCCACAGGTACAATATGTAACAGAATAATGAAAAACCTGTCCACATGTATATTTTTTATTATTCTTAAAAACTAGATTTCCGATGATCTCAAAGACTAAAATTGTTTTAGAGACTGTAAATTTTATTTGAAGTTTCGAGCTTTATGTCAAAGTAGCAATATTTTAAAACATAAATTTTTTTGAAATTTAAAAAAAAAATGGTTTCGATTCTAATAACCAATAAATGAGGATTAACAAGTAATAAAACTTATGATGAAAAAAGTTGAAATGAAAAAAATGTAAGAACAAAAAAAAAAAAAAGTTGGACAAACAACTTTTGGTGAAAAATAGATAAAAATTGAGGCAGTCATATTTGTTTGCTTATATTTCAGCCATTTGTGGGCTGATACATATTGATGTATCCATCATGTTTGTAAATTATTGGGGGGCTTCGGAAATTAATTTCAACAGACATACATAGGATCCAAAATATATACGGAATAGTGAAGCGTATAACAGTTGTACATATTACAGTTAAACCTAGGAATCGATTTGAAATTGTCGGATTTCGAGGAAATTTAGTTTTTGGTCACAAATTTGTTAAAATTATTTCGTTGACTACTTGCTAGTATTTGATTTCATATAGTTTCTTTGAGATGCTAATTTAGGTGTTCGTAATTTTAATTTCTAGGACAACATTAACCCTTTTATATCTGTCCAATAGAGCAATATTAGAACTCTACACTAAAAATTATTATTGAAATGATTTCCTTAAAATTGTTTACTTGAACATATTTAACCCAACCCAGCAAATAATATTGGAATACTTGATCCATTATAGATGACATTGACAACATGGTCAAATGTTGTATAATCATGGGCCATGTCATTGTTAACATTTCTATACTCATGCATACGGTGTCTGAGACCAACTTACAGTGAGAATTTAATCATATTTTACAAAGACTGAAATGAAAAATTATTAATCATAAATAAAAAAGTTATTTTCTCTAAAACGTTTGTTTATATTACTAAAAACATACATTTATAAAAGTAAATAAGGTTTTATTAAAATTTTTTAAACTCATATAAGTTTTGTAGGCTCTGCAGGCATCGGTCTAAAAGACTTGGAGTGAGTATACGTGTTTCATATTCATAGGAAGGTTAAACAAGAATTTGTAGTTAATTCGTTTTTAGACTACTCCGCTGGGTTTTATGGTCCAGCACTAGGATATCGTAATATTAAATATACCATATTTTTTCAATACATTTCGGTTACCTTTAAACTAGTCCTAGTCCCATATGGGTTATATTTAAGATGCGTGTATGAACTATGTGCAGGGATATTACCCGAAGTCAAAAATACTGTTCAAAACAATTTTGAATACATATAAATTAGACTATAAATATTACAAAATTTTGTAATTATTACTAAATTAAATTCCAAAATTATTTTTTAGTTATACATATTAGAATTTGTTTCGAGTTTACTGCACGATTTTTGTTTACATGAAATATTTTTTTTTTGTACTTAAAGGATTAAACATTCTGAAAAACACAGTCTGAAATAAAATATTAGAAAATTGTATTTCCAAAAAATTATTTAAGTTATTCCTTACTTTAAATTACCTCATTCTCACCCATTTCCGGTAGCAACACATGTCGAATTTTTATAAAATCGAAGACCTCTCTGACTTTATATCAGAATTAAAATAATTGATATTGAAACAAAACTGGTAGTTATCTATTGAATAGAAAGCGTAAAACGCACTCACACCAATAATTCCATACTTGCCTCGAGTCTATGAATCGCACTTCAGAAAACAAACCCTGCAGGATCTTAGAGAATTTATGCACAAGTAAATGAAATTTATGGTGTAAACTATAACAGTAAATTGTGTGTGATGTTGTTGTTGTTGTTTTTGCAGCTGTAAAACGTTCAACAACAATATTGTAAAGAAAAAACTAACCTGGTAAAAATTCATTACATTTTTTTTTATTCCTTTTGCTGCAGGGCTGCTGCATGTATAAAATGTTCTCTTCTTTTTTTCACATTTATTTATTTATTTTTTTGCAATTTTCATGTGTAACTTTTGTATATGTTTGTATTTTTTTTTTCGTTTTCGTTCTGCCTTTTTAAAATTCACATGTATAACACCTCTAAATTTTGCCACATTTTTGCTGCCACAAAATTTGCCATCATGTCCAAAAACAAAACTCTTTTTCTCTTTGCCTTGTTGATGTTGATGCTGTTTGTATAGGATGCCAACTTCACATATGCTCATGTTTCCATGAACATATGCCTGCCTGAATGCTCACTCGTCATTATGCAATAACAGGATTTTCTAGGCTTTTGCAACATTTAAAATTTGCAGTGGGCAGGGGTTGTCTATAAGTTTGTTAGTCGATTTGTAACACTTTCATACACTCATACATGGGGAAATGTGTGCTTTTGTGTCGGAGTGTTGGTATCATGATTAGAACTACTACAAACGGTCAAGAGTCCCAGTTTGATTTCAAATCTTTATTTGAGTTGATTATTAGATGTGGGAAATTAAAATTTCTAGGGAATTTGGAAAACAAATAAAACATGCTTAAGTTTACTCTGTATTTTTGTATAATGTTAGGCTTCCATGTATAACAATCTTGGTTAATTTGCAAAATTACACAACACAACGTTAAATATTCTATATAGTATAAAGAGTGTTATTTTAAAGGATTAAATGTCAAACGAACTGTTATATTGCGCTCACTTCTTCACATTTATGATCAGTATACTCTGGCAAATCATCATGAATAGATTTACGTTTGAACAACTGTACCAAACTATCCAAATTTACATTGAAAATCAGTCATTGATTCGCGCAACATAAAGACGACCGTTTTATCGCAAAATTGTGTTCAGTGATGTGGCTCAGTTTTTGCTTAACGGGTTTGTTAATAAACAAAATAGCCACATATGGATAAGGGCAATCCACAACAGACCCCACAGACTACATTACATCCAGAAAAATTCACCGTTTGGTGTGGTTTACACGCTGGTGCATTCATCGGACCTTATTTCTTAAAAAATTAAGCTATCATTACGGTCTATGGAGATCGTTACCGCACCAGGATCAATCGTTTTTATGTTTGAAAGTATGGATGACATTGATCAGGTCGGGATGTGGTTTCAACATGATGGCGCTATGTGCCATACGACTCTGCAAACATTATAACATACAAATTTGGCGATAAAAAATTTGTTTGAATAATTTTTTTTTGTGTTATTTTTTAAAGTTCTATAGGGCTTTGAAAAATGGGTAATTTTAATAGCTTTAATCTATATAAATATATAAATGTCTTTGTAAGTTTGTTTGTTTGTTTGTTTGTTTATTTGTTTGTTTGTTTGTTTGTTTGTTTGTTTGTTTGTTTGTTTGTTTGTTTGTTTGTTTGTTTGTTTGTTTGTTTGTTTGTTTGTTTGTTTGTTTGTTTGTTTGTTTGTTTGTTTGTTTGTTTGTTTGTTTGAGCATCACGCCTAAACGGCTGAATCGATTTTATTGAAATTTGGAACGTAGATAGATCCTTACTTGGAAGCGTCAATAGGCTATAACTTTTTTCAATACTTGCACCAGAAAGGGGTAAACAGGGGAAAACCGGTAAAATTGGTACCTTTAGTTCTTAAACAATAATTACTAAACGGCCGAAACGATTTTATTGAAATTTCCAACATAGACTACGACAGGGGTAGCGAAGCGCACCGGGTCAAGCTAGTATCATATAAATAATGGAAATTGTGTCATTTCCAATCTCTGCAATTGTTATTGTAAATGAAATAATTAACAATTGTAGCTAATATTAAAGTCGATCTGGATCCTTCAAAATATTTAATTTTAACTTTAAAAATGTTTACAACATTCAGCACGATGATTTTTCATTTGCTACATGCCAGTAAAAAAAAAATTACAACTTAAAAGGATTTCATTCCCACAAGTGGTAGTTGCTAGGATTTTGCATGATTTTGTTCAAGTGTTGTGTAAACTGAAAATTTAATTTCTCAAAACAGCTGGCAGAATTTTTGTGCCACCAATTTTTTGAGAACACAAAAATCTCAACTTCAAGTACATACTACTAGTTGTGTTTGGAAACTTTGAAAACGTAACATATCAAGGAACGTGCAAATTAAGGATTTAATACAAAATATTACAATGCTTGACCAAATATTAGCTAACAGTTGAATATATCTCAAGCTTTACTCGAACGAATATTTACGTTCAAAAGTTGTTGGTGATCTTTTGAAAGAATTTCTTAGAAAACGTATACATCAGTTAGGTTTTATAAAAAACTCTGTAGACGCACTTTAAATTTATTCAACAGAATGGGTTCTAGAAGTGGTTGGGACGCCACTACTTATACTTGTTCCAGATTATATTTCTCAAATACATCTGCAAATGAACCAAACTTGTTCATTAAAAATATATTCTGATAAATAGATTGTTTATATTTATAATACTTAATACCTGCAAACAATATATTAGAGTGGTCCTTATTTCCCATTTTCCATGCTCCAAAATGTTTTGAGTCATCTAAAAACCAAATGTTGAACATTTTTTTTGATCTCATAATATAATGGGCTAATGTCCCAGCAAAAACTTACATTGCCAAGTAATGACTTAAAATGCTAATATATTTACTCTTCACTACTTAAACATTAGCATTTTAACTTATTATTTTAACACGGTGATGTCATTGGAGTCAAGTATTTACCAAGATCGCTTACAAATAGGGACTTTATTAAGTCATTATCAGGCTGGCTTACAAATGGAAACTAAAATAAGTAATATATTAAAATTTGTCTTTAAAAAAATAATTTGAATGAAGAACAAATATTTTAAATCAATTTGAATTAACAGGAATGTAATCATTCAAAGGTTTTATGAATTTTATAATAAATTTTGTAAAAAAGTACTATATCTCAGATTATACTATATGAAGTAGTCGGCGGCATGAAATAAGTCCCCAAAAACCAAAATGAAATAAGTCCACAATTTATTGGGTGTTATTTCATATGAAATAAATTCCCAATTTCAAAAATGAAATAGATCCCCAAGGAAATGAAATAACGTCTCAAACAGAAATGAAATAATAAGTCCCCGAAATTAAAAAAGTCCAAAAAAAAGGAAATAAGTCCCGAAAAAACAGAGGTGTTGCTTTTTGTACATTTTTTTGGGGCCATATTTCGTGGGGACTTATTTCATGCCGCCGAAGTAGTCATTGAAAAGTAAGTTGTTTAGTAATTTCAAGTAATTACCAAGTTATTGATGGGGTATTTAGAAAATGTTTATATTTTATATTTAGACATCTATGCACAGAGAAAACAGCTTCGTGATAGTAACCGAATTTGTTTCCAATCGAATAATTCTACCTTAGTGACCGAATTTTACAGTTGTGGCTTCAACATTTTAGAAGGGATAACAAATGTTTGGTTGCTTCAACCGAAATTCTTCTTTGTCAACTGACTTTCTGTTGATAGAACCGACGAATTCTATGTGTACAACCTTATCATTTTATTGGCAGCAAATTCGGTGGCTATCACGAATCTGTTTTCTCTGTGTGGCTAACTGAAATACAAAAACTATTTTGGATTGGATTTTTCATTAATTGATTTTTTTTTTTTTTTTTTGAGAAATATTGCTAATTTGTGCAACCTCTAAGCGCTAGCCGACTTTTCTAAAATGTTCAACATTTGGTTTGTAGGTGACGAAGAACGAACGGCTAAAGTTCAAGATAAGGGCCACCCTAATACATATACATAAACCAAACCCACAAACATACTCTTATGTTGCAGTAGTGTACAGTATGGTTATATGTACTTGTAAGTACTTATCAAGTAAATAATTACTTTATTAATTTTCACACATATTTACAATACAAGTGTATCTTATACATAAATAGTTATTAGTATAAAAAATCTTTTATAATTTTTTGACTTTCACAGACACATGGTTATTTTTGTATTTATTTCATGTTGTTGTGGCCTTTTTAATGAGTTTACTTTATTCTTCTACTTCAAAAATATGTATATTACAATAATACAAGCCCACAAGGCTACACTTGAATGTAATAAAGGAAATATTTCTGTTTTATTTGTTGGTATATTTGAACACACAAACATAGCTGCTATTACTTAGACTTTAAGTAAAAGAAACTTATTTTTATATGTAATAGACATTATTAATATTACATACTTACTTATTTGTATGGAAGTAGTTTTAGTTAAAGGATGTTTATGAAATTTCTCTGTACGAGTAATACTAATTATGATTTTACTAATACATTCAGAATGAACATATGAAGATAATAAACACGTACCTAAATGTTTAGTGATACCATTTAAAGGTAATAGAATATGGGTGTATACATGTAGATTTGGCTAAATTTTCAATATTTTTAAAAGCTTTCTTGGATCCATGAAAGACCCATATCAATTACATAAAGACATGCTCTAACATATTTATTTCTACACATACTAAAATCTTTTGTTATAATTACCAGGTGTGTTGGTTGGTGTTTTGCTTTTATTCTTTTCTCATTTTGGTTTAATATTCATTACATTCACAGACTTTCAAGTACATAAATATGTTTATATATAGCCCCAAAATTATACAAAGTATTTTCTAACATCTTTATATGTGGAGTACATTTGTATAATATTTATTATTGTCGTTGCTTTTGTATTGAATGGTTGGCTACATGTTTGCCAACAAACCCAGTTAACCATGCATTTAAGATATCCTCGACAAAAAGTACAAGTCATCTAATTAAAACGCTGATGACTTGTTGACGAATGACCATGAAAATGATCAGAGATTATTTTTCTTAATGAAATTACATAGATAATAGTTGACCACTGGATGGCAAAGTTGATACTATCGTGCTTTTTTTATACTACTTACTTCATATTCAAAATTACCGTAGTTTTCCCTCATATTATTTGATACTTTCGAAAATATTTTTTTTTTTATTTTATGTAACACATTTCTATAAAAAACCTCCAATATTCACAAACAGTATTTAGATTTTGTATGGAAATTTTGTTTTATAAATCTTTAATAAATTTATAAATGAGAGAATGCATCTTTAGCAGAATAGAGTACTATTGAGTATTACACTTCCTGTACATAGTATAACAGTATTTTCAGCATAAATCTTTAGTATAATTGTATTTTCTGTAGAAAATATTCACTTCATCCGTATTTTCTATAGAAGTATTCAGCATTTTTTTTAAGAAAATCTTCAGTATAACTGTATTTGCTATAGAAAATCTTCAGTAGAAGAGTCTTAACTATAGAAAATCTTCTGTATAACAGTATCTTCTGTAGAAAAACTTCAGTACAACAGCATTTTCTATATAAATATCTCATTATAACTACCTATTACCTATAAAAATATTTAGTATAAGAGAATTATCTGTAGAACTCTTTAGTATAATAGTATTTTCATTACAATTGCCATATAAAATCTTCAGTATAACAATATTTGTTTATATACAATTTGTTTTCCTTATTACAGTATTATCTAAAAATCTTTAGAAAATCATCAGTATAACAATATTTTCTGTAGAAAACTTCAGTATAACGGTATTTTGTTCAGTTTAGCAGTATTTTCTGTAGAAATCTTCAATAAAGTATTATTTTCTGTATAAAATCTTCATTATGACAACATTATAAGTAAGGACTGAGATCGTAAAATTCTTGACACACGTTTTTCATTAAAACTTTTAACTCAAGTATTATTTGATTTTGATCAAGTTACCTATGTAAAGCATGTCAGTTATCATTTTTAATGTCAACTATGTTGTGACCAGAAAAAAATGCGTACTAAAATTATTAAATATTTTCAACAAAACTCAACTTGGTTCTACAAAAAGTTGGCCAAACAATCAAGGTCTGCTAACAAACTTTTTCCAATGTTATTAAACAGTACCGGGAGAACGTATCCGTTGATATAAAACCTGGTTCAGGTAGAAGGAATGGTCCACATGATGTTTCTAAAGCCAAAAAAATAGAAAACATTTTCAAAAGAGCTCCCAACACATCCGGTAGGAAAGCAGCCCGGTTAGGTCAGTACTCGGAATATTTGGTACGAAAAGTTAAAGCCAACTCTGTTCAAAATGTAAACGCCAAAAACAGAGCACAAAAATATACCTGCTGCATAAAGGGTAACGAAATTTACGTATGGAAATTTTTTCGCAGCTTCTGGGTAAATTTTTTTATGTGTTGCACATGCTCGAGGGAATGTTGAAGAAAAGTTTGGGACCCAAAAGCAGACAAAATTTCACAAAAAGTTCTTGGTATGGCAAGCAATATGCAGTTGCTGCAAAAAAGCCAAACATTTGTTACAAAGGTCTCTATAAATACCGAAATTTACATCGAGGAATGTTTACAAAAAATTATGTTTCCATTCATAAGACTTCTCAATGTGTCCACTTATTTTCGGCCTGATTTGGCATCTGTCACTATGGTAAGAAAGGTCTTGAGTGGTACAAGAACAATAATGTGGTATTTGTGCAAAGAGAGGCAATTCCTCCAAACTGCCTGGAGCTGAGTCCAATGGATAGATATTGGGCTCTTGTTAAATGAGAATTGAAGAGCACAAAAAAGGTGTCCAAAGTGTGGTAGATTTTAAGCGGAGATGGACAACCTGTTCGAACAAAGTGACAGAAATCACTATAAAAACCATAATTGAAGGGTTTTCGAAAAAGGTTCATAAATTCATCACTATTGATTAGAACTATAAAAGTAATATTTTTTGTAAATTGTAATAATAATTTCAATCAAATAAAAAAAGATTCAAAACTGTAAGTTTAGTGGTTTTACTTTTATTAACATACATGTATGGTAAACATTTTTCAATCTCACTCTTTATATGGAGAAAATCTAATATTTTGGAGAATGGTTGAAACTTATGAACAAATCCGTGACACAGATAGATAAACCGTAAGAAAAATTTAAACTTATAAGAGTTTTTTCATTAATTTGATATCTGTAATAACATTTTCTAAACTACATATTAAATCCAACATAAATTAGAGTCATTGACTTATAAAAGAAAATCCAAAATTTACCTTTTTTTTAATTTCGACAATAGCATTTAAAAGACTTTGTAATTTTCAACAGTCTATGGTATATCTTGATGATGCCTGAGCATCAAGTATATAACACTATCATCTCAAACTTTCAAAGAGTAGAAAAGTAAGAGTGGAGCTATTAAACCAACATAACATTCGCGCGCAATGAGAACAAATATTAACGCGATCATGTTTAAGTATCGACGTAAAGAACCAAGAAAATGCATTGGTGTAAAAAGGAAAAATATTGAAAAATAATTTTACTCAAATTCTCCAAAATGTTTGGTTCACAACATTATAGCTCATGTAGTTGTCATTGTGGCTTGAAGTATGACAACGTATATGCCATTGCTAACTAACTTGTTCTGAAATATATTTTGTACACCACAAATTATGAAATTACCATTTGGTCAGTTGGGAGAACAACACACAAATACACTTAAACAACTAAATAACAATAAAATTTTCGGAAAATTATTTGTTATATTGTGTTAATTACAGGTGACATTTTATTAGACTTTCCGGTCATTAGAAAATAACAACTTGTATTAATTAGAAGATATTTTATGTTTATGAGAAAAACATAAATCGTACTCAGATGTCCTATTGTGTGTATGTGCTACACATATGAATAAATAAATGTACAAAACATTAAAAGACTTAATTAATAAACATTTATTTTAAATATGTTTATATGTATTGTTTTAAGTTATTTATTTGTTTTTTGTAGAGTAGACTAAACTTTATTAAAAGTTTAAATTTATTTAGACTTAAACTTTTTCTGAAAAAAAAAACACATTTCCTAGTACTCACACATACATACGTACATACATGAATACAAAATAAAATTAACACTTCCGGGTTGTGTTGTGTTGTGCTGAAGTAAAAAAGTTAAAATGTTTGCCCCTAAAAAATACTTATACGAGAAGAAGTACTTTATGAGTGCTAAAAGAAAAGACTGCATCATTTGGTACTTTGGTTATTAAGAATGTTTGTATATGTTTGTGTATTCCTGCTGTAATGAACTTATTTCACTCACTGCAACTCTTAACTGTAAAACTTTTCAAATAAATTGCATCGTTTTTTTTGTTTTCTTTCTGTGCTGCTCTAAGAAAAACATACAGTTTGATGAATTTCCTCAAGAAATATACATAAGTATAAGAAAATACGAAAAACATGCATTTAAAAGTTTAAACTTTCGATTATTTGCAGTTAAAAAGTTTTTGTTTATATGTAGCAGAAACAAAACTAAAATTGGGAAAACCCTTAAACAATTTCTTAGAAAATGTGTTAGAAGTTGTTAAATAATTTTTAGTGCATATACATATGTATGTCTATATGTATTTATAGTAAATATGTACATACATACTTTATTTACTACATTAAATAAACTAATTTAAAAGTTTTTTATTCTTGAGTTTTATGTTATTTGTTCAGTTTACAAATATGCAAGAAGAAAAATGCATTATTAATACAATACTTTTGTTATATGTAGATGTTTTTGAAATGTCATCTTTGGGAAGTTTGATTCGCTGGAGGAAAAATGTAGTTTTATTTTTTTATATTAGTACATTTGGCATTTCATAACTTCCTTTTAGCTTTCTTCTTACATTTGTTAAGAAAACAATGGTTGGCTAAACTGTTTAAGATAGGCATATAGTTTGAAAAATTTCTCAAGTTTGGAAACTAATTTTAGACATTGGGAAACAAACAAAAATTAAATGTTGAGACATGACTCAAAATATGGTTTTAACCATTAAACAGATTATCGTGTTAAGTCATTGCAACTCAATGAAATTGTTTTGATGTACCATGAGAAATTTCTTTAACTGTAACTAATACATATTCATTATCAGTTGCAATACAATTAACATGAAATTATCTTACAAAACATGTGTCATACGTGGCAATTGCCTAGGCCCTTACATATGTATCATGATAAACAACTGTTTTTTCTACATTCATTTATGGGATGCCATTCTCAAAACTTCTCAGAACTTGTCTTGTTTTCTTAATTTATTCATATAATATATCCAGGATTAAGACCCTTATTGTATTCAGATCATCTTGCTTTGAAGGATTTGCATATTTTCGTCATTAACTGTATAAATTGAATAAGGAAATAAGAGAAACAAAACTTTTAATGTAAAATAATTTGTAATTTTGAGCATAATATGGGGAAATTTATACGTTTTTTTTATAAAAAAAAATTGCTCCTAAGTTTTTTTTTTATGAGATAAAAATATAAATAAAAAACCTCGCTCTTTAGACCAACATTTTTGACTAACAAATTTCAAATATTTTTCTTCAATATCTTTAATACTCTATAGAGAGATCATTATTCTGTCTTTCAATTATATTCCTCGACCTCATGCTTCGAAACATATTTTAGAACGGCATCTTTTCATGGATTTAGTGTGAAAACAAAGCCGGCCAGGTTTCAAAGTGTAGCCTTTTTTCAGCTCCACAAAAAATCAGCTTGAGGTACAGTACTCTTGCCTCTTCGACGCTTATACCTTTCTCCTTATAAGTAGATATTTGGTCTATTAATTGCAGGTTTTGTCTAAGGTCCTAAGGCATCGGCATTGGCGAAACTTGCATGTTAGGCATTGATTTCAATAACGCATCTTATTCATCTGTTGAAATAGATTCCCCAGTAGATTCTCGACATGCATTTGATGCCGAAGAAGCTATGAAATTATCAACTGATTGCCTATGAAACATTTTAACAAACTATTTATATTGATTTTTGAGGTTTTCAATGTCTTGTGGGGAACTGAAGAAATTGTTGAAATTTTTTTCTGATTTTTGCGGTATTCAAATCATCCATAGCATAGCTTGAGAGAAGTTTCTATCAAAATAGTTTATACGATTATAAATTAGATTTTCAATCTTATTTTGAATATGACTTTAAATTTGATATAATTCGGATTACTACCAACGTATATATTTTTATAAAACCAAAACCTTTTTTATTATTGTCTGATCCCAATAAACCAAACGATATAAAGCGATATCGAAACGATATCATCTAGATGATATAAAATATAATATCGTTTGCGTGTCATAAACGACTAACCGTTTTGCTATCATAGTTTCCAATAAAAACGATTGTAAGATCGTCATGCTTCAGATTTCATTCTGAATGCTATTTAATACTAAAAATTATATATATTTGAATCTCTTAGATATTTCGCTGAAATAATACAAAAACCTGATTACATACATATCGCTCATTTGGTGCAACAACGTCATAATTCAAAAATGTCGTTTTTTGTATATCGCTCATTTGCTGCAACAACGACATAACTCAAAATCCGTGTGTTTTGAACTGAATAATACGAAATATGCGCCGTTCTATAGTCTTTCATATAGTTTTATCAGTTTTCAAAAAAATCAATAATTTTTTCCGTGATAGTGTTTTTTTGTTGTAAACGTCAAAACGAAAATTCATGTTTTCTCGTATATTTGACAAGAAAAAAATTGGGTTAAATGCAGATTAGAAGGATATTAACATCTACTATTGAAATCAGGTTTTATTTCTAAAATCTCATGATTTGTTGAACATTTATTTAAGAAATAGTCAAATGTCATAAAACATTCAAAGCCGTTTTTCTCGAAACGACTTTTTTTGAATTATGACGTTGTTGCAGCAAATGAGCGATATGTATTTTCATCACATTCATATCGCATTGAACATTTCAAATGTTGCTACTAATCACCATAAAATTTAAGAAAATTATTGCGATTTTATTACCTACCCACTCTTTAAATCAAATAATAACGTTTTAAATGATTTAATACATATTTATTTTGTTTTCGTCTTTCGTATGTTGTTTAAAAATTTTTATTATAAATTATTTTTCAGTTTGAAGTTTTTTTAAAATACTTGTGGTTTATTTATTTTATTGGAAGGAAAAGTTTGGAAAACTATATTATAACAATATCGTTTTCGATTTTGCTATAATATCGTTTCCTGGTTTATTGGGATATAGGATTGGACATTTTAAAAAGTTTATAATGAAATTTCCCAGGAATTATTCAAAATATTTTAATTGGAAGTTATTGAAAATGATTTCCCTTATTTCCTCATTTTCTATTTCATCATAAAACCAGACTCTGATCTCATTCATGCTAAGTGTAAAGACAAATCTACCTTTTTTTACTCATTATAAACAGATCACTAAGTAAGAAAATGAAGTGAACTTAGTTAAAAATTAGTCAGTCTATAAATTAAATTTCACTTTTAAATTTACAAAATATAATTGAGAAGTTGTCTTAATCAATGTCTAAAATTAAGTTTACAAAATTTTCAAAGAAAAATCTTTATTTTAAAACAAATTATCCATCTACTTTCTACCACTATTGGCTCATGCTGGAGTTAATCATTGCTGTTGAGACACTCAAGAAAACAAACTATTTTTCACAAAGTAACCCAAACATTATAATGGGACTTTTTTGTTGTTGTTTGTTAGAAATATTTTTATAGTTGTTGTTGTTTTTGGTTTTGTCGCTATTATAAGTCTTAAAGCTTATTGTTATTGGCCATTAACTATATAGTAAATTTTTATGAACTTTTTAACATGGTGATTGTATTTGGTTGGCTCTCTCTATTATACATAGTTTATATTTAAACTGGGTAAATAGCAAAAACTTTAACCTTTTTCGGATTAAACAAAAAAGAGTAAAACTGTAACTACAGTTTTTTAAATGTGGTAGTTTAAGTGTAGGTGTGTTTGTAATGTTGTGTTTGTAAACAATGTTTTACAAGAAGAGATTAAAATTAGATTTGCTTGGGGATTGTTTAGATAATTTTGTTGAACATTAATATTAAATTAAGATGGAACATCAAATAACAGTTTACGGCAATAAGATATAACATACTTACTTACGATATTTGTAGGCGAATAGATTGGTTAAAGTTTCAATTAGCCCTATTTATAGATTATGTATGTAAACATATTAACATTTAAATTTTAGTAGAATGATTAATGTAGTTTAAGCACTTTGCTTAAGTACGTGTTGCATAGAGCAACATAACTAATATACATTAGGGTGTCGCCGTTGTATGGAGGAAAATTAGGGAGCCGATGTTCCCAACTAAAATTAACTTTTAGCAAGTTTTACGCGACCATTTTTAAAAATGTTTCTCCTGGCGTCAGTATTTGGTGAACTGGATCAAATGATAAAAATTACCTTTTTAAGGTTTTTCTGATTTACAAAAGCATAAAATTATCTTTAGATCCAGCATAACAATTACTGAACACAGCGCAAACAATTTGGGAAATGGTTTGCTCAAATAAACTAAATTTTCATTTTAGTTGGGAGCAGCCATCCCTTACTTTTCCTCCATACAAACAAAGCCGACCTAATATTCATATTTATATATTAGGGTGGCCCTGTAACTCGCCATACTCCCAACTAAACAAAAACTTAATTGATTATTCAGATAAAATTTCTCCTCATTTTTGTTCTATATCTATATAAATATATAAATGTCTTTGTAAGTTTGTTTGTTTGTTTGTTTGTTTGTTTGTTTGTTTGTTTGTTTGTTTGTTTGTTTGTTTGTTTGTTTGTTTGAGCATCACGCCTAAACGGCTGAACCGATTTTATTGAAATTTGGAACGTAGATAGATCCTTACTTGGAAGCGTCAATAGGCTATAAATTTTTTCAATAAAAGGGGGGAAACGGGTAAAATTGGTACCTTTAGTTTTTAAACAATAATTACTAAACGGCTGAACCGATTTTTACATCGACAGGGGTAGCGAAGCGCACCGGGTCAAGCTAGTTGAATATAAATACAACTGCAAATAAATACGTATGCAAATTCAAAGCTTCTAACTAAAAAAATTCATGATTTGCTTTAACTAGACTGGATTATTATATATGTCTGAATATGTTTTCCATTTGAAACCTTTTTTTGCTTCTCCTGTTATATGAGATAGTACTCTTGGAATTGTTGTTTAACTGTACAAATTTTAAATATTCATTAAAACATTTTTACCTAAACTTCTTTTATTTCAATTTCAAAAGAATTCTTTAAATTTTCAATAAACTAAATTCTATTACAATACATGCCACAAAATATCAGCCTACAACTCTTTCCATCAGCACCACAACAACAACTACATACTCCTAAATGTAATAATATTCATGCCTCTCACCTCGAATATTCAATAAATAACAAATGTTACATTCATCCAAACCGACATACATAAAAATGTATAAAATTAAAACAAACAACAGACGGACAGGCGGACGGACGTAAGGACAGACGGAGCAAAAAACCCCAAATGAATGAAAAATAGAGAGAGAATATCTCATTGAATTCAATTGAAAATTCAATTCAACTCGTTGTTTTGGCATTTTTGTGGGTGTTGAGAAAAACAAACAAACCAAACCAAAATAAAAAAAAAGTTGAAAAAAAAAAACTAAAAAATTCTGCAAAAACACAAAAGCGGCATAAAAACTGTTTGTAGATGCAACATTGTGGTACACTGTGCAACATATATATGTATGCATGTGTGGCAGTGTTTACAATCAATGCACTTCCACAGACAATAGTATTTTTATTATGTATAGGAAATCTGTGCAAAAACAAGCAACAAATGTTTGCAATGTAATTCTCATTTTATTTGTTCTTTTTTTATGTGCATGTATGTTTTTTTAGATTTCCTTTACTATTTACATACATAGATTTGTAAAAATAAAATTAAATTGAAAAAAATTCAATTTTTTAATTTGGAATTTCATTTTTATGTTATTTTCTATGTTTTTTTATTTTACTGTAATTTCTACATATTGTTTTTGTAGCAAATTTAATATATTAATTATATAGTATTGTTTGATGTATCGACCTGATTTATTACATACAAATTTGTAGATTTCTATTATCTGAAGAGCACGAAATTGGCATATTCTAAGCTGTACTATAAATCGCTGGATAGGTGCTTCACTAGATGTGAATATTGTCTATGTACACGTCTCAGGAAAAAGTTCCGGTTACATTTTTTCACGAAATTTGTAGATACGAATTGGCCCTAATTTCTAAGCTGTTATAAGGTTTTTGAAATGCATTTAATTTTATATCCATATATACGACTTAGTAATCGAGATATAGACAAAAATAGCTTAAAAATCGAGGCAGTCGTGGTTTTTGTTTTAAAGTTCAGGCATTTGTGTGTCGATTTTCCCGATTTTAAATAACAACCCAACCAGGGCTCTACCTGATATATTGATATATCAATTATGTTTGTTATTTAGGGGCTTCGTAGAGATGATTTCTACATACGATCAGACAGACGGACATCTTTATATCGAATCCAATATCTATAACGAACATGGATATATGTATATGTATTAGGGTATTCAATTAATCGGGATTCTGGTTTAATCGGTTAATCGAGGAAATAATTAATCGGGGTTTAGATTTAATCGGTTAATAATCGGTTAATTTTAAATTATTCGATTAACCGAATAATTTTTATTTTAATTTTAAATTGAAAATAAAACCATGAATTTTGTGTACTTATTTAAGCATTTCAAAAAAATTAATAGGAAAAAATATGGTATTTGAAATCCTTTTTATATACACATGTGAATTTTTTTTTAGGATTTTAGTGAGATATTTTTGAAGTAAACTTTAAAGAAAAGAATATAATTTAAAATATTTCCTTTTAAACGATTTTTCTTTAGTTTTAATATAACTTGACTTGGAAAAAACTCTCTCACTGATGGCAAAATTGGAGATATCGAAAGTAACGCATCTATCCAATTTCTCAGTTCTTTGTTCAGGTTTTTTTCATTATACCATTGGGGTCCTTTTTATATTTTTTTAGATTTTAAATACTTTTAATAGTTTCGTTAAGTTCTGATAAAAGACTCGTTTCTATAATGTCTTCAGTTTCGTCTATTATCGTGTCTTCCTCCTACTCACTAGGGCAAAGTTCATCATGAAACATTCTAGAAAAAATGTAATTTTCAAATTCCTTAGTTTCAGTTTTTGAACTATACTTCAAAAAATTAATGCTAGAAGGGAATGTTCATGAGTTAAGAAATAAAATTTGTGTGTTTAAAACTATATTTTTATATATTAATTAATTTAAAAAAAGAAATTTCGGTTAATCGGTTAATCGAATCAAATTAATCGGTTTATTTGTTATTTGAAAATCGGCAATTTTAAATTATTCGAACATTTAACCGACCATAATTAATCGTTTAACCGATTAACGGTTAATTGATTGAATACCCTAATATGTATAAACAAATGAAAAATGTGGAAATTACAAACGGAGTGACAGACTTGTAAATACCTTTACCACTGATGGCGAAGGTTATAATAATATTTTTTGATGAAAAAATTGTGGTAAAAAAATATTTAAGCTTTGTCCAGACGGTTTTCAGATCTAACAATATTTTCAGAATTAGCAATGCACAGACAATTTAATCCATTTTCTTACAATAGCCTTATCTGACAACGTTGTCAGGCAAAAAATGTTCAGTTCACACAGTAGTCAGAATTGTCAGATTTGATTTTTCGTGCTCAAATACTTTCTTTATTTATATTTTTTATCTGACAATGATGCCGTTGTCAGGTTTTTGAAGCTCTCGTATCTGACAATGACAACAAAATGTGTTCACATGATATAATGATGCTTTCTCTGACAATATTGCCTGACAAAAATTTATGTTCGCACGATTTCAAGACATTTTCTGTATATTTATCTGACAATATTGTTAGATCTGAAAACCATCTAAACAAGTAAGACAATTGTATGAAGAATACTAGGAAAAGGTTTGAAACCAATAAAAAAAATTTGCAGAAAATTTTAAATAATAATTATTTCATATTAAGGTCTTTTTAAAAAATGAAAAAAAAAATCCTGAAGATGCCTTACATTGATGTAGCGAAATACTGAAATAAAAATATAAAATTTTTTTATGAAAAATACCTTAAGATCAAATAATTATTATTTTGAAGTATAATAAAAATAAAAAGGTTAAATAAAGTAAAATAACTATGTATATACTTAGCAGAAAATATTAGAAAATGTTCATGATCACCATATATCGCTAGCTTTCCAGGTGCAGTCGCTATTATCGTCCTCTCAGCATAATTTTTGTACATGCGAACATTTTTTGCACCATTCGCTAACAATTTATAACGTGTATAGATGTGATAACTAGTTTACAAGTTCTACATTCATTAATATTTATTTTCCAAATAGAATTATAATTTGAAAATAAACGAGTATTTTTAGAAGTGCCTTTATATTCAATCTCTATCATCACCTTGTACAGGAAAACAATTTAAAATTGTTAAAGGCTAAATTATTGTTAATTCCTTGTTCCGCAACATACCACTAAAAGTCATAAAATTAAAATACAGCTGCTATACACATTGAAAAAGTTAAAATATTTTCCAATATATTGATATTTTCCGGCTTGAAAAACGTTCAACTCTCTTTAAAAGCACATATGTATACAAAATGTATCCCTAATGGTCAATCTAAATATTTACCCCTTTCTACACATGCAAATTACTTGTAAAACTCTAATAAAATACATAATTTTAAAAGAAATCTCTACGAAAAATTACTTTAACCTCCATTAGTTGTTGTAGGGCAACAAAGTAATTTGGCTGAAAACAAAAACAAAAGAACTAGTTGCATTATGGCCAAACAAGCAATTGACCAAAGTAACACTGGCGTTAAGATTTTAAAACCATTTTCATGGTCATTTCTTTTTTATTTTTATTGATGTTTCGACGATTATTTGCTGTTGTAAGTAAGTATGTAATATTTTTGTTACTCGTACTACATTTCTTTGTTTGTTTGTTTTCGTTTGCAAGTATCCTGCATGCTGGCTAAGAGGTTTGAGTGTAGATTAAGCCTTCACTCGTGTTGTTCGTGTTCTTGTTTTATTTTTTTCAGTTTCTAACCCAGTTGATTTTTATGGGCTCAATAAAATTTTATTACTTTCCGATTTTTCCCAACATTGTGATAATTTCCACACAAACAACCAACCAAACATTAACTGATTCGTTTTTATTTTGTTTCTATCTATGTATGAATGTATTTTTATGTTTTTTGCAATTGTTTGTTAAAATGGAAATAACGTTGAGATACAATTTTGTTAGTGTTGTTTTTAATTTTTTATTTTTTTTTTTTTCAAAAACCTATTTGATGCTGGCTTTATTGTTCGCCATGTAACAAGTTATTCTATTGTTTAGATGCTGTGATTAGTTTTTATTTTTTTTTTTTATTATTTTCAACACAATAAACTCATAAACGCAATATAAACCTCATCCAAGCAACTTAACAGCCAACCCATACACCGCATTTGCCACCTCTTGTAGCGTTTGTTGCATGATTTGAAATAAACGTGTGGGTGTGTGTGTGTGTGTCTGTGTTTGGGCAAATACTCTCACACTTAGTGCAAATAACAATTTCAAGTGTATCATTGTTTTGCAATCATAAAAAAGGATATTTTTGCTTTTATTTAAAAAAAAAAAATAATAACAACAACCAGCTATGAAAAAATATCCTTGTTTTTGCTTACTTGATGAAGTAATTGTTGTTCGTTCCTCTGTTCGTTTGCTTGTTTGTAAGTTAGTTGGCTCTAGTACTATTATTAGTATGTATTTGTAGAAGTGATTGTTGTTGTTATTATTATTTTACAAGTACTTTTACGTATGTTTACATTGGTGTATTGTTGTTATTGTTTTCCTAGTTATCTTGGCTACAAATGTGTATTTTATGCCTTGTAAACTAAATGAAAATAAAAATCGTTCTAATAATTGGCGCGTGTAACGGAAAAGTAAACAAGTTGTTGCATTTCGTTAACAACGTGGTCAGGTTATAGAGGCCTTTGAAATATATCGCAGACGAATATTTACTTTTCAATAAATAATATCGTAGATTTACTAAAACTGTGAGTTAATCGTTGAATCAAAATTACTTTCCATACATCCACTTCTTCAAGATCAGAAATATTTATGGAATCTAGACTTTACAACACTACTGAGGAAAAATAAACTTGTAGCTTAATGCAAGGAGTTTCGCGATTATTTTCATGCAAAGAGTGGACCTTATTTCGATTTTCGATGCTTCCAAGGTCTAATATTGCTCTCTGTTCTTTTTGGATTTTCAATACTCAAGTTTTGGGTTAAAGCAATATTTTGAAATTTAATCTTACTTAGTTATTGAACATTACATTGTAAAAAACAAAGTTTTTTTCTTTTGCTTTGAAAATGTCGAATTTTGCACCAACGAATCGTCATGGATATGTTGGATAAGTTTTTCTTTACTTTTTTAATAGAAAAAAGTATAAAATAGTACCGTTAAAGCACACCAATTACCCACCCATACTTATGGTGCGAGATATGGCTTGTGCGGTTCAGAAGTGCAGCCTAATAAATTTGAAGACCAAGAATTGGGGGCATTACCCCATGAAGATTTTGGCAAATTCAACAAGAGCCTGTAAATTATTGGGAGCTACTCAATCAGCAATTTCAAAACGTTAGCAGCAGGATTCAACCAAAAGCAGGGAAATTGTCTACCATACGAATTGAACCAACTCTTCAACTGACCTCGTATCTTCAACACACACACAAATTTACATAATATTTTCAATTAAACGGACTTGTGTTTGGTATCAGTGTATTTTATGGACTCTCTACTAAATGTTCTACCTCACTTTTTTTCAAACATTCTCTTTTCCTTTCTATTACAAGCGTAATTTTAAAGTGTGTATTAGTTGAGTTGTTCTTGTTGTTTATCATGTCCTTTTTACAACAACTCTTATAACAGGTTGCATTTTCGTAGTTATTGCTGTTGTTGCTGCTGCTGTTCTAAAGTTTGTTTTTCACACTTGTTCAAAATGTTAAGTGCACTTATGTATTGACTTTAACACTGGTATATGAAATAATTAGTAAAAGTAATTAGTTTAGTCTATTAGATTAAACAATAGAGTTTGTGTATGTGTTGGTGATTTTATTGGAAATAAAACCATAACAGTTAACGAAGTAACCATTTTAAAAGGGGCTTAGCAGAATTGTTCATAGTTTTATGATATTTGATGATGGAAATATGATAAAGGCTAGAAAGATTCTATAGTTCCTAATGTTTGAATAAGTTTAAAGGACTTGGGTGCATGTAAATCAGCGTAAGGCATTGAGCTCTCAAATGAGCTCTCTTGTTTTTGTTTTCACATGTACGCAAGCACACACATTGTATAAAAACAATCAAAACCAGTCAGTCTCGCATGAGCATTGATGGAAGCAGGTTGTGTTACGCTTTTCGCTTTTTATGCTTGTTTATTTCAGTTATTGTTTTTGTTTTTTTCTCAACTTTTTACTCAACTCATACAACTGCAATATTTAAAAACTGTAGTGGTGTGAGTTTGCCTTTCGCTGATGTAAATATACAATTTGTTAAATGTGAGTACTTAATTAGATAATGTGAAGATATTGAGTTGGCAGTTCTTAATATTCCAAAAATGTTCGGCATTTCTTAAATTTAACCAAAATGATAAAAACTATTGCTGCTGAATTCAGCTTTAAACTGTTGAATATTGCGATATTTTTTAGCCAAATTTTAGCCACAAACTTAAACTGTATTATGCCATACTAAAATTAATGCAAACCTAAATTTATTTAAATCCCTTATGTAACCCCAATTTAAAATATTTATTTTTTACAATATGATTAATTTTTTTCTTTTTCTCTTATTCTTTGCAGCATAATGTTTTAAAACACTATCCAATCAAAAGGACATCAACAAAATAGTCGTTACAACTTGGAAAAGTTAACAAACTCTGGCTGCAGAGGTAATCAAGAACCCTTCAGAATTTTATTTTTCTGTTATGTTTATGCCTTATTTTCTTTTGTAATAAATATTTACATAAATTTTACCTTTCTTGCATTTAAAACATTTATACTAAACACAATTTATAATCCAATCTAATAAAATTTAAATCTCTTTTTGATTAGTTTTAGTACAAGTTTGTAAAAATAAAAAAAAAAAAATGTGTACCAAAAATGTATATTTTTGGTACACACTTAATTTAAAGCACATGACTTTAGGACAAAAAAATTACAAAATTTCAAAAGAAAATTCACATATGAATGAATGGAAAAATGAATGAGGAAGAGAATAAAAAAATTTCTGACAGACAGTTATGACAGACAATTTCGCGATTTCCCTAAAGGCCATAAAATCTCTTTTCTTATATTGTTAAATGTACAAAAAAAAAAAAAAACATTTGTAAATTAAACATAAATACAAAGTACCGAAATCACCCATATATTTAAAGAAAGTCTATATAAGTATTCGTAGATGATATAAATATGTATAAATATGCATATAAGAATATTTATTTACCATAAAGTCATAAAGTTTTATATACCTTTATACATATGTACGAGTATAAGAATGAATGAGTAGTGTATTACCATTATAAATATATTTTCATTGCCAAAATAACAAATATAATATTTATGTATATTTTTGTACTTAGACACACATGTGTAAAGGTAACTTGTTTTATTTTTTTTTGTTTTTTGGTTTTCAGTAGAACTCATACAAACCCATAAACATTGATAAACGTCATAAGAACTTCTTTATTTAAAATGAAGGCAAAAAATAACGACTCTTTAAATACAAAATGTAACGCCTGTTCACGCCAAACACACAGGCATTCGCGTTTTCTCACACCTTCGTAGGTGAAAATAAACGCCGCGGCGTTCACTTTAATCAAAATGTATTTAAGGTTTTTACTTTGGGGACTAGTGAAAAAATAAGAGAAGCTGTCATATTGGACTTCTTAATTCACAAACGGGAAACGAAAAAAATACAAATAAATGGAATTTACAATTATTGAGAAAGAAAAATAAATAAGAAAATAAATGAAAGTAATGTAGGGTCTGTTAAATGTAGAGAGAATTTAATAGCAGTGATGAAAAAGAATGAAACCTATATAAAGAAAAATAAATGTTAAAAACAAAGTTTGTCAAAATAGAATTTCAAATATGTACTCCTAATCAAAGTTCTAATACTTATTTTTAAAATGCTTACAATACTATAATTCCAAAATAACAATTTTGTATACCCACCATCAATATGTGAGAATAAAATATTTTTCTGATGTAGGGTTATATGTGAGGTAGGGTCAATTATAGACCGATCTTCACAAAAGTTGGTAGAACGATTTAAGTTCATATACAACTTGCTTATGTGTAATTTTATTACGATATTAATTATTATAAGAAAATTATGAATGTTCAAGTCATTTTCTGAGGGGTCCTTGTATAAATCCTAGGGACAAATGTTGACCGATTTTCGCCATAATTTGCAGTATAATTTCAGAGTACTTAGAACAAATTTGTTCAAAATTTTATCAGGATTGCCGCATAATCAACATATTTTTATGACTGGTCAAACAGTGTTCCGGGGGGACATTGGTATGGGGACTAAGTGAAATCATTGCCCATTTTCAATACCAACCAAATCTTATCAACAGAGAAAGTTCAGTCAGCTAGCTTCTTTCGTTATGGCCCTATATGGAAATACGGACGGATGGACATAGTTAGATCATCTTAGAATTCCATAACGACCCAGAATTTAAAATTTAGTTAACCACTGTGATTCTGTACTCTGAATTTCGTGACCGATATTAAAAATGTTCATAAGCATATGATTTTTTCAAACATTTTATTAAAAAAAATATCTAACTTTTTATAATGTAATAAATTTTTAGGTAATCTTTATTGTTATCATGAGAAAATAGTACTGAAAATAAACTTTTTCTTGCCTTTTGCTACTTTTAATGACATTTTCTCTTTAAAATATATTGTTGACATATTTATTTCATGACTGCACTAATCTCATAAAATTATTCTTTAAACTACAAATTATAACAAACAAATTAATTGAGGTCGAACAAAGCTCTATTAACGGTAAATTTTTAATTTTATTTAATGTTCCAGTGTCGCACATTTTTATTCAAATCAAAATTTAATTGCTGTGACTAAAGCTAGGATCACACATTGCAAATATTTGACGAAAAATACGTAACCACAAAATAAAATATATTTTAATTCTTATATTTATTGTCAAAAACTCCTTTTACTTAAGACAATTCAAAGCAAATATTCAGTATTATTTTATTTGATGATCTTTGATCTTACAAAACACATGTAAGAGTAAACAATATTCACTTTTTTGAGTAAATATTTGCCGTGTGTGACCATACCTTAAGAAATAAGTTTTTGCATAAAATAAACAATAATGAAATTTTGAGTTGTAGTTACTTGTCTAAACGGTATTACAAACATAACGGACAAATTTATCACGTGACAAATCATACTAAATGTTATAAAACAAAATCCACTGCAGAAAACTCTCAATTGGTAATGACATTATTCCACTCTAATTTAACAAACATTTATATAAATAAATTATTTCCTAATTCGTAAATTTTTGTATTTTGCTAGAGACAGTAATATATTCGAAACAACTAATCTACAAAACCTATATTTTGCACTACAAATATGCTATCAAAAATCTAAAAGAGAAAATAATAGTTCAGATTTCTTTAATTTTTCTCCACAAAGGCGTACCAATGTCGCGTTCGGGAGCCATATATAATTTCCTAATCAGTTTTCCTTTTGAAGCTACGCTAAAGCAGTTGGTCTTATACGCTAGTAGAAATAGAAATAATCAAATCTCTTTGATTACCTTAAAAATACTTAAATTTCGAATAGGCGTACGAAAGCATTATTTTAAAATCTGTTGTTGTTATTTCTAACGATTACAAAAACACAAGTACACCCATATACAGAAACAGCTAAGAAAACACTACTTCTGTGAGAGTGGGTGTTTTTAAAGGAAAAAATGTTATTATACTAATAAAAACTCCTAAGAAGTATTTAAATGTTTGTGATATTAGCAGAGTAGTCAAAGTGGTGGAAAATAAGAAATAAAATTCGAAAAACATTTTTAAACATATGCACAAGGTATGTTAACATACCTCAGCTACTAACGCCTAAGTACCCATAGAGTTTTGCATTAACCAACTCAAGGAAGGATGAAGCAAGAAAAAAAAAGGCAAATACAAATACAAACATGCAAAACGAACTAAATGAGTATGTGAAAATCAACATT
Organism: Calliphora vomitoria; assembly: GCA_942486065.2. Classification (NCBI taxonomy): domain Eukaryota; kingdom Metazoa; phylum Arthropoda; class Insecta; order Diptera; family Calliphoridae; genus Calliphora; species Calliphora vomitoria. Next base: position 43,223,912 of record OW818032.2, on the reverse strand, counting down.
TTTATTTCACACATTTAAATCGTTGTTCATTTTTTTCGCTAAAAACCAGCAAATGCATACGGGTGTGTTGGAATTTTTGGGTTCTTCACCAGCAGCCCATAGTGAAGGCGTGTGAATTTCATGTGGAATGAAGGTGATATAAAACGTTTTTTCCTTTTACCTTTTCCAATGATTTGGTTCCTTGTGTAAACTTCCGCTAAAAACGCCCGTTACTTTCTTCGACATATGAGTGAGTGTATGCTGTTGATTTTTTCCCTATTTCATTGAAGGTTTTCTAGGTGGAAATGTAAATTTCATTGAGTATTACCCTTAATATGTTTGTTTGATTATCTTTTATTTTAGTTTTTCTTTTTTTGCATACAGATGTTGTAAACATATAAAAAAGGTGGATAGACAGACAGTCACATTTAGATACGATAAAAGTAAATAGTATTTAACATAGATCTAGCAACTTAGATAGGTAGGCATGTTGGTAGGTAAATGAGGTATCTGAATTTAGCAGGAATGCATGAATGTTATAAATATTAGTTTTTTCCTTATAAGGATAGAACCCCCACAGATATGTTAAAGATTGAGAAGCACTGCTATTTGAGAGGCATTAACTGTTCGTGATTATAACTACAAAAAAATATGTTACTAGTGCAATTTACGTACACATACCGTATGTGTGGAAAACAACACACTAGACTCAACAACTTATTTTATACTGATATGATATGGAAACAATACCAACACAAAACCCACTTTATCAATACAACTTCTAAAAGAATCTTGAACAAACTTGTTGCATTTCGGTCATTAACTATGATTAGAATTCATAGCACATACGCAATGTAATAATTTACACATTATTAGATGTAAAATGGTTCATTTTTATATAATATTTTATTACTTTTAAAATTTGTTCTATATTATTAAAAAAGAAAATATAATAAATTTATGCTAAATTTTTTTATGATAAAACGTTTCCACATGTGAGTGCATTAAGGTGGTTCTTATATTGGAATTTTTCTGTTTTCGGTGCTCCCAAAGTATAAGATAATTTTTATCAATACTAAAAAATATTCACATTAAAAACAGTTAAAAGTAAACTACAATTTTAATTTTCGCTTAAACAAATTTTGAAATTTGGAACTTGAGATATGAGGAAAATCAGTAATTTTAACTGTATTTTTTTTTAAAAATACATATTGCTACTTTGACCCAAAATTAAACTGTGCAACCTCGAAACGGTATCACATTTTGCTAAAATTTTCAGCATTTGGTTTCTAGACGGAGAACAATTTTAGTCCTTGTTGACGTCGAATGCCCCAAGAGCTCAAATAAGGGCCACCCTAATGTATATGTGAGTATATGGGATTATGTTATGCTCGTTAAATTGGGATGTAAGTGTGAGTGAACTTTTCTACGTATTCTCCAGATAATTGTTACCTAACACCACATTATTTTTACTAAAGAAAAATAAAATAAAAAAACGTAAAAGAACAAAATCGAAAAATAAACTTCTTTTCATGATTATAGGGATTATTTTTAATATTCCCCTCCTTGAAAACATTTAGACACGTATATCAGTATCTATATAAGTATGAATATGTAAGAGCATTTTGGAAGTTAAAGTATGCGTGTGTGTTTAACAAATTAGTATTACACTTCGTATTTTTGTATAATATGGTGTGCATATGTATGTGAATTTCATTCACAAACATATATTTATGGGTTTGTAAAAATGTATAAGATTCGATGCGTGTGTTTGAAATTAAGGACAAATTTATCCATGATATTCCAATGAAGTAGGTGGTATGAGTTACTGGTATCTATATGTACATAAGAATATTTATTTGCTTTAACGCCATTAATGCTGCTACACCACAATTATCTACCAAATAACACTTAACATAAATATTTTTGGGCGAAAGCCCTATTATATGCGTATGTCTCTGTTTAGATATATATACATATGTGGCTTTGAGTGTATGCATTTACACTATATTTTGGAAAAAAAGAAAGCAAACAAAAATGTGAAAACAATGAAAGATATTTAGGTGTTGTTAGGTATTTAGTTCAAGCCATTATAAGGATTTGATAGAGAGATAAATATGTAATAAAGATTACAACACAATATTGTATCGGACACTTTTAAGATATCTTCTATCCAGATTGGACAAGGTTTAAATATTTTGCTAGTAAATCTTACAACATTAAAGATTTCAAATACATGTAAGTATGTATTTATATAGTAAAATCACAGCCAGTGCCAGCAGATTTGAATACCTGCATCTAACAAAAGGTAAGTTGGTTTAGTAATATTCCATCAAGGAACAATGATAGAAATGTAAGTATACACATGGTATGTCTTCACATATTGCAGATTTTGGCAAATTTTCGGACTGCTAAGGATCTGTCGAAGCTTAAACGTGACATCAAAATATATTCGTATTTTACTCGACACGTCAAATTGAATTTATTTTATCAAATAGCTGACTTCCTTACGCTTCCAACGAGTACCAACATCATGAAAATCCGCTAAAGTAACTGAAAGTTATGACCACTTGAACCCAATAGTTTCCATGCCAAAAAGCCGACAAGATCAGTTTTTCTCCATTTAAAATAACTTGGAAAAATATGGTCGAAAAATTTTTTGGTACCAGGAGATCAAAATTGAGTAGTAGGTAGAATCTGCATAATAAAAATGTTTAAACGCTTATAACTTCTAAACGGCTTAAGCGATTTTAAAGATATTGGTATCACTGAAAAGCCCATGAATTCGGCTTTCTCCTCAGTATAAAAAATATTTTGAGCGCTTACAATAAGCGGTTGCTTAAGCGTGATATTTTAGAAAATCGCTTCTAATTAGAAAACTATTAGATATATTAAAATGAGACTTATGTTATCAGATAGCTGACTTCCTTACGCTTCCAACGAGTACCAACATCATGAAAATCCGCTAAAGTAACTGAAAGTTATGACCACTTGAACCCAATAGTTTCCATGCCAAAAAGCCGACAAGATCAGTTTTTCTCCATTTAAAATAACTTGGAAAAATATGGTCGAAAAATTTTTTGGTACCAGGAGATCAGAATTGAGTAGTAGGTAGAATCTGCATAATAAAAATGTTTAAACGCTTATAACTTCTAAACGGCTTAAGCGATTTTAAAGATATTGGTATCACTGAAAAGCCCATGAATTCGGCTTTCTCCTCAGTATAAAAAATATTTTGAGCGCTTACAATAAGCGGTTGCTTAAGCGTGATATTTTAGAAAATCGCTTCTAATTAGAAAACTATTAGATATATTAAAATGAGACTTATGTTATCAGATAGCTGACTTCCTTACGCTTCCAACGAGTACCAACATCATGAAAATCCGCTAAAGAAACTGAAAGTTATGACCACTTGAACCCAATAGTTTCCATGCCAAAAAGCCAACAAGATCAGTTTTTATAAAAATGCTTAATCGCTTATAACTTATAAACGGCTTAAGCGATTTCAAAGATACTGGGGGGTTACTCCCTAATTCGATTCGAAAGGAAATTGTTTCGAATTGCAATGTATTTAGCACACATTTTCGAACATTTCCGTTTTCGGATTGAGTTACGCGGTAACCCCCCTGGTATCAATGAAAAGCCCATGAATTCGGCTTTTACCTCAGTATAAAAACTATTTTGAGCGCTTACAATAAGAGGTTGATTAAGCGTGATATTTTAGAAAATCGCTTCTAATTATAAAGCTATTAGATATATTAAAATTAGACTTATTTTATCAGATAGCTGACTTCCTTACGCTTCCAACGAGTACCAACATCATGAAAATCCGCTAAAGAAACTGAAAGTTATGACCACTTGAACGCATTAGTTTCCATGCCAAAAAGCCGACAAGATCAGTTTTTCTCCATTTAAAATAACTTGGACAAATATGGTCGAAAAATTTTTTGGTACCAGGAGATCAGAATTGAGTAGTAGGTAGAATCTGCATAATAAAAATGTTTAAACGCTTATAACTTCTAAACGGCTTAAGCGATTTTAAAGATATTGGTATCAATGAAAAGCCCATGAATTCGGCTTTCTCCTCAGTATAAAAAATATTTTGAGCGCTTACAATAAGCGGTTGCTTAAGCGTGATATTTTAGAAAATCGCTTCTAATTAGAAAACTATTAGATATATTAAAACGAGACTTATGTTATCAGATAGCTGACTTCCTTACGCTTCCAACGAGTACCAACATCATGAAAATCCGCTAAAAAAACTGAAAGTTATGACCACTTGAACCCAATAGTTTCCATGCCAAAAAGCCGACAAGATCAGTTTTTCTCCATTTAAAATAACTTGGAAAAATATGGTCGAAAAATTTTTTGGTACCAGGAATCAGAATTGAGTAGTAGGTAGAATCTGCATAATAAAAATGTTTAAACGCTTATAACTTCTAAACGGCTTAAGCGATTTTAAAGATATTGGTATCAATGAAAAGCCCATGAATTCGGCTTTCTCCTCAGTATAAAAAATATTTTGAGCGCTTACAATAAGCGGTTGCTTAAGCGTGATATTTTAGAAAATCGCTTCTAATTAGAAAACTATTAGATATATTAAAACGAGACTTATGTTATCAGATAGCTGACTTCCTTACGCTTCCAACGAGTACCAACATCATGAAAATCCGCTAAAGAAACTGAAAGTTATGACCACTTGAACCCAATAGTTTCCATGCCAAAAAGCCGACAAGATCAGTTTTTATAAAAATGCTTAATCGCTTATAACTTCTAAACGGCTTAAGCGATTTCAAAGATATTGGTATCAATGAAAAGCCCATGAATTCGGCTTTCACCTCAGTATAAAAACTATTTTGAGCGCTTACAATAAGAGGTTGATTAAGCGTGATATTTTAGAAAATCGCTTCTAATTATAAAGCTATTAGATATATTAAAATGAGACTTATTTTATCAGATAGCTGACTTCCTTACGCTTCCAACGAGTACCAACATCATGAAAATCCGCTAAAGAAACTGAAAGTTATGACCACTTGAACCCAATAGTTTCCATGCCAAAAAGCCGACAAGATAAGTTTTTATAAAAATGCTTAATCGCTTATAACTTCTAAACGGCTTAAGCGATTTCAAAGATATTGGTATCAATGAAAAGCCCATGAATTCGGCTTTCACCTCAGTATAAAAACTATTTTGAGCGCTTACAATAAGAGGTTGATTAAGCGTGATATTTTAGAAAATCGCTTCTAATTATAAAGCTATTAGATATATTAAAATTAGACTTATTTTATCAGATAGCTGACTTCCTTACGCTTCCAACGAGTACCAACATCACGAAAATTCGCTAAAGAAACTAAAAGTTATGACCACTTGAACCCAATAGTTTCCATGCCAAAAAGCCGACAAGATCAGTTTTTCTCCATTTAAAATAACTTGGAAAAATATGGTCGAAAAATTTTTTGGTACCAGGAGATCAGAATTGAGTAGTAGGTAGAATCTGCATAATAAAAATGTTTAAACGCTTATAACTTCTAAAGATATTGTTATCAATGAAAAGCCCATGAATTCGGCTTTCTCCTCAGTATAAAAAATATTTTGAGCGCTTACAATAAGCGGTTGCTTAAGCGTGATATTTTAGAAAATCGCTCCTAATTAGAAAACTATTAAATATATTAAAATGAGACTTATGTTATCAGATAGCTGACTTTCTTACGCTTCCAACGAGTACCAACATCATGAAAATCCGCTAAAGAAACTGAAAGTTATGACCACTTGAACCCAATAGTTTCCATGCCAAAAAGCCGACAAGATAAGTTTTTATAAAAATGCTTAATCGCTTATAACTTCTAAACGGCTTAAGCGATTTCAAAGATATTGGTATCAATGAAAAGCCCATGAATTCGGCTTTCACCTCAGTATAAAAACTATTTTGAGCGCTTACAATAAGAGGTTGATTAAGCGTGATATTTTAGAAAATCGCTTCTAATTATAAAGCTATTAGATATATTAAAATTAGACTTATTTTATCAGATAGCTGACTTCCTTACGCTTCCAACGAGTACCAAAATCATGAAAATCCGCTAAAGAAACTGAAAGTTATGACCACTTGAACCCAATAGTTTCCATGCCAAAAAGCCGACAAGATCAGTTTTTTCCATTTAAAATAACTTGGAAAAATATGGTCGAAAAATTTTTTGGTACCAGGAGATCAGAATTGAGTAGTAGGTAGAATCTGCATAATAAAAATGTTTAAACGCTTATAACTTCTAAGCGGCTTAAGCGATTTTAAAGATATTGGTATCAATGAAAAGCCCATGAATTCGGCTTTCTCCTCAGTATAAAAAATATTTTGAGCGCTTACAAAAGCGGTTGCATAAGCGTGATATTTTAGAAAATCGCTTCTAGTTAGAAAACTATTAGATATATTAAAATGAGACTTATGTTATCAGATAGCTGACTTTCTTACGCTTCCAACGAGTACCAACATCATGAAAATCCGCTAAAGAAACTGAAAGTTATGACCACTTGAACCCAATAGTTTCCATGCAAAAAAGCCGACAAGATAAGTTTTTATAAAAATGCTTAATCGCTTATAACTTCTAAACGGCTTAAGCGATTTCAAAGATATTGGTATCAATGAAAAGCCCATGAGTTCGGCTTTCACCTGATATTTTAGAAAATCGCTTCTAATTATAAAGCTATTAGATATATTAAAATTAGACTTATTTTATCAGATAGCTGACTTCCTTACGCTTCCAACGAGTACCAACATCATGAAAATCCGCTAAAGAAACTGAAAGTTATGACCACTTGAACCCAATAGTTTCCATGCCAAAAAGACGACAAGATCAGTTTTTCTCCATTTAAAATAACTTGGAAAAATATGGTCGAAAAATTTTTTGGTACCAGGAGATCAGAATTGAGTAGTAGGTAGAATCTGCATAATAAAAATGTTTAAACGCTTATAACTTCTAAACGGCTTAAGCGATTTTAAAGATATTGGTATCAATGAAAAGCCCATGAATTCGGCTTTCTCCTCAGTATAAAAAATATTTTGAGCGCTTACAATAAGCGGTTGCTTAAGCGTGATATTTTAGAAAATCGCTTCTAATTATAAAGCTAAAAAAGCCGACAAGATCAGTTTTTATAAAAATGCTTAATCGCTTATAACTTCTAAACGGCTTAAGCGATTTCAAAGATATTGGTATCAATGAAAAGCCCATGAATTCGGCTTTCACCTCAGTATAAAAACTATTTTGAGCGCTTACAATAAGAGGTTGATTAAGCGTGATATTTTAGAAAATCGCTTCTAATTATAAAGCTATTAGATATATTAAAATTAGACTTATTTTATCAGATAGCTGACTTTCTTACGCTTCCAACGAGTACCAACATCATGAAAATCCGCTAAAGAAACTGAAAGTTATGACCACTTGAACCCAATAGTTTCCATGCCAAAAAGCCGAAAAGATCAGTTTTTATAAAAATGCTTAATCGCTTATAACTTCTAAACGGCTTAAGCGATTTTAAAGATATTGTTATCAATGAAAAGCCCATGAATTCGGCTTTCTCCTCAGTATAAAAAATATTTTGAGCGCTTACAATAAGCGGTTGCTTAAGCGTGATATTTTAGAAAATCGCTTCTAATTATAAAGCTATTAGATATATTAAAATTAGACTTATTTTATCAGATAGCTGACTTCCTTACGCTTCCAACGAGTACCAACATCATGAAAATCCGCTAAAGAAACTGAAAGTTATGACCACTTGAACCCAATAGTTTCCATGCCAAAAAGCCGACAAGATCAGTTTTTCTCCATTTAAAATAACTTGGAAAAATATGGTCGAAAAATTTTTTGGTACCAGGAGATCAGAATTGTGTAGTAGGTAGAATCTGCATAATAAAAATGCTTAATCGCTTATAACTTCTAAACGGCTTAAGCGATTTCAAAGATATTGGTATCAATGAAAAGCCCATGAATTCGGCTTTCACCTCAGTATAAAAACTATTTTGAGCGCTTACAATAAGAGGTTGATTAAGCGTGATATTTTAGAAAATCGCTTCTAATTATAAAGCTATTAGATATATTAAAATTAGACTTATTTTATCAGATAGCTGACTTCCTTACGCTTCCAACGAGTACCAACATCATGAAAATCCGCTAAAGAAACTGAAAGTTATGACCACTTGAACCCAATAGTTTCCATGCCAAAAAGCCGACAAGATCAGTTTTTCTCCATTTAAAATAACTTGGAAAAATATGGTCGAAAAATTTTTTGGTACCAGGAGATCAGAATTGAGTAGTAGGTAGAATCTGCATAATAAAAATGTTTAAACGCTTATAACTTCTAAACTGCTTAGGCGATTTTAAAGATATTGGTATCAATGAAAAGCCCATGAATTCGGCTTTCTCCTCAGTATAAAAAATATTTTGAGCGCTTACAATAAGCGGTTGCTTAAGCGTGATATTTTAGAAAATCGCTTTTAGTTAGAAAACTATTAGATATATTAAAATGAGACTTATGTTATCAGATAGCTGACTTCCTTACGCTTCCAACGAGTACCAACATCATGAAAATCCGCTAAAGAAACTGAAAGTTATGACCACTTGAACCCAATAGTTTCCATGCAAAAAAGCCGACAAGATCAGTTTTTATAAAAATGCTTAATCGCTTATAACTTCTAAACGGCTTAAGCGATTTTAAAGATATTGTTATCAATGAAAAGCCCATGAATTCGGCTTTCTTCTCAGTATAAAAAATATTTTGAGCGCTTACAATAAGCGGTTGCTTAAGCGTGATATTTTAGAAAATCGCTTCTAATTATAAAGCTATTAGATATATTAAAATTAGACTTATTTTATCAGATAGCTGACTTCCTTACGCTTCCAACGAGTACCAACATCATGAAAATCCGCTAAAGAAACTGAAAGTTATGACCACTTGAACCCAATAGTTTCCATGCCAAAAAGCCGACAAGATCAGTTTTTCTCCATTTAAAATAACTTGGAAAAATATGGTTGAAAAATTTTTTGGTACCAGGAGATCAGAATTGAGTAGTAGGTAGAATCTGCATAATAAAAATGTTTAAACGCTTATAACTTCTAAACTGCTTAGGCGATTTTAAAGATATTGGTATCAATGAAAAGCCCATGAATTCGGCTTTCTCCTCAGTATAAAAAATATTTTGAGCGCTTACAATAAGCGGTTGCTTAAGCGTGATATTTTAGAAAATCGCTTCTAGTTAGAAAACTATTAGATATATTAAAATGAGACTTATGTTATCAGATAGCTGACTTCCTTACGCTTCCAACGAGTACCAACATCATGAAAATCCAAAAAGCCGACAAGATCAGTTTTTCTCCATTTAAAATAACTTGGAAAAATATGGTCGAAAAATTTGTTGGTACCAGGAGATCAGAATTGAGTAGTAGGTAGAATCTGCATAATAAAAATGTTTAAACGCTTATAACTTCTAAACGGCTTAAGCGATTTTAAAGATATTGGTATCAATGAAAAGCCCATGAATTCGGCTTTCTCCACAGTATAAAAAATATTTTGAGCGCTTACAATAAGCGGTTGCTTAAGCGTGATATTTTAGAAAATCGCTTCTAATTAGAAAACTATTAGATATATTAAAATAAGACTTATGTTATCAGATAGCTGACTTCCTTACGCTTCCAACGAGTACCAACATCATGAAAATCCGCTAAAGAAACTGAAAGTTATGACCACTTGAACCCAATAGTTTCCATGCAAAAAAGCCGACAAGATAAGTTTTTATAAAAATGCTTAATCGCTTATAACTTCTAAACGGCTTAAGCGATTTCAAAGATATTGGTATCAATGAAAAGCCCATGAGTTCGGCTTTCACCTCAGTATAAAAACTATTTTGAGCGCTTACAATAAGAGGTTGATTAAGCGTGATATTTTAGAAAATCGCTTCTAATTATAAAGCTATTAGATATATTAAAATTAGACTTATTTTATCAGATAGCTGACTTCCTTACGCTTCCAACGAGTACCAACATCATGAAAATCCGCTAAAGAAACTGAAAGTTATGACCACTTGAACCCAATAGTTTCCATGCCAAAAAGACGACAAGATCAGTTTTTCTCCATTTAAAATAACTTGGAAAAATATGGTCGAAAAATTTTTTGGTACCAGGAGATCAGAATTGAGTAGTAGGTAGAATCTGCATAATAAAAATGTTTAAACGCTTATAACTTCTAAACTGCTTAGGCGATTTTAAAGATATTGGTATCAATGAAAAGCCCATGAATTCGGCTTTCTCCTCAGTATAAAAAATATTTTGAGCGGTACAATAAGCGGTTGCTTAAGCGTGATATTTTAGAAAATCGCTTCTAATTAGAAAACTATTAGATATATTAAAATTAGACTTATTTTATCAGATAGCTGACTTCCTTACGCTTCCAACGAGTACCAAAATCATGAAAATCCGCTAAAGAAACTGAAAGTTATGACCACTTGAACCCAATAGTTTCCATGCCAAAAAGCCGACAAGATAAGTTTTTATAAAAATGCTTAATCGCTTATAACTTCTAAACGGCTTAAGCGATTTCAAAGATATTGGTATCAATGAAAAGCCCATGAATTCGGCTTTCACCTCAGTATAACACCATTTTGAGCGCTTACAATAAGAGGTTGATTAAGCGTGATATTTTAGAAAATCGCTTCTAATTATAAAGCTATTAGATATATTAAAATTAGACTTATTTTATCAGATAGCTGACTTCCTTACGCTTCCAACGAGTACCAACATCATGAAAATCCGCTAAAGAAACTGAAAGTTATGACCACTTGAACCCAATAGATTCCATGCCAAAAAGCCGACAAGATCAGTTTTTCTCCATTTAAAATAACTTGGAAAAATATGGTCGAAAAATTTTTTGGTACCAGGAGATCAGAATTGAGTAGTAGGTAGAATCTGCATAATAAAAATGTTTAAACGCTTATAACTTCTAAACGGCTTAAGCGATTTTAAAGATATTGGTATCAATGAAAAGCCCATGAATTCGGCTTTCTCCACAGTATAAAAAATATTTTGAGCGCTTACAATAAGCGGTTGCTTAAGCGTGATATTTTAGAAAATCGCTTCTAATTAGAAAACTATTAGATATATTAAAATAAGACTTATGTTATCAGATAGCTGACTTCCTTACGCTTCCAACGAGTACCAACATCATGAAAATCCGCTAAAGAAACTGAAAGTTATGACCACTTGAACCCAATAGTTTCCATGCAAAAAAGCCGACAAGATAAGTTTTTATAAAAATGCTTAATCGCTTATAACTTCTAAACGGCTTAAGCGATTTCAAAGATATTGGTATCAATGAAAAGCCCATGAATTCGGCTTTCACCTCAGTATAAAAACTATTTTGAGCGCTTACAATAAGAGGTTGATTAAGCGTGATATTTTAGAAAATCGCTTCTAATTATAAAGCTATTAGATATATTAAAATTAGACTTATTTTATCAGATAGCTGACTTCCTTACGCTTCCAACGAGTACCAACATCATGAAAATCCGCTAAAGAAACTGAAAGTTATGACCACTTGAACCCAATAGTTTCCATGCCAAAAAGACGACAAGATCAGTTTTTCTCCATTTAAAATAACTTGGAAAAATATGGTCGAAAAATTTTTTGGTACCAGGAGATCAGAATTGAGTAGTAGGTAGAATCTGCATAATAAAAATGTTTAAACGCTTATAACTTCTAAACGGCTTAAGCGATTTTAAAGATATTGGTATCAATGAAAAGCCCATGAATTCGGCTTTCTCCTCAGTATAAAAAATATTTTGAGCGCTTACAATAAGCGGTTGCTTAAGCGTGATATTTTAGAAAATCGCTTCTAGTTAGAAAACTATTAGATATATTAAAATGAGACTTATGTTATCAGATAGCTGACTTCCTTACGCTTCCAACGAGTACCAACATCATGAAAATCCGCTAAAAAAACTGAAAGTTATGACCACTTGAACCCAATAGTTTCCATGCAAAAAAGCCGACAAGATCAGTTTTTATAAAAATGCTTAATCGCTTATAACTTCTAAACGGCTTAAGCGATTTCAAAGATATTGGTATCAATGAAAAGCCCATGAGTTCGGCTTTCACCTCAGTATAAAAACTATTTTGAGCGCTTACAATAAGAGGTTGATTAAGCGTGATATTTTAGAAAATCGCTTCTAATTATAAAGCTATTAGATATATTAAAATTAGACTTATTTTTTCAGATAGCTGACTTCCTTACGCTTCCAACGAGTACCAACATCATGAAAATCCGCTAAAGAAACTGAAAGTTATGACCACTTGAACCCAATAGTTTCCATGCCAAAAAGCCGACAAGATAAGTTTTTATAAAAATGCTTAATCGCTTATAACTTCTAAACGGCTTAAGCGATTTCAAAGATATTGGTATCAATGAAAAGCCCATGAATTCGGCTTTCACCTCAGTATAAAACCATTTTGAGCGCTTACAATAAGAGGTTGATTAAGCGTGATATTTTAGAAAATCGCTTCTAATTATAAAGCTATTAGATATATTAAAATTAGACTTATTTTATCAGATAGCTGACTTCCTTACGCTTCCAACGAGTACCAACATCATGAAAATCCGCTAAAGAAACTGAAAGTTATGACCACTTGAACCCAATAGTTTCCATGCCAAAAAGCCGACAAGATCAGTTTTTCTCCATTTAAAATAACTTGGAAAAATATGGTCGAAAAATTTTTTGGTACCAGGAGATCAGAATTGAGTAGTAGGTAGAATCTGCATAATAAAAATGTTTAAACGCTTATAACTTCTAAGCGGCTTAAGCGATTTTAAAGATATTGGTATCAATGAAAAGCCCATGAATTCGGCTTTCTCCACAGTATAAAAAATATTTTGAGCGCTTACAATAAGCGGTTGCTTAAGCGTGATATTTTAGAAAATCGCTTCTAATTAGAAAACTATTAGATATATTAAAATAAGACTTATGTTATCAGATAGCTGACTTCCTTACGCTTCCAACGAGTACCAACATCATGAAAATCCGCTAAAGAAACTGAAAGTTATGACCACTTGAACCCAATAGTTTCCATGCAAAAAAGCCGACAAGATCAGTTTTTATAAAAATGCTTAATCGCTTATAACTTCTAAACGGCTTAAGCGATTTCAAAGATATTGGTATCAATGAAAAGCCCATGAATTCGGCTTTCACCTCAGTATAAAAACTATTTTGAGCGCTTACAATAAGAGGTTGATTAAGCGTGATATTTTAGAAAATCGCTTCTAATTATAAAGCTATTAGATATATTAAAATTAGACTTATTTTATCAGATAGCTGACTTCCTTACGCTTCCAACGAGTACCAACATCATGAAAATCCGCTAAAGAAACTGAAAGTTATGACCACTTGAACCCAATAGTTTCCATGCCAAAAAGCCGACAAGATCAGTTTTTCTCCATTTAAAATAACTTGGAAAAATATGGTCGAAAAATTTTTTGGTACCAGGAGATCAGAATTGAGTAGTAGGTAGAATCTGCATAATAAAAATGTTTAAACGCTTATAACTTCTAAACTGCTTAGGCGATTTTAAAGATATTGGTATCAATGAAAAGCCCATGAATTTGGCTTTCTCCTCAGTATAAAAAATATTTTGAGCGCTTACAATAAGCGGTTGCTTAAGCGTGATATTTTAGAAAATCGCTTCTAGTTAGAAAACTATTAGATATATTAAAATGAGACTTATGTTATCAGATAGCTGACTTCCTTACGCTTCCAACGAGTACCAACATCATGAAAATCCGCTAAAGAAACTGAAAGTTATGACCACTTGAACCCAATAGTTTCCATGCCAAAAAGCCGACAAGATAAGTTTTTATAAAAATGCTTAATCGCTTATAACTTCTAAACGGCTTAAGCGATTTCAAAGATATTGGTATCAATGAAAAGCCCATGAATTCGGCTTTCACCTCAGTATAAAACTATTTTGAGCGCTTACAATAAGAGGTTGATTAAGCGTGATATTTTAGAAAATCGCTTCTAATTATAAAGCTATTAGATATATTAATATTAGACTTATTTTATCAGATAGCTGACTTCCTTACGCTTCCAACGAGTACCAACATCATGAAAATCCGCTAAAGAAACTGAAAGTTATGACCACTTGAACCCAATAGTTTCCATGCCAAAAAGCCGACAAGATCAGTTTTTCTCCATTTAAAATAACTTGGGAAAATATGGTCGAAAAATTTTTTGGTACCAGGAGATCAGAATTGAGTAGTAGGTAGAATCTGCATAATAAAAATGTTTAAACGCTTATAACTTCTAAACGGCTTAAGCGATTTTAAAGATATTGGTATCAATGACAAGCCAATGAATTCGGCTTTCTCCTCAGTATAAAAAATATTTGGAGCGCTTACAATAAGCGGTTGCTTAAGCGTGATATTTTAGAAAATCGCTTCTAATTAGAAAACTATTAGATATATTAAAATGAGACTTATGTTATCAGATAGCTGACTTCCTTACGCTTCCTACGAGTACCAACATCATGAAAATCCGCTAAAGAAACTGAAAGTTATGACCACTTGAACCCAATAGTTTCCATGCCAAAAAGCCGACAAGATCAGTTTTTATAAAAATGCTTAATCGCTTATAACTTCTAAACGGCTTAAGCGATTTCAAAGATATTGGTATCAATGAAAAGCCCATGAATTCGGCTTTCACCTCAGTATAAAAACTATTTTGAGCGCTTACAATAAGAGGTTGCTTAAGCGTGATATTTTAGAAAATCGCTTCTAATTAGAAAACTATTAGATATATTAAAACTAGACTTATTTTATCAGATAGCTGACTTCCTTACGCTTCCAACGAGTACCAGCATCATGAAAATCCGCTTAAGCAACTGAGATGTTTTCGGGTTTTCTCCGTTCAAACTAATAACTCTTCTGTCAGAAGAACAAAATTTAATAGAAAGTTTAAATTTGATAAGACTAATGTTGAAATAAAACTTCTAAATGGCTTAGCCGATTTTAAAAATATTGATATCCATTAAATGCACCTGAACCCTATTTTTTGCTTGTGTAAGTAAGACGAAGATTATGGCTGATATGCTAAAAGCCCGAAGACAACGTATTTTAGGGGAGTAAATGCCATTTTAGTGGTTTTCGTTTGGTATTAATTAGTAAATTTTTCTGAATTGTTGGTCTGCTTTTGTTTAAAAATAAAACAATATTTTTTCTATATTTTTCTATAAACTGTTTAGTTTTTGTTTTATTTATTTTTTGCTTCGAGTTTTGTTAAAAAAAAATAATATTTGTAATTTGTTTAAATATATATTATTAACATTTACATTTAGTATATTAATTTATATTAAGAAAACGTAATATAAACAATAAATAGAACGAGAATTCTCAGTTTTTTTTTTTTTATTTACTATAAAATTATGTACACATTATTGATTAATTAATAATTTTTATTAATTTAATAAAAACGTTTAAAATAAAAATTAAAAAAAAGATAATCAAATTACAATAAAGAATGTAGAGTTTTTAAGACAACTTAATTAAGGGGAGAAATTACAACAGAATAATAAGTAGTTACAATAACACAATTTCAATTTATATAAAGATTTTGTTAAATTTCTGTATGAATGTTAGAGTTTAATATATGCTTTTATTTTTAATAAAATTAATAGTTGGGCAAGTGTTTTTTTTATTTTATTTTATATAAATTTTAAAATATTTTTTAAAGAGATTCTTTTTATTATTATTGAAATTTGAATATTACAAAAATATTTATTTATGTATGAATAAATGTGGTGACTTAATTAATAAACTATAAATTTTTGTACATAAAACATTGATTTTAAAAAGGTACTTAATAAAATTATAAAATAATTCGATAAATATTTTTAGAAACTACAAAATAAAGAGGTTTATTTAAACTATATTATTACTATACACTAATAAAGACAATTAAATGGAAATATTATACTTTTTTACAGCTAATATTGATTGTTTTCGTATAAATACTTAATTAATAATTTTTGGGATTAAAATTTTTAAATATTTTGTTTTACTTATTTAAGGGTTTCTTTTTTAAATCACAAGTAAATATTGCTACTGGTTTCACGCTCATATAAACAGTGTAACGCTTCTTTCGTGTTTTCTGTTCTACTCTCCTTCTAATGCTTTATCAAACAAATTATATATACAAACAACAACAACTTAAGATTATTATAAACAAAAAATAATAACAAATGTAATATAAAATAGATTGTTTAAACGTTGCTTAAACTTCTTCCTGTTGTAGTTTTTGGGGGGTTGAGTTTTTGAAAAAAGACATAAATAAATCTTATAAAAAATCTCATCATTTGAAAATATAATAGCGATAATTTATATGTAAATATTTATGTATATGACGGCGTTGGATGATGGGATTAATGGTTATAAAAGCTTTCTGTTTTTAGTATGTATTACTATTTCAAACTTTGTCTAATTGTCCTGTCTAATTACTCCGGTTTCGTTTTATTCTTCTAAAAAAGAGACGTTGTAACGGTTTTCTGAATGAATAATTTGTTGCAAAAATAAATTTGAATACAGAAAAAAAAATAATTTGGGAAAAGTTTTTTTAGGCTTTTAAAAAAAAAAAGTTATTTAGAAATCTTATTTATGTAAAAACTTTAAAGCTTGCGTAGAAGTTGTAAAAATGTATATAAAAAGCTTTTGCCATTTTATCTAAATATTAAGTTTTTATTTCTTAAAAGTTCAAGAGTTCAAAGCTTTCAGGAAATAAATAATTAATTTATAAACCAAATTATAACATAAGTACAGATTTAGATAATAATATTATTTTCGAATAAAAGATATTTTTCAAAAACGAATACAATTTATTTAATACAAAATTCTATAACTTTCTCATTAAAAAACAAATCACTAAATAAAACCAATTTTTTTTAATTACTTAGAGCGTTAAGTTAATACTGCTTTTGAGCTTTTCGATTTAAGAATTCTAAAGCTTTTCTTTATATTTTGAACATTTTAAATAATTTCCCAAGATGTATAATAGCCAAATAAAACTTTTTGAGTTTATCTTAAACCTAAGTTTTAGTTACAAAAACCAAAAACCGGATATTACTTTTGCAAAATTTTTGAAAAAACACCAAAAATATTGAAAAGAAGTTATTTTTGAAATAATTTTTAAAAACCAATTATATAAAGCTTTCGAAAGCCAGCTTGTTATCACACAAAGCCAACTTAGTTCATTCGTCTACAACTCTGCGGTCTATTAAAAACATTAATACTTTGATTTTAATGTTTCCTAGATGCTCGAATCTGTGCTAAAAGCTCCTAAACCTTTTTCTCCCATCATTGACTAAATAAAAACTTTAAAGTTTTTTTTTTTTTTTAAGTTAATACTTTTGAGGCGTTTTTTCGTTTTTCCTACAAACATTTAAACTAAATCAGAATTCAAACTAGAGTTTAACTGGATTTGGGAGCGTGATATGCTGACCAAAATCGTAGTAATAAAGGTTGTTCTTCTGTCTTTACCTCCTGTTCAGCTTCCGGTTGTTTATCACTGTTTATGGGTTTATCTAAACGCCAGGCTACCGGTAGCCACCAGTAGGGCTCATAAGTATTATTTGCTGTAGAAGATTCTACAGAAGCAGTACTACTACTACTGCTTGTGTTGGACACAGAAGGAGTAGAATCTTCAATAAATGTTGTTGCTGCTGTTGTTGTGGAAGTGGTTGTGGTTGTGGGAAGACTTTGTACAAGTTTTCCAGTTGAAATGCTGTTAAAACCATTTATTCTAATGATTTTACTGTTGCGATTACTGCGCGTGGATGAGGAAGACGTTGATTCTTTTGTTTGTACATCATTGGAATCTTCTTGGGCACTTAAGGTGGAGCTTGCTGTGGAACTTTTAAAACTTTCATGTGAAGAACGTTTAGGTGTCTGCGTTGTAGTTGTTGTTGTTGTCAATAGTGGCATTATTTTTGACCATATTTGTGAAGTTGATGGAGTAGGTTTGGTGGCCACCGTTGAACTTTCACTCAGGGAAGCGGTAGACGTAGCTGACTGAACTTCATCGGGTAATGTTGTTTTTCTGGTTGTTGTTGACGAAATCATGGGCTTTTCTGAGGTTGTTGTTGTTGTTGTTGTAGATGTAGTTGATGCTTGCATTGTTTTGAGTGTTGTTAAGGTGGTAGCTGGTCGTATGCCCTTCACCAGCTCGTTAATTAAACGCAATTCTTCGGCCAGATCAATTTCACTTGTTAATGGCATTGTTTCCATATCTGCTGCCTTAGTTGCTGCTGCTGCTGCGGCAGTTACTGGTGTTGCTGCTGTTACACTGCCAGAGCGTTGTGTTTCTTCGCTGTCTGGTTTGGCAAAGTGTTGATAGTAAAACCGGTCATTATTGTCGTTTTCATTATGGACCGTAAGTAACGGTGTCACTGCTGCTGTTTCTGCTGTAGTTGATATTAATTCATCTGGTGTTTTTGTTTCTGCTTGCAAGCTGGTAGCAGTAGTTGTTTCTATTGTTGTTGCTGCTGTTGTTGTGGCCAACACCTCAACCGGTTCTACTTTCGATTTCTTTAAAACGACATGTTGTTGATGATCTTTTTGGCCTTTACGCATGCGCTGTAATTCTTCAAAATCCTTTTCAGCTTGTTCTTGTTGCAACAGCAATTCTTTAAGTTCTTCTTGTTTTGTTGATGGCGTCGTAGACAAAGACGAAGATGTTTCAATTACGGTCGTATCATCCAATTGTATTGGTGTTGTGGTTTCTAAAGGTTCATCATTCGTTACGGCTTCCAAGGTTGTATCTTTAACCAGATCATTATCGTCATTATCATCACTGTCACTATCACTATCATCGTTCATTAATGGATTTAGGGTAACACTTCTTGTGTATTCTTGTTTATCCTTCACTTCCAATTCTTGTTCCATTACATTTGGTAAAGTGGTCATTTCTTCCTCATCCACATTAAGACTTAAAGCATCTGAAGAACTTTCATTGGGTTCTTGCAGAGACACCGTTGTGAGTGAGGAACTTCCAGAGTCTTGTAATGTGGTGGCTGTCGCCTGGTGTAGCATAGGCAAAAAGGATTCAGTTTGTAATAAAGTTTGTAAATCATTTTCTTGTGGTTTGTCATGATCATCGGTTGTGGTGGTCGTCTCTGTATCCATTATGGTAGTAACCAGTTGTATTGAGCTATCATTTTGTATTATGGACACTTTGTTAGGTTTTTGTGTTTCAAAACCCGAAGCTGGTAACGAAATGGCTTCAATCTTAAAGTCCGCATCATCTGCTAAGGTAGTTAAGGTATTGCTTTCTGCAGCCTCACTATCACTGGCAGATGAGTTTTTCTCTCTGTGCTGCAGGTAAATTTCAAAATTATTTTCCGATATATTTGAGGCTTCACTAACCAAATCATTTATGGCCGTTATATTGCTTGATGCAATTGATGTTTCATTCGTTGGCTGGGCAGTAGTCACTACAACATTTAGCTCCTTCTCCGAACTTTGCACGCCCTCATACGATATCGATGAATAGTCTTCCAATGGTTCTTCATGAAATATATTGAATTTATTCTGAAATATATTAAACTTTAAAGGCTCATCTTTCGAGGGTGGCTTAAACTCCACTGTAATACCCTCTACAGATTTTTCTGATTCCCCCATTGGCATTTCACTGCCGTACGGCAAAGGATTGCCCATTTCTTCACCCATATCATCGTAATCGTATAGTTCATCGGTTTGAGTGTTACCCACCAACAGACCCAAAGCATTCAAATCGATCAATACGTCATTGGAGCCAATAACGATGGGTATGCATTTAGTGTCCACCTGTTTGTGGCCCTGTGGACACTCCACTCGTAATGGCAAAGTAAATATTGATTTTGGTGTAACTTTACGTGATTTCACTTGTTGTTTTTGTTCCGGTGGTAATTCAATCCAGGCCTGCCAGGCCAAATTTTCCACTGTACTTTCGATGGGCTTCGATGTAACCGGCAATGCCATTGTTGTGCTCAAGGGCATATCAAGTGTCATTAACACTTGCATGGCCGCCAGTAGCTGGGCTATAAATATTGTGGGTGTAAAATACATTTTAAGTTTGTTTTACTTTATTTTTGTTTTTACTCTCGTTTTGGGATTTTAAGTTGTTGTTCCTTTTGTATTTTTGCTGATTTTTGTTTTTGTTTTTCTTTTTTTTTTTTGCTTTCGATTTATGCTTGTAAATTGAATCTGATGCTGTTTATTTGTTTTGGAATTTTTGTACACTGTTTATTCGATTTATGATGTTTTGCAGCCACATTGAAAATGTCTGTCTGTGTTAATTACAACGATGAGGATGCTTGTGTATGCTTATACTTTGATTAGTTCGTTAATATCCGGTTCAAAACTGTAACGAAAGAATATTGAAAAAATATGTTATGTTAAATTTTTGTTTTTATTTCTGAGAGAGAGAAAACAAATAAAAAATAATACTTAATGTTTGATTATTTGATAGTTTGATAAAATAAGAGACAAAATTGTCATATCTCCGGTTTACTTATAATTATTTTAGAAACTCAGACATTTGAAAAACTTAAAACTGTAAGAGCTATCCAAAACTGCAATTAAAACATTCAAGTTAAAGAAGTATGTACTTTGATTTCGACAGGTTGTACATCACTGACATTACAGTTACGCCATTAAAGTTATCGTTTTAAAGATAACTTTTTTTACCACACTTAAAACAAGAACAAAAAGTAGATTTATTGTTTAAATAAACACTTAACATTTTTGTGTTACACACACCAAAAGAAAAAAGTGAATGCAAGAATTACAACATTCTAAGAATCCACAACTATGAAGACGAAGAAAACGGTAGGCAGATATTTAACCTAGACATAAATAAGATACAAGAATAATATGATAAAATAAAAACTGAAAACATTTATCACATCATAAAAAAACAATGTTTTTTTTATTTGTTTATAGTTATACTTAATAAAACATTAAGTGAAAAATGTATATAAAAAAAAACATATTTTCAAAAAATTCTTTCAACCAACCATCCCTTCAACCATATTCATACTTACGATCGTCGTACCAGTAACTGATGAATGATGGTGATAATAATGATCAGCATGATATTGCAGTTATATCACATTACTTTAGATAATTATGAAATTGTTATTTTTTTATGATGATGATGATGATGTTTATTATTATTGTTATTTTTATTATTATGTGTAAGTATGTATAAACATTATTTATAAATTAAATATATGTATCTGTTGTAATAAACATATGTGTGTTGTTGTTAAATTTTTAATTCAAAAGTTATTTATAACATTTTAAAAATGTATCTACTGTTATGTTTGTCAGCAGTAAGTGGAGTAAAAAAAGAGGTTTAATTTTATTTTTAAAGCATCATTTTTGTTTACGTTTTTTTCTTTTTTTTTTTTTTTGTATTATAAAAATCATGTTAAATTTTGTATGGGAAGAATGTAAATAAGTTACATGACTCTTTTTTCCAACTATGTAGTGTACATGTAACAGAAAACAATGGTGTAACATTGTTTTACTAATAAAAGTGTTTTTTTATTTATTGTTATTATTATTATTTATTTGTGTTTGTTGTGGTTGTATTTACAGAGCTTTTGTTGTGTGTTTAGAAACTTAGTTTGAAATATTTTCCCAGACTTATTAGATGATAATTTGACGTGAACTTTAATATAATGAAGCTGAAGCGAGAGATGTGAGAGAATTTGAAAAAAATAAACGTATGTAGCTGATTAACATATAGAACAGTGAGCAGCAGAATAATTTTCGTGAGAAAATTACTTTCTAAATTTTATTCTGGTTAAGTTCTTTATATGAAACACTTAAGACTAGGTTCAAATGGGATAATGTTACGAAAAGGCATAAAGTTGCTTGGGATTATTTTGTAACTAGGACAAAATTTGGATATGGGTAGCACATCCCAATAAACCTTTTTTATCTTAGGTTGAAAAATCCCTGTTCACTTGTAAACTGCTACTTATATTATAGATAGATTATTCGTACCATGTAATGAATTTAGATTTGTCCAACATTTCTTTGAACCAAAATTAGCAGATAACTAACATCATGCAAAGCACAGTGGGGTCGATCAGAAAAAATGTGGTAAAATATATATATCTTCGCCTAGTCTTGAAAAATAATTAAAATATAAATTTTGAAAAGAGTATGAAAAATGACTTAATTCTGACGAAAAATAAGCTTAAATGTTTTAAATTTTTCTCAAAGATTTTTAAAAAATTTTTTAATATTTTTATATTTTTTATATATTAGCTTCAAAAATGACTAATAGTAATCTTTTAAATCGATGGAGACATGCAACCTACTGCGGACAATGCTCGAAAATAATGAATTTTTAAAACAAACTTCTAAGTTTGACATTGCAAAACCAAAAAAATATAGTAACCATATTTATTGGAAGTGATCTGCCATTTAATTGTTACTCGCCCTCTATAAAACGTGCACAGGGAAGCATATGTCGTAAAAATAGTTGAATATCCTGTAGCACTTCATTAAATTGTATAAAAAAGCATTGAGTGACGACACTCGGTTCTTTTTTCATATTAAAAAAAATAAAATAATTTAAATGTAACAAGTCAGAGTTCTATATTCGGCTCAGGATTTACTCTTTAGAATACGTTTGTAAGAAAAACAAAAAACATTTTTTTTTTATTTTTTTTTAAATTTTTTTTTAAGAAAAAAAATCTGGTTAAATATTTTTCTCGAAATTTGTAAGTCATGGTGTACATCGCTGTTAAGGCCTTTGAAATACCTTTAATTGATATACATAATGTCTAAGTAAAGAACTTACTATAAGAGATATAGACAATGCAAGTTAGAGTGAAAGAATCAGATGATCAGATGATGATGATTCACCTAATGCACTCTTCTTGGGGAGGAAAATCGTGTTGAAAAGCATTTTTCTCGAAATTGGCTCATAGTCGATTCAAACTCCTAAGTCGTGGTATAAGAACTTCACTGGAATACCTTTAATTTGAGTTAGTCCTGTTTTTATGCATATATCACATACATTTATGAACCGATTTTGCTGATTTTCAATACAAAAATGCTCATCAGAACTTTATAGTACTAAAAATTAATATTGTAGAAATTATAAACGGAATGACAATTAATGGTGAAATTTAAAGCTCAATTGACCATTAATTCTTATGGAAACACATGATGAACCAATTGTGAAATTGAGGCACATTCGCAATATCAGTTTGACTTCGGAAAAGCTGGAAAAACACAGTGCTGTCCTGTTTTTCGAATAATTTCATTTTACCACAAACCCTGTAGATTCATTATCAAAATTTTCAAAACACTTCAAAATCTATAGATTAAACAATCACAAAACAATAAAAAATCCTAAACATTATAATTACAAATCAACCTTCAAACCCAGCATTTGTTTAATTAATTATATATTTCAAATATTCAAATTATTTTTTCTTTTTTTTTCTATAATACAATTTCAATTCAATTTGCTTATTCCCAAACAACTGTTTTAATTATTAAAACATAAATTACTGCGCACTGTATGGAAATCATCTTAAAAATTTATAGAAAAATTAAAATTTAATTAAAATTTTCATTTCACAAAAAATAAAAAATAAAAACTTAAGAAAAACAACAAATGTACACAAGGTCAATAAGACATAAAATAGCAGATAAACGCAGTTTGTTTTAAAAATTTAAACAAATAAAGACACACAAAACACAAAACAAAAAAAAAATAAATAAACGAATTGATGTGATAAAAAAAAAATTGTTTAGAATAGTTAAATCAAAACAAAGGAAATAATTATTTCAAACCAAAACTAATAAACAAATAGTTTGTATAGATAAATTAATTAGATAATAAAAATTGTATGAATATTGTAAATAATCGTTGGCACTCATACATTAACTCAATCGGCGGATACACTTGTAAAGAGTTGCCCCGACTATTAAACTGAATAGAATAGGAAATAGGTATTTTCATTTTGTAAATTATTGTCCCAAGAAAAAATGGGAAAGCCAAAACCGAAAAAAACACTGCTTATAGGTAAATAAGCGATCAGATTCGACCGAGTGCCGACCGCTGGTTTTAACTTCTAGTTTATACGATTAAAGTTGATTTAAATTAATATAGAATATAGAAATTTACAATTTAAAATTATCCTTATTAAAAACATGGTGTATCACTTATGTATTTCGAAACAATTTTTTTTTAAATTTGACTTTTTCTGTCGCTTTTTCGATTATAGTTTGTATCCTTGGTTGACTCTAAGAGCACAGGGAATATGGATTATCAGAACAGGTTTTTTTGTTGTGATTTTTGTTTCATATTTAATAGTTTTCATGAATTTCGTTTACATGTAAAAAAAATGATAGTGTTTCCCCACTGCTGGCTATGGTTGCCGACCTCTGCTTTTTGTTTACGAAAACTACCATTGAATCAAATCAAATAAGGTGTCTGAAGGAGTTTTAGGGCATCTATAAGAATACATTAAATCTTTGATGCTTATAAGAAGGGAAACCAAAAGGAGCACTGCCAACTATGTCTTAAGGTTATTTTGTGCATTTTTATTTAAATTATTGTGGGAATATCAATAAGTTTTTGATGGAAATTGATTGACTTGAAATATTTAACTACTGTTTGGGATAATTTGCATCGTTTAAATATATTTTTAATAAAAAAAACTGGGCTGTACTTTATTTGAATATATTCAAGTATTCATTAGTCCCCTTTAAAATATTAGTTGTACAAATTGCTGCCTACTGGCAACATTTCTTTAGAACAAATAAAAGTATAATTAATTAGTTGTGTAAAATTTCTAATACTTACACAAATGTAAACTAATGTAAAATATATTTCCATTGTAAAGCTACACGCAAAAAATACTTCAACCATAATCAACATAGATTTTTTTAATAGAATTCGAATACAATGAAACAATAAATTAATATTTCTTTCATTTAGAATACCTAACTGATCTGCTGCTGCTCTGTACTTAGATTTAGTACTACATTCTAGGTCAATGTACTTTATGTAAAGCCAAAATCAACAGAATAGATTTTTTTTTTTTTTTTTTTTGATTTGTTTCAGTTTGGGTAATAATTTAATTTTCTACACAAAAAAAAGAAGCATTCGTTTTTTATAACATTATGTATTGTTTGTTTATAAATCAACAGGTGTATAGTAAGTAGCAGTTGGCTTTTTGTTGCTTTAGGTTTTTTTGTAATTTAGTTATCAAATCCATTAATGTCTACTCATACAAATTAACCGCTTTTAACGTATAGAGAAATAACAAAACTAAAAAAAATACAAATTACAAACACTCAAGTATACAGAATTCATATAAATACCGAAATTGACATGTATTTAGATACAATACGAGGGGGTACAACCAACAAATAGCAACAGCAAATTCAAAATTATTGTAGACCACAATTATTATGATAATTTGTGGTATTTATTTATCGGTCACTGAACGTCAATTTTAAACACCAACATTAGCAGCAGCAACAAGAGCTACTAACTACAACATGGTTGGTTGTTAAAATAATATGTATGATGTTGGTGGTCGTGTATATATTTACTACCACTAATGCCAACAACTACAATTTACTACAACTTCTAGTTGTATATATATATATGTATGTACTTTTGTTTTAACAATTACAAATTATTGTTTAAAGTAGGTGTGTTTTAGTTGCTGAGTTTAGCTGCACTTTAATTTTTAATGACATTTACACAAGACATAAAGTGACCATGGCAGTTGATATTTACTAACACACATGTGCGCCACAATCCTAAGATATTTGATATTTGAGTACTGGAATATTAGACAACCTTTAAATTTAACAAGTAGATTTTTAAAACAATTTGTTTTTATTATTCTTTTTTGTAATAATTGTGCACTTGTCAGTCGCTATTTGAGCTCTTAAAGTGTTTGGTAATTTACGATTATTAGCTTGTGAAATAAATTTGAATTTGTATTGGGAAATTGGGCGTGAAAATGTTAGAAAAATTATTAGTTCCAATTTCAAAACTATTTATTTAAGAGTTAAAGGGATTTTTTTTATATGGTGCATAATTAATTTTTAAAAAGTTTTTAGAAATGTTTTAAATAATTATTTTTGGAATAAAAATATTATAAAAAGTATTTTTAACTAAGCCGAGTTTTTATCATGACGAAATAGGACAGAAAACTATATTATTTCTTGTTCTTAGCTGCTTTTAATGACATTTTCTCTTTAGTATTTATTGTTTACATATTATGGCTGCACTCATCTTATAAAATCTTTCCATCAACAACCAATTATTACAAAAAAAATAAATAAAAGAGGCCGAAAATAGCTCGAATTTATTTATGTTCCAATGTCGCGTTCCGGTACCTATATCATCGTTTGTTATCTGTACTTTCAGTTTCTTCTTTTTAAGTGACTGAAAATTTTAATTAAAATATTTCAATCAATTGATAGCTATTCCTTCATAAATTATGTTCCAATTCGATGATTTTTCCAATTTTCTAGAGGCAGTCGTAAACGAGCTCAGTTTTTTGTCTCGTGCGGGATACCATATTTATTTACTATATATTAGAAACAACTGAACGACAAAACCTATATTTTGCAAATAACGTAGTGCTACAGATATGCTTATTTAAATAAGACAATTCTTTTTATTTTTTCACTTTAAAGGCATACGAATGTCACGTTCGGGACTGTGGAAATGCCCATATACAATATAGGTTAAGATTTAGCAGATATAATAAATATTTATTTGTATGAAACATTGTTGAGTGTGTTCTAGGGTTTGAACATAATTTGTTTTTGATTCGATTTTTTAGTTTTACGGTCTTTGCAAGTAAATTAGGAAATATAATTTTTAACGATATAAAATACAAATTATTGTGGCGGAAATTACGACTCCTTCCATAGATTGTGTACCACTACAACACAATCAAATATTTAGAATTAGTTTTGCAACGTCGCATATTCATAATAAAATTCATTCAACCTTTGAATGATTACATTCTTGTTAATTAAAATCTAATCCAAATTTGTTTAAAATATTTTATTCTCTTCAATTTGTAACAGATTTAATAGTAATAACTATGTTAAGTCCCTACTTATAAACGAACGAGGTAATGACTTATTTAACTTGTTATTTGTAAGTGTTTGTGGTAAGTACTTGCCTCCAATGAAATCACCGTGTTAAACTAATGAGTTAAAATGCCAATATGTAAGTAGTGAAGAGTCATTACATTGGCTTTTTATTCATTACTTTTTAATGTATGTTTAAGGAGTATGATTTACGAAACTTGCTCTCATTACTTTACTCTACTTTTGAACTGGGAATAGATGTGTTGTATTCACTCTGTGAAAGTTCCTTAAAATAACTTCGAACGTTATGCCATTTTCATTTAAGAAAAACATAGAAATATTTAACGAGATAGTCTTCTAAACTAACAAGTTATTTTAAGGAACTTTCACAGAGTGAACAAAGTTCCTTAAAATAACTTCGAAATAGTAACAAATGGTCACGAACGCGACATTCGTAATCTTTTTAAGTTTGAAGAATGAGTTAATTACTTTGTAATGTAAGATTTTGTGATAATTAACTTGATATTAATAGTATGGAGTTCTAAACATCCAATAGAGTAAACCAAGAGAGGATATTAATTTAGCGTTATCATTTTAATGTTGTAATTATATTTGAAATTTTGGATGTCGTGTCATAAGATCCAATGTCTTATTGTCCAAGGACGTTATGACACTTAAATAAGTGTCATTGTCTTCAAGAACGTTATGAAATTTTCATTTAAGAAAAACATTGGAATATTTAAGCCTTCTAAACTGACAGCCTTTTTGGGAGTTATTGTTTATTAAAATTGTCAAATAGTACCTAAACCTTTATCTTTTGCAATTATTTTCCCCCTGAGTTTATTTGTAAGCTCAAATATCATAACATTGTCAAATTCAAAACGAGTTATGATCAATTAAAAATTCAATTTGTTTGAAATCCTTTTAAATAAATTGTTTTGTGTTTATTTTTGTTTTTCAAATTGTCCAACATTTTTGTTAGAATTTTGCATTGTTAAAAATTTTACGTTTTTGTTTTTTATTTTTTATATAATACAACAAATAATTCCCATTTGTACTTTAGATACAGCTTCAATCAATTGTTCTATTGCTCAACGTATAATTGATTGTTACATTTTACAAAATAATTCAAGAATCACATCAAACAAAAAAACGAAATCCACATTTATCTAAATACATATATTTTTCACAATCCAACAACTATAACAAAAAATAAAAGAATTTAATCCAAATTAAAAACTCCCATCGTGAATGTAAAAAAAAAGAAATAAATTGTTCATTGTTCGTTAAAATATTGTGTGTGGCTGATGGCCTCAACAAAAAACTTGTTGCAATTTAACACCTTCATACTAAATAACAAATCCATACAACAACAAAATTCAAATTACAACAAATAGTAAAAAAGGGAAAAAAATTTCAGCACGCTTCATGCGAAATATAATATAAAAATAAAACAACGGAAAAAAAAGTAAAGATTAAAACAAAAAATAAAATATTTTTAGGTAAATATTTCAGTTATTTCAGATTTTTTTTCTCTCGTCTTTCTAACGAGTATAAACAAAACAGAACGTGTGAAAGTAATGAAAATCATAAAAATTCTAACTAAAAAATTCTTACACACACAAACACATGTATACACTGGGAAATAGAAATTGTTGTTAACAATTGCATTTGGCTAAAATAAATAGAGCTGCTGTGTATTTATGTATTTGTTTGTATGTGAACTGCAATGAACGTTACAATTAAAAATTCAAATTTCAAATAAATATAAAAATAAAACATTAAAACCATAAAATTTTATGCAATTCTGAATGTGCTACACAACATATGTATGCATTTTTTTTCTTTTCTTTTTATAATTCTGTTCTGTTCTGTTGTGTTATGTTATGTTATGATTATTTTATTCACAATTGCTGCATATTATGCAGCATGCAACATAGATGACTTTAACTTACACACAAATAGTTTAATCAACATGCAGCAAGAAAATAATAAAAATATGCAAGTGCAAATAACATGTTCGTTCTGATCATGTCTTCATATAAACATTTGCCTCTTTAACCAAAACAAACAACCCATATTCATTTAGCAGAATCTATAATTATATTTAGTTTGTTTTTTCTGATTTTTTTTCATATATATTTATTAAAAAAAAAAAAATTTTAAATTCAGTTGTGTGTAAGTAAGACAAACGCGTGCCGAATTAATAAACATTGTTTTATCAAAAAAAAAAAATAAAAAATATTCAAAATACATCAAGATTTTGTTCAATATTTTTGTTGTATTTATTGTTTATTTCTTTTTTTTTCTTATATTTATTCTTGCCTGAATACAAGATTTTTTACTTTTTTATATAATTTTTAAACAAACAAACGAAAACCTCACTTGTCTAAAGAACTTGAGTTAAGACACTGAGAGAAATTGATTTTATAAAACTAAGGAATAAACATCGATGTTATAGATACATACATTGCACACAATTTTCAAGAATTCAAAAGTTTAATCACTTGCATATGGGCATTTCCATAGAAAGGTTTACAGTGACTGAAAATAATAATGTTCAAAAACAAAAGAATCTTTTTTTTAACATTATATTACAAAGCATGTCTAAATTTTTAATATAAATGTACTTTCAGCTAATCTGTAGTTTTTTTTACATTTTTGATATTTTGATTGCCCATTGCTTGGCTCAGCGATATAGATAATTAGGCCCTAAAAGCAGCTCAAATTACTTACTTTGCTTTATATGTCTGAATTGCAATTTCTATTATTATTATTACATTAGTCCAAAATATGTGTACTTATATATAAAATATTAATTGACTAATCGGTATAACAAGCATTACGGAAAAATAGGTCGCGTTACAAATCATACATGCTAAAGGTTGTAAAACAAAAACCAATTCTTTCATAAATTATGTTCCAATTCGATGATTTTTGCATTTTTCTTTAGGCATTATTGCTAGTATATTGGAAACAACTAATCTACAAAAGCTAGCTTTTGCACTAAATATAGTGCAACAAATTTGCTATTGAAAAATGTAAATATGAAAAAAATCTCAAATTTCCTTATTTTATTTCACTCCAAAGGTTTACAAATGTCGCGTTCAGAACTGTGCAAATGCCGGAATTTTGTTATGTTATGTTATTTTAAGCAACTTCAAAACAATTTATAAAACGCATCTAATTTCAGCTCAAAATTAGAGTAAAGTAATGAAAGCAAATTTCGTAAATTATACAGCTTAAACTTACATTACAAATTAGTGAGTTAAAATCCTAATAATTACTCCTCTGTACTTATACATAGTCATTCATCATCGGATGAAACTACTTAGCACAAAAGCTTACAAATAGAAAGCTAAATAAGTCATTACCATGTTCGCTTACTTAGGGACTTAAATAAGTTATTATTAAATCGATTACAAATCATCTTTAAAAAATTATTCAAAATTTGTTGTTCAATGTGGTTAAAATCAATTTGGATTAGATTTGAATTAACATAAATGTAATAATTCAAAGGCAGAACGAATTATATTATGAATTAATTCTTAACTTTATAAACAAGTACTTATAGCCATTACTAAACTACTTCTAAGAAAAGTAGATGGTATGAAATAATCATGATTTAACTCTGTATTTGCAATGTGTGTGCTAAGTAGTTGCCTGAAATAACAGGATCGTATTAAAGTAATAAAATAAAATTAAAGTGTTTTTAATGCTCTCAAAAGGCATGATTCTTGCTCAAGATGTCCAAATTAATGCATCCCTTATACATATCTGTGGACATTTGACAAAACAACTTAAGTGCAATTTTAAAATTTTTCAGGAGTGCGCAAAAACTGTTGAATTGATCGATAATTATTTTATTATTTGTCCTTGAGCTACGTTATTATTTTTTCAAAGCTCGCAAAATTCTTTAAGCTCACATAAAAAAATAATTATCGATCAATTCAACAGTTTTTGCGCATTCCTGAAATTTTTTAAAATTACACTTAAGTTGTTTTGTCAAAAGTCCTCAGATATGTATAAGCTAATTTCAAGGCTTCGTAATCCTTAATAGATATAGTGAAATCATGTCTCATATATTTTGTTTAAAATATTGTAATTATTGTTTATGATACAGAGAATTCAAAATAATATATTATTACTTTTTAACAAATATTTACTTTATTTATTAAGTGTATCATAAAAGAAAATGTGCAAAGTTTTATTGCTTTAATTGTACAAACAATAAATTGTTTATATATATAAAAAGCATTATAAACTTATACATATATACATTTTTTTTTAAATTTTGTAGCTTTATATTGATTATATTACATTACACTTTGCCATCATGTACTTGCACGCATCAACTAAACCTACATAAGTAAGTTCTTGTAAAATATACGGTGTAAATTATTATGTTGGCGGTTTAATTTTCAATTGAATTGAATTTTGTTTTTTTATTTTTTTTTTCTTCTTTTTAATGTTTATTTTATGTGTTGTTGTTGCTGCTGTTGTTATTTTTAACAAAATGTTTATTGTATAAAGAAGAATATTGTGTTTTACCCTCAAATTTGAGTTTTTCTGATTCAATGTGGTTTGCAGTCGGGCAGGCAGACATTGCCGCAGAGTTTAATTTTTCATTAATGTAAAAAATACAGACAGCCAGTAGAGTTTGATAGGACTTGCACAATATAAATTGTATTAGAATTTTGTTGTCTTAATTTTGTGAAAATAAAAACAACATTAAGCTAAAGCAAATAAAATGAAATTATTTTAATTTTGATTTGTAATTGACAGAATTATTATGTTTTTTTTTACTGTTTGCTTAAATTTTGACGGGTAATTTTCTAAGATAAATATTGGGTAAAATATTAATGTTAAAGAATTTGGTAAAAAAAAAATTAATGTAATTGGCTGTGTAATTCTTACAAAATTAAAAATATTTAAAATGTTTCAATAATTTAACAAATTAATACATAATTAAAAATATTTTAATTTACCTATATACAGATTTCTAAGCAATTTTTACACAATATTTAGGAATTTATGATATTTTTGGGTCAAGCTATCGTTGATAACTTTAAAGATCAGTAACAAAGTTTAAAGTTCTCCCGAAAACAAGAGTAGTCGGAAAACTAAGAAATCATGAATATGGGTCAAGAAATGTAGAGAAAAAACGTGTATTTGAAACACATTATACCTAGTGTTATCATAGGTAATAATACACGTATAAATTATGAAAATGAAATTCCGGGAATGTTTAAAAATTAATTTGTGATAAATAAAAAAATTACGAAACAAAAAATATTTTTCAAATTTGTTTTATTATTTTTTGAAAAATGTATTTTATATAAATTATGGGAGAGAAATTTCATGAATATTTGAAAAAAAAATTTTTTTTAAATTTCGACAAAAAAAAATGTTTGAAAAAAATTTCGAAATTAAATTTTCAAATATTTGAAATTTTCATAAAACAGTTAAGTAAATTTAAAAAAAAAATTATTAAAACTGGAAAAAAAAAATTATAAAAAAATATACAAATTTAGTTTAATTCAGTAAACTGTCAGAGTGTAAGATGACAATTGCCCATCGTCGGACATGTGAAATTGACAGGTTACCAAACATTTTTATATCGGATATTTTTAAAAATAATTAGTGAAATTTTCGAAAAAAAAAAATTATTTAAAACAATAAACTAAATTTCGCGAATGTTAAAGCAATATCGGAAAAAAATATTTGAAAAAATTTACAAAAAATATTTTTGGTGAAGTTCTGAATTCATGAAAATCAGGTTAATTCAGGGAATGGGAATGAAACACAAACGATGTAAGGTAGGGACCGGTTCGAGTATTAACAGTTTCTATGGAAGGGACCTGTAACATGGCACGCTGTGACAGGTAACGAAACTAAAACAATCAAACTTGTTCTGTCAAAATATAATTATAACTAACTGATTAAAAATATTATCCATATAAATATATAAATTTCTTTGTAAGTTTGTTTATTTGTTGGTTTGTTTGAGCATAACGCTTAAACGGCTTAATCGATTTTATTGAAATTTGGAACGTATATAGATCCTTACTTGGAAGCGTCAATAGGCTATAATTTTTTTCAATACTTTTACCAGAAAGAGATAAACAGGGTGAAAAACTAGTAAAATTGGTACCTTTAGTTCTTAAACAATAATTACTAAACGGCTGAACCGATTTTTACTACGACAGGGGTATCGAAGCGCACCGGGTCAAGCTAGTGGAAAATAAATAAACTTTATTATCTTCCTATAAGTCAAAGTGACAGGTTCCTTTTATATAGATCCTAGGAAAGAGCCTTGTCTCTGTAACATGGCATACAGCGACAGGTCACAGAGCTAATCATGAACTTGTTCTGTTTTGTGTAAAATAGTACTTGTCTCAAAATTTAAATAAAATTAATTGATCAAAAATATTATGGAAAATAAATTTCAGGTGCCAATTTAATTTATTATCTTTCTATAAGTTAAAGTGACAGCTTCCTTTTATATATATCGTAGGGGGAAGGAACAGATACACAACTAACTGTGATTGGTTCTTTTGATGTTGGAACTAGTTCTTATAGTAACAATATCTATGAAAGGGACTTGTCTCTGTAACATGGCACACTGGACACTAATTAAACAAACTTGTTCTGTAAAATTGGATTGAAATAAATTGATAAAAAATATTATGAAGTGATGAAATTAAGGAAAATTTGAAAATTGGAAATTTTTACAAGAAAAAATTGAGAATTCCAAAAAAAAAATTTTGACAAATTTAAATTAAAAAAATGTCTCTTATAATAAAACTTTAAACAAATTATTTTATGCAAAATTTCTAGATATATAAATTTTGTGAAAATGTTTTTAATAGACAATATATCAAAAAATATTTGAATTAGTGGGATTAGATATTTGTTAAAAACGATTCATCCAGTGCAAAAATTATTTGTTTCGAAATTACCATAATAAGAAAGGGCTAAAGCTTTCGTTGTAGAAAGTTCTAGGAGGATTCAAACATAAAAAATTATTTCTTGAAAAATATTTAATTTTATTTCTAACAATAATTTATTTGTAATTGAAATCCAATTAGAAAATGATATTGAAATTTCTAGAACAGTCTGTTTGACTAAAATGTAAAAAAAATTATAGTTCATTGCTTATGAAATAAAAAAATAGAAATGTATTTTAAGTATTTACAGGTTACGTGTTTTCATCAAATATTTGCCATGTGTGACCCTTAATATTATTATTGTTTTTCGGCTTCTTATAATTCTTAAACAAAATTGTTGACACTTCTCACTGACTACAATTTAAAATAAATATTAACTTTTAAGTAAAGAAATATAGACTTCGTAGATTAAGCAACCAAACAAAGAGAGAAAACCAGAGTCTCTCTTGAATCTCTGATATGATTCACTTTAAATCCCATTAATATTATCGCAAATCTAAACACCCTTTTATTAAACAACACTTTTACACCTAATCTAAGCTAAATAGCGCGTTTTTTTACCAAAAGAATAATTAATTTTTATTAATTTAAAACATTTTTAATTTAAGCAAAGAATTTTAATGTATTGTTTTGATTAAAAACAAATTACAATTAAAGTGCGTTTCAATAACAACATTTGTGTATAAGTTAAATAAATACTAAAAGCAGAAATCAGAATAATATACATTCAATGACCAAAATTATACATATACTCGTAGTTAAGAATTTAAGTACACATGTTTTTGAAATCTACAGAAATTCAGAACAAAAAAACCTTGAATTCTTATCAGCATCCAACAACATGAAATCAAAACACACGCTTATATTGAATCAAAATAACTACACAACTTTGGATAAAACTACAAAATGTACATATTATCAGCCAACAAATTTTAAATATAAACTAAAAATAATATAATATAGAAAACCACTTACTTTTTGAAAACAATTTTTTTCTTTTAAATCCTCAATGAAATAATGGAAATTTATTAATTTTTTCTAAAATTGCGGCCGACACTTAAAATAATTGCCAAAATAATACAATAACAAACACTCAAAACACTTTTCGCACAATTAATTAAAGTGTCAAAAGAATCACTTGATATTTTTCGTTTGTTTTGGAAAATTTTACTTTTAAAAAATATTTTTGTTTTTTTCTCTTTTTTAAAAATTATTTAAATTGCTATTAAACATAACTTTATATTGTTGTTTTTTTTTAGCTGTTTTTCTTTAATGCTATGACAATTTAATGACACTTTACAAATTCTTAAGCTCATAAATTGGTTTCTTTTAAAAATAAAACATTATTCAAATAATTTCATTTCATTTTGAAGTTTTTTTTTCTCGGTTTCAACTATATTTGTTGTTAAGTGCGTTAACATTTTTTTAATTGTTTATATAGAAAATTGTTCATTTAAATTGAGGAAAAATACAATTTCTTTTTGTTTCTTTTTTTTGGAAATATTGTTCTTTCTTCAACTTTGCGTGTTAAATCTGTGAAATCTGAATACAAACTGAACACAAGTATTCAATTTTTGTTGAAACACTTACAATTTGAAAATATAACGAAAAATATCAAAATACCACCAAAAAATATATAAAAACAAAAATAATAATGAGTAAAACACACACACACTTTCATATTTTTGAAATAAAAACACTGAAATTGTTTGTATTGTAGTGGTAGTTGTGTTTTAATCTTTCTGTACGAGTACTACAAAACGAACCATAGTGTGTCTGTCCGTCCGTCTAGAAACGGAACAGAGTATTTTTGGTTTGTTTTTAAGGAAATTAAGAAGAAGAAAATTTTTAAAACACTCACACACACACACACATACCACAAAATTTCATACACACCAACAATCTTCTTGTGGTAGAGTAAGATTTGTTTGTTTGTTTTTGTTGTTTCCTCAAAAACTTATAGTCAAATTTTACAGATAAACTTACGCAATTTTACTACTTAAAAACCAAGTGTATTTATTGGTGTGTGTTATATAAATTTTACTCAAACTCAATTTTTTTGTATTACAATAATTGTAGGTAAAACTTAAAGACTCTCTAAATCAAAGACATTTTTACTCAAGGATGTTTAAGTAAGGACAATTGAGCGCTAATCAGAAATATACATCTCAATTGGTTTATTAAGCTAGGTTTAAATGTTTAGGCCACAACTAACAGTGGACACCTGATATTAGGAATTAAAATAAATCCTAGAACTCAGGTTTACTGTAAATACAGATCACAATTTCATGGGATGTTTAGTATCAATTCTGTGGGAAGTTTGTGTCAATTGTTTTAAAAATATTAATTGCGAAATAAAGTATTAAATTCTTACAATTTCCATTACTTTTAATTTACCTGTATGACCATTGCTATAATGTCCAAGACGGAACAGAACCAAAGTGACCTGTCAGAATAAAAGACCTTTCATATAAAATCAAGGGAGAGAAAACAGAAAGGCATCACTAGTTGTGTGACTGGTTTTGCTGGACTAGGAAGCGGTTTTAGTAGTAATACTTTTTATGAAAGGAACCTGTTACTTTAAAAGGGTGTTGGTTCAGATAGGTTAAATTGACAACTTATAGAGACTCTGTGACATGATCACAAAATTTATTTAAAATTAACTGATATATTTTTTGCCATACTTGTTTAAAATTCATTGATTAATTGTAAACTTTAAGCCAATATTTTACACTTAATTTATCTATATGTGTACTCATTTCATAAGTCATAATCTAGTTCAGATATTAGTTGTCATCTCTCAAGGGAAACGATCGTAAGATAAATATAAAAATACTATTTAGTAACAATTGTTACTGGAAAAGCGTTCATTAACGCAAAAAACTTGCAAGTAGAGAAAAAATCAGGAGCGTATAAATTTTACAAGTTTTATTTTGAACTCGTAATGGTTAGCAGCTTAATTTCATATGTTTTGTGGTGGAAAAATGTAAAAAAAATTTTTTTTCAATAAAATTGAAGAAATGTGAGTATTTATACATTTTAAAAGGAATAAATTTAGGATCCAGTACAGATCACCAAGATTTGTAAGATATTGGGACCAAATTGGATCCTATTGGTACTGGAAAAGCGTTCATTTACTTTTTACTATTTTTGAGAATTTTTAGAGAGTAATTTTGTAAATTTTGATTTTATTCTCTCGTTGCAAGTATTTACTGGGAAAGTAAATGAACAGACCTTATGTAAATATTCGAAAAAAAAATTATTTTATT
Organism: Calliphora vomitoria; assembly: GCA_942486065.2. NCBI lineage: Eukaryota > Metazoa > Arthropoda > Insecta > Diptera > Calliphoridae > Calliphora > Calliphora vomitoria. The sequence goes on along the minus strand of OW818032.2, from coordinate 43,186,561 downwards.
TCCAAAAAAACATTATTCTTATCTTAATCAATTTAAAACGTTTTTAAATACTACACCCCAGGAAAAAAGTATTCGTTCCACAAGCAGATATAGATAGCATGTATATTGCCAGTACTCGTTCTTGTTTGGCGTTTGTATCAATGATTTTTGTTTGAAATGATCACCTCCAGAACTGGTTCTAAAGAAGTATTGGGGATCTAGCAAAAGTTCTATATGAACGGTTGTGGAACCAGCCCTTTAATCAATGATTCGGAACTAGTTCTAGAGTAGCTTTACAAAGCAAACACATATTCTTAGGGACAGTTCTAGAACTAGTTCTTGCGTCAGTGATTTTTGTTTGAAATTGTCACATTATGAACTAGTTTCAAGCAGCAGATGAGGAACTTTTATTGTTTCTATGGAATTAATAGAATTAGTCTTAGCAGACTTAATATATATTTACCAAATATATTTTTGAATTCATTCAGCGGCCACAGTATAATTATTTTCAACATTCCCAGTACAATTTACCAATTCTAATGACTCATTATCAATATATATACATATCGTTACTTTAATATAGTAAGGCCCTAACACGTGTTTTTTTGTAAGCTCAGATTTTCGTTTATTTTGTTAAATGGTCCGCTCATATATCATATTTAGCCAAAAAATCTCGACTTAAAAAAACAAGAATTAGGTCCTTTCTATATTAAGGTAACGATATATTTAATTTGTATTGCTTATATGTGTATTTATATAGTTTTCAATGATTTTAATTTTTTGGCACATTTTTTATTTTTCCAAAAAAATTAAAGTTTTTAAAACGATTCCATAACTAATAAGTTTTCTATAGAACTAGTCTAGAACCAATGCATAACTAGAGCCAAAGAACAGGTTCATTAAACCCCCTAAAGAAGAGTTTTAGAATCACAATAGTGTTCCAGAAGTAATTGCGACATCACTAGTTCCAAGGCTGTCATTAAACCATCTGAAGTTGTTCTGATAGTACACGCTCTAAAACTAGTTATTTTAGAAAAAGCTCTGAGCATTTTCCTGGGTATATTTAGAAGTATTTATGATCAATCCAAATCCAAACTTAACAAATTAATCTAAACATTCTAAAGATTTTTATTTACCGTATAGGTGGACATTTTTGTAATAATTTTAAAATTTTCCAACCAATTTTTTCCTATATACTTTATAGATAATAAAAAATATACACTCCCAGTCTGAAATTTCAAATCACTGCAGACTTCCACACCTGCGCACATGTAAAACCATCTGACACCTTCGGAATTGATCCTACTTTTTGTCAAATGTCTGCGGGATAAAATAACATGTTGCCCACATAACTAGAAATCTATTAATTTTTTAAGCTGTAAATTAAGTTTTTAGTTCCAGAGAAGTCAGTACAGACCTAAAATTTTTGACTTGGATATTCTAAAAACTAAATACGGAAAATGTTCTCTTGTTCAAAATTTCAGAGCCAATGTGACAAGGGTACACTAAAATTGTCACTCAAAAAAACAAATTCCACTCTTAGCAAATATTGAGTATAATTTTGAGTTAAAAATCACCTTAAAAGGATAATATTCCCTTCTAACCACACAAACAGGTAGTATGTATTTTGATAAAAATTTAAGACAAAAGAAATGTATCTCAAAATAAATAAAACAAAAGGAAAGCATATAAAAGATAAATAAAAATATATCAGCAGGTAAACAGAAATGTTGTTTTTGTTATAATCAGTGTGTCTATAGGTCAGTAACAAAACAAATTTATGAAACATCATGAATTGTCACCTACATTTAATAGTCCAGGACAGCAGCAGCAGCAGGAATGATCGTATTTAATTGGGTCACAAAAACAATTTCAAATCATTCTTATCATTATTGTAGAAAATTATTTAAAGGTTTTCTATGGTTTTCAAACACCATGGGTAAGCAGTGTATACACACTTACAGACAATAGACAAAAGAATGACACATGGATGGATGGAAAAATATAAAGAATAATAATAAATGACCTGGACAGACAACCAGGTGAATGGACGGACATACGGATAGACCAAATGGAAATGGTGATAAAAATATGTTTTATAGGATTTCTAGTCTTTAAACAATTTTCTGGTTTAAGTTTTAAGAAGAGTTAAATACAGATTGTTCTAAATGCATACATAATAGATAGATACAGTAAAAGGTTTGTTCGTCCATATTGTGATAATAGTTTGGTAGTATAAAATTTTATTATAAAAGTAGTTTCAGATTAAAGTCAGTGTGTCTTGACATATTTTGGCGCGTTCGTAAAACGCGTGCTTAGGTAGTCAAATCAAATGAAATCAGTTCAGCTCAACCCTGCTCAGCTACTTGTTACTGTGTAATTTATTTTAGGTCTAGAGAGTTAGAGTTATAGTTTGAAATTTAAAATTGGTATTCCTAAAATAAGATGATTATCATTTAAACAATTTTAAGCAATTTTTATAGTCTACAGAACAATAACTTTATTTCTTAACAATTATGAGTTTTTAACTTGTTTACACATAAATACATATGTATAAGGACACAGGTATTAAATTCAGTTTTCAAATAACTGTCTTAATGACTTTTCTTTGTGACTGTTTGTTTGAATTGTATTATTCTACATATTTGTAGCTTGTTGTTAGTGTTTTAGTTATGAAATTAAAAGTTAATCTGTGTAACTACCTTGAGCTGTCAATTAAATAGTGGACAACGTGTTACAAGTCATATCAACTTTCATTTATTATGAGTAGACCAACAAAAACAAAAAGAAAATTAGTTGGTTTATAATAATAATTATTTTGAAAAAGAAAAATATGCTATTTCAAGTAAGATTTGAAACAAGTTTCATTTCAGAAACAATTTCTTTTTTTGGTAGAATTATAAGCTAAAACAATCATTGATTTCCTCTCTAATATCTGTTTTTCTCCTATATTTTTAACTACCTGCAATATAATATTATTATGATTTCGAAAAATATTTGCTGCTTTTTATTTGAAGTTCTTTTGTAAAATAATATGACAGAGTATCCGTGTCTCTGACCATCACTTTACAATAGTAAATAAACTTTATATAATTTGCCTCCATGTAACTTCATTACAAAAGCCAATGTCATTATCACTTGCTATTTATAAAATATAAATAAAGCTTATGTGTTTGAAAATACATGTTTTTATCTTGAAAAGATTAAACCACCATGACACATCTAATAATTTTATTACTCTTAACCAATATAAAAGTGTAGGGGATTTTAAAAATTTGATTTGGTAGATAACAACCTTATTTGAATTGAACATTTAGCAAATAGTAAAGGATGCACTGATCAGCTATTTATAGTCTTAAAGCGAGAAATGAATCGATCAAACAAAGGATCGTGCGAGTTTTTTATATTTTTGGGATTCTCTTATTCGATATCGAATAAAATGTATACAAAATCATAATGATTGTACTCGATAACGAACGAGTTTTTACTCGAACGCTAATAAGCGTTGGAAATTTATTTCGATTACGAGTACCAGAATTTGCCCCCTGAACAGTCCTTAAAATTATCTGGGGTTCTCGTCGTGTTTTGCTTTAAGGTCCTTTTTGATATTCAAAATATATTATTCATTATCAAACACGTTCTAATAGATGCTTCACTAAAATCTGTAGACTCCAACTGGATATAGCAAAAATCCATGACATAATTCATAGAGGGAAATGAATAATATTTAGGCATAGGTTATTGATGATGAAGTTTCAATTAGCTTTCTACCTTGATTCTTAAGATTAAAGTAGTTTAAAGATTCGAAAAATGCTGTTATAACTATATTCAAAGCATTATTTCTTTGAACTTCGCCGTGGATCGCCAGTAATATATACTGGTATGAAATCCTTGGGCTTAACAGATCCATAATTGGTAAATGTTGCTTTGCTGAACTATATGTGTGATGAATCTGTTTAAACTACTGAAGAACTATTAAATTGCGAATATTAACCGTTATTTAAAATTAGTTTAAAAAATTAACCCAAAAATCTGTTGAAAAATATTCAAATTATCACAAATTCTACGAAATTGAAAAACTTTTCAAACTGCATGGAATTCTATTTTGTCAATACTTTGGAAATCATAACAACAATTTTTACTAAAGTTGAATTATGAAGAAAGACATACTGAATATTTGACTAATATCAGAAAATTTTAACTGTTTCAACTTCGTGGTCAAATGTTAAAAGCTCAACGAAATATCCAAAATAATTCCTTAAAATTATAATTCAAATAAATGATCTTTAAACTATGCCAAAATTTCCAAAATGGTAAATCTTTATTTAAAAAAAGCTTTTGTTTCAGGCTTCGTTTGTTTAATTGTGATCTCACGGACATTAAAGGTTTAGTTTTTATAAAGACTTTATCTTTGTATTATATGTATCGATAATATTTCATTTGGGGAATTCAAACGGTCTGCTATTAGGCCATATTGTCATAATATCCTAATCATAGATAAATACACATAGATCGGAAACTCACCTGTCAAAGACCTAACTTAGTTGTTAAAAACCTAAGTGCTGAGAATGTATTAGTAGAAAAAACTATGTGAAAACAAAAACAACACTCGTATGTGTGATTATTTTGAGTAATTTTTTTGTTTGAGTTTTTTTCTAGCTTCCGCTCTATGTTTCTCTATGATCCTAATATATTATGAAAGTTTAAACAAATTTTTGTTGTGTTTCAAACAAATAAGTTCTAAACTAATAAAACTTTTTGAACTATGTTTATTATTTTGTCATAAAATAATACTTTTTTAGTTTAAAGCACAACCACAAATTGTTTAAACTATCATATTAGGACAACATGATTTAATAGCAGACCGTTTGAATCCCCCAATTATATTTTATTTTTTGAAAAACACTGAAATATTGAAAAAATTTAACTCGTGCATGATCTCGGTTTTTTGGCTAAATTGTTTACAAAAATGTTGTATTTCACAGAATTTGACGAATTCAAATTCAAGATACGGCTAAATGGAGCAAATAACTTAAGTTAGCACGGGACCAAAATTACACCAAATCAAATTCATTTTGATAACATTGTTATCAGGCAATGTTTGTTAAGAATGTTAGAAATGTTGACCAAGGAGCATTGAATGGTTAATTTTCAATGAAAACTTTATTCTTGTATGACAGGAAATCATTATTTTCTAACTTCAATAAACTAATGTCGTTACATTTTATTTGAAAAAAATCCGAAATATAAAAAACCTTTGAATTTTGGCTCATAATCTCGTCTTATTACCAAATTATTTAAAATATTGAAAGTACTAAATAGAGTTAATGACTTAATTCTTCATTGATTATTTATGGCAATGGGAACAAAAAATGCAAAAAAGTCGAATTTTCTGTTAACTATCAAAATGTCATTATAGTATTTTGAAAAATCTTAAATAATAAAAAAATTAACCTTTGACCTTACTAAATTTTGTAAATATTAACATTAGCATATCAGTCATAATATTTGTTGGCTTTTTGACCAATTATTTCCAAAAATTGAGGTTCGGCTCTCAGTGGTTCTAATTACCTAAATCTTTATTGATTTTACTCTATCACATGTTCTGAAACCCACAACGAATAAACCTAATATTTGTTAAGCAAAACTTAAAATTAAAGATTTTTTTTGAAAATACTTTAAATACAATTAAACTTTTTTGACAATAAATATAAATGTGTGAACGAGTCGTCATATATTAGGACAATATGACTAATAAGAGACCTTGTGAATTGACCAAATATTTGCAAATACTGTAACGGTGCAAGTATCTGGATGAAGCTAATTTCTCAATCACCACGAGTGGTAGTTTTATAAATAAAACATTTCATATTGCTAATAAAATGCTTTAATTTTTAAAGATAATTCAAACATTCGACTGTGATCATTTGTACCCAGGTTACATTAACTTAAATAAATATAAAACACTAGAAAGATAGTGAAAAATAGATTTAGTATTATGATTATGCATAAAAGCTTAACGTTTTTAGTTACAACTTAAATAACGGTTTTAAAAGACATGAAACTCAAGAAAAACTGTTATGACTGTCACACAGCTACGAGTAATTATATATGTTTGTATGTGCATATGAAATGTAATTCACTTTTTGTTTTTTTTTGTATATTTAAACTTTTCACAAATGAAACTAAAACAATAGACAATAAATACGAAACTGTAAAAAAAATTTCACCGTATTTTCAAAACCACAAATAGAATAAAATTATTTAAATGTAGTATGAGCACAAACAATCTAAATACATTCATATTATACCCTACTAAAACTTACTTACTCTCTCTCTCTTAGCTGTAGCTTTAGGTTTTACTAATTTACCATTTACATTTTACATTTAACACATTTTGTATGCGTAAAACAAACTTTGAAAGAAATTCAAATCAATTCAATTAATTTTCAAGTTTATAGATCACACTGCTTTTGCTGGCAGTTCTTAAAGACAATTTACCACTTTTCGAGTTTATTGTTAAGAAACATTTAAATATTAAACAGATAAAGGGACAGACAGATAGAAATACAATCAGTCAGTTAGATAGATAGATAAAGACGAGAGACAGACAGGCAATTTGGTTGATTGTTGAACAATCAATTAAGTATTTTTGTGATGGTTTTCTATTATTTGCACATTATAATTAATACTAGTGCGGGAAGAGTCTTATCTTTTTTATATTTTCGTTTTTATTTGTTGTACTTCAAAAGTGCTAGAATAAACTTTGAAAAATGCATTTCTTATTTGGATGGTTGGTTGGCTGACTGACTGCCTTGCTGGTAGGTTGCTGGCTGGCTGGCTGGTTTTGTTGTTGGTTGAATGGTTCATTGGCTGTTATAAACTGCTTGCAACCAAATGCGGTTTGATTGATGTGTCGCCATTAAGTAGCCGTTAATGTCGATTTAATGAGTTTGTTGTATGTATAGGATTTCATACGTAAGAAGGTTTTATCTTCCCATTTCTCTCTCTTTTTCTCTCTCGCGTCTCTTAAATCCTCTACTTATTTGCTTTTTTCGAATCTATCTATTCTACAAATATTTACTGCTTGTATCTCTCAGTATTTGGTTTCACATTTAGACATTGGAAATAAATTTATGGTTGTGTTAAAATTTATTTTAATGAACTTTTGTGGTTTTATAGATTGATTAGCTAGATGATGCACAAATAAGAATAAAATTTCAATTAGTAGTTGAATTTGATGGCTAAAATATGTTTAATGAGGAAGTGTTTTGTTTCGTCGTTTAATTGCCCCAAAAATTACCATTTGCATAGTGATGTGTTTAATTTTGTGAACAAAAAGAGTTTATGCAGATAGTTCCATTTTAAATTTGTTATTTAAAAAAAAAATATATATGAATGATTTTTATTAATCAATTTAAAGTTATGACTTCTGAGTCATTTGAATTTTGTTTAGTTTTTTCTCTTGTTTGTAGCTTCATTTATTTGTTTATTAAAATAAATTAACTAGAATTTTGTTAAAAATCCATAAATCATGTGTTTTCAAGTATTGGTTTAACACCTTTGACACTGCCAATTAAATTACAATAGGGTTTAATTTAGTACAAGTGGACAAATATTTTAGTTGTTGTTTTTTTTTTTTGCTGTTGCTTTAAAGACAATGGAATGTTGTTTCTATTATTTGGTTTAAAAAAAACCCAATAGGAACATGAGTCACTTAAAAACTTGAAAAGTTGTAGCTGATTTATAAAATAAGTTAAATAAAAAATGTGTAGCTTGATATTTGCAAAATTTTATAAAATTTAATGTCAAGATTTGTGAGGCAAAAAATATTTTTAACTTTATTCACTTCTCTCTTAGATGCATTTATTTAAGAGAGAATAAATTATAATCGTCTTCTTTAGAAAATACTTAGAACTAACTGTTGTCAATCATCGGACAATTTAACAAACAGACTTCTTAAGGTATGGTCACACATGACAAATATTTACTCAAAAAAGCGTAACCACTTTTTTAACACAAATTTATTTGACATTGTTTGCCCTTACAAGTGATATGTTTCATAACTTTTTTAAAAAAATTTTGGAATTTGATAAAAAAAAAATTTGTTTTAGTTGACGACATTTTTAAAGTTAGTCTTCACCGCTGTCGAATTTTGTCGGGGCAAATCTCTGTTTACAATCTTTAATGTACCAGAAGTTTTGATTTCGCAATTGTTTTTTTATTGGTTGCAAATAATATGGCGAATAACATTAATATGTTAATTTGACTCAAAAAGCTAAATTCACACATGTAAAAAAAGTAGCAGTGGCGAATTCCGAACATTTCCTTCATTTTTATACATATGTTTGTATATATGTTTGTTATTCCGTTTGTAATTTCCACAATACAATTTTCCGACCCTATAAAGTATATATGTTCTGGATCCGTATAGATAGCGGAGTCGATTTAGCCATGTTGAAATTAATTTTCTAAAGACCCCAGATATCTTCGGGATCCAAATCTTCAATAATTTTGTCAGACATGCTTTCGAGAAGTTTCCTATTTAAAATCAGCAAAATCCATCCATAAATAACGGAGATATGAGCAAAAATCCGAGACAACCTCTATTTTTGGCCTATTTTTGATCTATATCTCGATTGCTAAGTCATAAATATAGACAATATGGATATCTAATGAAAGATATTTCAAAGTCCAATGTAACGATGTATATAAGGCCTAAAATGGGTCAAAATCGGGAAAAAAAATTTTTAACCCGAATTTTTTTTCACCAAAAACATTTTTTTGTCATATATTTTTTTTACTAATAAATTAAAAAAAAATTATTTTTAAATTAAAAAAAAAAATTTGTTTTAAAAAAATTGGAAAAAACTTTTAAAAAACCATTTCGAAAAAAGAAAAATTTTTTTAATTTTATTTTAAAGTATAATTTGGTGAAGGGTATATAAGATTCGGCATAGCCGAATATAGCTCTTTTACTTGTTTTATATGGAGTTTGACATTCAGTAAGAGAATTCTTTTAAATATCGAACTCCATATAAAAAAATTGACACGAATTTTATTAAAAATACGACTGAAGCTAAAATATGCAATATAAAGACCTTGAGATTGAAACTAAAATATGACTATATAAAGAACTACGATTCAAGCATAATAAAAATGAAGTCATTTGGTTTCAAAGGAGCTCTGTACTTCAATTCGTTGATTTGACTGAAAAATTTATAGAAGGTGATGGCAGAGGCGAATTCAGGAAAAATCAAGCGAATTAAAATATTTTTTATATATGGAGATATATTTCAATAGTGAGAGAATTGATTTGAATGTCAAATTTCATATAAAAAAATTAATGAATTCGCCACTGCTAGCTCCATGTATAAATACGCCTTGGTTACATGTTTAAGTCAATCTGAGAGAGCTTACATTTTGAGGGTGTTTATATAATGACCTTATGTCAAAAACCATGACAATTTAATGATAGCTCAAGTAAAGTTTCTCACAAGTCATTAAATTTGTAAAGTATTTGATGAAATAAGCGAATAAAGTACTATTTGCACACCCTTTGAGGAAATAAGAGAATAAACTACTAGTTTTAGCAAATAGTTATTCAATCTTCAATGCCTTGTGAAAGAGCAAACAACATTAATCTCTACAATAATTACATTTTAATTGGATTTTTGCAAATTGAATTGTTTTGTTAAATAAATATTTCTTTAAAATAAGCTGAAACATGGATTTTGGTGAAGCTAATTTCGCCAAATATTTGAACAATGTGAATGTACCTTAAGCCATAGAAAATGAATTAATAAACATTCTTACAAATCTAATAACTGAAAATTAAATATTTTTAAACTACACATGCAATTATTAAGAGGATTTAAATTTCAATGACCAATACCAGGTTTTATCAAAAACAAATTTTTAATATAGAACCTTACTATTTATTTATTGAGCCCTGGAAAAATATTGTCAATTCGCAAAGTTCAAATAAACTTTAAAAACTATTTTACATGATGAACAGCAAATAAATATATAAATAAATAAAACAACTGAATGAACAAAATTGAAATATTTAATGAAAAATTCATGAGACAAACACAATTTGTATAAAGTACAAGCAACAAAACAACAAAAAAAAAAAGAGAATCCAAAAAATCGTATTTATTTATTTATTAATAATATTACTCGTACAATGTATTCATACAAACTGTTATGTGAATGTGCGAATGCAAATAATATATAGTGCATACAACCAAACACTAAATATGTCGATACAATGTTCAATACAATAATAAATAACACAAGTTAAACTATTTAATAAAATATTTAAAAAAAAAAACACAAGTGAACTGTAATGAACTTTTAATAAAATTTTGCAATATTAAATAAAAACAAAAAAAAAAAAAAATACAAATTTATTGCAAAACAGAAAGAAGGTGGTGGGAATTGACAAAAAAAATATCCACTAAAATGCAGGCACGTTAAGCCGAACATTATTTGTCTCAACATTAACTATTGAAATTAAATGTGAAAAATTATTTATACGTTTTTAAAACATTTTAAGTGAAGGTAAAATTCAAAACACAAAAAAAAAGAAAACACCAAAAAAATATTAAAACTTAAACTAGCATATCAGCATTATTTGTTTTAATAGATATTACCAAATTTAATAGGATTTTATTTACCCAAAAACAAATAATTTTGGTGTCTTTTTAAAGGTCATTTAGTTTTTAACATAGAAAAGCTGTTTAAAAGTTATTAACTAGATGTTAATGTTTAAAACAACAGTTTCAATTGTTGGTTTATTGTGAACCAAACAAAACAAAATACCCCAATGTTATATTACACACAACAAATTTGACTACATATTTTGTATGCGTAAATTCGTGCAATCATACCAATTGTGTGAGTATCATAAAATAGCACCCAAAAAAAACCCTAATAATTGTTGTATGCATAAAATAGTTATATACAATACAAAATGTGTCACTTATTTAAAGTCCTTGAAGTATTCGTAATAAACTATATAATTACATAGATTTTAAATTTTCATAATTTTTTTTTTTTGTAAACTACTACTCTTTTTAATATAAATTTTAATTTATTTTTGTAACTCACTGTGCAATTTTTATAGGCTATGCATACATATGTTCAAGGCAATCAACTGGGTTGTTGCTCTATTTTTTTAAAACATACAAGTTTAATATAATTCAAAATCAAATCATGTTTTCTATCTTTTTGTGAAAATACTTAGTTATAATATTGTATAAATTTACTCAAACATGGGATAAATGGAGTAATCAATTTTGGGTTTTTCTCTTAACAATTGTTGTAAAAACTTTGATAAAATTTTTCCTTCTGAATTCAATAATATTTGGTATACATGTTCTTCACTGCCATACAAAATTAAAAGTTCTCCAGAATTTCGAAATTCGCTTTAGTTTTTATACCTATCATCAAAAAACGGATAGGGGGTATATTGATTTTGTAGTTCCGTTTATAACACATCTACATATTCATCGTAGACCCACAAAAGTATATTCTGGGTCCTTGTGAAATTTTTAGACGATCTAGCTGTGTCCGTCCGTCTGTATGTCTGTTGAAAACACGATAGGGTCCAAACGAAAGGAGCTAGCTGTCACAAATACTTTATGTTGATATGGTTTTTTTGGTATTGAAAATGGGCAATATTGGTTCATGATTTCACCTAGCCTCCATACAAATATCCCCAGGAGTAATGATCGAGCAGTCATAAATATGTTGATTATGCTCCAATCCTAATAAAATTTTGCACAAATTAGTTCTAAGTACTATAAATTAATGCGAAAATCGGGCAACATTTGTCCGATTTGTGTACAAGGCCACCCTCAGAAAATGACTTTAACATTCATAATTGTCTTATAATAATTAATAACGTGATGGAATTGGACACAAACATGTTTTATATGAACCTAAATATTTCTACCAACTTCTGTGAGGATCTGTCCATAATTGTTCCTACCCTCCATATAATCCATATATCAGAAAAATATTTTATTGTCACATATTGGTGGTGGGTATACAAGATTCGGCACAGCCGAATATGACACTGTTACTTGTTTTATATAGGTTAAATTCCATATATTTTTTTTAAAAAAACTTGTGCAAAATACCTTAAGTAAAACTGCTAATAAATGTAGTCAGATTTAATCATTTTTGATCTCATATTAAAGCTAATGATTTGTAGATTTTAAAGTTATATATTTCTCATCAAAACAGGATATACTATAAAAAATAGTCGTTGAACTAAGGATATCTCAAAACAGTAATTACAATAGAAATTGTAATTTCTGTGTGCAATTTTTATGCATTTTGACATGCCCGAATATTGCAAAATGAACTTTGCTGAACAAAATTGTTAAGCTCAACGTCTGCTGCAACATAGATAATAAAGGAATGCTTTTCATCATTTTTTTCGTAGGTTATCTAACAAAACTCAATTAAAATCATCTTCTAATGAAATTGACTTTATCTCAGATGAGCAGCTCGAACAAAATTAAAATATTTCGATTGCTCAAAGGCTAAAAGATATTATTAATAAATGTAAAAGCCCCCACATAACAACAACGAAACCAAAATCAAAATGGCTCTTCTAGCTAATATCAAAATGGCCCAAACATAGTCGATTAGACTAGTGAAAGCTATTTAAAAAATGGTATTACTACAAAACGCGGTAAAGTTTGGAGACAATTTTTTATACAAAAAACGCTAATAATTTTTTTTATAAATATATCAACCTGGGTCAGTCTATATTTATCCGCTATTTTACTATAAATCCGATATTTTACTATAAAACAAGTAAGAGAGCTATATTCGGATGTGTCGAATCTTATATACGCTTCACCAAATTATACTTTAAAATAAAAATTTTAAATATTTTTAGGTAAACAAAATTAATTTTTTTTTTTTCAAAATTTAAAAAAAATTTATTAGTGAAAAAAAGTTAATGAAAAAAAATGTTTTTTGGTAAAACAAAAACTCGGGTTAAAAAATATTTCTTCCGATTTTGACCCATTGTATGTCCAAATTACTATAGCCTTATATACATCGTTGCAATGGACTTTAAAATAGATATCCACATATAAATAGAAATAGATATCCACATTGTCTATATGAATGACTTACTAATCTAGATATAGATCAGATATAGGCCAAAAATCGAGGTTGTCCCGGTTTTTTCCTTATATCTCAGCCATTTGTGGGCCGATTTTAAATAGCGACCGAGCCGGAAGAATTCCCGACGTGGTGAAGGGTATAAAAATAAAAGGGTAACACAAATTTGAGGAACCCCAGGATTTTTAAAAATCAGTCCCGATTAGCATCTCTAGATATGAGCCATTGTACGCTTAAGTGAAATGACAGTTAAATCGCAGGATATTTACATTTTGATAGAAAATTTAAGTAAAAATCTATATACACATTCAAAATATTAAGGAACATTTTATGGTATCCATTTATATTTTCGTTGGAAAAGAGTTCGTATTAATGTACTCAGAGAATTGAAGTCCCAACGATTTATATAAGACTAAAGTTATAAAAATATATTTGAAATTTTTAGATTATTCTTCGAAATATTAGAAAATTTTAGTCCCGCTTTGATTGTTTTATGTGTTGTTAACCATAAAATGGTTTATAATTGAGGAAATTTTAAAAAATTAAATATATATTTTTGAGATATCCTTTGTTCAAGTACCTCTTTTGGTTGAATATGCTGTATTTAACAGAATCATATTTTATGGAAAATTTAGACGTCATATAAAATTGAAATTCAGCGATTTTACTCCATTATTATATACAATTTTAACCTCGATAAAAGACATACTAAAGCAATTTAAAATTTTTAAGCAACTTAAAATTTTGTAAGTTTTAACAAATTTGGAACGTGTGAGCAGTGTTACCATATATTTTTTTAAGAAAACTTTTTATTTCTAAAAACAAAAACTTTTTTTCAACAAAAAAACTTTTTTTAAGTACATACATACTAAAATTACAAAATCAAATTCGCACATGAATCAGACTTAGATAATTTACGTGAATTTAGTACTTTAAATATATTCAAATCAATCTCTCCATTTAGTAAATGAATTTGGGGACATTCATTTTGAAATAAACGGTTCAACTTATTGATATCATAAATTTACAATGTTCCAAAAAACTTTTTTTTAAAAAAATACAACTTTTTGCATCTTAAAAAACTTGCAAAAAAAGGGAAAACTTGACAAATGGTAACACTGCGTGTGAGGTCCAATGTCATTTCGAACGCTTTTGTTTCCTCCCACATATGATAATAATTTTAATCTTATAGTTACTAGTTCAAAAACATTCGATCTATTATGCTTTTTAAAAGTGATCTCAACTGGGATATCCTTAAAATAGAAACGACTTCAGAAATTGACATACACACCAATTATAGAAATTTTGAATTTAGTGTTCAAAAATCTCATGTATTTCAAATCAATCATATTATTACTTAACCATTCCCGGACCAAATATAGATATTATGAGCAAACATTTAAAAAACTAAATAAAATGTTTTTTTTTAGGAATTATGGGATTTGCTTTTCCTAAATCGCTTTTCAACTTTACCTTTTTATCAAAACAACATTCTATTACATTCTACTAGCACTAGCTTGTATGAAAAAAGCTTTTAGTAACAAATTTTTCAAAAATCAAGTTCAAAATTAAACGAGCTTCCTTTAAAATTATCCAAGAGCTAGGTGTGTTTTAATTATGATGTTAGTTAAGTATAAAAGTGAATTTGTTTTAAATAATAATTAACTGGTTTAATACATTAAGAACACTTGTATAAAACATTCTAAATTACAATATATTTTCATATTTTGTAATTAGTAGAATTAGAAAACCTACACTTCTATTAATAACTTGTAATTATGTTGGTTCCTGATATGGATTTTAAATTATATATTTAAATTTAATGAAATTCAACAACCAACTCTTTTATTTATTTATCTTAATTAGCATATGTCAACAAATTTTATTTAACTAATAAATTTTACTTTTTTTTCTCTCTCTACTTTTAGGTTCGAAAGTAACTACCAAACAAACAGCCAAATACATTCGTTTTCATTAGAGGTAAGTTTTATAACATTATTTATTTTCTTTCTTTTTTTAAGGTTTTGGGTTTTTATTTTATCAAGCGTATCTTGTATTTTTTTTTATTATTTTTTTTTTTTCAGTAAATAATGACCAATGTTTAAGAACGTCATAAAATCGTTTTAAATTGGGTCAACCATTTCTTTCATTATGTTCTCCTTTCTCAAACTCGAAATTACACATAAATATTTACACAAATTTGTATTTATATTTCAAGCAATTGATTTTATTTAATATGTGTGTTAAAGTGAAAAAGAAACCAATAAAAAGTTTTAGTTTTATATAAGGTATTGTTATTTTTGGATATTTCTGTTTTATGATCGTGTCAACACGCTTTTTTTATTTAGTTTTCATTGTTCACTTTTTTTGTCAATATTTAAATAAATCTACTCTATAATCGTAGAATTATTTTAACAGTTTTTAATTGGTGTTTTTAAGTAAACAGTAGTATTATTTGGATAATAAAATGTGGGTCCTACCAGTAATATTTTGATAAGTCTAAGAATATTTCTTTGAACTATTCCGGTTTTAGGAAGAATGATCTTTTGATATTATTTAATATATAAATGGTAAAGTTTTAGGACTTAAATTCAACTAAGATTTTATAAAAAAGAGCGGATTTTAACTGTTATGCAATTAAACATACAGTATAAACTGATGATTTGTAAATCAGTCGCATATAAAGTAACTATGAGCAGTATTAACATGTGAATACGTCGTAACTGACAATTTGATCATCCATGACATAATGATCATACTGGTGTTATGAAGGAGAAATGGCTCGGCTTTATTATCTCCAATTGTTTGTTACGTCATCAAGTGATCATCTATAACTCAAAGATAATTAATTATGTATGCAGCTAATATCAATAAGTCAGTGAAAATTTAAACGCTGGTTTTGTAAAACTAATTTACAATTTAAAAACATTTTAAACTGAAAATCTGCCAATCAGAGACACATACTAGTAATTTGAAGTTTACAAACATGAATATGGCCATATCATTCATACATTCCTATTGGAATACTATAAAAAGCCAATTGGTTTTATATCAGCTGATTCTGCTATAACAAACCAGAATGAGAACAGCGTAAAAAAACACTCTTACTTGATTTCATACTCATTTCAACATTTTTAATTTGATTATTTTTTACCACTAGTCGGATTGAGATATTGAAAAAAAAGCTTTTTACACATTAATTTGGATAACTTTAGAAACAGAAGATATTTGCAAAACTCAAGGTAAAAAGCTAAATTTTCAAAATTTAAACTTTAATATATTTTAAAGCTTGATTTAGAGAAAAATATGGGAATTCTTTGTTCTGAAAGATGGCGGTTTCTTTCCTATAAACCCCACTGTGCGACGCGTAATTGTACTTATCGTCCTTTTCACCCCGGTTAGTTAAACCAAATTTAATTGTTAATGAAACAAAATTTGACATTTAAACTGGTTATATGGCGGGTGGAGTCAATTATGGATCGATCCTCACAAAAGTTGGTAAAAAGATTTATGTTCACTTAAAACTTGTTCATGTCTAATTTCATCATGATATTGATTATTATAACACAATTATGAATGTTCAAGTAATTTTCTGAGCGCAATCTTGTATATGGACTAGGGACAAATGTTGCCCGATTTTCACCATACTTTACAGTATAATTTCAGATTACCTGGAACTAATTTGTGCAAAATTTTATCAGGATTGCCGCATACTCAACATATTTATTACTACTCAAATAGTATTCCGGGAGGACATTTGTAACTAAATTATAAATCTTGACCACGCCTACTTCGATTTTAAGCATAATTTTTATTTAAAACGCTTACAGTACCAGGAATGTTAAGCGTTTTTAAAATTTTATTATTTTGTCATGCTGACGATATCTTTTTCTACCTATTTGACAAATTTCATACAGATATTTTTAAAATGCACCCAGATATCAACAACATTTTAATATTCTCAATGAGCCGTTAAATGGTAAGCAGATGATCTATAAGCATTATGTTACCAACACTATAACTTCGAAGCTATTTGAGCTACAAGGTTTCTTTTGGATTTATATAAAAGGATTAGAAGCGGGCTATCGTTTGGTCATCAAGATTTTAAAATTTGAGCACGCCCACCGCAATTTTAAGCGTAATTATACTTTAAAACGCTTACAGTACCAAGAAAGTTAAGCGTTTTTAAAATTTTATTATTTTGTCAAGCTGACGATATCTTTGTCTACCTATTTGAAAATTTTCATACTGATATCTTTAAAACGCAGATGATCTGTAAGCATTATGTTACCAACACTATAACTTCGAAGCTATTTGAGCTACAAGGTTACTTTTGGTTTTATATGAAAGGTTTAGAAGCGGGCTATCATTTGGTCATCAAGATTTTAAAATTTGAGCACGCCCACCGCAATTTTAAGCGTAATTATACTTTAAAACGCTTATAGAATCAAACTTGTTAAGCGTTTTGAAATTTTTATTACTTCATCATACTACCGACATATTTCCCTAGCTGTAAAAACTTAACAGTCTGTTCAAATTTCAAAAATGATTACGAGAACTTAATGGGAATATGTTTATGAGCTTCAAATCCAAAAAAAAAAAAAAATTAAATATTTTGTTAACCAGAGGTGGTCAACTTTGACACCAATTGTCTTTGCTTGTGTTTACACTTAGTCCCGGTCCACACTGTGAAACATTTGCTTTAAAACATTTTGAAATTCTCTTTTGAAACCCCATTTGTGTCCACACAGTGAAGTTTTTGCTTTTCAGTTTTTGACATTTCTGTACAGAACGAATATGAACGAATAAATGTGGATGACATACTCAACATAAACTTCATGTACATGAAACAGAGTACCCTTATCCACACCTCTTTCAAATGTTATGGATGGGGACTTATGTAATTTTCTGAAAACTTGAGTCCTTCTGTACGATTCGTTGGTACAACATTTTATAATTGGAGTAGTATTTTAAAGGATACAGATTTGTTACTACTACAACAGCATATTGTTTACCACATTTGCATTGTATTCACAATATTGAAATGATAAAGCCTTCAACTATTGTTTTCAATATTGCTACAACACAGTTACTTCAAATATATTCATATGGTTTTTATTATGGAAATCTCACATTGGAAACGGTGTTTTCTTCCACAAAAACTAAAGAACCTACAGCCTTTCTTTATAAGTTTCTGTAAATTAATTACAACTATACAATTGTTATGCCAACAACATACGTATTTATAATTAATAAAAACAATAACAAAAGCCAAATTTACGATTATTTTCTTTTCACAAAATTAAACAAATACAAATATTAGTACTGAAAAAAAAACAAAATGTTCAACAATAACAACAACAAAATCATTAAATATTCAAAAAGTGAATTGTTTATAATTTGTGAATTAAACAAAAACTAAGTATTGCTGTTGGCCATTACATTTCAAATGGCCCTGAACTTATTGTTATAATTTTTCTTTAAACAAATCAAACAAAAAATAAAAAAAGTGTGTACTTTTTGTAAATAAACATATATTAATACAATTAAACTTTAAAATACAACCAAATAAAAAAAAAATATATAGAAATAACAAAAAAACGTGACTTTATAAACAAAAACAAGAAAAAAAATTAAATAAAATATACTGTAATATAAAATAGCCATTTTATTATATTTTATCATTTCTACCTTTTTATTTATTGTATAAAATTTTAAGCGTTTTTAATTGTTTCATGTAGATTTTTTTCTATTTTTAGTTTTTGTGCAGTTTTTTGTAATTTTTTTTTTTTTAATTACACTTATAACGAGTTTATTATTTTGAATTTTTTTTTTTTTTTTTTTTTTGGTCATATTTTTAAATGACAATAAATTTCATTTAAAGTGTCCATAAACAAAAAACAAATTATTAAAAACAAGTAATAATTGTTTTTTTTTTTTTAAATCCTAAATACATTTTATTTTTGTTAATAGAAATTTATTTTAATGACACTTTTATATTTTTTATGGGCAAATTATAGCTAAAACATTTATGTATGTGACCAAAAACATTTATATTTTTTTTCTAAAATAGAAATAGATTAAAATTTACGCTTGAATTATGTTGTGAATAATAGTCGGAATTAGTTTAATTATTGTAAATTTAACTTTTAATCTCTATCCATGCTAACTTTTTAATATCCCAGCAAAAAAATAACTTCCCAGGATGCCAAACTAGAAGTAGTGACAAAAGCATGCTCACTAATTAATTCTTAATACTCAATATTTAATACCCAAACTTATTAAAAAATAATTTTAAAGAAATTTATTGAATTTGATACAGCTTTGGTTGTATCACTAGAGTATTCGTTGTATCATTAGACATATTTTATGGAGAGATAATAAAGGACTAAAGTTAAATTGTACAATTCGAAACATTTTGAGATATTAAAACAAGAAAGTATGATCGGTCAAGTCTGACCATACAATACCCTACACTAAATAAATAAACAAAAATAATTTTCTTTTAAAATTTCAATAATTTAAGGACTGAGATTGTAAAATTCTTAACACACGTTAAGAAACAAATAGAAAACATTTTCAAAAGAGCTCCCAACACCTCCGGTAGGAAACCAGACCGGTTAGCTAAGTACTCGGACTATTTGGTACGAAAACTTAAAGCCAATGCAGGTTTAAAAACATACAAGGCTCAAAAAGTTCCTGACAGGAACTCTGCTAAAAATTTAGAGGCCAACAACAGAGAACGGAAAAAAGCCAAACATTTGTCAAATTTTATACAAAAAATATACCTGCTGCATAATGGATGACGAAATGTACTTACGGAACATTTTTCGCAGCTTCTGGGTCAATTTTTTTATGTTGCAGATGCTCGAGGGAATGTTGAAGAAAAGTTCAGGACACAAAAGGACACAAAATTTTACAAAAAGTTTTTGGTATGGCAAGCAAATGCAGTTGCAAAAAAGCCAAACATTTGTTACAATGGGCTTTATAAATACCGAAATTTACATAAAGGAATGTTTACAAAAAAGGATGGTTCCATTCCTAAAACTTCTAAATGTGTCCACTTATTTTTGGGCTGATTTGGCATCTGTCACTATGGTAAGAAAGGTCTTGAGTGGTACAAGAACAATAATGTGGTATTTGTACCAAGAAAGGCAATTCCTCCAAACTGCCTGGAGCTGAGTCCAGTGGAGAGATATTGAGCTCTTGTTAAAAGAGAACTGAAAAGCACAAAAAAGGTGTCCAAAAGTGTGGTAGATTTTAAACGGAGATGGACAACCTGTTCGAACAAAATGACATAAAGCACTATAAAAACCATAATGGAAGGGCTTTCGAAAAAGGTTCAAAATTTTATCATAAGTGATTAGAACTATACATTTTTTTTTATTTTTTTTTGTAAATTGTAACAATAATTTCAATCAAATAAAAAAAGATTCAAAACTGTAAGTTTAATGGTTTAATTTTTATTAACATGTATGTATGTTAAAAAAATTTTCGATCTCAGTCCTTATTTTCATGAATGATTTTCGGAAGAAGGCCTTATATGAAACTAAGTACTGTGATTTATGTCTATATGAAAGTTAGTTTTGTTAAATATTATGTGTATACCAAAATTGTTAACATATTAAAGCTCGTTAAAGTTATTTTCGGAAGCAGGCCAATCATTATAATATTAGGTTACATGTATTGCGTATATATATAACTTATTTGGAGCGACATTTATGTAGGTATCTATATAAATTAAACAGTTATGACCGATAAAGTCCAATTTCGGGAGGACATTTATATGGGGACTGAAATAATATACAGATTTAATCGACTTAGACGTTAATAACATCAGCACAAACACATAATACCCTCCCCACTATGGTGGTGTAGAGCCTTGGTAGGCGTTCGTATTGTTCAGGTTACAAAGATGTTCATCAATTTACACGTATGTAAACAATAGAGCGTAAAAATATAAATATTTCATTCAGTAGCTTGATGTTGTTGCGGATATTTTATTTTTTACCTTTACATACATACAAATTACTTAAATGCCTCTATTTGCCTACCAAGGGTGTAGGGTATAATCAGCACAAACGCATAATACCCGCCCCACTATGGTGGTGTACGGTATAAATACGGAAAAGTATTTTTCATACAAATTTTGAATTTTGTCCACGCAAGACTGGGTTCCTGAATTATAAGTATTTTATTTTAAGTATTTTTAGTTTAATGACAAAGAATAAGAAGAAGGGAATGGTCTCATTTTTTCTCTCTTCTCACCTACAAGTAGTATGTGAATTCAACACACTTGTGAGCAGTGTTACCATTTGTCCAGTTTTCCCTTTTTTTGCAAGTTTTTTCAGATGCAAAAAGTTTTATTTTTTTAAAAAAAAGTTTTTTGGAAAATTGTAAACCTATGTTATCAATAAGTTGAACCGTTTATTTCAAAATTATTGTCTCCAAATTCGATTACTAAATGGGGAGATTGATTTGCATATATTTAAAGTGCTAAATTCACATAAATTATCTCAGTTTGATTTATGTACGAATTGGATTTTGTAATTTTAGTATGTATGTACTTAAAAAAAGTTTTTTTGTTGAAAAAAAAGTTTTTTTTTTAGAAATAAAAAGTTTTCTTCAAAAAATTTATGGCAACACTGCTTGTGAGAGAGTTATCTTCAAAACATTTTCTTGAAAATTGCAATTCTAACAAACTCTTTCACAAACGTATAATATGTTTTTATTTTTGTCCACATATTTAAACCATTAAAATAACCGAAACATTTTTTGCACAAACGAAAAATATAATCTTTGTTTAACACAAAATTTATAGCAATAGGTGTAAATCATAAATTCACACTTAAAACCATTTCAAAATAGAACCTCATCTGTTTTTGTTAAGCAAAATATTCCATAAATATTGTGAAATTAACAAATGCTATTTATTAAATGAAAACTACATAAATTAATTATAAACCAACTATTAAATTTAAATAAATAACCATGACATTCATACATTAAAATATACATACATTAGGATGGTACGAGTTAAAATATAGCAAATTTATTATTTTAGGGAGGAAACAAACACCTTACCCGTTTCCAATTTGCAAAAACACGGTCATACAAAATTTTTAGTTGCTCAAAAATTGTATTTTCTCTTTGAATTGTCTTTTATCGAGGTCGCTCAATTTTAATTGTATGTTACTTTTTAACCGCTTCTTCAATTTTTACAATATTGCTCTTATACTAATGCATGTACCCATCATTCAATATATTTGCCTAAAATTTCTTTTCTTTTGAAACAAAAAATGTTCCTGAAACAAAGGATATTTCGAAAAAGAAATCTACCATTTTCTAAAGGCTTTCCTTAATTATAACCCATTGAATGTTTAACAACACATTAAAAATTCAGATTGAGACATTTAGTAACAATTTTCTAATATTTTGAAGAATAATCGAAAAACTTCAAATACATTTTTAGGCATTATTAGTGTACCGATTTTTATAACTTTTTCATAACGTCTTCACGATTATAAATATCTCCCTAATTTATGTACGAACCACTACAAATATTAATACAACAGCCATATAATTTATATATTCAGTTTATACAATTCAAAATGAAATTACGCATTTTGATGAAATTAAACATTAATTACTAGTGTTATTCACACCTTAAACCCCAAACCTAGAAATTTATGAAATAAAAATCCGAAACTCTTAAGCACACACACGCAGACAATCATAAACTGAGCCACACACATGATGAATGACATACATTCATACATATGTATGTGTGTATATTAGGGTGGCCCCTTGAAAAGTGGTGAATGTTACCAACTAAAATAAAACTCATTGCGTTTTTTAAAATTTTTGTTCTGGGTTCAATATTTATTCTTTTTTTAAGGTTTTTTCATCATTTTCGCAAAAAATACTTATTAAATATTGGTAGCATGTCAAAGGTCTTCGAAAGACGCTGCTAATTACATATCTAAAATTATGGCGTAAATGCAAAAATATTTCAACTTTGCAAATTGTTTGCAAACATTTGAGTTTAATTTTTACTAATTATTAATACGTTATTATTTAAAGTAATTAATTAAAATTAATACGTGATAAACCTTATATAATTTTACCGAAACGGCATATTCCGTATTTCGAAATTTAATCTTATTCTAGTTCTTCCAAAGCTGTATATTCAAGACATAAGATTTTCATCTAAAATATCCATAAAGTCAAGACAATAAACTATTTATTAAGTAATAACCACAATTTTGAATTTATCGCACAAAATAAATAAAATCATTAAAAATGTTGATCACAAAGAAAGCATGACAAATAAATACAATCTATTTGTCTTGCTAATGTTTGTTTTATAGCCATATGAAATTTAAAAGTGTTATATACCAATGGAGAGCCTTTGAAATTACGTTTTTTGTGATTGGCTTGAATATATACACACAGAAAAAAAAAATAGTTGTGCTCTTAGATTAGCAACATATAACGATACGATTTATGATTGTAGTCCAAGCATATTGTTACGTTTAACCTTTTTAAAACGTTGGTTTATTTCCTTTAAATAAACCGGATACTTTTGATTTCCAATAAAAGCCGTTTAGTAGTTTAAAATTTGTAACAACTATTTATTTAAAATGTACAACAACAACAGTTCATATAATCACTCAGTTTCTTTATACAAGTTTATCAATTCACAGAAATATACACACAGTTTATAATGTACAAACTCAAATGTACACGACAGTTGCTGTTAACTCTAACAGCGCCAATGATGAACTCACTCACGGCTGCCACTATTTATACACACGCCATCTTTCGTGAATTTTCTACAATGATCTTAACGGACAAAATAGTAGATTCCAATTCTAGAGCTTTCGATGTTAATGTTAGCAGCTTAAACATTTAGTGTTGCCATTCTTACAAACAATGCTAATAACCTACTGATGGACGTGTTTATAAACATGATGGATGTTGCAGGCAGTCGTTACAGACCGTTAAATTCAAATCGCTACTGCACATTCGTAACAATATTATGATCTTTATTATCAAATATAGTCGTAATACCATACATGATCATAATATGTTCTGAAGTCATCATTTCATGAACCTAACTAATCATCTTGTGACCCATTGAAATCATATTATGATCCAACAAATTATATTAATGATCCAATAAAATCATATTAAATGATTGTACATAATATAACATGTTTGCATATTTATCATTCTTTAGTTGTTTGAAAAATAATATTTTTTCTGTGAATCATACTAAAATTTATAATTATGATGAACATAAAAATGTTGAAATTGAATTAAGATAACAATTATTTGTGTACAACAACATGACGAACCATACCTTTTCTCTCCTTGTAGCTAAAATATAGCTAATATCGATCGAAGAGAATATACAATTCGTCAAATTCAAAACGAAATTCGAACAAGATTAAATTTCAAAAAACGTTAAAAATCGTTTCGGTGAATTTATATGTATTCATTCTAATTTATTGCGTTAGTTAATCCCATGTAAAAATTAAAAAAAATATATATAATTTTTGCCAAAAATTATAAAACTACATTAATTCAGATACAGCATTTAACATTTTTTGTATGTATAATTTGATGAAGGGTATATAGGATTCTGTTACTTGTTTTCTTTTAATCCACTAATCACTAATTACTGACAACAGAACAAACATTTTAAATAATTGTATTCTCAAACAATCTTAACTTTCATTTTAGTTGGGAACACCGACATCTTATTTTTCCTCCATAAAAACGGAGCCACTCTAATATACATATATGAACACTAATTAAATACTTTGACTCATTAACAAATGATTATTTAAATAACAGTATAAATTGCAAATAAAAATGTAAAACGTCACATAAAACATTCATACATTAATATAAATATTTAAATATAAACGTACATTAAATGTTCATGAGTATTTATGTACAAACGTAGGAATGAATGAAAGATACTCCTGTTTGAAATATACTTTCATACAGGAGTATCTATGGATGTGTGTGTATAAATGGGAGTTCATGTATGAGAGAACATTTAAAAAAAAAAATACAAAAATTGGTGATAGTGTCAAAACCTGTCAACTCTTAAAAAATTTATGTGGAAAAAAGTTTAATATGAAATAAACAATGTAGCGAATTATTTGTGCCCAAAACAAAACCAACAACAATTCTTTTTTTCTTTTATAAAATAAATCATTTTTATAGTCGTATACAATAAAGGAAATACATACATGTGATAACAATTTCATGCATGTATTTATTTCGTTTATTTAATTTTTTTTCCAACCACAAGTACCAAAAAAAATGTCAATTTCTTGTCAAAATCATGCTTAAATATTATGTTACATATTTCCCGCATCTCTTCCCAAACACCCCTTTTCCAAATGGCTTATGGCACACGTTATAGAGGAGATGGCAAAAGTGATAGAGAGGAAGGTAGAGATTTTTATTTTTTAACGAATAATAATATATTTAGTTGAGTTACTACGTACCCCATTAATGGTGTTTTGTGACTGAGTAGTGAGTGTTATGAGCAGTCATAATAAAATACAATTGTACCATTGAACATCACATATCACGTGGTTCTTATTCCTCTGCTTCTGCGGGTAAAATTTTGTTGGTGTTGAAAACATACATCAATGGATTGCTGGAAAAAATATTAAATAATTTTAATTAAAATAAAACAAAAATGGTAAAGAGTTTCGATATACATATATGTATGTATATATGAATATTTTCATTGAGGATTTAAATGTTAAGGCGCCTAAATTCAAAGTTGTAAAAAAAATATTGAAATTTGGCTTAATTTTGTTGTTCTGATTACTTATAATATCAGCTACATGACATTTTTGTAAAATCTTAAAATAGCTAAAATTAAAGATCTCAGCACACTTTAGAAGTTAATTTTTCACACATGATTCAAAATCAAACCTAAAAGCTTAATAAACAAATTAAATTCCTAAGGTCAGCTTGTATGTTTTATAAAATATATTTATGTTTATAACTTCCATACCCTCATCACCTTCATTGTGATGGGTGCTAAAAGTACAAAAAACAAAGATTTGTGTTGTGATATTTTATTCCATAATCGAAGACCTTAAAAGGTCAGCAGCACACATTTTTTTATTTTAACATTAAAGTTATTTTTCCTGCTGTTGTGATTCTAGGAAACTAAATTATTGATTTTTGTATTTTACTTTCAGATAATGTTTAAAGTTTTGACATTTCGTTTTAGTGAAATAATTTGTTAACAATAAAACACTGCTGTCAAAAAATATGCCAAAATTAAGCTGTTATTGACAGCGGCAAACAAAGGAAAGTTTGGAGAGCTGATTTTATGAGTTTTCATATGAAAACTTAACTCATCAATAGCTTGTTTAATTATGATTAATGCATTTAATTTAAATTAAATTAAATTCAATGATATTGAATTTAATTACACTATAAGTAGGAAAAAAATAATAATTTATAAAATTTTAACTTAAATTATCACCAAAATGTATTTATTTATATCTAATAATTCTATCTGCTCATCAATCTCTTAACCACCAGTATTTTTCTCTTCTTAATAAAAAAGAAGTAAAAAAAAAAAAAACACTGAATGCATCTTCTGTATTTTTCATTAATAAATGTGGACAAAAACAAAACATTGCAGCAAAAAATACTTGACCCAATAAAACAGTAAATTTTTGTAAATAATGAATGACTATAGTGTCAATAATACTTTTCATTATTTATAAACAAACACTACACTCTCCCATATGCACATTAGGGTGGTCCTTATTTTCCAAACTTTTGGATATTCGATGCTCTCATGATATAAAATTATTATCCGTCTTCTGAAAACCAAGTTGTGAAATTTCAGCAAAATAGAATAACTTTTAAAGTTAGCTCAAAGTAGCAATATTTTTTAATAAATTTTAAAAACTACTAAAAACGAAAAGGACCAGCCTAATGTAGATGCAATCACCCACACATTTGCATATGTACAACGTCGTGCACTATGGTCGTTAGCTCATGACAATCGACTTCTACTGGTGCTACATACATACTGATATGCGTGTGTCTGTCTGTCTGCCTGCACTCTGTAGATTCATGATTATTTACTCATCTTTATTAAATGAGTTATCAATCATCAACATCGAAATACAAATAGAAAAATGAAAATGAAAGAAAAAATAATGATGTATAGAGCAGCAGCAGCATGAATGTATGCATTAATATGCGAGAGATACTACTAATGTTATGAGATATGGTAACAAGGGCATTAACTGGGAATTTGCCACCGCAGCAAAGTGCTGAAAACAAGGATTCTATAAATCGATTTTCAAACAAACGACTTTTTGTTGAAAATCTACTTTTTTTATCCCAAAATAGTCGAACAATCTATTATTTCATCCCAAAAAAAGTTGAATAACTAATAAAGCAAAAAATTTTTGTTCCACAATTTTCTGCAGGAAACTCATTCGCTCAATAATCGCTTATCAGAGTGGTGTTCTAAAAATTGTAATAAAATTAATGTTTCAAAATGTTGTATAATTTCTTATACTCGAATTTTAAACCCTATAATCTTTAACTACATACTAAATAAGATTAACGTAAAACGTGATGTTGAATTAAGGACTTAAGAGTTATTTTTTATGTCATTTGTGAATCATATTAATTACATCAATACATGTATTGAAACAAAACCGAAAACGCTATATTTATTTCCAACGTTAAACCAAATAATATATAAAACCTTTATAAAATAGCCTATTGTATTAATTTAATGTAAGCAAAAAATGTATCATACTCAAGTACTTTTTTGGCAGTTATGAAGACATGTATATTAGACCGTCTCACTTTTCGGTTTTTTTCGAAATTCGTTCGTGAACATCGATTTTCTTAATCTAATAAAATTTAATACTTAAATATTGATGAACGGGAAGTGGTCTCTCAAATAGTTTTTTCGTTTTTTTTAGGCAAAATGACTTTTTTCAAAAAAAAATTAAAAATTATTTTGCTTTAGTAATTTGCCTCTAACTCAAGCAATTCTGAACGGATTTGAACCTAATTACATGCATTAGAAAGCTAATTAAATTTCCTAAATGTTTCTTAAAGCAACATTGAAGAACTTTCTTTTTAAAAAAATAATCTCTGATGTTTCTTTTTATGAAATGATTAATTTTATGTACACATTTCATAATATATTAATTACAATTGATGGTTAAATCATTGATTGATTAAGATTGATTTTTAGAAAAATATTATGTTCTTCTTTGCACCTTTTATAGATATAAAAGGTTTATTTACTTTCAGAAAAAGTCCACTTCTCTGCCTTCACTATCACTTGGTCTAAAATAAGGGAAAAATTGCAAATATTTTCTCAGGGTAGTTCTTATTTTGTTTAACATTTTGAAATAACTAAAAGCCAGATTTTCAAATGGGGTTTTAAATCATTAAGGCAAAACATAACGTTATTCAATATAAGTCCTAAAACACTAATAGCTCATGTATTTTATCATTGACCAGGTCAAAATTTTTGTTGCCATTTCATTCCGCATACGTTAATTGGTTCCGAGATTCATATTTTTTGCTGAAAAAAAATATTTTTCAATACAAACATTTTCATATAAACGACGAAACTTCGAAGCCATGCGACGCAAACTGAAACAAAAACGATGCAAATCAAAGCAATAACGACGCAACTTCGAAGCCATGCAACGCTAACTGAAACAAAATCGACGCAACTTCGAAATCACAGAAATATTAAAAAGAGGCAACTTCGAAACGACGCAGAACGAAGCGACGCAAACCGGGGTATTAGTGTATAGCATTTAAGCAAAAATATAATTTCTTATCATTTAACATATGTAAAAAAGTGACTTAAATAATAAATCATTAATGGTGTCTAATCGTGCGTAAATGCAAATCACCTAAGGCTAAACAACAGTCTATAGTTGGAAATACCGGATACATTGTAAAAATATCATAAGCGAATAATAGCAAACAAGAACAAAAAATTTTATATTTAGATACGTCGTTATTCGTTTGCACGAATTCTGCACAAACAATTGACTTATTAAACCAGTGGTCAGCATAAACAGATCATGGATTATAATACCATAAAGCACATAACACTTTTACTCTCTGCTGTAATCTGACCCGCTGGTGGCTATGAGTGTCGACCACTGTATTAAACACTCAATTGATCAACCATTCGACAACCGAAGTTATTGTGTGCCCAATCTTGACTTTTAGTCCAGTAAATTGGATGATTTTTCACCACTGAAGAAGTTGTTTGAATTTAATGTTTTGAAATAAAAAAAGTTGGTTCCAAAACACGTAAAGCTTTGTTGTAATATTACATAAAACTATATTTTTTTTAATATGGTTCAATGGTACAGTGTACATCGACACTTTCAATTTGTATCACCTTTGATAATTTTAACGAGTTTTGCTTATATTTGTGTTGTGAACATCAGGGCGTTGACCCTAGTGGGGTCAACATATAGAAAATTTTGAAGATATGTCACAACCTAGTATAGCTTGTTTTTATTCGATTTTTTCTTCTCAAAACATAAATATCAACCCGCATAGAATAATACATCTATGGCTTAAGCCAAACTTAGAATGATGTAAACAAATTTATAGTCTCTTTTATTTGAGAAAAACAAAAAAAATAAAACAACATAAAAACTGTATGACATTAATAAAGTATAAACATCTAAACAAATGAGTTCAGAATGTGCGAGTATGCAGCCAGTTGTCATTGTCTGCTACAAAAAAAAAAAAAAAGTTTTACATATGGAAACGAAGAGAATTTTATAAACAAGAATGAAATATACAATAGAACAATAACGACAACAAAACAGACTATTTGCAAACAAATACTACTGAATAGAAAATTTTCATAAATATAAAGTGTACATAGTAAATGTCCATACTAAGTACAGTGAGTGACAGGAATAAGGGACGAGCAATATATGAAATTATGAAAAAAAAAAAAATAAGTTTTAATGTTAACTGAAAATCTTTATTCCTAATTATTGTTATTTGTTGTCTAATGAGAGTTCAAGGTAGCCAAATAAAAAACAATACACTTGATTCATTTCTGCCGCACTCACTGTACATGAATATGCCTGTGAATAAAGCAAAATTATGATCTGATGCACAATAACGACACTATTCGTAGTTATCAGTAGAATAAAAATTATCAATACTACACATAATATTGTAAATATTGAAATAAATGGTCATTAATGATGATGAAAGAAAACAGAAAAAAACTAAAACTACAGTAAATATTTATATTGTGTGAGAATGCAAGAGAGTGTGTTGTTTGCTGATGAAAAAGATTAAATGGTAAAAACTATTTTTTTTTTAAGAAAAAAAATTTAATCTTTAAATTAATGAAATTTCTTAGGAATTTGCATACAGACATGTTTGTATATTTGTATTTTTAATGACACTTAAGAGAAAAATGTTAGTTATGTAAAATTTTTAGTTTCAGCATGTTGGTAAATTAATGAAATGAAAATATGTATGTATATCATTTCAAAGAAACATTTTTCATTATTGCAAAATGAAAATAAAGTTTAAATAATTTTGAAGGATGGTTATAAAATTTGTATTTGTATACAATAATTCTTCTCATTTTAATGAATCGTTTCCCAGCAGTTCTAGGAAGGAGACTGTCCCGAACTAGATATTATACTTATTATTTAGGGTGACAACTAGTTGCATAACTAGCTACGTGACTATAGCTGATAGCTGGTCCAAAGTAGTCAACGCATTGGATTCACATACCGGTTACATAGAGTCAGTTAACTTACTAGCTACCTAACTGGAAACTTGATCAGCTACATAATTAGTTATTTTAACATTGTCCTCAAATAGTCAGTGAAAAAGACACCTAATAGCAGTAGTTTAAAGTGACTACACTATGGGTTACTAAGAGACACTAAAGTGACAATTGACTTTACGCTAGGTTGTATAGAATGTTAGTAAACTTAAACAAAAAGAAAATAAACTGTATGCGAATTATATCAACACAATTTGTATAAAATCAGTTTGTAAGAACTACACTCTTGACTACTTAGAGACACTTAAATGACAATTGTGTTCACGAATGATTACCTGGGATGTATAAAGTAACCAAGTGACTTCTCTTCGCACTACAAAGAGTACATACATGTCAAATGACCCAAAATATATAAATTGGAGTCAGCCAAGTGATCAGAGAATAATGACAATTACTGTCTATAAGGGATACATTGACTACTTGCTTAACTGCTGTGTTATTAACTTGTCATGATCAAAAAGTTGTTTATCTAAGCTTTGTTTCTCTAAAAATTGCAAGATCAAAAAGTTGTCTCTTACAATGTTTGCCTCATGTTTAACTAGTAAAACCCCTTCTATTAGGACGTGTCAAAATGATTGATCTGATCATTTAATTTAACATTTTATAATTTAATTAAAAGTCTGCCTTCACTTCCTTTTTGTTTTACTATTATTTTTCTTTTTCCAACATCACTAAAACAAACAATGCCTTGCTATACAAGTATTTTTAGTTTTTTATTACAAATATTTCCTATACTTCGATTTTTTTTTAAATTTTGTTATTTTTTGTTGTGTATTTAATTTTAAATTTCGTATGCATATAATAAATAATTTCATGCTAAATTTATTTAAAAAACAGTATTTAAAGTACTACATTTAATACGTTTGTACAAAAGTTGTTGCCTTTTCTTAGCAAATTTTTAAAATCTCACGTCATTTTTTTTTTTTTTTTTTTTTTTGTTAAAGGTCTTAATACTTGTTCGTACTTTAGCAATAATCAATCGTTGTTTTAATAAAATATTTTAATGCACATTGGCGACGTCTGGGTTATTTTTGTTGCTGTTGTTTGATTGTTTGTTTTTGCAGCTTGAAAATAAGTTGCAGTTGTGATTCTTGAAGAAAACAAAATGGTTAAACTTTTTGTTTATAAATAATTTTTTTTTTTTCTTTTTGTGAGAAACAAATAAAATTTTGAAGGAAGATATTAAAAGTGTTCACAGCAATATACAAAATAATGTTTGCATATTGATTTATCTAAAAAATATTAAGAGAAGGGCCGAAGAACATATGTAAGAGAAAAAGATGTTTAATACATTAATGCCTAACAATTTCAAATAAATTTAAAAACTCTGAAACTAAAATTTTCTTACTCTGCTGTTTGAATTGTTTTCTTTGAGCAAAATTAAAATTCTCTGAATTCTTTCTTGGCATATGAGTTGCAGTCATATTAAATAAACTCTCCTGTATCACTGAAACTTTCTTCTTCAGCAGTTTGTCAAATAAAGTTTTTAGCTGTTTGTTAAATAAAGTGAATATCCTTAATATTTGTGTAGTTGCCTTGAATTGCCACTTGTTCATTATATATTGTTTTTTTTAGCAAATTTTATACGAAAACAAGTATTTAAGTTTTATTAAAGCTGCATTAACAAGAATCCAAGAATAAAATATTAATATTGAAAACCAAAATGTAAAAAATATACAAAATTTAAATTATTTTCCATTTATAAATATTTATGAAGTTTACATTGTAAAATTTTAGAATCTGAAACCAGTCCTCATGAGACTTTTTTACATTAAAATTCAACTATAAATAGTACAAAGTCATGGAAACTGCAATAAACTGTCAGAACTGGGTTGCTTTCTATTCTAGTTTTGACATATATGTGTCAAATCTGACAGCAGCGTGGCCACAAATTATTGCCTTACCGTAATTGGTCTAAAGCAGTAGCCGGCACAAACCATACATGCCACATTTTCCAATTTATTTCCCTTTTGAAAAGTTTAACGAGTTTTGCTCACATTCGTGTTGAGTACATTTGAATAGTCGAACGCATTCGGACCCTGGTGGCTATCAGTACCTACCACTGGTATAATCTCTAATACAATAAGTTGATGGTCACACTGAGAAAACAATTTTGGTTGTGAAAACCGAATTTGTAACTACTCGAAGCATTCAGTCTTAATGACTGAATTTTTCTGTAGTGGCTGACAAATTTAAGTGAGGTTGACAAAAATTTTGATATTTTTAACGTAATTCTTTTTTCTCAACTACATTTCTTTAGCTAGAACCGAAAAAATCTGTGAATTTAATAGAATCTTTCGGTTGGGTAAAAATTTGGTCATCACAAGGAAAACAGATTCCATGTGATGACCACTGTTGATGGACAAATCGTTTAACAACATTGCAACTACCAGATGGAATTATAAAAAGTGATTTGAATATGCCACTACACTATAGTTCATCATTGGCGGACTAAAAAAACCTAGTTACTCATTGGTAGTAAGCACTTACGGAAGTCATTATCAGTAAAAAGAAATGGTCGGGTTAGCTAATATGCACCGATCTTCGTGCTTCGGAGAATCGCTAGCGAAGTACAGGATGCACAGTGGGTTCGATTTTCTTAAAGACTATGTTCTCCTGTACGTTTCATTCATACATAATTTTGCAATGGATCCCACTGTACGTCAAGTAAATCGTAGACTGCTAACTGATAAACAGAATAAAAACTGCTTATGTATTATTACGTTTTAACCTTTTTAAAACGTAGGTTTATTTCCTTTAAATAAACCGGATACTTTTGATTGCAAATAAAAAGCAGTTTTAGTAGTTTAAAATTTGTAACAACTCTTTAGTTATTTAAAATCTACAACAACTTCAAATAGTCACTCAGTGTCATTATACATGTTTACCAATTCGCAGAAATACACACACACTTATAATGTACCAACTTAAAAGTGCAAGACAGTTGATGTTAACTCTAACAGCGCCTATTATAAACTCAACTCACGACTGCAACATCTGCCACAATTTATACACACGCCATCTTTCGTGAATATTCTACAATGCTCTAGAGCTTTCGATGTCAATGTTAGTAGCTTAAACATTTAGTGTTGCCATACTTACAAACAATGCTAATAACCGCATGCTACTGATGGACGTGTTTATAAACATGATGAATGTTGCAGGCAGTCGTTACAGACCGTTAAATTAAATCGCTATTGCACATTCGTAACAGTATGAAATATTCTTAACTAATTAAGAATTTTATTCTTTCATTGTATTTATACATTGCAATTTTTATAAGTAATGCAGACGCTAAGTAATAGTTATTAGAAATGATTTCAATAAAGATCACACCTTAACGAATGGAACTATATAAATGACTAAAATGTGAAAAATAGAAAAAGAAACATGTTTTAATTTTTTCCTATGACTTTTACTAACATTTTGCTTCAAGCTTAAATATTTTAAGCAATTTAACTTATCGACTAATTGCTGTTTATTAATTTAAAGTTTTTTTATTTTTAAACGACATTCTTCTTGCCTTTAATATGTATACATATGTCTGCAGCTAAATTAATTAATTAATTTTTTTTTTATTGACAATACAATTTTATTAAATCATTAATATTTACAAATGGATTTTATATGGGTTAAACAAATTTAAACAACTTTTACAAATCGCTCATATAAGAAAGCAGCAAGCAACACATTAACAAATTAAGCAAATGAAAATTAATTAATTTAAATTGTTTATTTTGCTAGATTTTTAATTTGTAAATATGGTTAATTTCTTCTAAATTGGCTGGCTCTGTCTGCTCATTAAAAATATAAAAAAAATAATTTTTGCTGATTGAGAATTTTATTGAAATTTTGACCTAATTAATCACTTTCTTTAGCAAAAATTAACAGAAAAAAATACATAAGTGGTAACTAAACAATAAATTATAATTTATTAACTTTAAAACGTAGAAACAATATTAAAAGCCAGTTAATTTTATATTTTTATAAAAAAAAGTTATAGTAAACAGTTAATTTTAATTTATTAAAATTTTGTTTTAAATTTTGTATAAATTTACGTTTTTTTGTTGAATTCATTGTATAATATTTACTTGTTAATTTTTTATTTTTTTTGTTGAAACAATCGTTTAAGGGCTTTTTTAAACAATATATTATGCAATATATTTATTAATATTTTTTCTCGTGTTTTAATTATGTATATTGACTTTAATCACTATGGAATCACCGTTAAAAATACCACAATGAAAAAAGGTTTATTAACAAAACAAAAAACTTGTCTCTGCTCATCAATAAGTTAAAACTTCAAACAACAAAAAACTTAAAACACTATATAGATTGCATAAAAACTTAACAATACTTAATAAATTAAAAAATAATAATAAAATATAAAAAAAGTTATACAACAACACTTAATACAATACAAGCAAATATTTAAATACTTTTGTGATACAACAATATAAATTTGTTATTAAAAAAAAAAACTAATTACTTGTGTATATGAGCAGCAGCAGCACGAGCTCTCAGCACCCTGAATTATTACTGTATGATTTAAATGCTTTTTTATTTGTTTAATTTTGTTAAATGTTTGGTATTTTAATTAATTAAAACCTGATCCAAAAGACCATGCCAGAAAGTTATAGTAAATATGGAGAAATTAATTGTACTAAGCCAGCAAGTAATATTGCAGCCAAGGGAGAAATACCTGATATTTGACTAAAACACTAGTTTTTTTTGTTTTCGAAATAAGTAGCTACCCATAGGTAATATATGCATTAATTTAGGTCGTTACCAGCAACTCATTATTATTTATTTGAAACAATGAGAATAATAAGTACCACTCATTACTTTGTAATACATGAAGTAACTACCAAACATTATCAAAATTTACAAGAGAAAGAAACAAAATTTAATGCAACCGATTGAATAATTGATGGAAATTTTTTACCAACCTTTCTGTTTCGTTCAGAAATGCTCATAAAGAAAACTAATTAAATTTTCTTGAGCAAAGTCTATTTAAATTAAATATTTTCCCAATAAAATACAGAATAAATATCAAAATTATCCGGTAAAAATTTTACACGTTTTTAGAAGCATATATAAAATAATTCTCCACTAGTGCTAATGGCCTAACTCCGTATATAAAAAAAATAATGTAATTGGCCTTGCTGTCACGTTATTTAATTCGACTTGGTTTGTAAGAGATTAAATGGACTCTTTCTTACTTCAGGAAGGCATGCTTTTTTTCGCGAATTCCCAAATGGTAGGTCTAACTTCTTCACTAAATTAAAGTTGACAGAGATATCAACATATGTTATCCATAAACAAATGGAGGCATTTGCTTGAGTAGAAACAAATCATTGGGTGTCAAATTATGGTTGTTTGACTCAACAATTCAAAGTTTTGGGTGCTCAAATTAGAATTTCCTGAGATGAGCTGTTTGAGCTTACATTGTCGTGGTGAATAGCGATCTGTGTTTGTCGGTTGCCAATAAAATGATGGCACTATTAGGTGCTGGTTCACACACCCCAGCTTTACTTGTGTAAGTCTTGAGTTTATAGAAGAGAGACGAGAGGAGATTGGAAAGATGGTGGGTATATACATTTTGTCATTCCGTTTGTAACACATCGAAATATTAATCGCAGACCCACATTAAAATAAATATTCTGGGTTCTTATGAAATTGGAAGACGATCTAGTTATGTCCGGGCGTCTGTCTGTTAAAAAAACACGATAGGGCCCAAACTCAAGGAGCTATTAGCTGAAATTGACAATGGGCAATATCAGCCCATGATTTCTCCTAGTCCCCATTCAAATGTCCTCCCGGAATACTGTTTGAGCTGTCATAAATATGTTGATTATGCGGGAATCCTGATATAATTTTGAACAAAATAATTTTAAGTACTCTGAAATTATACTTTAAAGTATAACGAAGATCGGACAACAATTGTCCCTTGTCCACTTACAAGGCCCCCTCAGAAAGTGACTTTAACATTCATAATTGTCTTATAATAATTTTAATCGTAACAAAATTGTACATGAACAAGTTTTGTATGAACCTAAAACTTTCTACTAACTTTTGTGAGGATCTGTCCATAATTGATCCTACCCCCTATATAAACCCTATATCAGAAAAATATTTTATTGTTACATATTGATGTTGTTTACACATGATTCGTCAGAGGAGAATATAAAATTCTTACTTGTTATACCCTTCGTCATGAGTAGCAAGGGTATATATAAGTTTGTCATTCCGTTTGTAATTTCTACATTTGTCATTTGCGGCCCCACAAAATAAATATATTCTGGATCGTTTTAGATAGCGAAGTCGATATAGCCATGTCCGTCTGTCCGTCTGTATGTTGAAATCAACTTTTCGTAGCCCCCAAAAAACTTACAAACATAATTAATACATCAATACATCGGGAATTCTTCCGGCTCGGGCGCTATTTAAAATCGAGAAAATCGGGCAACAAATGGCTGAGATATAAGGAAAAACCCGGACAACCTTGATTTTTGGCCTATTTTTGATATATATCTAGATTACTAAGTCATTAATATAGACAATATGGATCCCTAATGAAAGATATTTCAAAGTCCAGTGCAACGATTTATATAGGGCTATATTAATTTGGACCTACAATGTAAATCTTAAATATTTTTAGGTAAAAATCGGGAAAATTATTCTTAACCCGAATATTTTTTACCACAAAAAAAATTTTTTTACTAATAAATTGGATATCTAATGATACATATTTCAAAGTTCATTTTAACGATGGGTCAATATCGGGTAAAATATATTTTAATCCGAATTTTTTTTTTTACCAATAAATTTTTCTTCACTAATAAATTTCAAAAAATTAAAAACAAAATTTTAAAAAATTTAAAAAAAAAATTAAAAAAAAAATATTTGAAACAATTCTGAAAAAAAAAAATTTTTGAAATTTTGAAAAACAATTTAGAAACATTTTCTTTTTTTAATTTTGAAAAAAAAAAAATTATGCCAATTGTCTAAATATTGTAGTATTTAGTGATATTCTTTGAATTATTACAGATTAATTATAATAAATGAACTTAAGCCTAATTAAAAATTTACTTTCAAATTATATAAAATTATGTTTGTTTACCTAAAAATATTTAAAATTCTTATTTTAAACGGCACAGTCGAATATAGCTGTCTTACTTGTTTAAATTTTACTTTCGCCTTCTTTCTTATTTTTTAAGTTATTTTCAATTGCTTCATGGTCATTATGTATCACAGAAGATATCCTTAGTAGGATACTATAGTTCGATTGTTCAAATATTCAGAAAAAAGTTGAAATTGACTTTTTGGTCGGAAAAAATTCGAACAATCGAGGTCGAAAAGTCGAATTTTTTTATAAATTAAAAAAAAATCTTTTCTCTTATCAATTTTTATTTACATTCAAATAGGATAAAAAATATATTAAGGTCGAATGTTGAAAAGTAGAGTATTGAAAGACTGGCCTTCACTGATAATTTTTATTTATAAATATTTTATATTTCATATTTTCTACCTTTTATTAAAGTTATTTACTCGGTAGCTTCACCATAAATTTATACCCCATCAATCAATGTAATATGTAATTAAACACTTATTTTTAATTTATACAAAAAAAACAAAAGTCTAATAGAAACTGTGGTTAGCTTTATTCATGAACCCCACACATGTCCGTCCTTCTGCCATTAATATGAAAATTAGTTTTTTAAAAGACTGGGTTCCACCACTGCATTATAATGAAAACTTGTGTAAGCTAAAACTAAAAACTAATATAGAGAAATAAAACAAATTCTCTTTGTCTAAATTTTTTTTTAATTTAAAAAAATAATTTAAATTGCAAGCAAAAAATTATATAAAAATCACGTTTTTTTTTTAAACAAACTGTAAATAAATATTTTATAAAAATATTATTTAAAAAAAAAATACATATTTTTTCATGTCAATAATTATATATAGTATAAATGGCAATTAATTATTATTTTGTTTTTGTTTTTGTTCATAATATTTGTGTAATACATCATTATGATATGTTGATTTTATATTAAATAAACAAAAAGAAAAACAAATTAAATAAATGACAAAAAAGCAAAGAGATACAAAAAGTAGCATTCAATTAAACAAATGTTTGAAAAATACCAACAACAGAGGTCATTGTACTTTTATACAAAATATAAAAAAAAAAAATTAAGATGAAATGATACAGACAAATACAAAAAAAAAAGAAGAAAAATAAAACATAATGCGTTTGTTTATAAACAAATGAATTTTGAGTTTTATTTTGTTCATATTTTTTTTTTTTTTTTGATATAATAAATATACAAATAAAAAAATTTCATTAAAAAATTTAAACCCCCAAAAAAAACTAAATGTAAAAGAATATTTTTGTAAAATTCTGGCTTTACTTACTGGCTGTCTTATCTTTTTTTATAAGATTTAAAATCTTAATTTTTCTTTTGTTTTAAGATCATTTTCTTATTTATAACTTAAGATAACTTGATTTTCATTAGACATATGCAAGCGTTTGTTCGTTCGGTCGGTGGATTTCTAAGGAAAAATGTACATGACATTCATATAGTACGAGTCATTTATTATAATTATGAGATTTCAAGTGACCTTTTTCGGTAGTTTAATGATGGGCATGAAAATGTTTTAAAGTTGGGCTAGCGTAATTTGGCGCCTTTAACTTTGTTTGTTTTTATCCCCATTTTCAAAACAAGTTTATTAATTTATTTGTTTCATTTAACATTTTGTTAAACAACTGCTCTGCTTTCAGAGGATTTAAAAGATTTATTTGCTTTTTTTGGAGAGAGAGAGTGCCTTACTGGAGTGTGTATTTTAAAATAGACTTTGTTTTGTCTGATAAATTTAAACAAACAAAAAATATCAGTATGAATTTCGTTAATGTTTTTTCAATGTTAAATTTGATGTATTGTAATATTGAACATTGTCAATGATAACAATTCAATTAAATTTCAACAAAAAAAAAAAAATATCAATGTTTCAAATTAAGCGGAGATAAATAGAAACAAAAACATCAGAATTGATTTTTTTTTTCATTGTCACAAGGTAAAAATAAAAATTGTACATGATACATACATTAAACTGAAACAAAAACAAAAGCAAAACGAATTGGAAGCTTTGGATTACATTAGAGTAAAAGTTATTCAATTTAACAATCTATCTACTGAAACTTGTAATTGCCCCGACTTCCCCATTTCTCGGATTTTTTATTAAGTTTGTGGAATTAAAGTTATTTATGCAAATTAACAGCAGAAAATGAATAATATTTAAACTATATTCTATATTTTTATAGTTTTCAATTATTTTTTTCATTTCTGGAATTTTGGAGATTTTCAAAAATCTTTTGGGAATTTAATTTTTTATGGTTTTTTATGTAGAAATTATGAAATTTAAGAATTTTGACTCAAAATTTAAATGCCTAGATTTCCAATTTTTTTTGAAGTTTGGATATTTTTATTAAAAATTTGGGAATTAAAGTTTTTTTTTAGAAATTTTCTTAAATTATAGCTGATTAATCAAATATTGACTGTATTGTGTATTCTTTCAGGGATTTTTAATTATTTTCTGCCATTTTGGGAAATTTTGGGGATTTCCAATAATTTTTGGGGATTTTAAATTTTATTAGTTTTTAACGGAAATAAATCGAATTTCAGCAATTTAGTGTGATGAATTAACTTCTCCATATTATGTACGTGATTTTGGGGATTGTCAATAAAAAAAATAATACAATTATTGGAATTACAGAGAGATTAAATCGATGCGTTTTTTTTAATTTCTGGGATTTTGAAAATTGTTTGAAATTTTTTGAAAATTGAATTTTATATTCGTTTTTCATGATGATCTTTCATGTTTCCATGTATTAAATTTTAAAAGTGATATTAGAAATTTAAGATTTTTATTTTTGTTGTAGTTTGGAATTTTTTTTAAATAATTGGGAATTAAAGTCTTTTAGAAATTTTCTTAAATTATAGCTGATTACTTAAATATTGACTGTATTTTGTATTCTTTCAGGAATTTTTAATTATTTTCTGCCATTCGGACATTTTGGGGATTTTCAATAATTTTTGGGAATTTAATTTTTATTAGTTTTTAATGGAAATAAATCGAATTTCATAAATTTTGTGTGATATTTCAAATTCTTCATTTCCCCATAATTAGAAATTTTGGGGATTTAAACAGTTTTTTTGGAGTTTTTTTTTATTTTTTTACGGGAAATATTCTTATTGGCATTATTTTTATGAGAAACTGCCTTTACAGAGAGATTTAATTGCTGAATTTTTTTAATTTCTGGGATATTGGAAAAATTTGTTTTTCGTTTTTTATGAAGATAATTCCATGTATGAAATTTAAACATTTTTACTCAAAATTTAAATGTGTAGATTTCCACTTTTTTGTAGTATGGTAATTATTCTAAATTTGTATGCGAAACATTATAAATTAAAAGTTTTCTGTGTTATTTCAGGGATTTGTAGATATTTCCTGCAATTCGGAAATTTTCAATAATTTTTGGAGAATTTTATTGTTATTACTTTTTTATGTAAATTAAGAAATAGTTATGAAATTTTGTGTGATATTCCAATTGCATTCATTTCCCCGTTTTATGGAATTTTGGGGATTTTTAAAATTTTTTATTCCGTAATTATTAAAATTATTTTTCAGTGCAACTGTTTTTACAGAGAGACATTAATAGGGGTTTCTAATTACTGGGATTTTGGAGATTTTTTTGCAATTTTAGCAGGAATTTGATTTTAAACTACATAATATGTCTACGCTTACTTAATGACATGTCAGAGTCTAAGGTTTCATTATCCCAGCTACCAGGCAAAAGCTTCCTGACTTTCTTACAGAGTTTATAAAAAGTACTAAAAAATTAAACACAATCCCTGCAAAATTTGTGTCCTAGATACGTCACAAAACAGAGTTAACTTCTTTTAGTATTGCAAAAAGTTTTAAACTATTCAATGAATTTCAGTTAAATTTTGGTAAACAAATTATTACCAATTAATTATAATCCAGAGTGTCCAAAAGGTGTAAATTTACCTTGAATAACGTCAGGTTATAGAACTAGTTCCTACCCGCGTATAATCAGTCACGTAACTCGTTATGTGTCTATCCATCACAGTTTCTTTAAAAAAAAACTAAATTGTCTAAAAAAA
Organism: Calliphora vomitoria; assembly: GCA_942486065.2. Classification (NCBI taxonomy): domain Eukaryota; kingdom Metazoa; phylum Arthropoda; class Insecta; order Diptera; family Calliphoridae; genus Calliphora; species Calliphora vomitoria. Next base: position 43,144,360 of record OW818032.2, on the reverse strand, counting down.
TTTTGAAATAACGCCATCTATGTTCATATATTCACATGACAATTGTGGAAATAAAAGAAATGTACATTATTAATAAATTAAAATTGTTTATCCCTGGGAAAATATAGGAAATGTTGCCAGCAACATGTTGCAGTATAGCAAATTAGCGTATTCACATTTCGCTATTAATTGCTTAAAATTTAAATGAAAAAAGTATGTCATATCATTTTTTTAAAAACTCAAACTATTATTAAACACTTCAAAGTATTAAAATAACTTAACTAAACATGTGTCATTTAATGATACATATACATAAATAATAAACAAATATTTTTAATTTTATTAAAACTGATTTTCATGCCAAAGAATCTTGCTCTGCTTTGTGCTTTACTCTACATCAAATATTTTAATAAGACAGCAAGCAGCAGCAAGCACACAATGTCTTTCACATAAAGCATCATCATTTACGCTCATTGAATTTTATCTATAATTTTTATTATTTTTTTGCAAGAACAAAAAAAGAAAAAAAAAAACGCGAAGCACCCTGCATTGTATTTGAACTTTTGCACATTATCGCCAGAAAAACATGAAGAAGAAAACATGAAACGGAAAGACTTTGGCGCCAAATGCAACATTTACAATGAAAAATTCGTGCTGATTTATTTCAACTGATTAAAGTAGAGTGTGTACGCGAAGTATTAGCGGCAACAACTGCAGCAGCAGCAACAGCAGCAGACCCAACAGCAATAGTTAGAATTCAAAAACAGATGAAAGAGAAGACAAAAACTGAAGAAGTAGAATGAATAAGTATCTGCTGCAGCAGAAAAATCTAATTAAAATTTTACCACAAATAATGTTCAAATACTCATCTTACTATCGCTATGAAAAGAGTACGGCGAGTGTGTTTTTCATCTTCTATATATTTTTTTTTGTTTGTTGTTGTTTTAAAATAATGTCGATGTGGTATTAAAGTACATACTTAGATGAAGCTGATGTTGATGAACATTAACTTTAAATGAGCATTATGCACGATTTATTTGGTTCTCATCGGATTTTTTCATTTACTATATTGAGCTATTTTATTTATATTGTTGCAACAAAAGCTAATAAAAAAAAACGTAATTCTGTTTTTTGCAATCCACACTCAAAAATTACTTTGTAATAAAAAGAGAATTATTATAAAGTAACATTCCATATCAATACAAATCTTTTCATACAAATTTTAAATATGAAAAAAAAATCTTAATAAATATGAATTCAGTTAAATACATGTTTTCTTTAATGTCGATCACTGATGTACTCGTATTAATTTTGTCGCAAGAAGTGGTTATGGTTGTTTTATTACTGAGGGTAATAAAATAAACGAACCGACACGATGTCATAGGCCTTGACATCTAGCGTTGATGTGATATAGATATAATTTATTCTTAAACTGAAAGAGATTTTCGTATTTGCCGGAAATTGTTGGCTTAGTTGCTATTAATCTGAGTCAAAACAATACAAATATTACGAGATAGATAATGACAAATTTGAGCATTACTTTGTAATGCTTTTCCAAGCGAAGTGGCTTGTAACAGCCAATTATCAGACATGATAATTGGCTGTTGTGTTGAAGTTAATGACTGCACAAAAGATCACAAGACCTGTGGTCAGAGACCTGCGCCGCACGGCTGTAAACCGGCTGAGCCGAGCTACCGATAAATTTTAAAAGCGGGCGCCGCCGAAATTTTCGCGTCTTAAATCGGCTTGAAAATAGTCGCCATTTTTGATTAAAATTCTTTAGTAATTTCATAAAATTTTCTGAATTTCACTTTTTAAATTTTTAATTTTTTACAATTTGAGTAATTATGCTTTAGTCGGCTGACAGCCGGCTGTGAGCCGCGGCCGACATTTCTTGGAGTCAGCCGCCGTAAAAAAATTAAGTCGCCTCTCTAATAATTATAATAATAAGCCTTCAGTAAGGCCTTCTAAGGTAGGATTTCTAGAAGCCCTGTGAGTATAGAATGTCTTGTAATGACAACGCCTTTAAAAACAATATACCCACTCCTAAGTCAGCACCATGTTAAAGTGATAGAGAATTATAATTTGAACTTAGTCCCCTCAATATAGTTTCTTGATAATTTTCAACTTGAATCCCTTAGATATGGCATCTTTTGTATGTTGTTCATGTGGAAGTTTTGTCTCTTGACACAAATACACAAACTCTACAGATCGTATTATCGGATAGATCAATGCGAGTCAGATGAGCCTTTAACTCTGTCCACACAATAACAAGTCCTTTGAATGTTGGCCTAGTTAGGTTGATAATCTTCTTTGTTTGCTTTCCCAAAAGGATGTTGTTGTTAATGTAACAGTTACAATGTTGTCGAAAGTTCCTTTCTGGAAAAAAAAACTGTCGGTTGATGCAACAGTTGCTGTATACACAATCTTTGACACTCGGGCCATTCCGGAGCGAAGATCCAATTGATGTGGGAACGTTGTAGACATATAGGGTGTCAATGTTCTGCCAGTTTCTAACATGCTCATCTATTGCCAATTATTTCAGTTAATTTTATAACTTTGGGAAGGGTTTAGTATTTTCCAGGGTGACGGTATTTGTATAGATTCACATATCGAATACCTTTTTCGTTTCCAAAAATTCCATGGTGGCATATTATCTCAAGATTTTCACAATTAAAGTTGGAATATTTTATTCCGAGATTTAACAATAATGTTCCATAGTGGCTTAATAACCGCTTGACTATCCAACCATATTAACCATTTAATACCTTCTGTAATCACCTTTTAATACATTCTCTAATCTTACCCTTAACGACAGTATTTTGATCTGGGAGACGAAAGTATTCACCTATATTTCAAATCAATTCGTAGTTTCCCATACCGATCGGTCACTCTTTCTGGTATTATTATGTATTATTATGATGCAGTGTGTTGTAAAAGCAAACATCAATATATTTAATATCTTATTTGATATCCCCTAAATACAATTGGTCAATTCACAAGGTCTCTTATCATGTCATAATGTCCTAATATTTCACAATGGTTTTTATTGCTTTTCAAGCAAAAAATTTCCTAAAATAATACTACTTTCTATGCTATGTTTATTGTGTTATCGTAACGAACCAGCAGAGTGCAACGCCGAATGCCTAAGAGTCGGTTAAGCCGAGCCACCTAGTCGTGATATATTAGGACATTATGACAATATGACTGATAAGAGACCTTGTGAATTGACCAAATATAAAATATTTAAATAAGTAAAGGAATTAAAATAAATTGTATTTACTGATTATGACATTTTCATCATATGCATATTTTTCTTTAAAAATTTAAAAAATTTTAGTTAAAATTCACTTATAAAAGGTACCTTAGACAAAATTTAAAGTCATATTTAGGGAAATTCCCAACACACCTGTTTCAGTATGCCATACAAAAGATTAGCTTAAATCTCAGGTAATTAGCTAATATTAAATCACCAGCATTAACTTTCGAGTGTACGATGATGCAGTTAATAGTGTTTAACCTTAAACAATTTCTGGAAATTTTTAATTTTTTTTTTTATTTCTTCTTAGCAAAAACAATAGAAAAATAGAAACCAACATGAAAACAACAACGATAACATTTAATAACAATATAGTAGAGCTAAAATAAATTGCGCTTGCGTAAATTCCCAAGACATTTAAGAGAGCAGCTGGTGCAGCAGGGCAGTGCATGGCACAAAAACAATTGGCGGATTAAATATTAGACAAATACCCAACAGATAGATAGATGGATGGATGGATAGATAGACATCCATCAATATAATGTTTGCAGTAGTGGAAAAAGGGAAACGAAAAACTGAAAGAAAGGAACAAGAATATAACAAAAAAAAATAACACTTGTTAACTTTATTGTATCTGGCGTTGGAATATTATTCTTGGGAGTTTGTTATGTTTGCAAACCAAAGAAAAAAAACAAAAGTTTTGCCAGACTACAGAGAAAAAAAAATATAGAATAAAAACAAAGTAGCAACCAACAAGCAAGCCTGTACCGTCACATGAATTACCAATAAATACAGTGTGGCAATGTTAGAGATGTTTGTTGCACAGATGATGATGATGATGATGCCAGTTGTTGGGTTTTGATTCTTAAGAAACTGCAAATAAAACTAAAAGTGCTGCAGCAATAACAACTTTTTTTGCAACAACTACTACATGCCACCATAGAATCATAAAGTATTAAGCATTTTTTATTTATTTCTCAGGCTTAAGTCTTAGAAAATATTATTATTGCTACTTGACTTGCCACAGTCAGCAACGCTAACACTGCTGGCACAACTGCGGCTGTTGCTGCAACTGACTCTGTACACAATTCTTACGAAGTATTTTTTTAATGTTTCTGTTTGTGTAAATATTGTCGTTGCAGTTTGTTGTTGCTGTTTATTGTATTTGTATTTGTTTTTTATTTTATGACTTTTTCCACAAGTAGCTAATATTTTAGCAGCGGGCAGAATTAAAACTATAAAAACATTTAAAAAGAAACTTAAACAGCGTCACATGGCTGGGAAGCAAAGTCAAGACGGTCGTCTCAGTGTGGTGGTCGGTCGGTCGGTCTTTCTTGATTTTTTTTTTTTTTTCTTCTTACACATTTATCGCCCACTTATTAAACTGTTGTGTGAATTTGCTGTTTTCTTTTTATTCGTTCGTTTCTATATGGGCGTCTATAGGCGAGATGTGTAATCTTGTATTTCAAATTCCCATAAAAACAGAGAGTAGAAAATACGACTTTTTTTATGGCGAAATATTTATGTTGGTTTTGCGAAAGAAGGATTTGTCACTTAATAAAAAATTATGCTAGTAAAAAATTATTATTTCTGCAAAACAAATAATAAATTTTTGAGTTTGTGGGGGGTGATTGAATATTTTTCCAAAACCATAATTCTATAAATACCCAGCAATGCTATGGGTAATGACATATCATTACTATTTTCTACAGACTAGAAAACAAATTAGTAGTAGCAACCGAATTTGTAGCCAATATGTCTTCGTGAACGAATTTTGCAGTAGTGGGTACAAAATTTTAGAAGCGATAACAAAAGTTTGGTTGCTTCAATTGACGTTCTTTTGATAAAACCGAAAAAAATAATCAATCGATGGGCAACAAATTCAGTTGCTACTACGAATCTGTTTTCTCTGTATAGAGGCCATTAATTTAGCTTAGTGTAATCATATTGATGAACTTAAATTTTTCCCTTCTTCATAAGAAAATCCTTATTACCTACTAACTAATCATGATTCACGATTTTTCTGGCAACTTCTTTAAAACTCATTTCTTTCATAATTCTCAAACTTGCACTATACTTTTCAGTCTTTGATGAACTTAAATATTCTAATTATCAACAATCGTTTATGCTTAAATAAAATGCATGTAGTTAATCTTCTTAAAATATAAAAAAAAAACTATTACAAAATTCATCAGAAACTATAAACAGAAAAAAAGTAAACCAGACTTTAGGTTCTTTTTTCCAGTTCATCATAAAAAAAAGATCTGACTACACTCGTAAAAGCTTAAGCAATTGTCTATGGTTTGAGAAAAAAAAGAAATATAAGAAGAAAAAAACACAATGAATGAGAAAAAAATAAAATTAGTAATGCTTATTACATCAATAGACAAATGCAACAACAACAAAAAAATAAACAACCTGTTGCATGAACACACATTTCTTTCTTTTTCAACAAAAGTCTACACAAAAAAGGGGGAAATGAATAAGAACAACCATGCAATAGCAACAATAACACAACAAAAATTGAAATAAAATTGAAAAAATAAAACAAAATACAGGTGAAACTAAATAAATATTGTTTGTTTCCTGCCAACTAACTAATACTTGTACTACGAAGTATGTACTGAGTTTGTGGCAGTCTGTCAAAATAATCATAATCGTAAAATAAAATTAAAAAAAAGAACAAATAAACGTACCAAGGAACAGACACACAGTGGGGCAGGAGAAAGGGAATGAGATATATATCAAACGATTATAAATAATAAATAAAAAAAATTTGTTTATTTTGAATAATTTCTTATCAATTTGGCCCCAAGCAGTTACATATATCACAAGAGAACACGGACCACTGAGACATTGAACTTAGTAGAGTTCTAAAGAGGTTTGTCTAAGAAATTACATGTCAGAAGGACTAAATAAACTTAGAATTTATATGGAAAATACAACCTTTTCAACCCATATCATAAAAAGAACATTTTCATTTGATATACATATTGTCTATGTGCAGAACTAAGTTTTTTTTTTTAAAACAAACTCAAACTGCGAAGCGTTTTGCTTGTCTGCAGATACACCCAGGGATAGTCCAGCACACTATCGTGTAGTCTATCGGGGCACCCCGTATCCGTGATATAGGCTAAATTAAGTAAATAAATGGAAGTTGTTGACCGATTTTGCTGCTACAAGAATTCTCATTAACATATCTGATATATTTAAATAATATGTGAGTCTGTACACATTTGCGAATTTTATAAGCTTTAAAAGCATTTTCGCTCTAGTTGCTGTCAGTGGTCAATTGTATGAAAGTATGTATATTCTATAAATATTTTCCAATCGGCCCCACTGTGCAACTTATGGGTGAATGGGGGAAGAACTGATAGAGAAAGAGTATAAAAGAATGATTGTCTATAGTTGGATTGTTTTTGTTTTGATAGTACACTTAACAAAAGTTTAGTGCTAACATTTCATAAAATCGCATTCGAGTTTCTGTTTCCAAATTCCAGGATTTAATTAACATTGTGATACTCTAAAAAAATATTATTTCATAATTCATGAAAATTATGCATGTGTATTAAAAAATCAGTGAGACATCTTTGAGAGAGTTCTGATCATGATAGAGGCCTGTACGAAGATATATAGCCAATGCTCCTGAAGACTTTAGCTGTAACATAGAAGAACTATTCGTCGTGCATACAACTTCTGCAATAAGTATTACGTGTGTAACTGTAATAAGTGCGCCTGTAAGAAGTCTAATCGAGTTTTTGGCATCAGCCAAGGAAGTCTTTGTACTATTCCGTGCCAAAGTGGGCCAGAGCATTGGTGATATTCTTCAAATGGTAATCGTAGACCACCAGAGTTCTATATCTTTTAACGCTCATTCATCAATCATATTCGATACCGCAACCAAGGGGATATGAAAGTAACTTTGCGTTACAGTTTCTTACAAGGAATGTTGCACACTCGCTACCATGTTCATTTCCCCCAATACCCTCAAGTCATGGAACTGTCAATAACGGCTTATCTAAGTTGCTTCAGGAAATTAATGTATTTGAGAAAACATTTCGACTTCGTTACGTTATAGTCTTGATTCATTGCTGTTCACGTAGATATCAATGACCAACTTCTAGAGATTTAATACTCTTTGTGTCTACGTCGCAACGACGATCCGTTTGTTGCAAATTCGACAGCAATGTTGTTTCTCCGGATGCCTTCATGCCCAGAAACCCATATTAAATCGACAGGTTGTGGTCTAAGTTGGGCCAGGGAATAAATGTAGTTGAGAAGCTATGTCGACCTAATTGAGTCAGAATGGAGAGCCGACGTCTCGAGATTTAATTCACGGATTCTTCTCGACGTCATATATTTCCGCCTAGAAGAGGTTAAACCAAGAGTTCATGTTTATCAGTGTAAATTGAAGATCCAGTGAGAGGGTACAGTTATCGAGCAATCTAGATTAAACCAAGAGTTCATGTTTATCAGAGTAAGTTGAAGATCCAGTGACTATTTCCCTCTTTGAACTGTCAATATTTAATACAATTGTGTCACCCCAGTGGATAGAGCTGTCGGGCCATATAACTCTTGTTGGTATACAAATTGTAAATATCCTATTAAAGTCCTGTGTAGAAACTATATAATCCTTACAATGGTTCACGGTAGTGCAGAATGAAGCCGTGAGAAATGTGGTCAGGCTTACGTTCGTCTGACTCTTTTAGTCCAACATATAACCGAGGATTTAATATACTTAGATAGTATCTAAGTATCTAATAGATTCCTAGGAGAGATATGCCTGAGAAGTGGAAACTATAGAACCTGTAATAGTATGATAGTAGTTTAGTGTCCACTACTACACCACAGAACTTCAGCCCCTTTGCTTTTATAATTTTTCTTGTCGTGTAAATCAGAAAAGACAACACAAAAACTCTTTAAGAATGATTCCTAAAGAAAAAGAAACTAAAAACAAATTTAGTCACAGAGTGGAAAAATAAAAAGCAAAACTTTTCCATTTTATTTAGAAAGCTAACAACCACCTGTACAAAAAATGTTCCAAAAAAAAAAACAAACCAAAGGGGGAAGCACTGACATTAAACACACTACAGTTGGTGGCCAAGAATTGTTTTTTTGTTTATTAAACACAAAAAAATACTATAATTAAACAACATTTGAGACACAATTTTATGCAACGAAGCGTCAAAGTGTTGATGAACGTGTTTGTTTAACCATTTCTATTACCAAAACGTAAAAACAACCATAAAAACAAATAAAAAAAAAAAACAAAAAAGAATCAACATCATTCTATAATGTGTGAGGAGTATTTGGCAGTACATAGTTTTCTTGTTACCAAAAAAGGTTTCACTCGTATATTCTACGTAATCAGGGGGAAATAAGTGTAAATGTATGACAGAATAAATGAGTGAGTGTGTGTGAAAAAAAAGTAATTTTATTGACCGCTACTTAGAACCTGCTAACCGGAAGTTTTAAAAATGAAAATGCATAAAGGTCTGTGTTACTCAGACCAAGAATTAAACAACAACAACAGCGATGAATGTCTGTTAGAATTTATGACCAGTATATACATTACACTATAGACGATTCATTCATTCAGGCATTCAGTCAGTCAGTCATTCATTCATTCATACATTTATTAACATGTCTTGGCATGGTTGGTTAAATTTTACTATTAATTTCTTTTCGTATGCATTATTATTACTTTTTTATGTGAGTGTAAAGTGCGTAAAAAATAATTCATCATCATTCAAACAATTTTCTATGATGTAGACCAAGTCAAATAAATGTTGGTTTTACGACCATTTCCCCCTCTCCCCCCTCCTTTTATTTTCCCACTATTCTACGGTGCGTAAATAAAAATATGTGTGTGGATCTGTGTAAATATGTATGTATGTTTGCATATTTTATGTTGGTTTCCCATCACATTAAACTGACAGTCAGTCATTCATTCAGCCAGTCTCACTACTACTTCGTGTCGTGGTTTTATACATTTTTTTTTTTTGTTCCTTCATTTAATTTTCAAATGATTTTCTGTGATTTCATTTCCTATTAGAGCTAAGTTTTTTTATTATTTTTTTTTTTTGTGAAGAGGATTTTTCTCATGTTCAGCTATAGAGGGACAGATAAACGGTGAGGCAGACAGACAGATAAATATGTACAGTATTCGTACTAATAGACGCGTGAAATGTTCATACGTGTTGGTACTCACTCGTACTGACGGTTTTCAAAATGATGTTACATTATGGTTACAGTTCGTTGCGTGTTTAATTAATTCTTAATTGCATTTAAGTCAAAAATCACTTCTTTATTCTGACACATTTCTGTAAACAGACAGAAGCAATACACTTAGAAAAAAAATTCAATAGAAATTTTAGGAATAAAATGAAATTGCTTTTGCATATACTTATTACAACACAAAGTTATACAGAAATTACACGAAGAGAAAATTCATGGTTGCGCCAACTATGCAATATTCTATGTAGTCATAAATATTTGTCGCAAACGACAAAACAGAATCCCATCATGATCATCGATAAATCAATCATTGTTCGGTTGTTATTTAAAATGGAGAACATCGCCCCACAAACATTTTGTTCAAACTTTTTTTCATACATATTTTGCTCAGTGTATATAGGTATAGTAAATGTGAGGATTTTAGTGGTGCTTGTCATTTCAATGGCTTGTTAGCAATTAGTAAACAAAAATATTTATTTGAATGATTAAACTAATTTAGAGCTTTGTTCTATTTCATCCACAGTTTACAAACTTGAAAGTGGAAATAAGTTAAAACATGAGAAAAATATATGAATCACTTAAATCAAAATCAATCAAATGCAATTATTTAGAGTACTGAACAGTGGGACCTAAACTACAAAATTAAAAAAAAAAAAAAAAATTGATTTTTTTCATATACCAAATGAAAATATTTCTACATTTATTTATAACGAAAAAATAAAAGAATTTTAGCATCCAAAAAAATAGTTGGAGGATTTTTAATAGGAAAATTTTAAATGAATTCCAACCAATTCAAAATTAAAATGGTTTTTTGAACATCAGCCCAGCAAAATCTTGGTAATGCGTTGCAATTACTAAACAACTTACTTTTTATTGATTACTTCATACCATCTACATTACATAGAAGTAGTTTGGTAATAACTGACGTATAATCTGTGAGATAAGGAGTGAGATCGAAAAATTCTTAACTTCAATTTCCATGCTCTGTTTTCAGCCTCTAAATTTTTAGCAGCCTTCCTGTCAGGAACTTTTTGAGCCTTGTATGTTTTTAAACCTGCATTAGTTTTAACTTTTCGTACCAAATAGTCCGTGCACTGAGCTACCCGGGCTGCTTTCCTACCGGATGTGTTGGGAGCTCTTTTGAAAATGATTTCTTTTTTTTTGGCTTTAGAAACATCATGTGGACCATTCCTTCTACCTGAACCAGGTTGTCCATCAACGGACAAGATCTCCCGGTACTGTTTAAGAACATTGAAAACAGTTTGACAGCAGACCTTTGAATGCTTGGCCAACTTTTTGTAGGACCATGTTGGGTTTTGTTGAAAATATTTAATAATTTTAGTACGCACTTTTTTCTGGACACTCATTTTAATCATTTTAATTGGTTAAAAAAAAAAAAAAATCAAATAATACTTGGGTTAAAAGTTTTAATGAAAACGTGTGTTAAGAATTTTACGATCTCACTCCTTAAGTGCTTGGTTACAAGATTCAGAATTATTTCATTATAAAATTCATTCAACCTTTGAATGTTTATTCTTTTGTTATTTAAATCTAATCTAATTTGATTTAAAATATTTGATCTTTATTAATTTTTTTAGAAAATAAACGAAGAATATTTTTCTAAAGGCAATTGATTAACAGATTTAACTGAAATTTAAGTCCCTATTTGTTGTTGTGAAAGCATAAATGGCTGCTGATCCGAGTTCACTTGGCCGAGTGAACTCGGATCATTGCGGTGCGTAAAACTAACTATCGTGGGAATGAGTCTCTATATGTATGCAAGTTTGGTACTGACTTTTTGAAATCCCTATTTGTAAGCATTTGTGGCAAGTTCTTGCTTCTTATGAGTTAAAATTCTAATGTTTAAAAGTATTAATTAGTATTTATATTTGCAGTTTAACTCATTACTTTGTGAAGTAAGTTTTTGCTGTGACAAAACAACAAGTTGTTAATAGAATAATATAACTAAGATTCTTCTTACCACTGACAATATATTTATTTTTGCTCACATTAAAACAATTAGATCGAAGAAAGTCATGAGATGTAATGCAGTTCTGGATATGGACAATTTAATGACATTAACATGACAATATCTTACCACCATAAATATTTCAGCTAAACTTCATGACAATTCATATCAATAACTTCCGAAAACCAGATGAATGAGATAAGAAAATCATATACATTTTTACCACAAAAATTTATCACATGACAATATCAATGAGTGACTATCTTATTTACCATAAAATTTTCAAATTATCTTCATTTAAATTGCTTTATTTGTGAAATGAAAACATGAACTGTCAATTACATTAAAATCTCACATACATATTAAATAAATTTCGAAAAAAAAAATATGTGATTTTATTTAAAAAAAAAATTAAATTCACTATGTATACAATGCACAGAATTATTTAATGCTAAAAAGAAGAAAACAAACCAAAAAAAAAGATGTGAAAAACAAAATCCCATCATGATCATCAGCGTCATTATGAGCACCATAATGTCAATAATCACAGTGAAAAATAAATAAATTTAAAAAAAATCATTTTTACAAACATCAAGCGATTTAAAACATGTGAACCAAACAAAACAATGGAATGAAATGGTAAAAACTGGGCTGAGCTTTTTTTTTTTTTTGTATTTCTCGGTTTACAGGCCATTGTAGCAGTAAAATTATAAAAATAAACGAATTATCATACAAAAATACATATTTTAAATAAAAATATATGTATATACAAATTTATTCTTATGTATGTAGTTATGTTAAATAAAACAGGAAATGCGGAAATATGTATGTATGTTTGAATGTACGAATGTCTGTATGGTATAATAACATAACATAATTATGTTATATGTGTGTCAGAGTTTACATGGAGTCAAACATGTATGGTTTTGGTTGGTTGTTTTACTACTTGTATGAATAGTGAGACCATTTCATACATACATATAATGAATGTATGCATCAATTGTATTATTTTTGTTTTTATTGTTTATAAAATGCCGGCATCATCAGCATTATTATAATAGATTAAATGAAGATGATTTTGCTAAAAAAAAACAAAACAAAATAAAATCATAAACAAATGGTATAAAAACAAAAACAACTACATCTGATAAACTAGGATATTCATGTTTAGCAGCATGCACAAATTAAAAGCAAAAATTGCATTCATAAACACTTTTGGTTTTTGATTTTCCATTGATAGATAGCACAATTTTTGACAACTGAGGCGACAGCTTTGAAAAATGTACCACAATTTTGTGGTAAGATTTTGGTTAATTTTTTTTTTTATTTAGGATGATTTATGATAAAAAAAATAATACTTTTCATTTCAGAGTAAACTGAAGCAATATTTCTATAATATTGATTATAATTACATACAAGCATTTCCAGGATCAAGAATGATATCTTGCCAGTTGTTTTCTCTTGTTTCTATTTTTATATAGCAGTTTAGTAGCACTATGTTGAGTCTAAAAGGTATGTTTTATTGTTTCTAATATACTAGAAATCGACATGTGATAAAAAACGCGACAACAAATATTACTTGTTTTAGACTGCAGCTATAAAAATTAAGGGTGTTTTTTTAACTATAATTGATTAAAGTAGCTTTCTGTTGATAGTTGTCTTGTTGAAATATTTACATTCTTTTTTACAACCTTTGGTATAATTACCAAAATTAAAATAAATAATTTCTACTTAAAATTTCATTAAATACCAAAAGCTTCTTATTATTATTTATTGGTTTGATATACTTTTTATATAGTGTTTCAATAATTTTAACTACTGCTCTGGAATTGCCTTTTGTATATTTCCCAATGTTTGCATTTTTTTAAATTTTTCCCAAGTATTGCTTGTTTCGACACACGTTTTACCCATGTATGTTTTTTTTTAAAAAAAATACATTTACGATAGCAAACGTGACAAACAAGCTTCAACATTGAATGTTTAGTATGATTATAATATGCAGTAATATCTTTTTTCAACTTATTTTTCTTTGCAAGGCCTTTTGATTAGATTGATACCGGAATACTGATAACAAACAATGATTTAGGTGCAAGAACGTGACATTAGGACAATACAAACATTTTGATTTTCCTTATAATTATGCTTGTAAAATTATTGAAAACATTTGTTTTTGCAACACGTAACAGAATACAATTGCGAACGCGACCACTATTATCTTTAGTGTGGTTATTATACTCATCAACTTTACAAGTCGGTACGACATTTGGTACTTCTTATACCTAATGAATTTAAATAATAAGTGTGTTCGATTCATAATGAGTGGCAAGAATATATACAAGTTTGTCATTCCGTTTGTAATTTCTAATTTTTTCATTTACGGCCCCACAAAGTATATATATTCTGGATCGTGATAGATTGCGGAGCCGATAAACTATGTCCGTCTGTATGTTGAAATTAAGTTTCTATAGCCCCCAAATAACTTACATACATGAGACTTACAGCATGTATGGCTGAGATATAAAGAATAACAACGACATCCTCGATTTAGACCTACTGTTGATCTACATATATCTGGACTACTAAGTCATTAATATAGACATTATGGATATCCAATAATAGATATTTTAAAGACCGTCGTATTTAACGCCATAGTTAGTCGGACCAACAATGGGTCAAAATCGGGAAAAATATTTTTTATCCGAATTTTTTCCACCAAAAATTTAATTTGCCATAAAATTGTTTTCACTAACATATTAAAAACAAGTAAGAGAGCTATATTCGGCTGTGCCGAATCTTATATACCCTTCACCAAATTATACTTTGAAATAAAATATAAAAAAAATTTTTTTTTTAATTTTTTTAAAAAATTTAAAAAAATTTTTTTTTCGAAATTGTTTTTTAAAAGTTTTCTCCAATTTTTTTAATTTAAAAAATTTTTTTTTTTAATTTATTACTGAAAAAAATTTAAGACAAAAAAATTTTTTTTGTGAAAACAAAATTCGGGTTAAAAAATATTTTTCCCATTATTTTTCCCTTATATATATCGTTGTAATGGACTTTGAAATATCTATCATTAGATATCCATATTGTCTATATTTATGACTTAGTAATCGAGATATAGATCGAAAATAGGCCAAAAATAGAGGTTGTCTCGGATTTTTGCTCATATCTCCGTTATTTATGGACGGATTTTGCTGATTTTAAATAGGAAACTTCTCGAAAGCATGTCTGATAGAATTATTGAAGATTTGGATCCCGAAGATATCTGGGGTCTTCAGAAAATTGATTTCAGCAGACAGACAGACGGACAGACAGACGGCTAAATCGACTCCGCTATCTATAAGGATCCAGAATATATATTCTTTATAGGGTCGGAAAGTTATATTGTGGAAATTACAAATGGAATGACAAACTTATATATACCCTTCTCACGAAGGTGAATATTTAAAAAAAAGATCTAGCTGGCATTTCAACAGAAAATTAAAATGAGGATATTTTTTTAGTTTTCTCTTATTTTACTAGTTTTACAAGAAATGTATTCGAACAAAGCTGAATATTATCTCTAAGAAAAAACATAATTTAACCATAATTTAATTCCTTGTTATAATTATTTGTTAATTAGTAATCATAATATGGTTATGTCTAACCATATTATGATTCCACTTCAACCAACTCATGTGTCATGTGTCTATGACCATATTATGGAGTATTTATGATCATGTCATGATTATTAATAAAACAAAATGTCTTTATAGTTATCATAATTTAGTTGTACTTAGAATTTTCAGAATCAATCATGTATCGAACATGATGTTATTATATAATATGAAGCAACTAGTTATTATTGAAATAATAATGTAATTTGTTTGCGAGAAACATTTATGATAGTGTAGAACAAAGCTGAACCATGTCGAAACTAGGTATTTTCTTTTCGATTATAACGTGTTTTTACAATTTTCTGTAAAAGTACTTTGGTACTTTTTCGACATAATACTAGTGATGGTTTCCTTAAATACTAGTGATATCAAGCTAAGGAAAATTTAAAAAAAAATTAACAAAACAAACGGTCTACTATTAAGTCTTAATACATTATGATAGTATGTGCTTCAAACAAAAAAGGTGCTATTTTATGACAAAACAGTATACACATAGTTCAAAAATTCTTATTAGTTTAGAACTTTTTTGTTTAAAACACAACAAACAATTTTTTAAACTATCATGATATATTACGATATTATGACAATATGACCTAATAGCAGACCGTTTGAATCCCCCAATTATATTAAATATTACCAAAATGTAATTTTTAGAATACAAAATTTATTTTTTTAGTAAGATTTAGTTGTTATGTTATTTTATTAATTTTTTTAATTTCTCACATATAAATCTTCTTCAAAAACATTCCAATGAAAGCATAGTTTTGTAAAATTTATGATTATGAAAATATTTTACAACATTACAAACTATTAATCATCCGAAAAATTTAAAACATTTTAAAAATCTTGGCATGTTTTATAAAAAATATGTCAAATCTTTAACCTCCAACATGAATACTCCTACTATTTAGATAAATGTGGACAGTAGAGCAAAAAAATAAATTATAATTTATCAAACAAGTGTCACAGTCAGTCAGTAGTTTTTTTTTTTTCGCTGCTCTTACACTCGTTCTACTATACAGTAATAAAGACAATATTATGACATGACCAATTGAGTTGAAATTTATATACAAAAGCAAAAGAAATCCAATAAAACAAATGTGATATATAGTACATACTTTTTTTCAAGATCTTGACCTTATACTATATACATACTTTATTTGTAATATACTTAAATTTTTTATAATTTTTTTTATGTGTAAAATTTATTAAATTTAAACAAATATTGTCTGCAAGCACGGGGTGTTAAATTTAAAATGAAACATTAATAATATTTTTTGTCTGTCTGTCTTTCTTTATTTATTCTTTAGTTAAAATTAATATCTAGCGATTTATTATTTTTCTGGGGATTTTTTTTTTGTTTTAGTTGGATTAAGCAATAAATTTCTCAACACTTTCAATTTCAATATGTTCAAGTATAAAAAAAAAATAAACGAAAACGTAAAGCCAAAAAAAAAAAAAAACAAATAAAAGCAAGAAAAATCCAACAACAAGTCGCCAACAAAATCATAATTTTATTTTATTTATTTAAGAATATTATTTTTGTTGTTTTTGTGATAGTTTATAGTAAAGTAGTAGTTTTCCTACACGACTCTAATATGTTGCTCTCATTTATTTACGAGAATTATTTTGTTTTGTTGTATATTTGTATAAATATGAATATGAATTTGGATCTAAATCGGACTATTACAATGCCCCACTTCATGCCAAAAAGAACTGCTTGCTACAACCATCACGACAGCAACAACAAATCATTTAAATTAAAGAATGAAAAAAAATCATTTCTATGTGGGTGACCCCTAAAAACTAAATTATATTTAATACTTTTTTGTTGTTGGATTTTGTTTTAGATTTCTGCTTCATTTCATAAATAATAAAATACAAACATACATACAAAGAAATATTTATATTAGGGGGTCCCGAATTAAAGAATTCTTAAACAAAAGAGACATGAAAAAAGAATTTCGAATTAAAATCGCAATTAAATCCAACAGATTTTAGGGATAATTAAATCGACATTCAAACAATTGACTTTTTTTGGTCCAAAAAATAACATAAAAAGTCGAAAAGTCGACTAAATGAAAACGGCCCAAATATTTTTATAAATTCTAAAAAAAAAACGAAAAAATCTGATTTTCATTAAAAGAACAAAGTCGACTTTCTGTTTCAACTATAGAACCCTAATCTACATATACTTGCTGATAAAACATCATCTATAGCCGCCTACTTTCCGAATACAATCAATCTTTAGGATAAATTTCCTAAATACGCTTCTTCTATATCTGATTAGTTATCAGAAAAGATCGGTTTGGGTCAAGGGTGTCATGTTTGTTACCGTGAACCATAAAATAATATATCCATAGAAGCGTTACTGAGAGGGAAAAAACCTAAGTCTGTTGTCAAAAACCTAAGTCGTGATAATGTATTAGTACATAGTTTTGAGGTTGTATTGGTGCATTTTTAATTTTCACCAGACACACAGAGTTCTATAAAAACTTTTACATTTTAATTTATTTTCTATTTTCAATACCAAAAATTTAAACTCTGTTCCATAAATTAAATACTACCATAGATAAAATTAAGCGTCAAAAATTGATAAAAAATAAATTTTTTCATTTGAGCAAAATTAACGCGTTTCGGAAATAAAAGTATTAAAAAAAATTTGCCAAAAATTGTGTAGAAGTGTAATAAAGCGGTTCGGTCTATATTTAGTCGGAAAATCATAGTTCAAAATACTTGAAATTTGAAAAAAATATATTTTTTATTAATTTTTGACACTTAATTTTATCTGTGGTAGAATTAAGTGTTGAATTCTCTCACAAATATGTTGAATTCATATATCACAAGTACGTGTGACGAGAGTAATTATTGTTACTCTCAGCTTACTCTCAGTTGCGCCTCTAGTTGTACCCTATGCCGTGAACTATGATATACTTGGATATATCACTATCTTTGTAGACAATGGAAAAAAACATTGCACATTAAAGAAACTTATCTGTCGATAAACTCAATTCTCCGATTCCAATTTGCTAACAGCCTGGCAAATAAACTCTAACTGCTATTTATCATGTACGACTATAATTGAAAAATTTATATATATCTTGATGACAATCATCCAAGCGATGTAATGAACCACATTCAGAGTAATTAAGTTTGACCTTTGTGAAATATCGGGAACCACAGGGCTCCCAGATGTTGCCCATATGGTTTATTATCGTATATACTGTCATCTCCCTGGTCTACTAGAGAAACTTAATCAGCAGGCTCTAAATCAGCGAAAGGCAAACTCACACCACTACAGTTTTGAAATATTGTAGTTGTATGAGTTGAGTAAAAAGTTGAGAAAAAGACAAAAACAATAACTGAAATAAACAAGCATAAAAAGCGAAAAGCGTAACACAACCTGCTTCCATCAATGCTCATGCGAGACTGACTGGATTTGATTGTTTTTATACAATGTGTGTGCTTGCGTACATGTGAAAACAAAAACAAGAGAGCTCATTTGAGAGCTCAATGCCTTTCGCTGCTCTAAATCTAACCTTCAATTTGTGCGTTTTAAGAGACATTTACTAGACACAATTATCTACTACTTATCAAAATGACTTTGAGCGGTTTGAGTTCTCTGATGTATTGGGATTATACTTGACCAAAGTCTAAGATAGAATTGTCATATGCACTATCAAAAAGACCTGCCAACGGCTTATTGGTAGGATATGCGGTCATGGTCAATATAAAGCCCATACTGACGTATGCTGACTTGATATGATGGCAAGACTTGGTCACTGTTAGGTTTTAACTGTATAAAGTCTGATTTTTATGTCTATAATAGGAGCCATGAAAATCGGTCATACGTAAGCCATGGGCAAATGTGAATTTTTTATGAGTAATTTCCATGGGATATATTGTTACGAATTTGCAATAGCGATTAGAATTTAACGGTCTGTAAGGACTGCAGGCAACATTCATCATGTTTATAAACACGTCCATCAGTAGAAGCTTCTACTTATCAACAATGTTGATAGCATGCGGTAATTAGCATTGTTTGTAAGTATGGCAACACTAAATGTTTTAGCTGCTGACATTAACATTGAAAGCTCTAGAATTGGAATGTACTAGTTTGTCCGTTAAGAGCATTGTAGAAGATTCCCGAAAGATGGCGTGTGTATAAATAGTGGCTGAGGTTGCAGTAGTGAGTGTGTTTATTATAGGCGCTGTTAGAGTTAACATCAACTGTTTTGTACACTTAAGTTTGCGTATTATAAAGTGTAAGTGCCTTTCTGCAAATTGATAAACGTGTAAATAGACACTGAGTGACTACTTGAACTGTTGTTGTTGTACATTTTAAATAAATAAAGAGTTGTTACAAATTTAAAACTACTAAACGGCTTTTATTTGCAATCAAAAGTATCCGGTTTATTTAAAGGAAATAAACCAACGTTTTAAAAACTTAACAATATCATTTAAGCTTCAAAAAATCCACCCGTGCTTAAAACTTAAAGAGCCAATTGTGATCCTCTGAAATCTCAGAGCTGATCCTCTATGAAAGAGCATCTGTAGAGAACGTATCTAATTTCTATAGTAAACGGCTACTGATATTTGTGTTCATATTCCCTCAGGATGCGCTTGCCATTCTATTAATTGATCGCCAATTTCATCAAACAATTATTGCAAGTAAAAGTCTATTATTAACTCCATTCTCTTATAGAAAACAATATGATCTCTCAAATACCAGCTCAAACAAGTGCATTTGTGAGCACTCAATACATTCAATGCACACACATGATTTACACCCATGGCAAACTCTTATCCCAGCGTATTAAACATAGGTTGTAAAGTCAGGATTTTCTGTCACCTAAAAAACTGGACACCCTACCTTACACAAATTTAAATTATTATATTTTTCCCCCAACTTATATGTTTGTCTTTATAATCTTTTCAGGTTAGTAGTGTATTTTATAAAAAAAATTTACATATATAGCAAAAAAATAAATAATAATTTCATTTGATGGGGTTTCTTTAATAATACCGAAAACAAAAACATCAAAAATTAAGTATTGTATAAATTATTTAATTCACAATAAATCAATTGGCTTGACTTTTGGTAATAAACCTTTAACACCTACTTCAAACATGCGCTATGTGCTTTTGTTATTATGTTATTATGATGATATTCAAACGAAAATGAAATTGAAATTGGAAATGAGAAAGATGTTTAACACTTCATGCAGACATTAATTTGTTTTTTATTTGTATTATTATAAAATTGTTTGGTTGGCTGGTCGGTCGTTCAAGTTGTTTTCTATCTTGTGGAATTATTGTAACACTTTCGCAATTTGTATCAGATTTAGTGGGATTTTGTTTATTTGTAATATTATGATGGCTCTAATAGTATTTCATTTTTTTTTTTTTTTTTTTTGTTTTCTTTTTATGTCTTTAAATATTTGAACAGGTGTTTTCTACACTTTTTAATTTGGTGTTAAACGCCTTCATTCAGTTGGTGTTTTTTTTTTTTTTTTTGCAGTATTTTACAGCTTTATGATCAACCCACCACCACTAGTGGTAGTTTATGATTATTTATGCATTTGCTAAAGACTTGAAACATATTTTGTGTTTTGAAAACTGGTCAAATGAAATTGTTTTTAAATAAATTGATAGAAAGAAATAAATAAATATGAGTAATATCCGCAAAAAATGACAAAAATAGAACAAAATAATCAATGAAACGTAAATGCAAAGAAAATTAATAATAAATAATTATAGAAATTAGACAGATTTTATAAACAATATCGAAATTATGAATGAAAAGTTGTTTATAAATAATTTCTTATAGAATCTCTTACTTTTCTTTTAATTATATAAAATTATATAAAACTATTTTAAATAAATATTATTAATAAACCTTTAAATAACACATCTGACATTTAAAACAAAAAAATAAAATAAAATAAGTTGCAAGGTCGCTCGCTACATCCATACTGCACTCACGTTTTATTCTTCCTTTCAAAAATGTGAATAATGGTTGGCAAGTGTATATTTACTACGAAAACCCAAAATAAAAAAAAACTTTATTTATGATAAAATAGCACAGAACTTTTGTTTTCTGACAAAACTGGTTAAATATACATATGTTTGTATATAAATAAAAGATTTGTGTAAAACTTGTTGAAGCAAAGTAAAAAAAATAAGGGTCACTTATTATAAGGCTGCCATTACGGGTTTGTTTTGTTTTAAGTTATTTTTCTTAACTAATGGTTTAATTTTTTATAGTACTCATGAACCTTAAAGTTGTTTAAAAGTTGTTTGCATAATCTAAAATCTTACAAGGAACGAATCGTAAACTAAAATTTCGCAAATAAATTGGTAAAAGAGAGCTACAAATTAAGAAGAAACTGAAAAGTTCAGAAAACCACAGTCTAACATTCTCCGTTAAAGATTTAGCCAAAACATAAAACGCCAACGTAGGAACGTGCAGGTAATTTCTTTACAAACATATCGTTGAATTAAATATCAATATCGAGTGAAAACAAGATATTGATTACCAGGCTAAGTTTAAATATGCACAAAATAATTACAAATTAGTAAGAAAAAATTTAAAAATAAGCACATAAATGGTATGGTCTAACCAAATTTTTGTTTCTGCTTTATAATTGGAGTTTTCAAAAAAATTTTTTTTGGATATTAAAAAAAAAAACTCTCAAAAAGGTCTATCAGTGATTTAAGAAGTGAATTTTAAATAATAATATGCCATATGCTAATAACATTTAGAAAATAAGTGCTGTACTTATTATAAGTCTCTGGTTAAAATGGACCTTACACATTTGCCAATAATTACCTTTATGTGCAAAAAATTAATAAATTTGTTAAGAAGTCCATGATTTGGCTATCTGTTTGAATTCAGATAGAAATTTTTACCAAATTTTTCAATATTCACACTCGTTGGAACATAAAATCAAATTCTAGCAACTGTTAAGATCCATTTTGCCCCTCTCTTTAAATACTACAAGTTTTCTCGATCATCGAAATGTCTTTCAAATAATGAACATGACTTAGTTATCGACATATAGGTAAATAAATCGACGTAGTCGTGTTTTTTTTTTCATAAACATCAGCCATTTGTAAGCCGATTAGCGATAGTAACCGAACCAGGGCTATACCCGATATCATGTTTGTAAGTTATTTGGGGTCTTTATTTTCAACAGACAGACGGATATGGCTATATCGGCTTCGCTCATAGCAAATTAAATGAGTAAGAGAGCTATATTCGGCTGTGCCGAATTTTCATTTCAAAATTTTTAAATTTTATTTTTCTAATTTTTTAGTGAAACAAATTTTATGCCAAAAATGTTTTTCTTCAAAATTTCTTTTTCAATTTCTAAATTTTTTTTTTTTTTTTAATTAAAAAAAAAATTATTTATTAGTGAAAAAAATTCTACGATAAATTTTTATTTTTTTTTTTTTTGTGAAAAAAAAAAATCGTGTTAAATAATATTTTTCCCGATTTTAACATATAGTAGATCAAAAAAATCGAAGTTGTTCTGGTCGATTTTATATAACAACTGAGCCGGAATAATTCCCGATATATTGATGTATGAATCATGTATGTAAGTTATGTGGGGACTACAGAAAGTTGATTTCAACATACAGACGGACATGGCTATAATGACTCCGCTACCTATAACGATCTAGAATATATATAAGTACTTTGTGGTGTATCAAATGAAAAATGTTGAAATTACAAACTTATATATACCCTTGCAGAAGGGTATAAAAAGTGGAAATTACAAACGGAATAAATTTATAGTTTATGAGTTTTATTAAATTAGATACCTTTCAGTTGTACTGAGACATGGAAAAATTTATAAACAAATCGTGGTAGTAGTAACTTCTCCTGAATATATCAGATATCGAGGGCCTATATTCAAAACCCTCTATCTTAAAAACACAACTTTTCAGGAGAGCCAAAAAACTTTTTTTTCGCGTATTACTTGAGTTATTAAAATTCGGTATTCTACAATATTTTTTTAAAGCAAATACTGAATCTCACATATAATTGGTTTTAAAAATTTTGCATTATTGGGGACTTTATGATAGATAGAGGGGTTTTCTTCTCAAAATATTCAATGTGTATGTATGAAAATGGTAAGATAGAGGATTTTGCATTTTAATAAATTAAATTATTTTGATTTAATTTATGCCATCTGTAAGTTTTTAACGAGATTTATTTTAGATAATGGGTCATAATACTACATAAGATAGAGAAATAACCAAAATGTAAATAAAACAGCAAAAAAAAAGAATGTGTTTGTTATGAAATTCACACCATAGATTTTTACACTTTTACTGAACATTTTAGCATCAAAAAGTCATTTTCCTCAAAATCAAAGATAGAGGGTTTTGAATATAGGCCCTCGATATATTTTTTTAATATCTATTTCTTTATTGAGTCAAAAATTAATCATGAAATGTCGGTCATATCACCAGATCTAAATCTTGATAATAAAAAAGGAAATCATTGGAAATTATTTTTGTTGTTTTTGGTAAATATAAGAAACATATTTTATGAACAAAACTTCGATTAAAGAAAAAACTAGTTTATGTAAAATAATGCGAATACGAATAGTCTAATTTAAATTTAAAAAATATTCTATCATAAATAAGTGCAATGAGCCCATATTCACCGTAGTCATTAACGATTAAACGATTTTTAACCTAAATTTTTATTTCGTTAATGGTATTTTAGAGATAACGGCAGGCGAGCTGATAGGACAAAGGTTTAACGGTGGCTTAGCGGTCTACCGTTAACTCTAAATTAAGGTAGCCATCCTTGGTAAATAATTTTTTTTTGAAATCTAGAGGAAAATTATATCAATATTTATATATTTTTGTTGTGTTGAAAATTAATTGAAATTTTCTTTTGAAAAAAATTTATTTTATATGATTTTTTAATATAATGTTCAGTTTTATTTTATGTATGAACAAAATCATGCCCAAAATTAAAAAGTATTTTTAATAAATGTTCATGTTTCATTCACAAAGTTTATGTAAAAATTCATTACAGATATGAAACATTCAAAATCTCTAATATAAAACATTAATTTGGAAAAAAAATTTTCTTATTTCCAATTTATTTTAAAAGATTTTACTTTTTTATAATCCAAGTTCAGCAACATGTGTTTCAAGCGTTATCATTCATAAAAAAAACAATTTTTAAATCCCAGCATTATCATTCATTATAATGAAAATTGTAAATAATCCCGCCAATATGGGTTAATGTCTTACATGTGTAAAATAAGTATACATTTAAATTATAACAAACTGTAATAACTACTTAAGCGTTTAATCTTGATCTTAAGCTTAAAAACCAGCAAAAAGTTTCAAATTTACAATAAAAAAAAAATTGTTTTATAAAAAAGGAATTTGTTGCTAATTCAGGGTTTAAGTTTTTTCCAAACACACATACAAAATTTCTTAAAAACCACAAAAATTAACATAACTTGTTTTTTATTGTTAAAGGTGGTTGTGTTAAAAAAAAAAAAAAACCTTTGTTAAAATTTATTTTATATTAGAGATTTTAAATTGATGACTTTGAGAATATAAAAATTAACCACAAACGAAAAACAAAAGCCAACAAAAAAAAAAACAAACTTACCTTTAATTGTTATTAATCCACAATTGTTGTTGTAGTTGTTGTATTTAATACAATGATGATGATGGGGGGTTTATTATCAATACTTCTCAGAAAACAATTCACTAATTTAAACACTACTTAGTACAAAAAGGGGAGCAACAGAGAGTGCAAAAGAGAGCGCGTAAAAAGGGGATCATTTGAAATGATTAAATTTAAGATGAATAAAAGTGGTTGCTGGTTTAATATAATTTATTTTTTTGTTTTAATTAAACACTTATTTATTTAGTTATTGATATTTCTTTTTAAATATGTGAAATTTATAACAACTCTTGTTTTCACAAAAAATTTCTTCTTTCTTTTTTTCTTTCCACAATAAACAAAAAACTTGTGAGGGTGTGTAACTTTGTTTGTTTTGCTTTTTGGTATTTTTTACACTCTTTTTTTTAACAAGGAATATTAATGTAAAAACGCAACAACAAAAACACTGATAAAATAATCACCATAATTTATGCAACAACAATGAGCAGAAGAGACAGAAAAAAAAACACAAGCCTTTAATGAAGAATATTAAATGAGTTTAATTTTGTAAATTTTTGTAAAAATAAAATTATAATTTTTAAAATAAATTTCTCATTGTATTTTAAATGCTTATGTAGGTATGTATGTATATTTTTTAATATTTTGACATTTAACACTGGTTTTTTTTATATATATTTTATTTCGTTTCGATTTTTAATACATTCACTTTATTATTTTACACTTGTTATTTATTTAAATCACACAACAATAATACATTATTAATAAAAAATACACTGATAACAGATTGTAATAATAATCTTCTTCTTCTTATTCAAAAAGTCTTTAGAATTTTTCTTTTATTTCGAACAATTTAGACCGTTGATTTTTTATAACGTTTTTTTTTTTTTTTTTGTGTGTGGTGTTTCTATATTCTATTTTCTGGGTTTTAATTGTATAATTTATTTGACATTTACGAAATAAAACACGTCTTTTTTATTTGAATTTTTCGGTTCGTTTTTTTTATTATTTTCGATTTTTTGTTTTTGTTTAACTTAAACACAGTTGTTTTTTTACATAAATAAAAAATCGTCTCGATTTCTTGTACTTTTTTCTTTCTTTGTTTTGTTCAGAAGTCCGTTCAAAACGGTATCTCGCTATTGACTAAAATACGACAAAACAAATGAAACACATTTTTCCCATATGTTTGACTGACTTCACTTCTCTTTTGCTGTATTTTGTGTTTTTTTTTTCTTTCTTCTGTGTGTTGCTTTGTTGTAGTTGGTTTATTTAATGTTGTTTTTGTTACTGCTGCTGTTGACTTTAGTATAGTAAACGTTGACGTCGACGTTTGATCATCATTATTATCATGATCATCTTTGTGAACGAGCCAAAGAGCCACAATAAAACTGAGTTTATAGCAAAAACACAACAAACAAAAAACAAGCTAAAACCAAAATAAAATGCAACAACAACTACATCATTATTATGATTAAGCAGAGTTTAAGGCAGTGCATTGTTTTTTTTAGAAGTTTTGATCCGATTTTTTACCATGATTGTAAGTTTAGTTTCTTATATTCAACCATCTAAAAGCATTACAGTTCGTGCATTTTCTAGCCAAACTATTCTCAAATATGCCTATTGGGTCCTAAATCTAGGCTATCATCCCATCCAGACAGGATATGCTTGTGATAATGGATATATTCGAGTCAACATATTTAATTTGAATGTTACTGTAGCGGTAAGACAACGCACCAGTCAAAGCACCTAAAATGTCGCAGCCGTATGGGCTTCTTTCGGTGTTAGCCATCGAAATGAAAAGTTTCTGTATAAAAGTTTTTCTATAGAAATATTTCACTTTAATAGTTTTTCTATAGAAAAATGTCTGTATAACAGTTTTTTCTACAGACAAATTTATATACAACTACAAACAAAATTTCTGTATAACAGTTTTTCTACAGAAAACAGTATTTCTATAAAAAATGTCTGTAAAACAGTTTTTTCAAAGAAAAGTTTCTGTATAAGGTTTTTTCTATAGAATATTATCAGTATAAGAGTTTTTCTATAGAAAACTTTCTGTATAACAGTTTTTATTTTTACTATATACTATTTCTGCAGAAAAATTACAGCTTTTCTATATAACAATTTCTGTATAAAAGTTTTTCTATATACAAATTTCTGTATAACAGTTTTTCTCAAACAAAAGTTTCTGTATAAAAGTTTTTTCTATAGAAAATTGTCTGCATGAGTATTTCTAAATTTAAGTATAACAGTTTATTTTAATTACAAAAATGTTCTGTATAACAGTTTTTTCTATATAAAGATGTCTGTACAATAGTTTTTCTATAGAAAAATGTCTGTATAAAAGTATTTCTATAGAAACATTTCAGTTGAATACTGTTTCTATAGAAAAATTCAGTTTTTTAAAGAAGAAATTCTTTATAACAGTTTTTTCTACAGAAAAATTTATTTACAACAGATTTTCTACAAACAAAATTTCTGTATAACATTATTTCTATAAAAAATGTCTGTAAAACAGTTTTTGTCAAAGAAAAGTTTCTGTATAAGGTTTGTTTTATAAAACATTTTCAGTATAACAGTTTTTCTATAGAAAACTTTCTGTATAACAGTTTTTCTATATAAATTTCTTTATCAAATTTTTTCTACAAAAGATTTCTGTATAACAGTTTTTTTAAATA
Organism: Calliphora vomitoria; assembly: GCA_942486065.2. Lineage (NCBI taxonomy): Eukaryota > Metazoa > Arthropoda > Insecta > Diptera > Calliphoridae > Calliphora > Calliphora vomitoria. The sequence goes on along the minus strand of OW818032.2, from coordinate 43,116,918 downwards.
AAAGTTTTTGTATAAGAGTTTTTTCTATAGAAAATTGTCTGCATGAGTTTTTCTAAATTTAAGTATAACAGTTTCTTTTAATTACAAAAATTGTCTGTATAACAGTTTTTTCTATATAGAGATGTATGTACAACAGTTTTTCTATAGAAAAATTTCCGCATAACAGTTTTTTAAAGAAGAAATTGTTTATAACATTGTTTATATACAACAGATTTTCTACAACAAAAATTTCTGTATAACAGTATTCTTATAAAAAATTTCTGTAAAACAGTTTTTGTCAAAGAAAAGTTTCTGTATAAGGATTTTTCTATAGAACATTTCCAGTAAAACAGTTTTTCTATAGAAAACTTTCTGTATAACAGTTTTTATTTTTACTATTGAAAATGTTTGAAATGTTTCTGCAGAAAAATTACCGTTGAACAGTTTTTCTATATAAATTTTTTTTTATCAAATTTTTTCTACAAAAAAAATTCTGTATAACAGTTTTTTTCAAAGAAAAGTTTCTGTATAAGAGTTATTTCTGTAGAATATTGTCTGCATGAGTATTTCTAAATGTAAGTATAACAGTTTCTTTTAATAACAAAAATTTTCTGTATAACAGTTTTTTCTATATAAAGATGTTTGTACAACAGTTTTTCAACAGAAAAATTTCTGTATAAAATATTTTCTACAAAAACAATTCCGTATAAAAGTCTTTCTACGGAAAAATGTCTGTATGACAGTTTTTTCTACGGAAAAAGTATATATAACAGTTTTACTATGGACAAATGTCCGTATAACAGATTTTCTATAGAAAAATTTCCTAATAACGGCTATTTTGAAAGCGTAGTTTTTGTATACCAGTTTTTACTATTGCTATGTAAAAAATGTCAGTATAACAGTTTTTCTATAGAAGAATTTCTGTATGACTACTTTTTTATAGAAAAATGTTTTTCTTTTTTCAATGAACAAATTTCTGTATAACACTTTTTCTTTCAAAGAAAATTTTCTGTATAAGACTTTTTTCCAATGAAAATTTTTCATAACAGTTTTTATATAGAAATAATGAAAAAATTCTGCATAACAGTTGTTTTAATAACAAACATTTTCTATATAACACTTTTTTCTAAGGAAAATTTCTGTATAACATTTTTTTTCAAGAAAAGTTTTTTCTATAGAAAATTGTCTGTATAATAGTTTTTTAATATTTATAACAGGTTTTTACTTCATTACCAAAATTCAAAGCCAATGGAGTTGATACACTGTTATTGAGTTTATCCAATTGGAAACACATTTATAAATTAACATTTTGCTTCAGCGTTTTTGCTTTTTGTTTTGGAACCGTAAGTGATATAAACATAGAGTTTTATAATATGATCTGAACGGCTGTTCTCATGAATTGACACATTCACTTCACTGTCTACTAACTATGAATGTAAAAACAAAAAACTAATATTATCATTATTATCACGATCGTTTGTTGTGTATATTTTCTTCTTCTTGAAAAAACAAATGCCTTCTTTACAAAATGCATTGCAGTACCAAACGCAACAGCTTATATTTGTATTAAGTAACGAAAGCCGTTTTTTTATTTCATTATTCTCTTATTAAAAAAACCCTTGTTTTTTATACAATTAAAATATTGCTGTTGTTTTTTGATTATTGTCTCTTTATTTTATAGTGCTCTTTGTTTTATTGTAGAGTATATATTTTTTATTTTTGTTTTAATATCAGGTTTATACGAGTTTTTCTAGTGTAGATTTGAAGTAGAGTTTATTTAAGCCATATGATAATGGTTTGGTTTAGTAGCAGAGGTGGTTGCTTGTTGTTGTTTAGAGAATGTGGTGATCAAAACAGAAAAGTAAATTGTATGTTGATGTTGACAAACGTAAAACAAAAAAGCAACATGTTGCTAACACATGCTGATTTGTTTATTTAAAACGAATGTTGATAAGGAAATTATCGTAAAATGTTGATAATAAAAATGTTGCTGGAAACCTTTAAATGTTGCTGTTAATGTTTTAAATTGGGTTTCGAATTGAAATTTAAGTGGGTGTTTTAAATGTGAGTGGAAATTAAACAAAATTATTGGGTTTTTTACACTTCAAGTGTGTGAAATCAACGATTGTGTTTTCAATTACCAATAAGTGGCGGTTTTTGTGGAGTAGGTATTTTAATAATGTGGAAAACTGATATGTTTTGTCAGGGGAAATTATGTATGCTTGTGTGGTAAACAATAAAATTTAAGGGATTTGATTTAAAATTTCTGTGTCGCTATGTTTTCGGATCATCAAACTTTTATTTTGTAAAATAAACATTATTTAAAAAGTGTTTGGGATTTGTAAATAAATAACTCTTTTTCATAAGTTAAGAATGCGTAAACATTTTTTCCCACTATACGTGATTAAGCCATCAAATTGATCAAACCAAATGTTATTGATTTTTTCCCAAAAAAAAAATTAAAATTCTTTTGACGGTAGTTTTTTGTTGCTGCATTTGAGCATTATTTACACTACAAATGCATTTGCCAAGCATTAAGAGTAAATAAAAGCAAACAAATAATGCATGGAAACAAAAAAAGGAAAAGTTTTTAAAAACTGAAAATTTCTGATTTTACTGGTGAGGGTGTCCCTTGAGAAAATATGAAATTAAAACAGAATATATTTATATTAAACCACCGGGCTTTTAAATTAATTTTATGTCAGATTTTTATTAAGATTTTCTAGAAAATTATAGAATTGTAAAAAATAGTTTTAATCCTTTGAATATTTAAGGGAAACCCTTTTACCCATAATATGCAGATGAAGTTTTAAATCAACCAAATAACGATGGATGTCATAAACTGAAGAGACAATAAGAACAAATACAAAATTTATATTTTTGGTTGATGTTATTTCAATAAACGAAATCAACAAATACTCCAACAACAGCCACACAATAGAAACAATCCATATAGGCTTAAAATTACATAAAAACAAAATGCAGCATAAACAAATCAAATTGAAGTAGACGTTTTGACGAATTTCATATGAGCTACATGTCTATAATTTACAAATAAATTTGGTTTTAAATGCTTTTGAAAAAACAAGTTAGAGTGGTAACTATATTCGCCTGTGCCGAATCTTATATTCCCTTCACCAAATTATAATTTAAAATAAAAATTAAATATATTTTTAGGTAAAATTTTTTTAATTTTTTTAAATTTAAAAAAAAAAAAAATTTCAAAATACCTTTCGAACTGAGTTATACCTATACGTCGTTGGAAGGCTATTTGAAAAATCTATCATTGGATATCCATATTTTATGTAATACTTAGTATTCCAAAATTAGGTAAAAAGTCGAGGTTGTGGTGGTTTTTTCCTTATATATCATCCATTTGTGGGCCGATTTTCTCGATTGTATATAGCAACCGGACCGGGTCTATAGCAGATATATTGATGTATGAATCATATATGTAAGTAATTTTAGTCCACGGAAAGTTATTTTCAATATACAGACGGACAGATGAATATGGCTATATCGTATCCGCTATCTATAACGATCCAGAATATATATAATTTGTAGGCTCATTTAACATTAACTTTAATAATCGTTTTCGAACAATAAGGTTATTCTTCCTGTTTGGTAAAGGGTCTTTTCTGAAAGATTTTTTTTTAAAAATTTGTTAATATAAAAAAAAAATTGTAAAAGCTTTTTTTTAATTTTATAGATGCAAAAGCTACTGTTTCCAAATCATTTCTCTAACATTGGACTTGATTTTTAATATTCTTACTAATCATCATACCCTGATCAATGATGTAGCGCACTATAAATACTCATAATATTAATGAGTATGTAGAGTGTTGGCGGCAATGATTATACTACATTGTTGTTGCTGCTAGTGAGAAATGATAATAATGATTATGTTGATGGTACAAATATACTGCTGGCGATGTTACTGTCACCAGCAGTGCAATAGTAAAAATACATGTTCCCATGATGGATTGATTCATTTTCATCATCTCCGTCATCAATAGACAACGAGATAAATGCAACAAATAAAACTAACGCAAACACACACACACATTTTACTGTCATTATAAAAGTGCATATAAAAAAAAACGATAAATCGACAACACTTTTAAAATAATAAAAAACAAAAAACAACAAATAAATGTTGAAGAAAAAATAAATAAATTCTTGCACTACACATTTACAGTTGCGGATAAAAGTTTGCAAACACTTGTAACAGTCAGCTAGCTCTATTCGAGGAAACGAGCATCTCAATTTTGATACCATTAAACCAAGGGCAACTTAAAATATGCACAAACAAATTAAAAACAAGTAAGAGACCTATATTCGGCTGTGCCGAATCTTATATACCCTTCACTAAATTATTCTTTAATATAAAATTTAAAAAAAAACAAAAAAAAATTTTTTTTTTTTCAAAAGTTTTTTCCAATTTTTTTAAATTTTTTTTTTTTAATTTATTAGTGAAAAAAATGTGTGACAAAAGAATGTTTTTTGTGAAAAAAATTCGGGTTAAAAAATATTTTTCCCGATTTTGACCCATTGTAGGTCCAACTTTGTATAGCCTTATATACATCGTTGCAATGGATTTTGAAATATCTATCATTATATATCCATATTGTCTATATTTATGACCTAGTAATCGAGATATAGGTCAAAAAATAGGCCTAAGATTTGGAGAATTTGGATCCCGAAGATATCTGGGGTCTTCAGAAAATTGATTTCAACAGACGGACATGGCTAAATCGACTCCGCTATCTATAAGGATTTAGAATATATATACTTTATAGAATCGGAAAATTATATTGTGGAAATTACAAACGGAATGACAAATTTATATATACCCTTCTCACGAGGGTGAAGGGTATATAAACCAAGCAAAAAAGCTCAAAAAGCCCAGAAAATATGCAGAAAAGCATAGGATAGCATTGGAAAAATATAAATAAATGCTACAAATCGATGGACATAAAACGTCTATAAGTTTCATAAGGACCAATATTCGATGTTTTGTGGTCAATAAAAAACTAATATTTTCATTAATAAAAAACTATTATTTTCATTAAAGAATTTATAGGCGAAATGCAAATTTTTTTTAAATTTCTGAAATATGCAATAGTATGCTTTTCAAGTAAAAAGCTTGATAAATTTGTCCTGGTAATAACTTTTATCTACTTATCACTTTCAAACTTTTATAGACTTATCACATTATCTATCAAAACAGGGGCCTTTCGACAGGGAACTACCACGTTAAGCATAACTTTCTCAGAAAACCCACTTTCCCTGATAATAATATTTATCGACTTCTCACTTTCTCAGAAATCCAACTATGCAAGTTGTTAAGATGGGATCATACCAAACAAGTTCAAGATTAATTCAGGGGTACCATTCTTTAAGATATTTTATGACAAACTCTATTCTATTCTTTTGCTGATTACAGCAATATAACCCATTTATAAGCCAGTTGTTGATTGAGGCTAAACTTGAATGATACACTCAATCGTGATCTTGTGAAAATCTCTAAATGGGATCGTGCGAATAGCTTAGATTTTAATAACCGCATGATCTGTATTTATGGTATAAAAAAAGGAAACTGAAGCTTTTGATGTACGGATATAATAATTTAATGTTAAGATGATGAAATAAGCAGATTTTTCAAATGTAAAAAGAAGCACAAATTAAAGCACTGGGAAATGTTGAAAGTTTGTCTGCTATTGTATTGATTTTTCGATTAAAATCATGCAAAGCTACGTATCACATTCCCATCTTTGCGGCATTGTTAAAAGTTTTGATTGTTGATAAAAATAACATCCCGAGAACCACAAAATATGCACTTCATTCTACTTTGAAGTGATGAAAATGAGATTTGCTTATTAAAGGAATATTTCAAATAATGAACGAAAACTTTTGTTTTTAATTGCATGCAACACCCTAGTAAGTAAGAAAAGAATGTATGTTAAAAAAATAAAAATACAAAGAAAGGAAAATAAACATGTTTAATTTAAAAAATACAATTATACACAAGTAAACATGAATATGAATGCCTGAATAAGTCCATACATGTGTTTGATAAAACAAAACGTCCATTAAGGGCGTAAAAGAAAGATCAGAAACTCTACATTAAAACCAAAAAGATCACATGTAGTATGATTGTGATGTGATTATTATGGTTAAAGTTGATTGTTATTTTATCATTTCTAAATTGTTGTTTATTTTATATTTCATTTCCAATTTAAATACACACACTCGTTCAAACTCATTCATTAATATAACAAAAAAATTTAAAACAAAAAAAAAAAAAGAAAAACTTAAAAAAAATAAAAATATTTCAAGACAATAAACGAAAGTGATGTGTTGCGATGCGATGTGTGTTGTAAAAAGTTTAAAGTGTCAGTTGTAAAGAATTCCTGGCATTTTGTAAAATAACATCATCTGCAGCAGCTTCGTCATCATCATTAACGTTTAGCATCATCATTATTATTATCGTCATGATCATCTCTGTTTATTTATTTTTTTTTTTTATTTAATGTTTTTTATTTTTTTTTTTGCTGGGCTTTCTTTCTTTCTTCACAGTTTGTTGTCTTTGTGGGGTCTTTTCATGTCTTTTGTTTCTTCTAATGTTTTCATTTCTTGTATTAATTTGTTTTGCCTGTAATATGTCACTTTTTTGTGTTTCTTTCTAAATATCTTCCCTGCAAGCAGGCGTTCAGTGGGACGGACAGAAATACTTTCATATGAACATATTTTTTACATACATATTTTCATTTACATTTTACATACATTACTATTACCCAATAGATAAATCTAAATAATGTTACTTTACTGTAAGAGTATGTATAAAATAAGTTGTATTCACATTCCCATTAAGAAATTGCTACACACAGTCATTAGTTTTGGGGGCACAGTGGTGGGAATGGAACAAAATTTTAGTATACTTAAATGTGAACAGGTCCCTCTAAAGTTAACTATTTCGTAGGATGGCCCAAAAAATGGTTGGGAATGTTCCCAGATTAAATATATACTCCCGTCGTTCCTAGCAGTACCATAGAGCCTTAACAAAGTCTTTCCTTCAGGATCTGTTCATAGCGATGTTTTTTATTTCATTCCAGTTAGTATGCATGATTGCAGCATTAATCTCAATTTGTCTACGCCACGTCCTCTTCTGCGGCTGCCATGCGGGTTCCACTCAATAGCAGTTCTGGTAATATCTCAGCTCGGCTTTCGTTTCCAGTAAGCGTGTATTGTTCCATTTTTAGTAATGGCGTAGTTTCTACTTGTCAAATGTCAAAGAATAAAAGCTTCAAAAGTGACTGCCGAAATACCGGGTGATTCCAAATAACATCTCTTGTTGGAAAACCCTTTACTTCATTCTTATATACAATTTTAACTTTGAACATCTATAAAATACAAGGTGGATCAAAAATAATCCTCCTATCAGAAAATGCTATAAATTTTGCGATTGGCCCCTAATGTCAGTTCTGTTTTGACATTTGTGTAGTAAGCACATGCAAAATACACGTTAATAAACAATGTTACGCTACACTGCTCCAGAACGCGAAATATTGTTGACTATTTATTTGACCAATAATCGGTCGGTGACTTTGGCACAACGTGAATTTCGTCGCAGATTTCCTGGCCGTCCAACGCCTACTGGTGAAACACTGCGACGTTTAGCCGCTCGCCTCGAAGAGACTGGCACAACACGAGATGCTGCCATGCGTGGCAGACCTCGGAGTAGCCGTTCTGCAGAAAATATTGCTGCTGCAGCCGAGGATGTCATGGAAGAGCCGTCTACATCGACCAGACGACGTGCCACGCAAATGGGTATCCGTCGACGGTCTTTACAGCGAATTTTGGTACAAGATTTGAAGATGTTTCCATACAAAGTCCAGACGGTGTATCAGCTGTTAGCTGCTGACCGCCAATCGCGTCTAACAAACGCTCAAGCCATCCTTAATCACCACCAAGAGGAAGATGATTTTTCATCAAAAATAATCATGAGTGATGAGGCCCATTTCCATTTTAGCGGGTACGTAAATAAGCAAAATTTACTCTTCTAGGGCACTGAAAATTCGCGTGTAACCCACGAAGAGCCATTACACCCGCTCAAAGTCACTGTATGGTGCGCTGTTTTCGCTGGAGGAGTCATCGGAACTTTTTTCTTCGAAGACGTCGCGGGCCAAACGGTTACTATGAATGGTGAGCGGTACAGAGCAATGATCAACGAGTTCTCTTTGCCGCAACTTGATGAATTGGGATTGGAAATCATGTGGTTCCAACAGGACGGTGCAACGGCACACACTGCACGTGCCACAACCGATATGCTGAAGGATGCATTTCCCGGGCGCCTAATCTCCCGTTTTGGCGATTTGCACTAGCCAGCAAGATCGCCTGATTTTACCACCCCAGACTTCTTTTTGTGGGGCTTTTTGAAGTCGTGGGTTTATGTCAACATACCTCAGACTCTTGCAGCTATTAAAGACAATATCCGTCAAGAATGTGAGGATCTTTCGCCGGAAGTTTTGGCTAAAGTGATTGAAAATCCCATAAAAAGGGCTCAAATGACAATCCACTGTGGCGGCGGCCATTTACATGACATCATATTCTCGACTTGATGTAAAAAAAATTAAAAGACCAAATAAAAATAATCCACAAGAAGAATCAAAGTTTTTCATCTTTTTTTAATTACAGCCAAAAAACATCGGAAGTTTACTTTTGCGCCAAACAAAGCTAACATTCTTAACAACTTAAAATTTTGTATGAACCTAAAGGACCTATGTACCAAGTTTTAACAAATTTGGAACGGATAAGGTCCGATGTCTTGTCGGACGTTTTTGTTTTTTCCCTATAATGGAAAAGCTTGTTATAAATTATATGCAAAATTATTTCAAATTCTATTCGAAGTGATAGTAGTATCTAATTAAACTTCGAAATATGTATGCTTTCAGAACCACTGTCAACTAATCATTAGAAAATAAAATAAAGAACACTTAACACACTGTAAAATGGAAATGCACACACAATACGGTCGTTTTGGATTTAATTCAGTCGGCGGTTTCTTTACATAACAAACATTTCATCTCAGCATACAACTCAACACAACTCATTGCAACTATGTATCCTACAAAAGCATACTAGATACATATTTAGTAAATTTATCGTATGGATAGATGTACTATATAGCATCATCATTATCATCAAAAAATCATAGAAAAAAAAACCACATAGTAGAGAAAACCACATCGTGTAACATACTTTGCATGATTGATGACAAATTGCGTTTAATGTGGTACTAAAAACAAACATACACAATACTACAATACAATACAAAACATGTAAATGTATCTAGTATCTTGTATCCATCTAATAGTGTTCAGTCGGCAATTGCTAAACACAAACACACACTTCTTTATTTCTTACTCTCACTAAATTCTAGTGAAAAACTAACAAGCAGTAAGAAGAGAAAACAATCAATTGAAACGCTTTATATAACAAATATTATTATTTATATTATTTCTTTCTTAAAGAATATTTATTGTTGTTGATTTCGTTTTTCTTAAATTTATTTAATATAAATTTCTAACACTCCTCCTCCCTTTATGTGCTAAGTGGCTGTTTAACAAACAAACAATATTCGAAATGCCGCATGAACATCGACGACATCCAACAAACATTGTCATGTCATTAAAATGAATTATTTTATTTCTTTGCAACATACGACTCCCTCAATACATTGAGTGTTGGGTCAGGTCGTGGGGGATTCTTCTTAGAATTTTTAATAAAGTACTTACTTGTATTGTTGTTGTTGCATTGTGTTTAAGAATTCATATTTTTATGACTCATATACATAATATTTGCAACATCCATAAAAATGTTTCTTATCTTAAAGATTGTTATTGAAATTTTTGCTTTGTCTTTGATGTGGAAATTTTATGCCTGCATATCAAGTATTACAAATTTTCTTATAAAGGTATTTTTTTTGGAATTTATTTTGTGAATTAAATATAATCCAATTTAAAATTATATTTAAAAATCTCCCTTCTTCTATATATGTTTCTAGAAAATTTCTTATTATAGCTGCTAACTGAAAATTAATATCTTTCAATTATTATGATAATATTTAATTCCGTTTTCCCCCTATTTCCAACAAATGAATATTTACACTTTTCAAATGAAAATATTGATATATAATATTTACATTTAAATAAATTTCATTTTTCGCCCAAAGGCATTATGGCTAAAAACAAAAGTCTATTTTAAAATAAAATCCTGTCTCCAATCTACTCCCTCCTTTCCATTTAAAAACTGGCATGAATTATTTCAAATGGCATTTTCGATTCATTCATAGTTATTAAGTATTATTTACTTTTTCCTACTTTGATTACAATTTCAGTTTTCTTTTTTTTCTTGTTACGATGAAAACGAAATAATTAAATATTTGTTTCATAATAAGTGTGGACATTTTATATATACGTATTAAAATAAATAATATTCGTACCTCTGAGATATGTAAAAGAACAGAATGTGGAAAAAATACATTTTTCAAAACGAACAATACAAAGGGCGGAAACTGTCCTGTCAAAAACCTAACTCAGTTGTCAAAACCCTAAGTTGGGAGAATGTATTAGTAAAAAAATTTAAAAGCAAAAACAACATTCGTATGTGTAACTTTTTTGAGTAATTTTTTTGTTTGAGTTTTTTTCTAGTTTCCGCTCATGTATATTTTCTCTATGGAACAATATTAAAAATGCCTATACTCTTTATAGAAAATTTTTATGATTTTTTCAGTTATGAAATATTAATTAGTATTAGGAAAAGGTTTGATTAATTTTCTATTTACGTATGACATTCGAAAATGTTCGATATTTTTTAAAGACGGAGCTAAAATCCACTACAGAAGCGGCGCTTCCTAGAGAAAAGTTTCTTAGGGAACTTTTAAAGTTTTTATATTTTTTTGAAACGTATCTAAACAAGGATAGCTCAAAAATAGAAAACACCTAAAATATGCCTATAGGGGTTTCCCTAGGACCTTCCGAATTTAACCTATTTATTATCGTACACGCAGAAAAAAAATATAGGTGTACATTGTTACTGTAACCATTTCAACATTTGTGTATGGTTACTGTAACAATTTCAACATTTTTAGGCGATTAAGCGATGTCCTTCCGTCTGCCTGCCTGGCTGGCTGTCCATGTAAACCTTGTGCAAATTAAACCAATAGTAACCATTTCAACATTTTTAATCGTTGTCACAAACATATACATGTTCACTGTAACCATATATATGGTTGATACAATCATGTAAATTAACCATATTATTGTTACCACAATCATATATATAGTTACTGTGACTATAATATTGTTAAAAATGTTGAAATGGTTACTAATGGTTTAATTTGCACAAGGTTTACATGGACAGCCAGCCAGGCAGGCAGGCAGACGGAAGGACATCGCTTAATCGCCTCAGAAAGTGATACTGAGTCGATCGGTATACTTAAAGGTGGGTGTTATACTGTTATTTTTGGGCGTTACAAACATCACGATAAATGAATAATACCCTCCCCAATATGGTGGTGTTGGGTATACAAAATTGAAGGTGAATAATAATTTTAGTGAAAAAAAAAATTAGTTAACAAATATTGGGATGAACAAAAATTTGGGTATCAAATGGAAAATTCGAGTTATTTGCGTTTCTTTTTTCTTTTTTATACTTCAACCATTTCTTGCCTGATTTCTCTCGGTTTAAATCGCAATTTATGGTTGATTATTGCGCATATATTGATGTATCAATCATCTATGTAAGTTACTTGGTGACTTCGAAAAGTTTTTATCAACATAAAAACGGACAGACGGACATGGCTATATCGATTCCGCTACATCTATTATGATCAAGAATATATATATTTTATGAGGTCGCAAATGAAAAATGTTGAAATTACAAAAGGAATGACAAACTTATATGCCACTCATGGAAAAAGATCCCAAAATTCCCATTTTTCGGAATTCTGGTATTCTGTTTTCCACACAATGTTTAAATTTTTATTAATTTTCTATTTAGAATTACAAAGTCTATGTAAGTAGAAAATTTCTTTGAGATTTGTTAAAAAACAAACATCCTATTTCATATAATGTATATTTAAAGTTTCTCCAAAAAGCCCATTTTAGGCGAACTCTTCTGACCAACCAAATTACTCTTAACGCATGATATTGCAATTTTACAGTTATATACATTAAATTACCTTTCAGACGACACCAAACTCAAGTACATTTCTTATTTATTGAATTGTTCGGTATGGCTTCTATTTATAGAATGTTTCAATAAGTTTGCTACTTATAGAAACGTTTTGATAATATATTGTTATTTATAGTAATTCTTTAAACCTATAAAAAATGTTTATAGAAAGAAGCCATTCGATAAATTAGCTATTTATAGAAGCATATCCACAAATTTGCTATTTATTGAAAATTGTTGATGAATTTGCTATTTATAAATTTTATAATACAATGAGGGTTTTTAAAAATTCAAGCAAGATTAAATTAAAAAATGTATAAATCATACCAACGTAGGTTTTATAATGCAACAAGAATTTTTCAAAATTCAGGCAAGATTAAACTAAAAAACAGTTTGACAGCTGACATTTTCAAGTTAGTAAAAATGAAACATTGTGCACTTAAGTGTTAGTTAACAGTTTAGTGTAAGTAAAACTGGAGATTTACACTAGAAAACAAGTTAGAGAGCTATATACGGCAGTGCCGAATCTTATATACCCTTCACCAAATTATACTTTAAAATAAAATTTAAAAAAAAAAAATTTAATTTTTTAAAAAATTTTTTTTTCGAAATTGTTTTTCAAAGTTTTTTCCAATTTTTAAAAAAAAAAATTTTTTAAAAAATTTATGACAAAAAAATGTTTTTTGTGAAAAAAAAATTGGGTTAAAAAGTATTTTTCCCGATTTTGACCCATTGTAGGTCCAACTTACTACAGCCTTATATACATCGTTGCAATGGACTTTGAAATATCTATCATTAGATATCCATATTGTGTATATTTATGACTTAGTAATGGAGATATAGATACAAAATAGGTCAAAAATAGAGGTTGTTTCGGATTTTTGCTCATATCTCCGTTATTTTTGGACTGATTTTGCTGATTTTCAACAGGAAACTTCTCGAAAGCATGTCTGACAGAATTATTGAAGATTTGGATCCCGAAGATATCTGGGGTCTTCAGAAAATTGATTTCAACAAACATACAGACATGGCTTAATCGACTCGGAAAATTATATTGTGGAAATTACAAACGGAATGGCAAACTTATATATACCCTTCTCACGAAGGTGAAGGGCATAATAATTTGTTATCATTGAAAATTCATATTAAGATTTAAAGTACATTTTCATCTTGATGGCATTGTTAATCATCTAAATTGATGATTTGATATTACTAGGGGGCGGATTTATATGCAAATGCATGTTTTTTCTCGAACGCCCAAATACAATGTAGACTTATTATCAGGGCAAGGATTTTTATGCACTAAAAAACTAAAAATATGCGCTTATAATATGCACTATAAAGAGAGAAAATATGCACTAAAAATGACAAAAATATGCAATAAAAACAAGTTTTATATTTGAAATATATTTATTAATAAAAGACAGATATAAATTTCAGGTCACATTTTCAATATATATGTACATATAAAGGAGCATAAACGGTTTTAAATATATTTTTTCAAAGTAAAAATAAGAAAATTCATGTATGTATGTAAATTATACAATATTTATTAAAAAAAAAATCAGTCAGTTATTTATTTTCATGCTACAAAATTACTTAATTTGGAATTCCATTTGTATAAACAAATACATTTTTTTTTATATTTCCAAAAAGAAAACTTTGTCTGATCGGACGAAAAAAGCTTTAATACATTGAAAATGTACGCTCAACGTCAACAGAAGTTAAAGGTGCATATTTAAATGAAGCCAGTTCAATTGGAGAATATTCATTTTCAATTTGATTTTCTTCATTAAAATTGCTATCTAATATGTCGAAAAATTTTTTATTATATGAAATCCAGTATTTTTCTGTAATTTATTCTTTAGTTTTGTTTTAATTTGGTAAGAAATTTCTCCGTTTACATTATTAATTTTATTGGCAGCATCATCAATTAATTTTACTTGTTTATTCAGCGAATTGAATCCCTGTAGTTTAGTAATAGTTTCAGAAATGAAGATGCATTTTGAGCACAGAAATGCTAATTGGCTTTAATATTATGTGTCACAAAGAGAACAATGTCGAAAAGTCGATATAAAAAAATTTTTGAAAAATCGAAAAGTCGACAATTTCAAAAAGACTTTTTCTTTCAACAATAGAATTCTAGTGTCAATATATTTACTATTTTTACAACACTAAATAGAGTTGCCCAATATATGTATGTACAGTGTACAATGATATAAAAATATGTCCAAAAGAAAATTAAATATGCAATAAAATGGAAAAATATGCTAAATATATGCATTCAAAAGTAAAATATGCAAAATATGCATTTATAACAAAATATGCAAAAATATGCAACAACAAATCGATGCCATTTTGTTGCAAATTCTTCGATTCGAAAAGATAAATTGTCAAAAGTGATTTTGAGTTACTGACTACAAACATGCATTTGCATAGAAATCCTTGCCCTGCTTATTATCTATCCGAATCGCACATTTTGCTGTAAAATGGCATCGAATTGTTAGTGCATATTTTTGCATATTTTATTGATAATGCATATTTTGTTATATTTTACTTCAAAATGCATATTTATATGCATATTATCCAAGTTTTTAATAAAAATTTAATTTTTTGTCGTCAATGGGCAACATATTGTCTGGACAAAAAGTTTTTTGTAGAAATATTATCAAATGATATCGACTAACTTCTTCCGACATCGAGAAACTTGCATTAAGTTCTTCATTTCTCTATCAGCAATTGAAAATTATCATTTCAAAACATTTTGCTTCAAAAAAGTCTATAGTTTTTTTTGTATGTATCAACAATTTATTCAATGTATCGAAAACATTCATATTTGTTTTCATCGATTCGATTTATAAGATTTTGTAACTTCACATCCACAATTACAGGTCCTGGCAGCCATTTCATAGCAGTTCTAGGAGACGGTCCTGAACTAGTGATTTTACATATCATTTAGGGTGACAACTAGTTATACAACTAGTTACGTGATTAGTTATTTTAACACGTGCATGTCCTAAGCATAGGGTCAATTGACCCTTTTAGATAACTTAGAGACAAATGCACTACACAGTTAATGCTTAAAGTGACTACACTGTAGAATAATTTGAGACACTTAAGTGACAATTGTTTTTACGCTAGATTACATGAAATGTATAAAGTAACCAATTGATTTCTATCTGCGTTAAAAATCTCAGAAGAACAATTATATATTTTTTCCTGGTATAATTTAAAGAATCCTAACTTCTGGGAACACTGTTGTGTTTTTTTTGGACATTGCACGATCCATTGTTTATTATTATATGCTTCTTCACAAAAATATAAGTGCATATTTTTTAAACTTTTAGGTCATATTTTGATTTTTTTGAAGCATATTTTAGGCGCATATTTTTCAATAATAAATGCATGAAAATCCGCCCCCTAGATATTACATTTGTCGAAAAAAAAAACATCCTTAACATGTCAGTGTTTAGAGGCGAGATTGGACCCTATTTCTGCGAAAATGAGGCTAGTGAAGCTGTTACTGGTGCTCTATATTGCGTTATAATAACACAGTTCATTCTACTAAAATTGTATGATGTGAACGACAACATGCCAGTGCTACATATCATGTAGCCCGAGATGTGTCCAGGGCTTATAGTCTTTCGTTTCCGTGGTCTGAATTGGCCACCTAGATCCTGTAATTTTTCACCATTGTATTTATTTTCTTTGGGTTAAATAGCCTACAACCAAAGGAGGTAATTCACATTTACAGATTTATGCAAAATGATCGTGAAGAAATTCAACAAAATAGTATGTATGTGCCAGCAAATTCGTGGAGACTATTGGATCGATGTACTGTTCCATACATCTATACTCTATCCTGTGTAATGAAGAAAATAAAACTCTGTTTTCTATTTAATTCAAATCTTGTGTAAATTTTGCTACACCCTCTATAAAATATCATACTTTTTCCACATACTGTCTAAAATCATTAAAAAAAAAATGAGAATAATATCTTTGTAAATATTGTTTTGTTTGATGGCTTTAATGGCGTTTTTTTTTTTTAACACAAATTTATGAAATGCGTTCTATTTATTTCCACTTTATTTTGCTGTGGTTTTAATTCCTTTACCATTAAAATGTTTGATTTTATTCAAATTGAAAATTTTAAATTTAATATATGAACGTATATGGTTGGCTGTGCTATTGTTTATACTACTTAGTGGTACCAATATGTTTCAAAATAAT
This sequence comes from Calliphora vomitoria, assembly GCA_942486065.2. Classification (NCBI taxonomy): domain Eukaryota; kingdom Metazoa; phylum Arthropoda; class Insecta; order Diptera; family Calliphoridae; genus Calliphora; species Calliphora vomitoria. Next base: position 43,100,472 of record OW818032.2, on the reverse strand, counting down.
GCGAAAAATTTTCCATTAACCAAAACGAAATATTAAAACATTAAATTGATATTGAATTTTGTTTAATAAATTTTATTGATTCTGGGAAATACACAAAAATAAAAATATAAATATCAAATATTATCATTGTCGTAAGAGTATCATTTATAATTGATGGTACTCATGCTGGTTGGAAAAACAATAAATTGAATAGTAAAATTATTTATTTTCTTTTGATAATTTAGTGAAAGAAAACTTTTGGGATTTTAAAATGAATAAAGTGGGTTTAGATATTTAGTATTTGATGGATTGTGGGTGGAAATGTTTTGAAAACAGAATTGTTTTAAATATAAAATTATTATTTTTTTCAAAAATTTTAGTAACGTGTACAAATTTGTATACCCTGCACCATGAGTGGCAAGGGTATATATAAGTTTGTCATGCCATTTGTAATTTCTACATTTTGCATTTGGACCCCATAAAGTCTATATGTATATTCTGGATCGTTATAGATAGCGAAGTCGATATAGACATGGCCGTCTGTATGTTTAAATCAAAATTAACTCACAATTGGCTGAGATATAAGCAAAAAATCACGACTACCCAGATTCGGACCTACTAAGGTCAAAATGGAGAAAAATATGGAAAAATATTTTTTTTTAACAAAACAATATTATCAATCTTTATTTTAAAGAATACTTTGGTGTAGTGTATATAAGATTCGGCACAGCTGAGTATAGTTGTCATTCGTATTTAATATTAATTTTATTTCCTTTAAATTTTTTCCACAATTATATTTAGGTCTTATATGGGGTATGATACATCAATTATTATTATAAATTTTACATGTTTTCTTTCAATATTTATTTACATACGTTCTCAACTATAGATACGTCAGCCAGATAGTCTTTCTAACATGCGTTAGATATTTTAACGAGATTTTGTTTTTTTGTATATTTATTTTTATTTAAAAAAATGTTTTTATTCATTTTTGCTCTCGTTTGTGTTTTTTTTTTTTTTTTTTGTTTCTTCAATGATTTTGATACATGGCTAAGGATTTGAAATGTCAGTATAAAAACAGGCATGAACTTCGGGCAATACATGCAAAAATACAACAAAATAAAAGAAAAATCTAATAAAAACAGACAAGAATGGATTGTTGTATGGTCAATATTTCATGTTATCGTTTCCAACACCATAAACCCTGCAACAAACCCGACAAAATGGCAAAAAACTGAGAGAAAAAAATCGACAGCATCATATTTCTTTGGGTATTAACGTGTCAATTACGATTACTGAAGTTTAGAGATGGTCTACATGCGAAAGTGTATGTATATTAGGGTGGTCCTTATATTGGACTGTTTCGTTTTGTGGTGCTCCCGAGGTCTAAAATTGTTATACGTCATCTAAAAACCAAATTAGGAAAATCCCCACGCTTACCCATTAAAGTTACTACTGTTAAAATTAGAGTTTTTAATCCTCATTTAGCGTTCATTAGAATCGAAAACATTTTATTTAATTTGTTTGAAATTTCGTTCAAGAAATATTTGGAAAGTGTTTAATTTGAGATTTGAAATATGCATGATTTTTAGTTTTATGATTTTATGTATTGTTAAGTTTTAACCTTTTTAAAACGTTGGTTTATTTCCTTTAAATAAACCGGATACTTTTGATTGCAAATAAAAGCAGTTTTAGTAGTTTAAAATTGTAACAACTCTTTATTTATTTAAAATGTACCACAACAACTGTTCAAATAGTCACTCCGTGTCTTTATACACGTTTATCAGTTCGCAGAAATGCACACACACTTTATAATGTACAAACTTAACTGTACAAGACAGTTGATGTTAACTCTAACAGCGCCTATGATAAACCCACTCATGACTGCAACCTCTGCCACTATTACACACACGTCATCTATCGTGAATCTGGAGCTTTCGATGTCAATGTTATCAGCTTAAACATTTAGTGTTGCCATAAAAAATGCTAATAACCGCATGCTATCAACATTGTTGATAAGTAGAAGCTTCTACTGATGGACGTGTTTATAAACATGATGATTGCTGAAGTCGTTACAGACCGTTTAATTCAAATCGCTATTGCAAATTCGTAACAGTATATTTAAACACCTATGGGTAAAAGAAATACTATTTTTAATTTTAATTTTTGTTTAAACTTTTATTTTTATTGAAAATATTTCTATTTTGATTTTTGCTCAAATTGTCTCCACTTGGTTTTCAGATGACAGAGAACAATTTTAGACCTTGGGAGCATTGAAAATCGGAAAAGTGCAAAGTAAGCTCCATCCTAATCCACAAACATAAATACAAAAATATAAACATACACAAGTCTATATAAATATGATGTTAAAGAGAAAATACATGGAGGAGAATGACAACAACTACAAATAACATCAAATATCCAAACTAAGCTAAGTTGAAATGTTTAACCCCTTTATTGCATTTGCAAACGAAATCAACCTGTAATACAGCGAATAAATAACCAGAAAAACCATACATTACGCTTAAACTTCTGATATACTAGGAAAGCGTTATGTTTTAGTTCCACGAATCATACTTTGTGACTATTTGAACAAAATGCAGTCTAGAAAGGAACATGTGGTTTTTTCAAACACAATTATTTTAATAAATTTTCAAACGAATTGTCTGTCTACAACCAAATTCGTTACAAATTTTGGTTTTTAAAAATCAATTTCAAAAATTCGTTTGAAAATTATAAAATTATTTTTATAAAGTCGAAAACTAAATTTTTTTCGTTACCGTGACAAATTGAATGAGCTAAACGTTTTACAAAAACATGCGGTTAATTATAGAAATGAAAATCTCCCAATAGGTTGTCTGATTAGCGAGAAGTGGTTCCCAATTTTGACTTGTAAGCAAAAAGTCATTTGTTTGGTTGGACTAGATCTCATTGTCGTGGTGGTTAATTGAAGTTTGCGATAATCGAAGTTTTCACTTATCTAATGACATTTAGGAATGAAATAGTAACTAGTTAGCTAATCTGAAGCGATCTATCTACGTTGTTATAATGAAATGCTGACAACATAATTATTCATTCATTAACTGTCTGTCAGTGATGTCCTGTGCAATATTTCTAAGCAGTTCATCATTGACTACTAAAGAAGCACAAATTAAGAATGTATTGTATGCATCAAACAAATCTGGATCGATATTGCTAATGATTCATTATTGATGTCTTTCTCGAACATTCGAGAATAAAGGTATTACTGCCATAAACTGAGTTCAAGTGAATTTTTTTAAAATCGTTTGCGAAAATCATTCTCTAATGTTTGCAAGTGAAACGTTGGTATAAATTTCGAGAGTAATAAAATTTGTTAATGCCAATTTTGATCACCGAAATGAGGAAGTAAACGACTAGGAAATGTCTCATGCAATAATCAAATTCTTTCACTTATGCCCGTAATTTCAACAAACAGATATCGACGGTGTAAAATTTCAAACAATATCTACTGGTAAAAATTACCAAATATTTTTACTCCATAAGTAACTATGCAGTGATAGATATCTATTTGTTGAAATTACGGGCATTAACCAAATTTGATCCATATTGAAATTAAAATTACATTTTTTCTAAAAATGAGTGGTTGATATTTTTTAATTTTTTTTATGAATTTTATTTAATTTCAAATGTCAACAACTACGTTAGGTTTTTAGAAAAAAATATTGTAAAAACAAAAATCTATAAAATTTTGATAATATTGATTTTTTGTTACGCCCAATGTTTTCAGAGCTTTGGTAGCTACAATATATCTTTGGTAGCACAAATCTATATCTGTATATTTTCATCATACTTGTATGATAACTGCGATTCCAATACCAAAGCTATGTTTTTTTTAACCTTCAAAAGGTCTTCGGTCAAATTTGAACCATTTTGAAATTAAAATTGAATTTTTTCTAAAAGTGAGTGGTTGATATTTTATTTAATTTCAGATGTCAAGAACTAGGTTAGGTTAAAAAGAAAATTGGCAAACAAATATTTATTTTCTGTTTGGGTAAATTTGACCCGAAGATCGTTAAAGTCTGTAAATTTGGAGACCCTTTGAAGGTTAAGTAATAGTTATTGCTTAACCAGCCTCATTGTGGAAGAAGTATTGTCAAATGATGCTCCCAACCAAAACAGTCACACATTGTGGATGCATTCGATTTTCGACAATCTCATTACCAAATTCGCAAATTTCAACGATTGACAAAGCCATCTATGTTTTCATGTGTTTCATCGCTTAGGATGATTTAGGTCGTACTATGGCCACCAAACTTTCATTATTTTTGCAATATTGTTCAACATTGAGAACGAGTTGTTTTCATGTGCACTGCTGCAATTTTACTAAGATAAACTGTCAATTTGTTTTTGGTTGGATTTACTGCACAAATGGCGGTAAATTCAAATCTTGCATTAATTTAGAACCACGCTATATAATTTAAACAACTAAAACTTTAATCTTATATATAACTAGCTTGACCCGGTGCGCTTCGCTACCCCTGTCGTAGTAAGAAAAATATGTAAGGATTTTATTAAAAAAAATCGGTTTTCCCCCTGTTATCCATTTCTGGTCCAAGTATTGAAAAAAAAGTTATAGCCTATTGACGCTTCCAAGTAAGGATCTATCTACGTTCCAATTTCAATAAAATCAGTTCAGCCGTTTAGGCGTGATGCTCAAACAAACAAACAAATAAACACAAAACAAAGACATTTATATATTTATATAGATTATTAGCCAGCCATTACCAAACTACTTCTGAGTAATGTAGACTGTATACAGTAGTCGTTACAAAGTATGTTGATCAATATAGGCATGCCTTTACCAAGTTTTTGTTCGAAAACTGTAGGTGTCCCAAAGCTTTTGTTAACCATTTAACAAACGCCACAATAAATTCATGTACAACATCATCTCCTATAGAACATGAAGAACTGTTGAAAATATAAATTATATAAAGCCTTACTTTTTTTTTAGTTTCGAAATGAATTTAAAGCATATTAAATCATTAAAGAATATACATGAAAAAGAACATGATACAAATATTTCATAATTATTATAATTCTCATTTGATTAATGATTTATAAACCTTGTTAAAATATTTTTCTTTTTTTTTTTTCTAACCAACTGACCGACTGGCTGTTAAGTAAGAATTATAACCTGGTTAACGGTTTAGTTTTCATTTTGTTAAACAAAATCATATACTGTGGCTATTTATGTCAAGGTTTTTTGTATTTGTAACATTTTGGTAAAATTTTTGTTTAAAAGCCATATTTTATACATCAAATCATACATGAACTCGTATAAACGGTAATTTATATTTGTTTTCTTAATAAAGTAAATCTAAACCTTTTTTTTTTGCTTAATTTTATTATTGCGGTTTAATTTTATAATATAGAAAAATAATGATAATTATTATTACATTATTTATTTTTATTATTGTTAATGGTTTTTATTGTTATATCTGCGTTCATTTAAAAATTGTTTAAGAACAAAGACAATTGTGTTAATAAACTGTTTTTTGTTTTGCTGTAATTTCTTTTGTTTTATTATTATCTTATTTTCATTTAATTATTACAGATCTTACAGATATTTAAGTTGTAATTTTTTGTTTTTGAAAGAACTTACAAATAAAGAATTGTTGTCGTATAATAAAAACGTGTGGATTATATTTTAACATTAATGTTTCTCCTTTTTCTTTGTTCAACTATCCCAGCAGTTCTAGCAGACTGTCCCGAACTTGTTACATAATTAGTTGCGTGACTAGCTATTTTAACACGTTCATTCTTTTTGATTACAATGAGACCGTCTGATAGCTGGTCCAAAGTAGTCAGCGCATTGGATTCACATACCGGTTACATAAAGTCTGTTAACTTACTAGCTACTGGTTACTTGATCAGCTACATAACTAGTTATTTTAATATGTACGGGTGTTATTTGACCTTAAATAGTAACATCTCCAATAAACCTTCCTTCGACAACTCTCCAATCGTTAAGGTGGGTAAAATAACTACTTTTTAAAGTGCAGACTACACTCTAGGTTACTTAGAGACACATAAGTGGCAATTAAATTCACCCAAGGTTACATGTGATTCCATGTACTTAAGCATAAATAAAATAAACTGTATGAAAATTATATTAACACAATTACTATTTAATGTGATTGAACTCTAGATTAGCTAGAGACACTAAAGTGAGAATTGGCTTCAAGCTAGGTTACCTGGGATGCACAAAGTAACCAATGGACTTCTCTCTGTACTACAAAAATCACATACGTGACAAATTATCCAAAATAAATAAATTGGAGTCAGCCAAGTGATCAGATATTACTGACAATTACTTTCTGTAAGGGATACAGTGAGTACTTGCTTAACTGCTGGGATGCTACATGTTGTATGAACATACATATGAGTCAAATATGCGTGTTAAAGGGGATTTTTTATACCAAAAAAAAAAAAAAAAAACAACTGACACTTGTATATATTTATGCCGGTGTTGGAGACTTCCTTGAGTCTGTGATTGATGGATTTTATGTTTCATAAAAAATTAAAAAGAAATACATTTTAAAACTGTGTCATAAACTATAATGAACAATGATGGTTTGCTTTGGTTAAGTTAATAATGAGAGAGTGGTTCTCCATTAAAACTGAGTTTAAATACTGGTTTAGTGAACTTTATCTTTTTTTAAAGATCTAGCAATTTTTAAAGGAAAATCTTCTTGGTAAAATTTTATGCAATTAGGTGATTCAGTAGTAATTTGAGGCCCACAAATAAATCTATTAACTAAAATTTATGTATTCTTTGTTTTTGTTAAAATTCATATCAAATTGTCTTGAAATTATTTCTAATTTAAGTAGTACTTATTACGACATTTTCTAAAAATTTGGTGAGAAACGATAATGTTAATATTAAATTTGTAGTGGCTTTACTACTTATTTCATTAATTCTTTTGTCACACTTATTTCTATTTGTAAATGTTCAATTCAACTGCAGCTTAGGGGTTGTCATGGCCCTTAAATGTGTAGAATAATTTATTACTTCAATACTTGAGTTGAAATATCGGAAATACTTGTTTCCCAAAATAAACAAAATAGAAAAATAATCATACACAGAATTCGTTGTGCTTGACATGGTGTTTTCAAACTAATTATTTATGCATGTTGGTTTTATGAATACAAAATTATTTCGAAAATGGAAAATTTTGATTTTTTGTAATCAAAAATATTTATTTACTAAAGCATAGTACTCTGTTCAAAATTTCGTGCGAAATGCTTTCAAACTACATATAAAATATTTGGAATGAAATATATGCGAAATAATTTCGCAAAAGCAGTACCCTGTTCTTATTGTGGAAAACATGTAGATGTATTTTATTTTTCACACGAAATAACATAAGCAGCACTTCTAAACATATAAAATGTTTCGCATGAAAAAACCATAATTTTTAGCAAACATGAGCAGAGTACTAGGCTTAAGATACAACAGTCTTCTTAAAATTAATTAAACATTTCGAGAAAGGCAATATAAAACCTCGAAAACAGTTTATTATGGACTTGTCTCCTGTTTCGAAATTTAAATCTAGTGGGACAAAACTATATGTGTGTGAAGTTAAATCTAGCACAAACATAAACATTGATGATGTTACGGTCAACATAGCACTGTTAAGCACTTAACAGTCATCATAAATGAATTATAGTACACAAAATATATCTGAAATAATTTCAGAACTCTAAAAAATAAAAAAAAAATATAAAAAAATAAATTTCTGACCTGAAATAATAGTAAGATATCAGAAGTAATATCGGCCAACATTTCTATGTAGTGTAGTATGCGAACCATTCACCAAATTCCCAAAATTGTCACTAATCCTCTCCAGCATTTGTTTTCAAGAAAGTCAAATTTATTTAAATTCCGATATTACTTCTGATGTCTTACTATTATTTCAGGTCAGAAATTTATTTTTTTATAATTTTTTTTATTTTTTAGAGTTCTGAAATTATTTCAGATATATTTTGTGTACTATAATTCATTTATGATGACTGTTAATTGCTTAACAGTGCTATGTTGACTGTAACATCATCAATGTTAAAAAATACGGTTTTTGTCTGTGCTAGTTAAAATCGAATTTAACTTCACACACATCAAAACTATTGGGTGTATGATTTAAAAACCCGGGATTTTTAAAATTTTTGTACAATATAAATTTATCCAAAGTATTCTGAATTGCTCAAGAATTGCTCATATTTTGAGGCCAAGAACGAATCAAGCCAAGATCGGATACTTTGTTCCAAAGTGAAGTGCATCCCAGAGAGAGCGTTCTGCTTCGATCGAAACAAATAGTAGTCGGACGGGGTAAATCCTTGACTATAAGGCGGGTGAGGAAAAACTTCCCAACCACTTTTTTTAAATAGTTTTTAACAGGTACAGTAACATGTGTTCGAGTGTTGTCATGGCGGAATATTACAGTTTCATATCTGGCCGCATATTCTAGGCGTTTTTCAGCCAATGCTTGCTTCTAACTAATCAGTTGTATTCAGTACAGGTTCCCTTTGATGTTTTGGCCAGATTTCAGCAGCTCATTATAGATAAGATACTTTTGCTTCCACCAAATACAGAGCACTATCTTAGCGTCATGACTATTTGGCTTTTGTGTCGATTCGGCTGGTGGGCCGGGTTTCACATCAATTCTTAAGCTTTCAATTAACGTAATGGATCCATTTTTCATCGCAAGTAATGATTCGGTGAAAAAATGATTTCATTTATATTGTTGAAGACATACAAAATCGTATTTCAAGGTCCCTCAGCTTCAATTCGTATGGTACTCAATATCCCTGCTTTTGAATGAAACCTGCTGCTTGCAAACGTTTCGAAATTGCTGTTTGAGTAGCTCCCTATAATTTTGCAACCTCTTGTTGAGTTTGACAATAATTTTCATGGAGTAATGCCTCCAATTCTTGGTTTTTAAACCTTTTTGTTTGAACCGATGGAACATATTCACCATAAGCTTTGGTGAGCAATCGGTGTGCTTTAGCGTCACTTTTTTTCCAATTAAGGAAGCAAAACTTCTCGCATATGAAGCTTTGTTGGTACAAAATTAGACAAAAAAACTTTGTTCTTTACGCTATAATATTCAATAACTAAGTGAGAATAAATGACAGATATGTACCCTTTAAAATTACCTAGAAGTTATTAACAACAAAAACCGCGTTTAAAAGATACACAATCTATTATGAATCCTGAATTTCTAAGTCATACACTCAATATTTTTCTACACAGAGAAAACAGATTCGCAATGGCAATCGAATTTGTTGCCAATCGAATGATTCTACCTTAGAGACCGAATTTTACAGTTATGGATACAACATTTTAAAAGTGGTAACAAAAATTTGGTTGCTTTAACCGAAATTCTTCTTTGTCAACTGACTTTCTGTTGTTAGAACCGAAAAATTCTATGTGTGCAACCGAGTCATTCGATTGGCTACAAACTCGGTTGCTATCACGAATCTGTTTTCTCTGTGTATATATTGCTAAAAGACTTCAAATAAAATGTTATCCGATTTTGCTGAAATTTTCAGCATTTGTTTTTAAGATGACGTAGAACAATTCTATAGTGTGGGAGCATCGAAAATACACAAAGTCCAAAATAAGTGCCACCCTATTGTTCATTATGAAAGATCGCACGAGTTTCGAAATCTCTTTTTGCCGAAAATATTTGTTTGTGTAATTGTTCATTTATATTGTAGGGTTAAGGTTTTATCTGCTGTATACAAAATGGCCGAAAAAATGAAAAATCACCCAGAAGCAAAATTACTCACAAAGAAAAAGTGAACATTTTACCCAAAAATATAGTAAATGCTCCACAAATTTAATGAAAAATACAAACTTTTTCTCTCATATTATTAAGATCTCGGCATTGCCGGCCTTCGCCAGCTAGGTACTTTAGATAATTTCGATAACGGTATTTTAGCTGTAACTGTAATTGCAGTTATTTCGGTAACTGTATTTGGGAAGTAACGGTAGTCAAGCTGAATCGGTAACAAAGTTTTCTCAGACTAAGGTTATTTACAAATATTCTCTTGTTTAAAAAAATATATACGTATTAGTTTAAAGTTCAGTTGTTTAATTACAGCAATGTTTATGAAACTTATTTATTTATTATAACCAAAACAAAGTATCTTAAAAGCAATCCCCAAAAGATGCCCCTCTTAATTGCCCCAAAATAAATGTAAGTTTAAAACCACATTTAAAAAACCCTTAAGCAAAATAACCTTTTTACGCAACATCTTTAGTATTTCACTTGAAAAAAATCTTAAAAATCTTGAAGTGTTGCAATAACAAATAAAATAAATAAAATTTCTTTGCTTTCTTTGAGAAATCTTTATTAAAAACATGTCATTGCCAGATAAATATATGTATAAATAAATGAAATGAAAAATGACGAAAGAAAATACCAGACAAACCTGAATAATTATCATATTTCGTAAGAATAAACAAGTGATGGAAAGAAATTTTTTTCCATTTTTAATTTCACTTAAGACTTAAACAACAATCGCTCAAGTAGATGAGAAATACAGGCAGATTACAGACATTAATTGGGCAGCTACTTTACATAATAAATTCTTATTGTTTTTCTGCTTTTGTCCTCTTCAAAACTAATAATTTATAAAAATTTTTAAATGAAATATATACTTCCTTCTTTTAAATGTTAAATAAAAATCTCTTTGTTTATTTGAAAGCAATTTATATTTTATAATTGATTCTTGAATAATGAAACGAAAACGTAAAATTATTACAACAAATTGAAAATGGAAAAACACTTGACCACACTCTACAGCAGCAACAAGAAATTGCTGCATGCAATAATTATTTCAGTGTTTTGTATTTTTTTTTTTGTCTTCGTAAATTTCTTGCCACGTTACCAAAGCACTGGAGTATTGTAAAAGAAGGCCAACAAAAACTGGCGTAACTGTGCTGTGGCGGCATGCAACAACCTATAGCCACCCCGTTGCTGTAAATTTTTTTTTGTTTTGCGGTAGAGTATTCGCTCGTAATATGCCATGTGGCACTGACCATCAATGTGCCAACCAAGAGCCAACCAACCAACCAACAAACAACAACAAAAATTGAAATAAATATAAAATGCGTATTAAGACGCATTATGTGGAAGCTTAAAGTGGTTGAAATAATTCCCAACCATACAGACAATAACAATAAACATAAAATGCGTCCCCAATGAAAATCACAAAAAAAAAAAATACAAAAATTAAAATAAAATACACAGAAATGAAAAAAAAATAATAAACTCCTACAAGTGCTTTTTTCATTAATATTCCTTTTTTTTAATTTTTGTACTTATTCGAGTTGGCAAGTTTCGTTTAAGGCTAAAAAGATATCAGCATTCAAATGAAGACTCTTAATTTGGTTCGTTGGTTGTGGTTGCTAGTGGTTGGTTTGGATTGTGATTTTTGCCACACAGTAGTGGGTCAAGAAAATAAATTAAAACTCACAACAACACCCCTAAATCATTCAAAAACAAAAGCACAGAGTCAGTCAAGTCTGTGCAGATAATACACAACACAGCTTGCAGTATTGAAGCAAAATTAACTAAGTGACAAAACTCACGATATTTTTGTTTGCCGCTTCTAATTTATTTTACTGTGTGCCCCTCCTCTTCTTACTTTTTCTAAAGTTACGGGGTAATAGAGGTTAATTTCTTTGTTTTACTGGCAACAAGCTGCTAAGTTCTAGACACACAAGAATCCTTAATTATTTTTTGTGGTTTTTAATTGAATTTTTCGTCTTCCTTTATAAAAAGATTTCCTGTTGTTTAAAACACTTTTGACTTAAATATACATACATACATACAATATATGTATGTAGTTGTTAATTTCGTTTAAAAAACCACATCCTTTTGATATTTGAATTGTACCATAAACCATATAAATTCCAAACAACACAGCAAAAACTTACATTACATAATAATGAATTCAAATGATATTTAAAATATTACTCTTCGCTACATACAAGTTGCCAATTAAGCTGATTATTTCAACACGGTGATGTCATTTTATATACTTATAACAAACGCTTACAATATACACTTATTTAATTCCCACGTTCGCTTAAAAATAGGGAATTAAATAAGTTATAACTATTAAATCTATTACAAATAAAATAAATTTAATGAAGACAAAATATTTGTTGATAATGCGTTTTAAAAACGCATTAGATTTGTTTGTGGCTAAAAATTACTTTACTTATTATTCTTTGAAATTATAATATTACAATTTATTTTTTTAGACATTTTAATGAATTTATTTATATAATGAATTAAGTTGATATAATTTAATAAAATTAAATTTTATGTTCTTTGTCCTTACAGAAAATTCATTTATCACAATTTACTAAAACTGGTAAGTTTTCCAAAAACTCATTCTCTAATTTATGGCTCCTTAAACATTAAGTTAAGTAGTTCAGCAAGTTCTTTAAGTTTTAATTATTTAAAATAATAATAATAGTTATATGTAAATCGCCCAAAATTAATTTTAATAAATTCCCAAATTCGTAGCAAAAACTGATGAGAACTCATTGACAACATATTTGAAATTCTAAAGGTTTTAGCTCCTAACTGAAACATGGAAAGTTAAAATGTCGATTTTTAACCCTGTTAACATGTAAATACATATATATATGTATGTTAATAAAAATGAAACTAGTAAACTCACTCTTTTTTTATTTGTTTGAAATTATTGTTACAATTTAAAAAAAAAAAAAAATTACTTTTATAGTTCTAATCACTAATGATGAATTTTGAACCTTTTTCGAAAAACCTTCCATTATGGGTTTTATGTCACTTTGTTCGAATAGGTAGTCAGTCCATCGCCAATTAAAATCTACCACAATTTTGTGCTCTTCAATTCTCTTGTAACAAGAACCCAATATCTATCCACTGGACACAGCTCCAGGCAGTTTGGAGGAATTGCATCTCTTGGTACAAATACCACATTATTGGTCCTGCACCACTCAAGACGTTTCTTACCATAGTGACAGCTGCCAAATCAGGCCAATATAAGTGGACACATTAAGAAGTCTTATGAATGGAAACAACCTTTTTTGTAAACTTCAAGGAATGTAAATTTCGGTATTTATAGAGCCCTTTGTAACAAATGTTTGGCATTTTTGCCGCAACTGCATCTATTGAGCTCTATTGAAAATGCTTTCTATTTTTTTGCTTTAGAAACATCATGTGGACCATTCCTTCTACCTGAACCAGGTTTTATAATAATGAACAAGTTCACCCGGTACTGTTTAATAACATTGGAAACAGTTTGACGGCAGACCTTTGAATGCTTGGCCAACTTTTTGTAGAACCAAATGGGTTTTGTTGAAAATATTTAATAATTTTAGTACGCACTTTTTTCTGGTCACTCATTTTTATCAGATTAACAACAAATGAACATATCTGACATTAAACATAATAACTGACATGCTTTACAAAGGTAACTTGATAAAAAAAAATCAAATAATAGAATAAGAATTATAAGATTTTACGATCTGTCCTTACTAAGCGATGAAAAAAGTCTTCAGGAAAAGACCTAAGCTTTCTTTTGAACAAAAAGAATTAAAATAGGGTCCATTAAAAAAAAAGTCAACAAAGTTTTTGATTTTGCCAAAAAAAAGTAAAAAATTGTATGTTTTGAGTTACAAATAATTTATTTTGATAGATATCCAACTCGCATCCCACTAAGCTACCAAATAGGTCTTTAAGGAGAATATCTAAGCTTTCTTTTGAGAAAAAAAGGTCCCATTTTGAAAAAAAAAGTTAAAAAAGATTTTGATTTCGGAAAAAAATGTCAAACATTTTTTTTCTTCGAAAGAAACATTTTGCTAAGAACAATAGGCAAAAGGTTACATGGATGAAAAAAAAAGCTTGGCCAAAATGTCAACTCAGAGAGTGCTCCACCGATCTTGTTGAAAAATTGTGTCTGAATTGACATCGATTTCAAAAGTTGGTTCACTTGACTGAAATGCACCATATATAAAAATGAATGAATTTGTTTCTCCCTTATAGGAGGCTAAACCGCTGGACCGATCATCTTGCAATTTTTATTGTTAAGGCTACTTTGTAAATAGTTATTTCTAAATTACTTGAGAACTATAATTGTGAAAGTCCTCAAACATTATATGAATCAATTCCTTATCACTGCATGACTAAAATATAAGAAATTATACGGACCGAACGTCTTATGAAAAGTATCGAGACAATCTCCACTAGGTCAGTTGAGGCTTCATAATTTAGCCTAGAGAAATTATCAACAAAATGTTTATTGAATATGTACATGTGTATTAAAACAAAAATACTAAGTAGTCTAGCATCTATAAAGAAAATAATTGTACCCCAATAAATTATGTGAAACAATAAAATTACCGTAAACCATAAAACTTTAAAAACAAATAATAAATGTAATTGAATTCTTATGCATTTATCTAATGTAATTGTTTTTAAAACAAAAAATATAAAAGAAAAATCAACAACAATGACATGCGACGACTGACACTGATTGATTAAATGCATTTTTTTTTTACACTTAGAAAACACAATAGGAAAATGTAATATAAAATGCACTTATAACGGAAATGCACAAAGGAAAAAAAAAAGAGAGACAGCTACTAAAAAGTGCAGCTATCAACACATTACGATAAAAGAAACCCATAAAATCCTTAAGTATCCTCATAAAAAAACACATTTACAAACTAGATGAAAATAAACATCGAACCATTCATTCCTTCATACACTTACCATTAACAAAAACACTGTCCTCGTGTTAATGGCTGTGGAAAGAAAGAAAAATAAAACAAATTAATAGAAAATTATTGTTGTTGATAAAAGAAAAAAAAAACTGTAAACCAATTTAAAATCAATAAAATTTTTAAATAAAATGTCAATATAATAATATCAAGTGGTTGGTGAGAAGATGCTTGGCTGGCTGGCTGGCTGGCTGCCTTTTGACTTAAAGCCAAGTGTTGCTAAAAGTGAGTGAATGAATTGAAAAACGAAGTTGACTCCGAAAACACTTCCACTCAAATACACAAAATAAACAAACAAACAATTTTATGTGTTTTGGAGGATTTCAAACACACACACAAACATTCAAACATACACTTAAAATCTGACTCCCACATACATATGTACATAAGAGGTCGATTTTTAAAGTCCTTAAAAAGTCATAGAAAATTACCAACTGTTCTTACTTTCTGTTTAGTACAAGTGTTATCTGTTAGATATTTAAAATACTTTTTGGAGTCCCCTCGCTGTGGCAAACAAAGTTATTCTTGAATGTAATACGAAAAATTTAATGGGTTAGTAAACATGTTACACATGTCAATTTGACAGCTAAGTTGTTTTTTCTTTTGATACAAAAACATTAGAGATGAAAAAAAAAAATATGAAAATGTTGTGGAAAATTTTTTAAACCGACGGTTCTGGTGTTTGTTAAAGGAAATATTTTTTTTAAAACATTCAAACATACTTACGCATACAAAGTTTTATTCATACAACTGTACAGTGTCGGCCAAAACGCCGTATCTTTTGAACGCGGTTTTTGTTTTTAATAACTTATATGTCATTTGGAGGCATTACTCCATGAAGATTGTTCTAAAACTCAACAAGAGCTTGCAAATTCATTGGAAGCTACTCAAGCAGCAAATTTCAAAATATATGCGAGCAGCAGGATTCATCCAAAAGCAGAGAAATTGGGTACCATGAGCTGCTGAAATCTGGACAGACTATCACAGGGAACCTGTACCGAACGCAAATGATTCGTTTGAAGCGAGCATTGGTCGAAAAACGTCCAGAATATGGCACATGTTGCAATACCTGTTAAAAAGTATTATAATGAAGTGGTTGGGAAGTTTTGCCTCTCCCGCTTTATAGTCCAGACCGTGCCCGCCCGACTACTATTTGTTTCGATCGATGCAGAATGCTCTCTCTGGGATACGCTTCACTTTGGAACAGAGTATCCGATATTGGCTTGATTCGTTCTTGGCCTCAAAAGATGAGAAATTTTTTTGGCTCAGAATCCATAAGTTGCCAGAAAGATCCAAAAAGGTCAATTGCAAATAAGTTTATATTGTACAAATGTTTCAAAATAAAAGCTAAAAATGTCTGTGTTTGCAACCGAATAATTCGATTAGTAATAAATTCGGTTGCTACTACAAATCTGTTTTCTCTGTGTATAAAAACAATAAAATGTGGAAACTACTCACGGAAGTTGCACGGATTGTGAGAGATTCAAAACAGTTTCTAGAGTAATATATTCTCTCAATCTAGAGTTGAGTATACGAGCTGTACAATGAAGACAAGCCTCAGCTGGGCTAAGAATCTATAGAGCTGCGATCATACCATTTATACCACAGTAGAATCCTAAGGCTAGTCTTAAATTTGCTAGGGACTACTTGAACTGGACTGTTAAACAATGGAACACCGTTTCATATTCCGCTGAATCTAAATTTAATTTTGAGGATTCTTATGTTATTATTGTATGAACTTTTGCCAGAATCTCTAGCGGGATTCGACCCACAACCCTCAGATAGATAGCCCAGCACACTGATGTCTAGTCTATCGGAGCACCTAACAATCTGATGACTACTTGAAATAACAGACAAAACCCCAAATACTGTACAGAAACAGTTAAGCATGGAGGCGGACATGTAATAGTGTGTGGTTGCTTTTCTGGTGAAAGCTTAGGACCTTTAAGCCTAGCACTCTGTTCATATTTGTAAAAAATTATGGTTTTTTCATGCGAAAAATTTTATAAGAACAGAGTACTGCTCTTGCCAAATTATTTCGCATATATTTCATTCCAAATATTTGATATGTAGTTTGACAGCATTTCGCACGAAATTTTGAACAGAGTACTAAGCTTTACACAGAATTTACGGTATTATGGACAAACAAGTGTATAAATATATATTGCAGAAGAGGATGCAATATATATTTATACAAAATTAATATTTCAACCTGAAAAATATCGTAAACACCCATCAAAACTGTGTAAGGATTTTTAGAAAATGTATGATAAACACTAAATAGAAAGGTAATTCGAGAATCGGCACATTGAGATCAAAACAAATTGTATTCAGCTGTAAAGGAGGCATGGTCATCTATTGCATGGAGAAAAATATAGAATTTTATTAGTTCCATACGTAAAAGATGTGCGCATGTTATGCAACAAAATATTAGTATGTGTTATACAGTCCATTATGTCTTGTCGTATGATATTTTATCTTTATTTTTTACTTTTTGTTAAATTTTTTTAAAATATATGAAATACTAAAATTAGATTTCATTATTAATATTACTGAGGATGTATTTTTTTATTTTAGAGTGCATTTGTTGTTCCTAAAATCTTTACTTTCTTTGGAATTGAAAAAGAAAAATTTATAACGCCAATTTTGTGCAATATGTTTTGAACGATACTGTATTTAGATAAATGGTTGGAGATGTATGAGGTTTTTTGTATGTTTAAGTGTCAATTTTCATTTGACATGTCCTTTATTAATGCAAACAGGGTTATGAATAACATTTTCTTTTTAAAGTTGACTCTTTTTCTGTTTTTTTTTTTTCATTTTTGCTTTTTTTTGTGTGTTTATGAATGTAAAATTTTTTTTTGTGGTTTCTTTTAAAATGTATTAAAAAATCACACACATGCTGAATTCTAAGAAGGTCAGTTTTTTTCTCCTGTGTCTCTGTCAAGTATTAGTGTGTCATTTATTTATTGATGTTGATGAGGCTTATAATGGCGTTGTGATGTTTCATCGGATGATGATTCATTCATTCTTCATTCATTCAAAAAATTTTTTATTTTTTTTTTTGAGTTGAAAAGTTAAACATAATGCCTGTTTTTTGTATGTTAAAATGAAAATTTCATCAAAAACATGTCGAAATAAGAAAAACCTCTTTCTTTTATTTATTCGTTTTACATGTATTTATTACTTTTTTTCTCATGACATTCATAATGGCTAATGATGTTGACATTTCCTAATGACACTTTTTAATTTATAGATTTCTTTTTGAAAAAATACACCTTGGTAAGCCTTGTAATAAGGTGTGTCTGTTTATATGCATACATTTGTAAATTTATGGAAAATTTTGTTGCCCCTTAAGAAAACAGATACTTAAATATTTAACATGTTTTAATTTATATTAATTAAATAGTTAATTAGTGAGATATTTTTAATTCCACTGACATGCATTTAAAATTACTTGGTTTTAGATTTGTCACGAAAAAAATATTGATTTTAATTTTATCTTCAATTGATTCTTGTATACATTACATGGTAACCTTAGGCTATAATCGCTATTACCAATGACAATATGTATATCATATATGGGCATTTCCACCGGAAGGTCCACCGAGACCAGAAAATTAAAAGTGTTAGAAAACACTTTGTTTTATCATATTTTAATAGGGAAACAATCAAATTTAAATAATGTAAAGAAAATTTTCATTTATTCATAACCCATTTCGAGATATTCGAATGCAAAGTCGCTCAAGGGCAACTTTTCTCATTTCTATATTTATAATGCATGTTTTGATTTGATAAAAGTTCTTAAAGAGAGACATTATGCATTGACTTTTGATATCTAAAATCTTTCTGAGGGTACATAGAGTCTAATAAGAATGCAAAAGAAATTATGTGATTGAAAATAACTGTAAGTTTTTGTTTTGCATTATCACATATTTCGATGTCCCGTGCGACATTGAAAAACAGCTTTTGTTATCAGTGCGTCGAAAGTACATGCAGAAAGCTTATCAAATATTGAGTCCAAACAGAGATTTTTTATACAATTAAAATGAAAGAAACCTTACTGAAAAATATAAAAATTTATAATCTTGCTACTTATACAAAGTATGTCCCGTGCGACATCTTAAGTGTGAAATTTAAAAATTTTAAAATTATTTTTTCTTACATAAATTAAATAAATCAGAAAAATATGCACAACACCACATAAATGGGGTAAAATAATATCTTATGCTGTCTGATCAGATTGAAAAGCATTCCTTGTTACATAATTTAGATAAAAAATGGAAAGAAGTGAAAAGCATTCCATGTATAGCCCAGTTGAAATAGTTTTGTTGCAATGGCCATGAAGGAAAAGCTGGTAGGACTGCGTATTCTGGAAAAAAAACTGCGTTTGATATTCCTGAAACTACTTTCATTTTAATTAATTTTTTTATTGTGTTGACTACTACACAATACTTTACTTAATAAATTTTTGTAATGATAAACGTCAAAATGGTAGTCCCATTTATTAGTATTATTGCTTCGTTATTACAAAATTGTTAGTGTTTTTGTTTAGAAATCTTTGTCTTGAAAATAAGCGTCATTAATTATTATGATAAATATTCGTCAAATATAGACAGGGGCTTATTCGTACTAAATATTTTTGTTACGTTTTTAGTTTGTTGATATTACATATATGGGAATAAATACATTGAATACTTCTGTTAATTTAAAAACATTTATACTAAGGTTGTTTATATAATATTTCTTTAAAAAAGTAACAGAAACTACAAAAATATCATGATGGAAAAAAATGTCCCGTGCGACATGTCCCGTGCGAAAGTGATTAAAATTAATTTAAAAAAAAGTATTACTAATTTTTGCGTAAAATCAAAACTATTTTTAAGAGACATCAGTGCATAACATTCTAAAATTAGTCACATTGAAATATAGCCTCAGGTTTCGCTGAAATTGGCTTTTGAATTGTTGGCCGCGAAAATGACTTCTGTATTTGTCCCGTGCGAATGCCTCGGATTTTTGCAATTATCTTGGAAATTAAAAATGACCCAAAAATCAAACTTAGTATCAATTATAGGGCTAATTAAGAGCTATAAATTAAGCCTTTTGTTTAAATAAAAATTTGATTTATTTTTACTTTTTTTTCACTTTAAATGTGTACGACGGTCCCGTGCGACATGATGGAATTGCCCATATGTAACTAGGGCTAGTTTGTTAAGCTTCCCAGCAAAAACTTTACTTACTTAGTAAGCCAGCAAGTAATATTGGAGCAAACTGGTAACTACTTATTATTTGGCTGAAACACTACTTACCGTTGTTCGAGATTTTCTAAAAATTCAGGGGTCCTACTTACAAATGTACTTACATTCAGCTCAATTATAAGTATTACATTCACAATAAGAATATGTAGCTAAAAAAAAAAACAGAAAAATATTGCCTCGTGTGGGTATCGAACCGTGAAATTATTTGCTTGTGTTTGCTAGTCAAGCTGCTAACTCACTGCCCCATGTACGAGTTATTTTATTGTAAGTTAACAATGGTTTTAACATTAACATATAAATTAATATAATCTGAACAAAAAAATGAATGGCGCTGACTGGTGTTGAACCGCTAACGTCTCGTTTTCCAGTCAAACACACTAGATAGCTGTGCTAAATGCAAAAGTTCATTACCAACCAGTACAAAAATAAGTACATATTCTAGTAAATAAAATAACCACCACTCATTACAAAAGAAGGCATGTGGTAATTAGTTGCCATTACAAAAATTCACAAAATTTTTGCTGGGTTATTGCTTGAAAAGTAAATAAATAATTTTGCTGAATCTTGCATAAGTATGCATATTAAGCACTTCGACTATAATTTCTTTAAAGAAAATATGACTTTTCTATTTTTGCTCACCACCACATATCGCATATTGATAGTAGATTCCAAAACTTATATGTATCTACTTTGGGTCTTTCTAAAACTTACCCAGCAAAAACTTTACTTACTTAGTAAGCCAGCAAGTAATATTGGAGCAAACTGGTAACTACTTATTATTTGGCTGAAACACTAGTTACTGTTGTTCGAGATTTTCTAAAAAATCAGGGGTCCTACTTACAAATGTACTTACATTCAGCTCAATTATAAGTTTACATTCACAATAAGAATATGTAGCTAAAAAAAAAAACAGAAAAATATTGCCTCGTGTGGGTATCGAACCGTCACATTATTTGCTTGTGTTTGCTAGTCAAGCAGCTAACTCACCGCTCCATGTACGAGTTATTTTATTGTAAGTTAACAATGGTTTTAACATTAACATATAAATTAATATAATCTGAACAAAAAAATGAATGGCGCTGACTGGTGTAGAACCGCTAACCTCTCGTTTTCCAGTCAAACACACTAGATAGCTGTGCTAAATGCAAAAGTTAATTACCAACCAGTACAAAAATAAGTACCTATTCTAGTATATAAAATAACCACCACTCATTACAAAATAAGGCATGTGGTAATTAGTTGCCATTACAAAAATTCACAAAATTTTTGCTGGGTAGTTATTAATTATTAATTATCCGTTTGTCTTTCTTATGAAAAAAACAATCATTATTTTATTTTGAAAACTGGAACAAACTTGTATTGTACCATTCAACTAAATTTTGAATTGCAATCAAATAAATTAAAGTTTATCCAATGCCTATCCATTAGGGTGGCACTTATTTTGCACTTTTAGTATTTTCGATGCTCCAGGGTCTAAAATATTCTCTGTCATCTAAAAACTTGATTTGTTCAAATTATCAGCATTTGGTTTTCAAATAACGGAGAGCAATTTTAAACCATGGAAGCACCAGCGTTGCCAAATGTGCAGATTTATCTGCATTTTGCAGTTTTTCTAAGCATTGAGCAGTTTAGAAGTTTTTCTATAAATGTAAACTATAAAACAAACTTAATATGCTTTGCTGCGGATGGTGCCAATATAATGACTGGTGTTACAATTCTGTTTCTGCATTGCTAAAACAAGATTGTCCACATTATTTATATTTAAATGTATTTGCCACTCGTTCGCTCTTTGTGGAAATTCAGCTTGTAATGTTTTACCGAAATATATTGAAGTAAAATGGTCCGAATTATTTTTAGAATTACAAGTGTTGCTGGATTATAATCCAAGAAAAATATTGCACCCTTCCCAAACGCGTTGACTATCGCCCGAAGCTACAGTAAATCAGTTTCTGAGCAGATTAAAAGTCTTAAAAATATTTTTTTGACACGAAGACATGGAAAAGTTTAAAAGTTTTATATAATTCTTTATTTGTATAAAGCATTTGAAATGATATTAACAAACTAAACCGTCTATTTCAAAACGAAAGCTCACAACTACATTTAATAAATAGTTCAATAAACCATTTATACGGCAACATTTTTTGAATATAAAGTAAATATATTTATATCGCACTGGTTCCTCTTAAATTTAAAAACTTTCAGTAGAAGCAAACAACTGTTTTTTTTTTTAAATACAATAAAATGAAGTTTGAAGACGGATAGAATTTTATTTTTTTGCGAAAGAGTAGAGAAAATGATGCAAGATTTTTACAGTGGGTAGATATGACTACTGTACACCGATTTCTTGCAAAAAGTGAAAATTTAAAAATTTTGAGTCGACTCTCTATAGGAACCAGGCGATATGTTTTATGAAATTAAAAAATATTGATATTAACAATTCCACATTTCTAAAAGATCCAAAAGATATTTAGTTAGGTGCGAAAGTTTCTTTAGTGCCAACTACAATGCATAATTTATCTGAGGATAGCCAAAAGGACTTCAGAAATTATTGCTTAAAATTTTAAGTAGAGCTTTGCAATTCTCTCTTAAAAAGTTTGATTTTGAAAATGATTTTTGTGAAATCTAACA
The DNA here is from genome assembly GCA_942486065.2 of Calliphora vomitoria. NCBI lineage: Eukaryota > Metazoa > Arthropoda > Insecta > Diptera > Calliphoridae > Calliphora > Calliphora vomitoria. Next base: position 43,077,783 of record OW818032.2, on the reverse strand, counting down.
AAAGTATTTTTAAATTATGTCGTTTTGTGTCCAATATAGTAGAAATGAACTACATTCAAGAAACAGACGATGAGTGGCGTGTACAACTGCACATTAACTTTGAAGACTTGGGCTTATTAGAAGAATAAAATATTGAAACTTTTTGGGAAGTCGTAAAAAACAAAACGTGGCGACGGATCTAAAGCTTTTCCTAATATAAAAAAGCTGGTATATACAATTTTGTCAGTACCTGTCGCTCAACAGACTCAAAAGAAATGGCAATCAAATTTACCTATGAAACGTAAAAATATATTTAATGGCGTTTTCTCTTCTGGCACAAATTATGCTTTTGTTCTTCCTTTTGCCCTTCTTTGTGTTCTTTTCTGAAAAAAATGTAGTTTGCTAAGCGTATAACGTATTCTTTTCAAATAATGTTGCCCTAAAACCCCGATGAAATGCTACATATTTCACCCTCAATTATATCGAAGTGTTAAAAATACAGCACTTTTTAAACAGCTTTTCTTGTTGTTGTTTTTGAAGTTTGTTTGTGTATTTTTTATTAAAAGTGTTAAAATGTATGCGAAATGTATAGTTTTCCAATATTTAGAAGCTACATAAAAGAAAATTGCAGTTTTTTCACTTGAAAATCAGTTTTTTTATTCTAAATTTGAAGTTTTTGAAAAAAAATTATGGCAACGCTGGGAAGCACCGAAAATCAGGAGTCTATATTCTCAATATTCTCTTAGCCTTTTCGGCACTGTCTGTTAAGGAAATGTGACGAATGTATAGTGGGGGTACTCAGGAGGAAAATTATACTATCCGTATTTTTCATTTATAACTTTTGCTTTAGCTTGCGCACTATTGTTAGTTACGCAGTGGCCGATTGGTACACATGAGTAGCAAATATTCTTACAAGCTCTTGTTATAAAATTCCAATTATTGAAAAATCTGAAAAAAGCGTTAAAATAGTGTCCGTCTCTGTCTAAACTAAACTGATTTACAATGATATTTTACAAAATATCGTTAAACAATGATTTTTAAAATTCAACAAAATAAAAAATTTTGCTTTAAAATATGGTGATAATAATATAGACTTTTTGAATTTTTTTCCAACATTTTTGATATCGGTGCCAATCAATTTTATAATTATGTTTGAAATAACCAACATTTTAATAAATATTCTAAAAGCTCTATTTATTCTGATTCAATTCAGCTTTATTGACTTTAATCGATTGTAATTTGCTGAAATTTTTCTGATAATAGATCTCCACTGGTCAGAATTTATTACATATTTGGTACTTTAAATAAAAAAATGGAAATCTGAACTAAATATAAATTTTAGAACAAATCTTCACTTTTTCAAATTCTTGCCACTGCCACTTTATATAATTTGCAAGGGGACGCGTGGTCAATTTTCTTTAAATGTACATTTTTATATCCTTCACCATGAGTGCAAGGGTATATATAAATAAGTTTGTCATTCCGTTTGTAATTTCTAAATTTTTCATTTCCGACCCCACAAGGTATATATATTTTGGATCGTTATATATAGCGGTGTCAATATAGCCATGTCCGTCTGTACGTCTGTATGTTGAAATCAACTTTTCGTATTCCCCGATTAACTTACATACATTTTTCATACATCAATATCCAGTTCGGTTGCTATTTAAAATCTAGAATATCTGCTCCCAAATGACTGAGGTATAAGGAAAAAACCGGGACAACCTTGATTTTTTACCTATTTTTTATGTATATCTGGATTACTAAGTCATTAATATAGACAATATGGATATCTAATTATAGATATTTCCAAGATCTTTGCATATATAAGGCCAAAGTAAGTCGGACCAACAATGGGTCAAACTCAAGAAAAAATTTTAACCCGAATTTTGTTTCATTAAAAACAATTTATTTGTTATACAATTCACTAAAATATTTAAAAAAGTTTTTTTTTTTTTTTTTAAATTAAAAAGAAATTTTGAAAAAAATAATCTAAATAAAAATTCTTGAAATAAAATTATTTTCAGTAATAAATTTTTTTTTTATTAAATTTTGTTCATCTAAAAATATTTAAAATTTTTATAATAATTTGGTATAATTTGGTGAAGGGTACATAAGATTCTGCACAGCCGAATATAGGTCTCTTACTTATGGGCCTTCAATCTTGTTTTCAATCTTTGTCTTATGCCTAGTACTCTGTTCATATTTGCGAAACATTATGGTTTTTTCATGCGAAAAATTGTATATGCAACAAATGATCAGCTGTTGGTTTTAATTTCGTGCGAAAGAAGTGCTGCTTATGTTATTTCGTGTGAAAAATTAAAGTTGCCATATGTATTTCACATGTTTTCCACAATAAGAACAGAGTACTGCTTTTGCGAAATTATTTCGCATATATTTCATTCCAAATATTTTATATGTAGTTTGACAGCAGTTCGCACGAAATTTTGAACAGAGTACTTAGCTTTGGTGGAGGATATATAAGATTCGACGTAGTCATATATAACAATCTTTCTTCTTTATCATAAGTATACTTACATATATGTTCTATATACATACATTTCATTTACGATTTGATTTTTTAAGTCATAGGAACATTTATTTAAAATTATACTTAAGAGCACAACCTTATCAACACTGCTTTTAAATTATTATGTAACTTAGAATACTATTTAAGAAAATATTAATATGTATTTGAAATAAACCCATTAATTAAGAAAAACTTTTAACAAAAACGTTTCATGCTTTTTCACAATTCCCCCTAAAAACATTTAAACATGAATATTTCATGAACAATTAATAGCCTTGGTCTTGGTCATCATTTTATGATTTTACCTTTAGAATGAAAACAGAAACATAAACAAAAAAAACTTCCATGTAACCATGATATTTCATTTATAAGAAACAATTGCCTGAGTACAGACACCCAGATAAAGCAAAAAAAAAACAGACAGAATTACAGAAGGCCGATGCTAAATGAAATGAATTGGCAGTAAAGGGTCAACATACGAGTACATAGGTACATATTTCTTTTTCATAATTGTTGTTATGTTGTTGTTGCCGCTACTGCTGTTGATGTCAATATGTGGTAAATCTGTTTGCCAAGTTATGACATTTTTGCACATGAATATTAAAATCTTTTTTTAAAAATATACGCACCACAAACGAACAAGAAAAAATTTAAAAAAAAAAAGATCAACATACATATTCTTCTTGGGGAAAAACTACAAACAACAACCCACAAAATAATAATAATAAAAAAGAAACATACATGCAACAACAGGAAAAATGCCTTGTCATATTTTGAAATGGGTCTGCTGGTCATGTATGACTGGTAGGAATTTAAACTGGCATTTAATTTCGGTTGTTGTAAGAAAAACCATTCATTCTCACCTTATTTTGAGTTATGTATTTTTAAAAGTTTTTCTTGGAAAATCTTTGAATGTCTGAAATTTCTTTATGTATTCAACTATGACTAAGTATATGTAGGTTTTTGAAATGATTTGTATTTGAGAAGGGAATCTTTTTGTGTAAAATTGCACAGATTTACAAATGTTGATACATTTTGCTAATAAAAAAATATAAATAAAGTGTTTTATTAAGTATTTTTCCATATTTGCACGCTATTTGTTTAGATTTCTTTGGTTTCTCATGTTAAATGGTAATAAAGTTCCTTCTTTCAAAATTTCTTACGCTAAATCAATGTGGATATTTTTGTACCACCAGATATTAGAAGATTGTTGGATACCGATATTATCATCACACCAAAGCAACAGCAAGGGAATTGTTCGAAACATTCTTGATTGTGTATCTTAGGAGAATTACTACAACTTAAACAACAATGTCGACAACCTTTAAGAGATTAATGAACGATGCAATATCGGCAATAAATTTTGATCAGCCACGGAAATAGAACCATGAAAAGCATTCAAGAGTTTTGTTCGAAACTTCCATGCTAAAAGAAAGAGATACTACTTGAAGAGAATTTTTACAAAATTTATTTTCCGCAATATCAGTTTTCAAATCTCGTTGAAAATAGATTTTCTTCATTCCTATCTGGATTTTATCGCCACCAACTTATGGCGTTTTTTTTCTGATACAAAATGTTTTGTACCATTTATTAAAGGTTACCGATACCCTCATAATGTGTTACATTTTAACGATCACAATAGCACAAAAACCATTACCTTTTATGAAATTATCTTTTATGTAGCTTCTAAATATACTGAAACTATACTTTTTGCTTCCATACAAAAACTAGTTCATTAACACAAACAAAATTCAATATAAACAAATAAGAGAGCTATATTCGGCTGTCCCGAATCTTACCCTTCACCAAATTATACTTCAAAATAAAACTTTTAAATATTTTTAGGTAAACAAAATTTAATTTTATTTTCCAAGTTGTTTTTTTTAATTTTTTGGAAAAAAAAATTTTTCGAATTGTTTTAAATTTTTAAAATTTAAAATTTTTTTTTTTTTGGTTTTTTCAATTTTTTTTTTTAATATTTAGCAAAAAAAAAAAACTTTTAGTGAAAAAAAAATTCGGGTTAAAAAATATTTTTTCCGATTTTGACCCATTGTAGGTCCAACTTACTATGGTTTTAAATAAGTCGCTGCAAAGGTCTTTTAAATATCTATCATTAGATATCCATATTGTCTCTACTAATGACTTAGTAATCCAGATATGGGTCAACAATAGGTCAAAAATCGAGATTGTCCTGAGTTTTTCCTTATATCTCAGCCATTTGTGGACCCATTTTCTCGATTTTAAATAGCAACCGAGCCGGAAGAATTCCGGAGATATTGATGTGTGAATCGTGTATGTAAGTTTTTTGGGGGCTTCAGAAAGTTGATTTCAACAGACAGACAGATATACGGACATGGCTTAATCGACTCCGCTATCTATAAGGATCCAGAATATATATACTTTATAGGGTCGAAAAATTATATTGTGGAAATTACAAACGGAATGACAAAATTATATATATCATTCTCACGAAGGTGAGTGTGAAACATGTAGCATATTTTTGGGGTTTTAGGGCAACATTATTTAAAAAGAACAGTTTATACGCTTACCAAACTACATTTCTTTCAGAAGAGAACACAGAGAAGCGTAAAAGGCAGAATAAAGGCATCATTTATGCAAGAAAACATTAGCGACGAGCACATCCTTTAACGCCTTAATATGAGATAAGATTGGCTGTGCTTAAAACTCATATTTTAAAAGAAAATATTCTGAAAGTTCAACTCCTTCTCTATAGACGTTACAAAGAAATCTGATCAGTAGTTTAGACGTAAATAACTTTATGCCCCGTTATGAAATATATTCAAACTATTGGTCAATTCACAATGTCTCTTATCATGTCATATTGTCATAATATTCTAATATTTCACAATGCTTTTCAAGCAAAAAATGTCCTAAAATAATACTACTTTCTATGTTATGTTTATTGTATTATCGTAACAAACCAGCAGAGACCAACGCCGAATGCCTAAGAGTCGGTTAAGACGAGCGGCCGAGTCGTGATATATTAGGACATTATGACAATATGACTGATAAGAGACCTTGTGAATTGACCATATGTATATAAGTGCGAATCCAGGTCAACCAATTGGAGGGGGGAAAATAAAAATTTGTTCTACTTTTTTTCTTCTTTTTTATATGAAAACTTTTCGTTTTTATTTTTTTGGGGCGGGGGGCATTCCTATTTCACCCCCTCTGGATCCGCGTCTGATGTATATTGATTGCTTTATATTAATTACTTTAATTTTGCTCTAAAATATGGAGGCTGACTATTAAGAAATATTAGCAAAATTCAATAAATTTAAATTTGAAATAATTTAATTGAAAACTAATTGACCATACAGTACTAATCACAATATATTAATTTGTAATAAAGACTAATGATGAACTTTTGTAAAGAGTTTTTTTTTCAACATAATTAACAATAAAATTACATAAAATCAATTTTATCTTTTAATCTGCTTTGATAATATTAAGGCCTAAAATAATGAGATAATTAATGATGTTTGCCATTGTCGGCTAGATCAAAAATACAAAACTACAAACATACATCAATTCAACATTTAAATCTAAAACAGTTATTTAATAATGAATATAAATGTTAAATATTCTGATAGAGAGACAGACAGACAGACAGCCATACGTACAGCTTCTCTACATGCATATTTATTATAAAGTTAAACTATAATTAAATAAATCAATATATAACCCTAAGGCTTATGAATTCGAAATACAAATTACAGCTAAATTAAGTATATCTAAGATATGTATAATGAATACAACAAAGAACAAAGAAAGGGAAACTAAGAATTTTAAAAGATTTTCATTGTTATTTACCATAAACTTGTAATATAAATACATATATATATATATATTTAGAGACATATATAAGGACAGACAAATTATAAGCAGCTTTGCCCATTTAAGTAGACAGACGTTTGCTTTTAGTTGTATTATTAAGAATAATTTAATTAATTAAGTGAATGCATTTTAAAATAATTTTCTCCTCACTTAAACTATAAATTGACTAGTATGGACTTATAAACTTCATTATCATCAGCCACACCATTGTCCATTATCATTATGTTAATAATTAATGATAATATTCTCTGTAAAACGTAATTAACTGCAGTGTTTGCATTGAATGCATTTGCTTGGCCACTGATTTTTTTGCCATCACAATTATGACTTTTCCTGATAGTGTCTTCTTCTCTATCTACAAAACATCTTTTAATGTCTAATTTTAGTAATTTCCTTAAGAAAGTTTTCCATTATTTTTGCTGTGGCTGCTGTTGTAGTATTTTCTTGTACTTGTACTTTTTGTTGCTGTTGTTGTTCTTATTATTCTACTACTTCTTGTATATATTTCTGTATTTGCCATAAAAGATACAACAGCAATAATATCAATAAGGAAAAAATATATAAAGTTTCTCTAGAAAACCATAAAAGGGTCTTTTATAAACGCCATAAAATTAGTATGGTTATAGGAACAACTAACAACACCACTAACATCATCAACTACAGCAACAACCTTAGCCACATTATGCTCTTGTAGCACCGTTAAAGGAACAAGGAAGTACTCAACTTTTACTATAATAGTAAGTACCTGCTCTGTACGAATACACACTCATACTCGCAGATGTACTTGTATATACCAGTAGATACACTTATAGAAACTCTCATAGAAAATGTTAGTTTCGAAAAGCTTTAACAGATTAAAAAAAAAACTATTGGTGTAGGGAAAATGAGTTTGCGATAACTAAGATATTGGAGTGAATTGTTTTTGAAGCTAATTGTTTTCGTTGGGAACCTGATCGGTATAAGAATAAAATCATTTAAAAGCATAGAGCGTTCACTTATTTTAAATTTACTCACATAACCGAAATATAAAATAAACTTAAGGTGAGAGAGCAAAGAAAATAAAAAGCTCAACTGCAATTAGCCATAAGAGCCACATAAACGAAAATAATTTTATAGGGACGTAACGAAAAATTTTGATAAAAATTCGAAAATTGTTCTTCAGAATTTCGAAATTCTGTTTAGTTTTTATATAGGTTCAAAGTTCATATTTTTTAATATGTAGATGCATGCAAAATACCTAAAATAAAGCTGTAAATAACTTTAGAAATGTTATGCATATTTTAAAATTTATGGTCTCATATTAAAGCTAATGAATCGTAGTTTTTTTTTCTAGAATCGTCCTTGAACAAAGGATATTTCCAACGATTTTCTTAAATATGAGTTATTGTACGATTGAAAATATATATAAAATTCAGAAGGGGACCTCCAAATCGCAGACCCACAAAAGTATATAAAATATTTCCTTGTGAAATTCTAAGACGATCTAGCTATGTCTGTGCGCCTGTCTCATGAAAACATGATAGGGCCCAAACAAAAGGTGCTAATTGGCTAAAATGTTCAACAAATACTCTCTGTTGATAAGGTTTGTTTGGTATTGAAAATGGTTAATATCGGTGGCGGCATGGTGTAGTGGTTAAAGTGCTTGCCTACAAAACAAAGCACCCCAGGTTCGATCCCTGGTAGAGGACGACAAATTTTCATCATGGTTTTTGGAGTTTTTAAAAATTAACCCCCCCTTTAAACAATCCACCCAAGAAGACCACTGACCACGCCTCCCAATGGAAAAGAGGATAACATCATGGGAAAGGTCAGGCAGCCCGCTACCCACTGGGAAAATGTAGGAATCAAAGATCACCAAATAAAAAGAGGGCGTTATTTCTAGGCAATGACAGATTGGAGCCCTATTATCCTAGACCAATCATCTAGCTGGAACAACAACCGATTAGAGAAACTGATATAAGGCAATAACAACAACAGACTGGCAACATCGTAACATGTATCATGGGACCCGCTACAGCAGACCAATCATCTACTTAGCTGGAAGAACAACCGTATAACGAATGATACAAAAATAACAAATCAACAAATCGTATAAGATGGAGATACCAAATGTCCCCAAGAGGGGTAATTGAGAAAAAAAATATCGGTCCATGATTTCACCTAGACCCAATACAAATGTGGGCTGCAGAATACTGTTTAAGCAGTCATAAATATATTGATTATGTGGCAATAATTCGCACAAATTAGTTCTAAGTACTCTGAAGTTATAGCAAAAATTGGGCAACATTTGTCCCTAGTTCCCATACAAGGCTTCCTCATAAAATGACTTGAACATTCAAAATTGGACATAAACAAGTTTTATATGAACCTAAATCTTTCTTCCAACTTTTGTGAAGATCAGTCCAAGCTTAGGACCAAGCCCATATAACCTCAACATGTATTAGATAATTGTATATACAAGATTCGATACAGCCGAATATAACACTCTTACTTGTTTTATTTGCACTTAAGTAGAGGGTAAATAATATTTCCATAGACGAATATAGCAGTGTACGTACAGTGGGGCCGATGAATATGTAACTTCTAAACTGCTGGTCAGATTTCTTTGGAACTTATGAAATATCAACAGTGGATGAGTTGGTCTTTCATTGCTTTTTGGAGGTATGAGTTTATTCACACAGAAAGCGTTACAGGGGGCCTAATAAAGGCGGCCATGTAAAATTTCGCTAATATTATTACGGAGAAGTGAAAAGCCGTTGGTCTTTAAATCAGGAACCTCAATCAATAATATAGCGGAAGTGCGATTCCTTAACAATTGAAGCTATTTCAAAGAAAATATACCAATGTAACTCTTTTTCAATAAGTTTGTGAATAAAATATTGATTTCTGAAAGTAAAGAGTGCAAACTATCACATACCGAGATATAACTTTTCCCTCAAATCAATAGCTGAGATTGTTGCTGTTAACCATGCTGCTAGTTGCCATTTTAGCGCTATTGTTGTTGCTCATGTTTAACATGTCATTTGGAAACACGTACCATTTAAACAACGATTAGAATTGATTGTAATTACTGGTAAACATGCTAGAACAGCAACAACAATAATAACGAAAGGCAGCAGCATAACACAGTCAACAACAATAACAACAACATCACTATCACCGTCACCAATAAAACAAAAACAACAACGACGACGACGACTTTAGTGGCACTTAGTTACGTACTTATGAGAGTATTGTGTGGCATGGTTCTTATGCGTTCTTATGCGTACTGTGTGTTGCAAGTACCCGTAACTACAATACATACGAATATGAATGTGTAAATGTATTACCAGTATAATTATTACATAACCTTCCCACTATTCAAACGCGTAGCAACTTCTTTTGGTTGTCACTAGCCACCAGCGACAGAGAGACCAACCGACCAAACCATATTAACCAAGTTATATTCTGTTATGACCATTAATGATGGTTACTAACCATCATTTAGATTTAAAAAACAAAAAAAAAAAAATATAGAAAACTTGTTAGAACTATACCAAGTATAACAAACTCTGTAAGTGTGTGGATGCGTTTGATTCTATAATTCCCTTTAAAGATTGTTGTCTTCCTTTTGTTTGCCTGTCTATGAGAATCTGCCTTCCCTTTCCAGTTTCCTATTACTTTTTTTATGTCTCATTTTGTATGGTTGTTCTTGTGTTTGTATTATTATTATTATTAAATAAAGTTATTTTTACTTAAACTGACATTAATAAGAGCAAAAATTATTTTTATAACAAGTACTTATTGCCATAATGATATTAAAAAAAGAAAATAGCTAAAACTAATGATAGAAAAACTAGGAAATTATAACTGGTATCACAACAGCTGACTGCGGCAGAGGGGGTTCACTTAATATGGTATTTAAGAAAATTCTGTAGGGAAATGAGTTTTGAGAGAAAAATCTATTTAGTTCTAGAGAAATTTGAAATTATGAAATGTGATTGTTGATAAAGTTAAATATGAGATTATTTTGAATTTCCGTTTCACATCAATCAGTCTTAAAGAATAAAGTTACACTTCTCACATCATCATGAATCATTTTCAGATTTCTTGTACAATATTTGAAATATCAATAGAGCTGTCCGAAATGCAAAACTTTCAATTACTCTGGCGGATAAATCAGACTGAATTTAACCAATGGCATAGGTTATGTTGGATTTGTGGCTTATTTGCATAGACCTGCGACTTAAGAAAACCCCACAAGGAAAGGTCTGACGGGGTCATATCACACGATATCGGTGGCCAGTTCATATCACTTCCACGTGAGATGATGATAGCCTCTTATCACTCGAGCAAAATGTCCAATGTGGCATGAGTGCCGGCTTGTTAAAACCACATGTCGTTAGTGACCACATCATATAATTCAGGCCAAAATAAGTTGGCAACCATCGACCTATAGCGCTCGCCGTTGATGGTGATGGCCTGGCCTAACAGTCCAAAATCCACACAAAAAAGTTACTTTTACGGGATGCATTGGACGTTTTTGGATTTCGTGTGGATTGAATTCGTCCCAAATTCGAAAATTTTGTTCGTAGAAATGGTCCTCATTGCTGAAAATGATTTTTTTATGAAAATAAGAGTCAGTTTCAAACTGCTCCAGAACCCATTTTGATAAAAAAATTAATAAAAATTTAATCGGAATAAACGACAGTCAATTTAAAAATATGGTTGTTATTAAATTTCAAAGTTCTGAAGTCCAAATGTCAAATATTTACTAAAAAAAGCGTAACCACTTTTTTTATCACAAATTTGTTTGACGTTGTATACTCTTACAAGTGTTTTGTAAGATCAAACAGCATCAAATAAAATAACACTAAATATTTGTTTTAAATTGTCCTAAGCAAAAGGAGTTTTTGAAATAAATTAAAGAATTAAAATACATTTTATTTAGTGGTTACGTCACTTTCGTCAAATATTTGCCATGTGTAACCCTACCTTAAAAAACGTGTGTACCATCGAATTCAGGAGAGCAAAGGTTAAACAAATTAATTTTTCGTTTCGTCACTTTACAAGAAATTGATCATAAGTTTTTTGAATTTAACTTTTTTCTAATAAAATTAAGATTTTTTGTTGTAATATTAATTTTAACTCGTTTAATACTGCTTAAAACTGCTTAATTTAAAAATTCTAAAAATTCTAAAAATATTTCCACACAAAAAATTTACAGTTATTAATTAATTTCAAAAACTATTAATAACCTTAAATAATTCTAACATAGTGCTAAAGAAAAACACTAGAAAAAAACAAAACTTAATATAAAAAACTAGTTGCGGAATAAAAACTAAAAAAAAGAACTAGTTGGTTGGTTGTTTACATCAACTGATTCTGACACTTGACTTTCCATGTTTTAATGGTGTCTATTTTCCTCCCCACTCAGCAGACTCCACCATAACCACTTAAAATCTAAAGAACATTGAAAGAGTGGCAGCCAGTTTACCCACTACTTTGTGAGCTTTAAGTCAAGTTGTTTATCAAGCCACAAATTTGAAAAAAAAAAAAAACTATATACATATATAAAAAAGTTAGTTTTTTCTCATAATGACCTTGACCAATACAACGCTTTTAAAGTACTAGTAGTGACAATTTTTTTAATATCAATATGATGATGACATAAATTTCAAACAAATTCAGAAGGAAAAAAAAAACCTGCACAGTTTGTTGCAAAATCTACAGCGATTACTATGCAGCCACTGGTATGGAAAACTTTGTTGCAGCAGCAAGTGCAAAAGAAAAATCTAATAAAGCAGTAGATTTTTTTATATTTTACTTTTTTTTTTGTAGAATTCTTATATTAAATCTTCAAAAGTAAAATACTTTAGTTAAGTCAGCATAAAATTATACTGCAGTGTAACAATTGTTATCCCCCCCCCAACAAAAAAAAAAAAAAATTATAAAGATGAAAATGAATATAATACTTTGCAGTATATAAGCAAGTATGTACTAGTGAATCTCGATTGATTGTAATAATTTTTGCAATATTTAATAATAATTTAATTAGAATACTATGGCCTAGAATATAAAATATATATACATACTTTGCATATATATACATAATTTGCATAAACCAGGCAATAAATATATAAATTTAAATAAGACCACATCTATTCATTAGATTGTGGTACTAGACCAAAAGATTCAGAATTTTTGGTTTGTAGTTCATCTCAAATCAAAGATTTTAATATATCGATTTATTTTGATAGATATCCCACTCGCATCCCACTAAGCGACCAAAAAGCTTTTAAAGGAATGGATCTAAGCTTTCTTTTGAGCAAAAAAATTGTTTAAATAGGGTCCATTTTGAAAAAAAAATCAACAAAGTTTTTGATTTTGCAAAAAAAGTCAAAAATTGTATGTTTTGAGTTACAAAACATTTATTTTGATAGATATCCCACTCCCATCCCACTAAGCGACCAAATAGCTGTTCAAGGAAAATATCTAAGCTTTCTTTTGAGAGAAAAAAAAAAAAACATAAACAAAAAAAACCATTTTGAAAAAAAAGTAAAAAAATTTTGGGAAAAAAATTTTTATTTTTATTTTTCCGAAAAATTGAAGAAATAGCTATCTAAACTATTTGGGATACATTTTGCTAAGAACAATAGGTATTAAGTTACATGGATGAGAAAAAACACTTGCTTGACCAAAATGTAAAATTTTGACCCCCTCTAACTCGGAAAGTTCTCTTGTTAAAAAATTGTGTCTGAATTACTATCCAATAGAACTAACTATGGTGCATTTCATCCCAATCGCAAGACATCGATTTCAAAAGTTGCTTCATTTGACATGAAATGCCCCATACTCTTAAAGCCATTGATTTGCTTTAAAAACCATAGTACAGTGTACTATTTATCACTTATAGTTATTGACCTTATCCTGACCCAGCTTTTTCATAATATTGGACGGCGCTACGAACGAAACCCCCAATGAACAAATCCCCCAAACCGAAAATGAATTAAAGCCCCAAAGTTTTATATGGAAAACAAGAACAACGAAATTTAGGGGTTTAGTTCATTTTTTTGGGGGTTTATTTAATTTCTAAAATTGGGGACTTAATTCATAATGAAATAACTCCCTAATTGATGGAATGTTTGGGGGCTTAGTTCTTTTTTATAAATTTCAACTAAGTTTATTATTGAATTTTTGGGGTGTTAGTTTATTTTCTTAAATAAAGTATTTTATTATAAAATCTCAATATAAAACCGTTAGATTTACTGAAAACATTCCTTCGACATGTGTAACCGACTATGAACAGGCTTTAAGGTCTGCATTAAATTCAGTTTATCCAAGAAGTAAGCTTATAGGATGCTGGTAAGTATATTATTATTATATACATGAAAATAAATATTTTTCAAAGATTAATATCTTAAAATAACTAACGTATTATAAATTATTAAGTCAATAGATGAATTCTTTTACATTGTATTGTAGTGATTGAAATTGTTTCCCTGTGTCCATTTACACAGGGAAACAATTTCAATCACTATAATACAATGTAAAAGAGTTCATCTATTGACTTAATATAACTTATATTGTAGTGTTTGAAACTGTTTCCCTGTGTAAATGAATAAATGAATAAAAAATTCGCGCGAATTTTTTATTTTCAATTCATTTACACAGAAACAGTTTCAAAAACTACAATATAAGTTATATTAAGTCAATAGATGGTAAGGATGAATCTTCTGACGATGATTTGTCGGAAGATTTTTATGATCCACCTTCAAATAATTACGAAAATGAATGTGTTGTTTGTAAAGATAAAATGCCAAATATTGTGCTCCTGCCATGTAGGCATTTAAAGAATTGTGATGAATGCAACCTAAAACTGCAGGCCATATCGAAAGGCTTACCAAATTATAATTGTCCACTTTGCCGAAAAATCGTAGAAGATTCAATGCAAATTTATAATTAATGTTGTTTTTATTAATTGAAATTATACGTTATATTTTTATATTTTTGAATTTATTTTAATTTAATTGAATTTACATATCTTTGTTAATTGCTTCCAATAAAATAAGAAAAAAATGGGGATTTATTTATTACATTCCCCCTTTTTTCGTTATGAGAAATAATTGAAGAATAAGTTCATTTCGGTTTGGGGGCTTAGTTCGTTCTGTTGGAGATTCATTTCTTTTAGAACAATGAACTAATTCCCCAAAAAAAATTGGGGAATTAGTTCATTTTTGTTTGGGGGTTTTGTTCCTTTGGTTTGGGGCTTTATTTCATTTAGAACTTTGGGGTTTTGATTCATAATGAATAAAGACCCCATTTTTGGGGGTTTAATTCATTTTCGGTTTGGGGACTTTGTTCATTGGGGGTTTCGTTCGTAGCGCCATATTGGACACAATGTATGACCGATTTCTTTAATTTATTTTAGTTAAATAATAGATACGTAAATCTAGAAAATGTTGAATTTTCATATTTTTAGACCGAAAAACTAATATAGCTCTTGCTTTCTTAAAAAAAATCCATTAAGGAACTAATAATGGTTTTATATTTTTTTGAAAGGAGTCTCAACAAGGTTAGCATTAAAACATGCCTTAATTATGGGGTTTTCCTAGATCCTTTCGAATTTAACCCACTTTTTTTATTGAAATTTTGAATTTAGGTTAAGTGTTCTAAAATCCCAAAGCTGCGATTCCATAATGGACAAAAGTTTAGATACAAAGCAGGACAATTTTATTCCGAATTCCACTACATAAATATAAATCTTTTGTTTAGAAAATGTTATTTTCCATCAGAATCGAATCAATATTTTTAAAAGTAGAAAAGTAGACAGATGACTTCAAAGTTATAGAAATTTTGGATTTCATAGATTTTTACAAGAGTAAAAATATTTTCTTACAAATATTACTACAGGGATTATTTCAACATAAAAAATGTCTTCAATTGTTCACAGGTCATTCCATATTTAACCCATTTTATGTTGATATTATGGATTTTGCCTATTTGTTTTAAAATCCCAAAAGAACGGCATCACAAACGAAATAAAGTTGTATGTACCTTAGTATGTTTTAAATATTATATATAAGCTTTTTACCAGCCTTGGTCCATATGTGGTTCCAATGGGCAAAAATCAAAAAAATTATCATTTTTGGATTTTTTAAAATATTTCCCTAAATTTAGAGCTACTAGTCTACGTACAGTATCGGCCATAACTAAAGCACCGCCTCAGTGAATTTTTTTAATATTATATTTTTTTTTTTTAATAAAAACAAAGTTTTAAATTTCTATTATGTATTATTTTGAATTGTTAATATATTTACTATTGATATACAAATACTTTTAAAATAAAAAAGATAGAAAATAAAACGGACAAAACTAAAGCACCCCTTCATGAATATAATATTAAAATTTTTTTAATTTACATTTTGTTGCCAATCCTTTGTTTTGGATGACACAAGTACATCTCTTAGGCATAGAAGATATTAAATTTTAAATAGTGTCTTGCGATATTCCTTCCCAGGCTATAATAACGGCTTGAAATAAATCGTGAAAATTGCCGATCCTTATTTCGTAATTTTTCACGATTTATTTTCATATTAACAATCTTCCTCCAGTTCTCAATAGGATTGAGATTGGGAGATTGAGCAGGCCAATGAAGAACTTGAATCTTAACGCTCTAAAGCCAAGTCTTTGGAGGTGTGCTTAGGATCGTTATCCTGTTGTAACCTCCCTATAAGTGGAATCTCTTCACTGGCATAAGGCAATATTACATCTTTCAATATATCACGGTACATGAACCGATACATAATTCCATTAACTTTATGAATTGGCCCAATTCCTTGACCAGAAAAGCAACCCCAAACCAATATATTGCCTCCTCCATGTTTAATTGTTCCTTGACAATACTTAGGATTAAGTATTTCTCCTTTTCGTCTGCGTACACGCCTTATTCCATCGGAACTTTTTAATTAGTATTTTGATTCGTCAGAGAACAGTACTGTCTTCCATTTTTTGACACTCCAGTCGATGTGGGCTTTGGCAAACTCCGGTCTAGCTTTCATGTTCTTAGCTTATCAGCTGTTTTTTTTTTGCTGGTCGTCGGCTGAATAATCCGGCTTCTACTGCTTTTCTGTGGATTGTTCTTTCGCTAACGCATAATCTTAAACTTGTTCTTACTTGACTAACTGATGCTGTAGGATCTTTTTGCATTGCTCCTTTAATCAAGGAATCATCATATCGTGTGATTTTACGCGAACGTCCTCCAGAATGCCCCGGTGATATACGACCAGTCTGCAAAAATTTTGGAATCAGCCTGGAAATAACTGATCTGTTAATTGAATATTTTTTACTCAATTCATGCCGTAATAAGCCCGCCTTCCAGTCTTCAATAACTTTAATTTTAAATTTACTTGTTAAATAGTACTTGTTCCTTGCCATTAAATAGTACTTGTTCCTTGCCATCCATTGTTTTTTTTTCACAATAAACTGTATTAAACTTAAATTACACAGACAGGAAGGCGTATCCTTTCTGTTTATCTTCTGGAATTTTTTAATGCCTCCGTTGTGAGTCCAGTTAACTGACATTGCAAATACGCAGTAGCATAGTCAAATTTCTGAACATCTTATAAGGAAGTGCTTTTGTTTTGTCCGGCGAGTTTTGTGTTTTTATACACAGAGAAAACAGATTCGTAATAGCAACAGAATTTGTTGTCAGTCGAATGATTCGGTTGTACACATAGAGTTTTTCGATTCTAGCAACAGAATATCAGTGAATAAAGAAGTATTTCGGTTGAAGTAACCAAACTTTTGTTACCACTTCTAAAATTTTGTAGCCACAACTGTAAAATTCGGTCGCTAAGGCTGAATCATTCGATTGGCAACAAATTCTGTTGCTACTTATTACGTATCTGTTTTCTCTGTGTATGTTTTATAATTTTAAATTAATTGTTCATAAAATTATCCTCTGCTAAATGAACATTAACAATATAAGTTCATAAAATATATACAAAATACATCCCAAAAAGACTTATTTATCAAAAAAAATTATGATATGAAAAAATCCATTGAGGGGGTGCTTTAGTTATGGCCGATACTGTACGTAGAAAATTTATTTGCGATATGTTTACTTAATAGCAAATACCCTATTATATAACTATAATGCATATTTAAAGTTTCTCCTAAAAGTCCATTTTAGGCTAACATTTAGGTCAATCCAAATTACTTTCAGAGTATGATATTTTGTAATTTCACACATGTGGGAAATAAGGGCCTTCATATTTTAACCATCGTATAATTTAAATTTACGGCTGGAAATTTTGCTCCATCTATGGTATAAACGTTTGTGTTTGGGGACAATTTTTGAGATACTGTCCAGCAATTAAAGTGAGTTATTTTCTGGTGAAATGCTTTATTTTTACTAACCTTAAACTGTCATCTGCAATTTTAAATCCTGCGTGAATGTTGGGCGTAAATACAACACGACTTCAGTTATTTATAATATTGTAGAAAGAGATGATGGCTTCAGAGAGTATATATGAACCGAGATTGATGAAGTTGGGTAAAAAAAGATTTTTTTCTAATTTGTCATGCTCATTGATAAAATAAATAAATATTTTTGAATATTTATACTTAAAATTAATTATAAACTGTTTAATTAATTATTTTCTTAATTTCTTAAAAAAGTCAAATGTTTACACAAGGAATTCAGGTAGTAAATAGAGTATCCCATAACCATTCCAGCATAATACAAATCCTACTGTACTTTCATTTCCACAGAAAAATGATGATGATATACTCACAGACATATAAACATTTATAGTAGCTATTTTTATACTAAGTTTGTATTTATATTTTATTACAAATAAAATTCATATTTTTGTGAAAATCTTTTTAGCAAGGGTTACGAGTAGAACGAATACAATATTTGAAAACAACAAAAGTTTTATAAAAGAATATTATTTCTAGATAAACATTGCATTTTGCTCACAAGGATATGAAGATATTTTTTTTTTCATAAAAGTTCTGGGTGACAATAGTTGGAATACCAAGCAAAGTTCAGACTTGCAGTACATACATGAATGAATGAATGTACAAATTCATACATACACGTATGTATGAGTGATATCTTTTGTATATTTTTTTTTTGGAATGTTTATATTTTTATTCAAAAGAATTGAAGTTCATATACGAATATTTATAAACTCTGTAACTGGTGAATGTACTTATATTGTACTGTATTACAGTACATAGCCGTATGTATATGTATGTAGTTGGAAAATATTTTTTTGTTTGATTTTCTTCTTAAATTTTGTGATATTTTTTTTCGTATAACTACTATTCTTGCAAAAGGCATAAGTGTTGATATTCTTTTTTTTTTTTTTTTTTTGTCATATAGTTTTGTTGTCAAGTACAAAATTCAAGTATTAAATACTGTGTAAAAAGTCAAATACATACAATGTTTAAAAAACACTTGTTCCAATAACACAAGTACATGCACTATTTATTTGACTGTGTAGACAGAATTTATTAGTGGGATTCACATAATAAAATTTGTTTATGTCCAATTTCATCGCGATACTAATTATTATAAGACAATTATAAATGTTCAAGTCATTTTCTGAGGGGAACCTTATATGGGGACTTGGGACAAATGTTGCCCGATTTTCGCCATAATTTACGGTATAATTTCAGAGTACTTAGAACTAATTTGTGCATAATTGTATCAGAATTGTCGCATAATCAACATATTTATGACTATTCAAACAGTATTCCGGGGGACATTTGTATGGGGTGAAATCATGTAGTGATATTGCCAAACAAACCTTATAAACATAGAGTATTTGTGGAAAATGTCAGCCACCTAGCTTCTTTTGTTTGGACGAAGCACGAGAAACTTTGCCCGAACATAACATCCATTTTGATAAAACAATTTTGTCATTTGCACACGCCGCACAGTGGGTTGAATCGCATCCAAAGTGACGCTTAACTCAGGCAATAATGTTAGATTTTTTTTATATATATTTTTTTAAAGTTTATGCCTCACTAAGTAAAAAAAGTAAAAAATATATAAAAAATTTTATAAAAAAATGTTAACAAAAGAAAAAATTTATTTATATCAAGGAACAAATTTTTAAAACCGATGTTTTCCGATCGTGACGAAATTTGCACCAAGGTTATTCCTATTGGATAGTATTTTAGACACAATTTTTCAACAAGATCGGTAATAAACTCTTTGAGTTAGACGGAGTCAAAATTTGACATTTTGGCCAAACTGGTGTTATTTCTCATCCATGTAACTGATTACCTATTGTTCTTAGCAAAATGCGTCCCAAATAGTTTTGAAAACTATTTCTTAAAATCTTTCGAAAAATAAAAAATTGTTGACTTTTTTTTTTTGCAAAATCAAAAACTTTCTTGATTTTTTTTAATTTTTGGATTTTGCCAAAAAAAGTCAAAAATTTTTTATTTATTTTTTTTTTCGAAATTAAAAAAAATGATTATAAAATTTCTTACAATTTTTATTTCAAACAGCGCGAGGTCTTTTCATAAAATCTTAATTTTAAGAAAGGCGCGCAAACTTTTTTTGTTAAAATAAAAGCCCAAATGTTGTACTTTTTTATTATAATTTTTAAAAACAAACAACTACAAACTTTTTTAGTTATTATCTATCAAAAATAAAAAATACTCTAAATTTGGAACATTAAAAAAACAAAAATACTTCTACAAACAAAATCTAAATTAACGTTTTTTATCCATATACTCAAATACCTGTAGTTGATGGTTCCATCATAAAATATTAGATTTTAAAAGCTTTTGACAAAAAAAAAATTATTTTAATTTTGTTTAATTTAAATTTTTACCACTTTATTCAAGAATATGAAAAATATTTCTATTTTGACAATACACTGCAGAAAAAGTATGTAAAATAGAATAACGGTTTTAGCTACCAGTGATGAAGAATTTTGTCTACTTTTACCCGGTACCAAATTTAATAACAAAATATTAATTCTAAAAAATCAATTAAGCGCCACTTTGAACATGATTTAACCCAACGTGCGCCGTTAAACGCTATATCCATCCATTGTGATTTGACAAAACAAACTGAATAAATATTAACCAAGCTTCAACAATATGGCCCTTATCAACTGTCAATGTTCGGAAGTTCTTATTGGAAGACTCTTTACTTTACAACTTGTGCTAAATAGTCCAACAATTAAGATATGTTGCACATTACATTTTTTTGTATTAATTAATAAAATAATCAATTTAAAATAATATTATCAAAATTAAACACGCTACATCCATTTAACGAAAGGACATTTATAATTATGAAACATTAAGAAAAAAACGAACTTAGCGCAAAACACAAATGAGAATTTTAAACAATATTTTTTTAAAACATGTTCTTAAGTGTTAATAAAACGAAAAATAAGATGCGTTTATAATTGTGACACGCCGAATATAGAATTAAAATTTAATTTGTTTTAAAATTAATTTTTTGGCGTATATTCTTAAATATATACTTTTAAAGGCACTGTCACTGTCATGAGTAGCCACTATTTTTAGCACAATTTTGTTTGACATTGTTTACTATTACAAGTGTTTTGTGTGCGCTAGTTCCACACTTGGGAAGAATAAAAACATTTTAGAAATAAATCTGCTATTTCTAACTGGCTCATCCGATATCGATATATTGATAAACTTTCAGAAAATATATTAAACATTATAAGTTTCTAAAGAAACTTTTTGATAGGAAACAAAGAGTAATTGAGTTGAAAATAAGTAAGAGAGCTAAATTACGCTGTGCCGAATTTTATATAATTTTCACCAAATTATACTTTAAAATAAAAATCTTAAATATTTTTAAGTAAAAAAATTTTTTTTTTTTTCAAAATTGTTTTAAAATTTTTTTTAATTCTTTTTTTTAATTTAAGAAAAAAAAATTTTTTAATTTTTTTCAAAATTTTTTTTTTAATTTTTTAAAAAAAATTTGGGTTAAAAAATATTTTTCCCGATTTTGACCCATTACTATAGCCTTATATACATCGTTGCAATGTACTTTGAAATATTTATCATTAGATATCCATATTGTCTATATTCATGACTTAGTAATCCAGATATAGATCAAAAATAGGCCAAAAATCGAGGTTGTCCCGGTTTTTTCCTTATATCTCAGCTATTTGTGGGCCGATTTTCTCGAAGAAAAATTCCCGATATATTGATGTATCAATTATGTTTGTAAGTTACTTGGGGGCTACAGAAAGTTGATTTCAACATACAGACGGACATGGCTTTATCGACTTCGCTATCTATAACGATCCACAATATATATACAACGGAATGACAAACTTATATACTTATATATAAAGGGTATATTTCCACTCATGGTGAAGGGTATAAAAAATATGAAAACTCAATACTATCTCAATTATCAAATTGTTCTATTTTCAGTGAATTTATTCTTAAAGCCCTAACCGCACAAATATCTTAAGTGCATAACAATAAACTTTACAGGAGAAGCTTTTTTGTGATCGTTTGTATGTCTTAATTCAATGTAAACATTTTAGCTACATTGCTATACAGTACTTGGTTCACCTACGAAATTTCAACACATTATTTAAAATATCCTAAATTATCTATTTGCATTAACAAATTAAAATCGAATATATTGTTGGTTAAGATATTTTCGCGGTTAGCGCTCTGTATCTTAAAATCTATAATATACAAAATGTAAAATGAAAATATATGTATTCATTTAGGTGACCCTTATTTTGCACATTTAGGGTATTCAATTAATAGAGTTTCTGGTTTAATCGCTTAATCGAGCGAATAATTAATCGGGGTTTAGATTAATCGGTTAATTTTAAATTATTCGATCAACCGAATAATTTCTATTTTAATTTTAAATTAAAAATAAAATCACGAATTTTGAGTACTTCAACAAAAAAAATAAATAAATAATAGCAATAAAATATACACATATGAGTTTTTTGGGATTTTAGTGAGATCTACTGAAATAATCATTTAAGAAAAGAACATAATTTAAAAGGTTTCCTTTTAAACGATTTCTCTTTAGTTTTAATGAAACTTAATTTGGAAAAAACTCTCTCGCTGATTATAGATGTTAGAGAAATCGAAGGTAAGGCATAAGAAAGACTATCTAGTTTCTCAGTTCTTTGTTCAGTTTTTTTTAAGCATGTAAAATTCTGCATTATACCATTGGAGTCCTTTTTTGATTTCTTAGATTTTTAATACTTTCAATAGTTTCGTTAAGTTCTGATAAAAGACTCGTTTCAGTAATGTCTTCAGTTTCGTCTATTACCATGTTTTCCTCCGACTCATTAGGAGTAAGTTGATCATAGAACATTCTATGAAAACGTCATTTCCAAATTCCTTAGTTTCAGTTTATGAGCTTTTTGAAGTATAGAAGGGAATGTTTATGAGTTAACAAATAAAGTTTGTGTGTTTCAAACTATATTTCTAGATAAAGTACAAATAAAAGATTTCGGTTAATCGACACAAATTAAACGGTTTAACAGTTAACCGATCAAAATTAAACTGTTAATCGATTGAATACCCTAATGTATAACCTATATAAAGGTGAAGGGTTAATTAAGGCTAATTTTGTGTCTGGATTTAATCAACAATGGAAGATGTGGAAAACCTTTCTTGGTTTCAAGTAAACTTAGCAATATTTCAAACTTTAAAAGGCTCAAACTAAAACAACGTTGCTTTTCATTTAATAATATATTTTCACCACTACAGTTATCATTCAAAAGCCGTTCGTTTCAATTGAGTAAGTTTTCTATGACTAAGTTTTATAATAAAATCCCTCTTATTTGTTTAACCACTACTTAATATTCCACTCTACAATTACAAATAGGAGCGAGTACACAAGGAAGGTGCAAGGTAATGATGACGATGAAGACAACAACGACAACCAAGATTATGTTGATGACGATTTTTACAAAAAACTTGTCTACTAACTATGAGTATATAGTATGACAGGGTTTTCGTATCTTAAATGTCTACATTATAAGAAAACAGTATCTATGCATGTGTTTGTAGCTAAGTAATAAACAAACTGTGGGTGGATGAATAGATGGATGGGATGGATGGGATTGTTTGTCTCTATCAAACATCCACAGGTGCTTTCTTATGCTTCAAGAAACACTTTAACTAACAACGACAATAAACCCATAAAGAGAATCTACAAATTTGTGGAATTTGAGTAGAGGAAGAAATTTCAAGCACAAGTCAAGTATATAAATCAAATAGAGGAAAAAAGCACACGTACAAATAAACCAGCAAAAAAATACTGAGAAGTGTACACTTGATTCTCAATATCTTATGAATTTTCTTATCAAAATTCATAACGGTTTTACAGACAACCAGGATTTTCATAAGTATTTTAAGGGATCAGGGACAGACAAATGAAAAAAAAAAACTAAAACATACTACACTTAAATTAAAATTCATCAACCATATTTTCATTGTTGCTGCTACATGATACATGTTATTTTTATTATTATTATTATTAGAATTTGTTGCTGAGGTTGTTTTTATTGTTAACCTTGAAAATAAAAGTCATTCTATTAAACCTAATGAATTCATGATGATGTTTGTAAAATTTGATATTGATTAAGGCCAGATTGACAAAACAAAACTAATTTTCTGTTTTTTTGTCATTCAAATTAAATTCATATTGACATTGTATAGATAGCAAACAAAAAAAAAAAAAAAAGAACCCCCAACTTTCATATCGAAATGATAGCCAGCCAATATGGTTTTTATCATCACCACCAGTATTCCCAACGTAATTCTGTCATTTTCATGTAAATAAATTAGAGTTGTTTTTTTTTTTTTTTTTCGTTGCCAAACTACCGACACAACATGTCGAAAAGAATTGTTCTATAGAGAGAGAAAAAAAGCGGTTTTTACGTTGAAAAAATAAACTGATGATAATGAAAAGTTCACCGAGGCATATCGAAAATTACATATTCACGTTTTTATTTCGTTTTTTTTTTTTTTTTTCATTGTGAGTTTGATATGAATCATCAATTTTACATGCGAAGAAATTATCAGTTTGGACATTTTGAGACAGGTGAATAAAGTTTTAAACACAGCCATACTATTTAAGTTGAAGATATAAGTTCTTCTTTCTTGTTCTCAGATGCCACAATTCCGGACTAATCACAAGTTTGTAGATGGAGTTATAAGCATTGGTTTGTTACGATCACAATTGTGGGGTATACAGCTATCAGTCCTGAAAATCCTGTTCAAGCGTTTGAATGACTCATAGAGTCGATTGCATCTATCGAAATTTTATAATATTTCCTTGGATTAAACGACACGAGAGCTTTTTTAGAGATTGCCAAATCAATGCTCTAAGACGTTAAAATTTAAAAAAAGAATCATATGATGATCTTGGAATATCAAATTGTTTGAAATTAGTGCTTCTGAGATACGAACTAACTTTAAAAAGGGTCCTCTAAATATTATCTAGTGGAAATTGTACCACTTCGATACCTTTAGACAACAAAATATCTGCCATTTATTCTCACTTAGTTATTGAACATTGCAGTTCACACAACCTCCAAAAAAGTGCCGCTAAAGCACATCTATTGTTGTAGAATTGAATATGTTTCATTGGTTTCAACATGCGAGAAATGGTTTATGCGGTTTAGAGGTGACACGCCATCCAAAAAAGTTTAAAGACCATGAATTAGAGGTATTACTCCATGAAGATTGTTGTAAAACTCAACAAGAGCTTGCATAATCATTTTGGGAATCATACGAATTGAAGCCGAGAGACCTTGAAAGATGATTTTGCATGTCTGAAATGATGCTTGAACACTATAAAAGAAAATCATTTTTGCACCGAATCATTAGTTGCTATGAGAGATCGTATGCGAAGCCCGTCCAACCAGCCGAATCGATACCAAAGCCAAATATTCATGCCGCTAAGGTATTTGGTGGGAGCTCTGTATTTGGTGGGAGCAAATGAGCTGCTGAAATCTGAGTAGAACATCACAGGCAACCTGTACCGAAAGCAACTGCTTCGTTTGAACACATCCAGAATATCCTGCCAGACATGAAACCGTAATATTCCATCATGACAACTCTCGGCCACATGTTGCAATACCTAATACCAAAGTATATTTATACAAGTACATGCAAGTGATCAGCTGTTCATTTTTTTCTCCTTTGAAAATATTTGTGAGATTGTCAAAATTTTTTACTTTTTTGTTTTTCTTTCCGTTTGTTTACATTTTTTGTATGTGATAATATTAATAAAAAAAAAATTAATTTTGAAAACTTTTCACAAAAAATTAAAAATAACATTTGGAAAACTGTGTTTCAGTTCATTGTGCAAAAAAAATGTACCAGTGGCAGTGGTGACTTATTCTATGTGCGAAAAGACCCGATTAAAAGGGCAATGTAAGTGAAATTTGTAGCAAAAATTTTAAATTATTTGACAATCTCACAATGTTTTACACAAACAAAATTAATGTTGTTTTTTTTATTGTTGATTTGTTGTAGAGTTGCATGTACTTGTATAAATATACTTTGCCTAATACTATTGTTTCATATATAGAATAGAGTGACCCTTATATAGGACTTTTCGATTTCCGATGCTCCCAATATTTATAAAAGTTTTTGTGTTGAAAATGAAAAAAAAAATGTTCTGACTTTTTTCGATTTTTATGTCTGGGGTTGGAAATTTCCTTAAAAATACATGCAGTATTTTTAATAAAATTTCAAATATAATAAAGAAAGTTCTGGTCAACTTAATTCGGAACCTCTAAAATAAAGCATATCTGTATATATTTTGTATATCGAGGACATATATTCAAAATCTTTGATTTTCACGAAAATTACTTTTTGATGGTAAAATGTTCAGTAAAACAGCCCTCATCTATGGTATGAATTTCATAAGAAACATATTATTTTTTTGCTGTTTTATTTGCATTTTTGTTATTTCTCTATCTTATACAATTAATTTTTTCCGAATGCAAATCCCTCTCTCCTTTCAAATAGTTAATTTTCAAATATTTTTATACCCTTCACCTTCGTGAGAAGGGTATATATAAGTTTGTCATTCCGTTTGTAAAATCCACAATATAATTTTCCTACCCTTATAGATAGCGGAGTCGATTTAGCCATGTCTGTCCGTCTGTCTGTCTGTTGAAATCAATTTTCTGAAGACCCCAGATATCTTTGGGATCCAAATCTTCAATAATTCTGTCAGACATGCTTTCGAGAAGTTTCCTATTTAAAATCAGCTAAATCCGTCCATAAATAACGGAGATATGAGCCAAAATCCGAGACGACCTCTATTCTTGATCTATATCTCGATTTCTAAGTCATAAATATAGACAATATGGATATCTAATGATAGATATTTCAAAGTCCATTGCAACGATGTATGTATATAAGGCTATAGTAAGTTGGACCTACAATGGGTCAAAAACGGGAAAAATATTTTTTAACCCGAATTTTATTTTCACAAAAAACATTTTGTTGTCATAAATTTTTTTCACTAATAAATTAAAAAAAAATTAATTTTAAAATTAATTTTTTTTTTTTTTTTAAATTGGAAAAAAACTTAAACAATTTCGAAAAAAAATGTTTAAAAATTTAAAAAAAAAAAATTTCATTTCATTTCAAAGTATAATTTGGTGAAGGGTATATAAGACCCTTCACCAAATTACTTGTTTTAGAATAATTTTTTCTTGCAATTTTTTGCATGCTGAATATGAATTTTACATTTTTCAATCATTTATCAAAATAGCGAATACCAATTCAGAATTGAATTACCATGAAAATATTTTACCTTTTGGTTTTTTTAAAATATAATGTCCAATGGTCTTTTAAAAGTGTCTTCTTTTAAAGTGTCATCTATTATTTTACGATAATTTACACCAATCAAACTCCAAAAAAAACTTAAAAAAACAAAAAAAAAAAAATTTGTTTTCTATAACTTTTTGATTGTTTTATTTATTGTTAATTGTTTTATGTAATGTTGTATTATTAGCCGTTATCTTAAATAAATCACGTTAAAAACTTGCAGATGGCATAAATGAAATCAAAATAATTTAATTTTATTGGAATGCAAAATCCTCTATCTTATCATTGAATATTTATTGAAGAAAAACCCTCTATCTTTCATAAAGTCCCCAATAATTCAAAATTTTAAAAACCAATTATAAATGAGATTCAGTAGTTGCTTTAAAAAAAATATTGTAGAATACCGAATTTTAATAACTCAAGTAATACGCGAAAAAAAAACAGTTTTTTGGCTCTCCTGAAAAGTTGTGTTTTTTAAGATAGAGGGTTTTGAATATAGGCCCTCAATATGCTTCTGATAAAAGACTTAACACATTTGTATAAGGGCTAGGAGAAATCATGGAGCGACATTTACCATTTTCAACCCAACAAACTTCAAATAAAATATACAACCTATAAACGTAGTCTGAATTATCAGCATTTGGGTTTTAGATCACGAAGTAAAATTTCACACCATGGGAGCAAAGAAAGTCATTTCAAGCCCATCTTAATATACAAAAATATAGTCCAGGAGGTTAGGTTTAAAGGGGACGCTGTTGTTATTGTTAAATATTAAAATAAAGTGAACGTCTAAGTATTTATTCTGTCATGGCTGTCATTTAACTTCACATATAGGGGGAGCATTTCTTCTTTCAGATTTTTTTCAAAAAATAAAATTCTTTGTTAACATTTTTTCCTTTGTCCTATTATTTTTCCATAATTCATTTCTTCCAGTGCACCTGCTCCAAACAAACAAACAAAACTTCAACTGTTCATTTGAGTACGAATGTGGTATGTAACTATGCTCCACTTGTTGTACATTATTTTTCATCTTTATTTCTAGTTGTTGTTGTATTTTTTTATTTTTTTTAATATTTTTGTGATAATTATTTTCCACCCGCTTTTTTAAAGACAAAATTTTTTTTTGTTGGTTTTTGTATAAATTATGTATGTTGTTGTATGTAAATGCGTGTGTCTATGTGATGTTGCATTAATACGGTTGCGCTTTGATGCCTCTCAACCGAAAAAATAAAACTGAATTGTTAAGAATGAAAATGACAACAGCAACAACATAATAATGACATTGAGGATAATGCACTTTTTCAAAAAAAAAAAAAAAAAAAAAAAAAAAAAAAACAACAACTTATAATTATTATTATTGTTTTGTTTATCTTTCTATTTACGAGTATTATTATCTTCTTTTTTTTTATTTTTTGAACAGTTTTTTGTGTCTCTGACTCCCTACAAATTATTATGTAAAACAATAAGAGCAACACGGCAGCAGCAACAACAACAATAGTGATGTCATTAAAACCAAAAATTTGCATTTTAATCAGATGCATCAGCAGCAACGAAACAAAGACGGCAAAAAAATGTAAATTTCAAACAATGAAATGAATTTTGTAAATTTAAAATAGTGTAAATACTTTCTTATTTTTTATTTAGTTTTTTTTTAAAATCTTGTTGGTTGAGTTGTAATGCTCTAGAAATTTCAAAAGTGGTATCACAAACTATTTCATAGAGATCTAAAAATAGAACAAATAACTGACTGACTCTTAAAATTAAACAAGAACAAATTGTACAGGTGTCTTCTTAGCAGTTTGTTCTTGTGTAAATGAAAGAATATATGTAGTAATATCTACATATATTCTATCTTGAAAATAATGAGAAACAACTAGCTGCATATAAGGAATAATTAGTAGAAATATTAATAGGAAAATTTCAGACTCACAACTTAATACAAAATGAATGTTGCCAGAAAAACCTATCGACATTAATTTTTATTTTTAAAAATTTGCTCTTGATTTGTTTTAGCACAATAAATTTAAATGTTTTGCTTATAAAAAATTCAAGTTTTTTTCTCACAAAAATGTTGCCATTTTTCTGCCCCTTTATTTATAGAATCGTACTTTTGTTACTATAATGAATAACTATTGTAGATAAATTGTATATCAAAATAAATATATTTAAAAGACCTGCCCAATGGTACAAAAAAGGACTAATTGATAATATTTAATAGGTCTACTTACTGTAAGTTTACATATAAGCTTTTCGGAAAAGAGGGCAGAAAAAGTGCAAACTTTTTTTTAACAAAAAACTTTATAAAACTAAATGTTTTCTAATATTTCGGTTTTAGCACAATAAATTTAAATATTTAGCTTATTTTTCAAAAAAAAAAAAAAAAAATCCAAGTTTTCTTCTCAAAAAAATGTTGCCCTTTTTCTGCCCCTTTATTTATAAAATTGTACTTTTGATACTATAATGAATAACTATTGTAGGTAAATTGTATACCAAAATAAATCTATTTGAAAGACCTGCCCAATGGTACAAAAAAGGACTAATTGATAATATTTAATAGGTCTACTTACTGTCAGTTTACATATAAGCCTTTCGGAAAAGAGGGCAGAAAAAGTGCAATTTTTTTTTTTACAAAAAACGTTATAAAACTAAATATTTTCTAATATTTCAGTTTACTTATTGTTAGTTTAAATTCGAACTAACAAAATTAAAGGCTGTAGAACTGTCACACTTAAGCCTTTTATGATCCTCCATATTTAATTAGTTTTAAATTTTACGCTTTTAAATACTTAAGTAGCTTTCTCAAGATGACTTAATTAAATATTATAATTTAGTCATACTGTACTACTAAAAAAATAAATGCTTACAAATACAATTTTACCCTTTAGCATAAAAAAATATGCTCCATAACAATATTTGCCGTTAAAACTATGGTGGTATTTAACAGTCATAAAGCAGATGAAGAACAAATTTAAAAACTTAATGGTTGGCTGACGTGCTGGAAGAAGTCAGTCAATTCTGTTTATGGCCATTGCACGTGTTTTAAATGCCACCCTTATACATGAATTGAGTACAATACTAAACTTACGAATGTTAAGTAAAAAGAGTTCATTTTACACACAGTGTTGTCTGCTAAATGGGATTTGTGTGGGAATTAAAGGGCTGAGTTTGTGTAATAATAAAAAGTTTGTGGAAAAAATAAAGTTTTAGAAAATTTTGGCTTGAGTTCACTTGGAAAACTTCAATGTATTCTTTGAATTATTAAAAATCTCAGTATTATTCATATGGTTGCTTAAACCAAAACATTAAACTTGCTATTGAAGTTCAATTTAATTTCCAACAAAATGTTTAAAACTTTATATTATGTATTCTATTATTAGTATGTAAAAGTAAACCAATAATTTATATAAAAAATTTTAGTTTTAATTAAAGTACACTTTATCAAATTTAGAATTGCTGACAAACAATAAGTCGTAAATTGGTCAGGTAACCCTGTTCTGAAGTAAATAAAATAATAAAACTATGCATTTTTTTCACCGGCATATGCAGGGTTTTTTTGTTTGTAGACAGTATTAATTTAATGGAAAAATCAATACTATAATTTTTAAAGTTTAGGCTGTTAACTCGAATAAAAAATTTAAAAACCCCAGAAACTAATTCAATACACTTACCCTTTACTTGTAATTAACAACAAATCGTATGCACAAATACTTTAAACCATAAGTACCTCTTTAAAACCCGCACAGACTTTTTAAGTTTTTAACTAAACATTACAATAATTTCAGAGTTAACCTAAGCAATGTAAATAATAATAAACTGTTTCCTTTTCTAGCAAACTATTTTAGTATTTATTACCACTATTTATTTCACTGTAAATATTTAATTTGTAAACACTAAACACTTGTCGGCTTTTCTTTTTTTGTTTTGTAAACACGTTGTTTATTTCGGAAGTGGAGAAGAAATTACCTGTCAATTTTGGACAAATTTGACATTATTGGCGCATGTGCAATGACATTTGTTTGCAATTTGTAATAATTGCTTTATGCTATGGTAACAACAATAATACAACTGCATGTATAAAAAATCACATTCAACTTATTACAAGCCTAAAGGTATGCTTTAGATTTTTGTATATTGTTTTAAAGAAAATTGTGTGGTTGTGTTTATACAGTACAACTGTTAAATAGTGTTGGAAAACGTACAAAATATTAATTTAGATCAAATGGGGTGCTTTTCTTTGCTAAATTTAGTGATGATTTAAAAAATTATTTTATTAGTTAATTTATTATTTGGCCACGTCCTACAAAAATATTTTCATTAATTAATAATATATATACATATTTTTATACCCTTCACCTTCGTGAGAAAGGTATAAAGGTCATTCCGTTTGTAATTTTCATAATATAATTTTCTGACCCTATAAAGTATATATATTCTGGATCCCTATAGATAGCGGAGTCGACCAAGCCATGTCTGTCTGTCTGTTGCAATCAATTTTTTGAAGACCGCAAATAACTTAAAAACTTGATTCATACATCAATATATCGGGAATTCTTCCAGCTCGGTTGCTATTTAAAATCGAGAAAATCGCCCCACAAATGGCTGATATATAAGGAAAAAAACCGGGCCAACCTAGTTTTTTGCCCATTTTTTTATCTATATCTGGATTACTAAGCCACTAATATAGACGAAATGAATATCTAATGATAGATATTTCAAAGTCCACTGCAACGATCTATGTAAGGGAAAAATATTTTTTAAACCGAATTTTTTAAAAAAAAAATTTTTTTGTCATAAATTTTTTTTACTAGTAAGTTTAAGAAAAAAAATTTTTGATAAAAATTAAAAAAAAAATTTATTGAAAACAAAATTTTTTTTTTTAGTTTTGAAAAACAATTTTTTAAAAAAAAATTAATTTTGTTTATCTAAAAATATTAAAAATTTTTATTTTAAAGTATAATTTGGTGAAGGGTATATAAGATTCGGCACCAGAGATGTACATGAGTTGATTCGATTTTTTCTCCATGAATGAAATCACTGCATTTGTTGTGTTTTCAATCATCAACATGTGCTAATTATATTGCTTGCAGTGCTTGCGGTCTCACAATTGATTGCCATTTCATCAATCATATTTTAAATGCCGTTAACAATAAC
Organism: Calliphora vomitoria; assembly: GCA_942486065.2. Classification (NCBI taxonomy): domain Eukaryota; kingdom Metazoa; phylum Arthropoda; class Insecta; order Diptera; family Calliphoridae; genus Calliphora; species Calliphora vomitoria. Next base: position 43,045,436 of record OW818032.2, on the reverse strand, counting down.
AACTCAAAAATTATTACTGTGTTTTGATTTGTATGCAAAGTATTCAAATGATTCACAAAAGCTCGATGATAAGTTGAATGCTTAGTACTAAATTTCGTTTTATTTTGATACAATAAACTCCGAAATAATAAACAATATTGAAAATGGTGTTTTCCGTATTGTTAAAAATAGAAATATGCAAGAAAAATCCTTTTAAATACAGTCTTAAATTAATTCAAACATACTCAATAGGAAAATGTATATTAACTCAAAAAGCTCTTCTTATATTCATAACACTCATACTGATTCGCTGCTTTTGTGAATGGTAAGAGTTTACAGAATATGCAAGCAATTGATGCATTTTGTAACAAAACACTTGCTGTGGTGAATCATGCAATGACAGTTTTCGTTTAGTTTATGTATAGTGATAACTCAGTATTAATTTTTGCAAAATAAAAAATATGTCATTTGAATGGTATTCATGCACATCTCTGTTCGGCACAGCCGAATATTGCTCTCTTACTTTTTTAGACTTAAAAATGTTAAGCGAACATTCATAAAGTCTACTTTTAAAACGTTGAAGAGTTACTGCAGCAAGCCCCTCAATTATAAATTGTAATGATGTATTTAGAAATTAAAAAAAAAAGTTAAATCGTATCCTACCTTGTTTTCGTTACATTTTTGATGTTTAGTTTTTACGGCCTGTAAAGAAAAGGAAAATTTATATAAGATTAATTAATAATAATTTATTTTCTCACTAGCTTTTATTACTTATACTAGTACAATAAAACTTTGATGCCGTCAATCCGGATTATTCGGTAATCTGGAAATCAGTTTTCATTACATTGAGTACTGTATAATCCGGATGGATTGCATCTTTATAACTTTTTAATCCGGATTTGATAGAAACATTGGTAAAATGTTTGAAAAGTTCTCGAAAACAAAATTGAATGGCTATTTTACCAAGCAAAATAAATAGCTTTAATGTTTCTATTGTTTGTATTTTCATGTCTTTTAGAATTTAAATTTGTAAATACTTTTTTATAAAATGTACATACATATTTTAAATGTTCCTTTTAAATGTAATTATTTATTTATGTAATTAATTATCCGTATTATCAAGGTTTTACTGTTTTCAGAATCGTCAGTCTTGGGATTTTTTCATGAAAGAAATTATGGGAATTTTTGGACAAATTTTTTTACAACGCGCTTTAAATATATCATAATTCCTAGATAATGAAATAAAAATATTATATATATTCTTAATTCAAGTTAACAATTTAAACCAAATTGTAGCAAAATCATGAGAATTTCATTTTCAGGGTTTTATTATAAAGAACTTTCTCAATGTTATAAAAGAGAACTTTATCAGTTATTTTGGAAAATAAATTTTATTTTTTTGCAGAATCATTTAGTTTATTTAATCTATGCCTGACGCCAGATTCCATTGTACGGTTTTGTCGAAGATATGAGGTGAAAAAAACGCAGTTTTTTGTATAAAAAAACTGCTGTTTGGTCTCTGGTGTGTTATGGTGGATCCACGTTTCGTTCACGGTTACGAAGCGGCGCAAAACTGTTTGCGAAATTGTCACACGATCCACAGTGGTTTAGAAAAGTTTTTTTTTTTTTTTTGGAAATAATTCGGTATCTCGGGAACTATTTGATATATTGTTACGAAATTTCACAACGCTGGAGCTGAAGTATTTTCGAGTTGATTTGCATTTGTTCAGCTTCCTAGCGCTAATTGGGGTCAGTGTGTTCCCCCTCAAAGTAGGTCACCTCGGGTCTCAATTTTTAAAAAAAAATCGCCAAAAATCCATATATGATCGGAATGAGCTGAAATTTAAAATATAAATAGTGCTTAAGAAGACCTAAAATATGCTTACATGTGTAGATATCTTTATTATTTGAAGAGTTGTTTAGGTTTATTTATTTAATTTTTTTATTTTTGCTCGATCTTTTAATGGTTTGTTAGATGTGGCGGGCCTACGGAGGGTCGAATTTTTTTTTCCAAAATATCACCTATATTGGTGATAAAATTCTAAATAAAATAAAAAAAACTTGCTAACAGTTATCTTGTCCCTATAAAAAGTTAAACGCATCCAAAGTTGGAACATGTAAAAAGTGCCGTTTTTTTCCCAAAAAGACCCACATATATTTTCTTTTGTAGAAAAAAATTTTCTTCGGGACTATATATAATTTTTATATGATCAGTAAAGAGAATTTAATGCAAAAGTGTGTGAAGTAAATTTTGGCTCACTTAAGCGCACACAACACCCCCCAAACCTATTCAAACTTGGCCAATTTTTAAAAAAAAATTCAGATTTGAGTAAAAAATTCTAAAAAGGCAAAGCACCGATCCTCCAAAAATCTTCATATTTGTATAATCCTATATGCTTCTTAAATACCTAAAAAGTTTTTTTACTATCACACGGTAAAAAACGTCACAGTAGGCAATTTTCTAAAAAAACTACATTTTTGGAACATATTTTCCCCGGTTTAGGAATTTCGGTATTTGAAAATAAAAACCGGCAAAAATTGTAATGTCTTTGATTTAAGGATAATTGAGTCTATATTAGTTCCAAATTTTGTTATAATAAATTCAACCGTTCAAATTTTATATTTTTTATTCATAGAAAATCACCATATTATAATTTTTTAAGTTTTTAAAGTAATGACGTCCCAAAAATTTATAAATTTATTTAATTTTACTAAAATATTAATCTTCAAGTCCTATGGTTTTCAACATTATCAAATACTTAGATAAAAAGCCTTTATTTACTCCTAAGAAGTTCCACAAACCTTATCCACTTTGGAAAATTTTTATATTTTTTCAATATTGCATGCACAAATTTTTCCATTTTATCCTCAAGTAAAGAAGTAGTGTGCTATCAATGGCTGTCAAACACAAACTAACTGATTCAGGTTCTGAAGTGCAATTAATATTATAGTATACATAATTTAAGTTTCCAAAATATTCGGAAAGTATTAGAAAAGCGATTGAATTTTCATGTGAGTAATGTTGAAGCAATGGTAAAAATTCCCCAAAATTATTGGCCCGATTCTGGTGAAGTTGTCACTAATAAACAAAAATCAAATATCTCATTCGTATTCCTCAATATAAATATATTAAAAACGTTGTCAAAAGATTTTTTGCAGAAAATCTAAAATTTTTACTCGAAAAATAACATCCATATTCATATAAAGCATTGTTCACTTAAAATCAGGTCGTACTTAAGCTTTAATATCTACATAAAGAAAAATGCGATTTATTAATGTTTAACCATAAATGTAATCTTATTTATTAGCAATTATGAATATGCAAAAAAACTATTTAAATATCCTTATTTCTAATAAAAATTCTAATTTTTGACTTGATGGTACCCATTAACTTTTGCACAACTTTTCGGTCCACCTGTGCTGCATATTTATTCCAAGCAGATAACATTTTTTTATTGCCGATAATAACACTTCCATTTTTCTTCAATTTAGCTTTGACAGCAGCCCAATATTTTTCAATTGGCCGAAGCTGGGGACAATTGGGTGTGTTCATATGTTTTGGTATTACATCGACTTTGTTGCTTCGATACCAATCCATGTCAGCTTTGGAATAGTGGCAGGAGGCCAAATCAGGCCAAAACTTTACTGAAGAATGGTGTTGTCTAATAAAGGGTAGCAAACGTTTTTGAAGACATTTTTTGATGTAAATATCCGAAGTCATAGTTGTAGAGATTACAAACTTAGCACTCGTAATACCGCAACTGCAAATATCTTGCCACACCATTATCTTCTTACCAAATTTATCCACTTTTGTATATTTATATTTTTGATTTACATTCCCGCAACTCTATGCAACATAAAATTTACGTCCTGGTAGCTGTTGAAAGTCCATTTTCACATTCGTTTCATCATCCATGATAACGGAGTTATTAAATTTTGACAAAACTTTTTCGTAAAACGAGTCCGTTTTACAGCATGTTAGCATATGACCGTAAGCCAACATCCAGGCGTATTCTTCTGTACTACGACTGGTTTTATATTTTTTGGCGCGATCATTATCAGATAAACCAGGATTTTGTTCAATAGATCGCACTATTTTCGTTGCAAGGCCTTGGTCTCGTCTGCTAACTTTTTTGGTTTCTTTTTTCCTACGATCCGTGCTTAAAGTTCCTCTGTAACGTTTAATAACATCATTCACAGCACCTGACTATGCACAATTTTTTTCTATTTTGAGTTTCCATTGCTCGCCACTTGTACAAAAATATGAAATCTTGACAGAATAACGGATGGTTTGTTTAGAAAGTCATGCCAAAAGAAAACAAAAATGTTACCACTACTTTTTTGTAAAAAGCTTCTACAGTGCGACCGGATTTTATGTGAACAACTTATTTAAAATCCGCCTTGAAATCATACATATATCACAGGTAAGTGGACCTACCCAGATGAACATAAATTTTTTAAGTAGAGGACATAAAATGCTATATGGGACAAAGAGGATTTCCTGTATTGTCATTCCACCAATTCATAATGAGTAAATTCTAAACATTATAAATCTGTGAAGACATTTGAATGGGGTTTGGTAAAATAATGAACTGTCCTTGTGGCAAAATACTGAGCTGTGTAGATAATACAATATGTTTAGAAATAATATGGATGCCAGAGAAGCCATACTCTAAATCATTGATAAATGTGCTAAAATATTAAACAACTTGTTTAAAAGAATTTAGGACTTAATCACTTTAAAAATAAATAGTTCCTACTTATTTCCAACCGAATTCCCAACCTCACATTTTAAGAGTAAGTACACTTAAGTACCAATATTTTATATTAACCCCCAGAGAGCATAAAATGAGGAACTAATGTTTCTGCTTAATCTATTGCAAATTTAGGTTCCTTTGTTAAATTTACGACTTTTTCCAAAGGATTCAAGTTTGTTAACCATAATTTCTCTACGAACACTTAATAATGAACATCCACTTCACACATGCATTTATTACTCGTTTTGCATGTGTGTGAGAGAGAGATAGAGAGTGAGTACGTGTAACAATTTACGAGTATGTATGAGTAAAATAATTGAAGAAAATACAAAAGCAAAGGAACGCTAAAGCAGAAGGGCGAGAAAGGGATAAAGAGGTGAAATTTTATAACCCAAATGATGATGGTGTGTGATGACTATGATAATGATGATTATCTTAAATTATTAGCGCCTTAATTATTTTCTGTTTTGTAAACTATCAAAGACAAGTTTCCTGTTTCCTGTCAGTCAATGTTTAGATTCATGTTTAGACATGATGTCATTTGTTCTGGCTTACTGTATGGTTGGTTGCATGATTGTTTGTACTTGTGCAGATTTATGGTACGGCAATCATGATGCTGGTGATAATGATGAAATCTAACCAAAAAATAAACAAAATCTCTTTCATGCTCATAATAAATAAGAAACAAAGGAGGTCGTTTAATATAAAATATATAAACATTTAAATTACTATCACACACTGTTAGTTTAGTTTATTTTAAATAAGTAATATTTTTGAAATTTTTTATTCAGGTTTTGTTATCAGATTTCTGAAAAATTTATGTGTTGACATAGTTTTTTTTTTATACTTAAAATTTTAATGAGATTTTAATGAATCATAACTGATACTGATAAGTAGTATACTTGTTGGTTGTACAAAAAGAAAAATATATATATTAAATTTAACTAAAGGCAATAGTGTCTCTTTTGGTTTTTACCAACAAGGATATTGTTGTTTAATTTTAATTACAAATTTTATGTGTGCTCATAAGTTTGACATGCCATTGGAAATTCAAACAGTGTTGGTATAATAAATTCATCTTTTATAGTTTTTGAAGCCAAAAATAAAGCAATAATTTTTCTTAATTAGAAGAGGGATTTGTTCTTTGTCTTAGATATATGTATATACTTAGTTAGTATATTACATAAAGTTTAATATCCCTAAATTTGATAGTTTTGAGTAGTAGGCTAATTTGTGGAATATTTTAATAACCTTTATACACACTTTGTCATCCCAAATGTAATATCTACAATATTGGTTTACGTCCCTAATTATAATATATGTATAGGTATATTATGGTGGTCCTTATTGTGTACTTATGCGAAATAGACGTTTAAATTAATTGGGTGTATGACTTAAAAATGCGGGATTTACAATAGATGTCATATCTTTTGAACGCGATATTTGATAACTTATATGTCATTTTGAAGGGTACATATCTGTCTTACTTATTGAACATTATAGTGTAAACAATAAATCCTTTTTTTTTTCTTCGAAAATTTAGAATTTTGTGCCAACAAAGCGTCATATGCGGGAAGTTTTGCTTTACTTCTTCAATTTAAAAAAAGTGCCGCTGTAGCACACCGATTGCTCACCGAAGCTTATGGTGAATGTTTTTATCGGTTTCAATGTGTGGGAGATGGTCTGTGCGGTTCATAAGTGGTGAATTTGACACGGAAGACAAAGATCGCCCAGGGCAGCCAAAATAGTTTGAAGACCAAGAATTGGAGGCATTACTCCATGAAGCTCAACAAGATCTTGCAAAATCATTGGGAGCTATTCAAGCAGCAGTTTCAAAACGCAGCAGGATTCTTCCAATGTCAGGGAAATTGGGTTTCATACGAATTGAAGCCGAGAGGCCCTAAAAAATGATTTTGTATGTTTGAAATGCTGCTTCAACGATATAAAAGAAAATCATTTTTGCATTACTTGCGATAAAAAATGGATGCATTACGAAGCCCGGACAACCAGCCGAATCGACACCAAAGCCAAATATACATGGGGCTAAGGTAATTCTCTGTAATTGATAGAAGCAAAAGGGTCCTACCTGTTATGAGCTGCTGAAATCTAACCAGACCATCACAGGGAACCTATACCGAATGCAACTGATTCGTTTGAAGTAAACATTGGCCGGAAAATACCCAGAGTATGCGGCCAGACATGAAACCGTAATACTCCATCATGACAACATTCGGCCACATGTTGCAATACCTGTTAAAAACTTCATACAAGGTGGCGCAAAAGTAATCCTCCTATCAGAAAATGCTATACATTTTGCGATTGGCCCCTAATGTCAGTTCTGTTTTGGCATTTGTGTAGTAAACACATGCGAAATACACGTTAATAAACAATGTTACGCTACACTGCTCCAGAACGTGGAATATTGCTGACTATTTATTTGACCAATAATCGGTCGGTGACTTTGGCACAACGTGAATTTCGTCGCAGATTTCCTGGCCGTCCAACGCCTACTGGTGAAACACTGCGACGTTTAGCCGCTCGCCTCGAAGAGACTGGCACAACACGAGATGCTGCCAGGCGTGGCAGACCCCGGAGTAGCCGTTCTGCAGAGAATATTGCTGCTGTAGCCGAGGATGTCATGGAAGCGCGGTCGACATCGACCAGACGACGTGCCATGAAAATGGGTATCAGTCGACGGTCTTTACAGCGAATTTTGGTACAAGATTAGAAGATGTTTCCGTACAAAGTCCAGACGGTGCATCAGCTGTTAGCTGCTGACCGCCAATCGCGTCTAACATACGCTCAAGCCATCCTTAATCACCACCAAGAGGAAGATGATTTTTCATCAAAAATAATCATGAGTGATGAGGCCCATTTCCATCTTAGCGGGTACGTAAATAAGCAAAATTTACGCTTCTGGGGCACTGAAAATCCGCGTGTAACCCGCTCAAATGCACTGTATGGTGTGCAGTTTTCGCTGGAGGACTCATCGGACCTTTTTTCTTCGAAGACGTCGCGGACCAAACGGTTACTGTGAATGGTGAGCGCTACAGAGCAATGATCAACGAGTTCTTTTTGCAGCAACTTGATGAATTGGAATTGGAAAACATGTGGTTCCAACAGGACGGTGCAACGGCACAGACTGCACGTGCCACAACCCATATGCTGAAGGATGCATTTCCCGGGCGCCTAATCTCCCGTTTTGGCGATTTGCACTGGCCAGCAAGATCGGCTGATTTGACCGCTTCAGACTTCTTTTTGTGGGGCTTTTTGAAGTCGCGGGTTTATGTCAACAAGCCTCAGACTCTTGCAGCTCTTAAAGACAATATCCGTCAAGAATGTGAGGATCTATCGCCGGAAGTTTTGGCCAAAGTGATGGAAAATGCCATAAAAAGGGCTCAAATGACAATCAACTGTGGCGGCGGCCATTTACATGACATCATATTCTCGAATTGATGTAAACAAAATTAAAAGACCAAATAAAAATAATCCACAAGAAGAATCAAAGTTTTTCATTTTTTTTTTTAGTTACAGCCAAAAAACATCGGAAGTTTACTTTTGCGCCACCTTGTATTTATAATAAAGTGGTTGAGAAGTTTCGCCTCACCCGCCTTATAGTCCAGACCGTGACCGACCGCAGAACGCTTTCTTTGTGATACGCCTCACTTTGGAAGAGAGTATACAATATTGGATTGATTCGTTCTTGGCCTCAAAAGATGAGCAGTTCTTTTGGTGCGGAATCCATATGTTGCCAGAAAGTTTGGAAAAGGTCGTCACAAAGGCCAATACTTTGAATAAGTTTATATTGTACAAATGTTTCAAAATAAAAGCTAAACATTTTAATAAATCCCACATTTTTAAGTTGTACACACAATAAAAAATGTTAGACATCCGTAGTTTCAAATAAAATCATAAAATATCATGCAATCTCAAATTTAAAATTTCAGATTCCCAAATTTTTTTATACAAATTTTAAAAAACAAAGCTGGTCTTTATAATACCCTACACTAAACAAAAACTTTTTTCTTTTAAAATTTCAATAATTTATTTCGTGAACGATTTTCGGAAGTGGGTGATCAATTATGGACTGATCTCCATGAAATGATGTCGTGTGATTTATGTCTATATGAATTTTATGTGGATAAAAAAAAATGTTTAAGAGATTTATGGTCGTTAAAGTGGTTTTATAGGGTGAAATAATGGACCGATTTCAGCCAGTATCAAAAATATCTTCAAAATTGCGACCTGTATTTTGAGCTCAAGATTTACATGGACAGGCAGCCAGACGGACGAACGGACATTTTTTCATCAACTCAGAAAGTGATTCTGATGGGTATACTTTAAGGTTAGATTAATATCTTTAGGCTTTACAAACATCAGCACAAACGCATAATACCCTCCCGAGCATAGTTTTCGGTTCTAATAAACATTAATCCATAATGAGTGTGTGCTTGTTGAATTCCAAAGGAAAAACCAGCAGTAGCAGTGTAGTGTATGAATATTTGCTAATTCACGTTTATGAAATAGTTGAAATCAGTTGAATAGAAACTGTTTAGAAAATATATTATTTCTGTGTATTTGTTAACTTAACAAAAATTCAGACACATGTGGATGCTTTATAAACAAATATTTATACATTTTTATTTAACATTTCTAAAAAATTTTAATTAACCTACTTTATTGCAAGAAAATAGTATCTACAGTGGTTTGCAAATAATAATAACAATCAAATATATAAAACTTTAGCTAACATTAATAGTAAAACAAAAATATTTTCACAATAATAACCAAATGTTTATTTAAAAGTTCTTCTTCCCCAAGCTAAAATATTAAAACAATCAATATTTATACATATGTCTCACACAAAATTTAATTCAAGGTTATTTTTGCCTAAAAACTAGTATCACTTAATTTTGCTTTAGCTATAAAACATCCACATTTTTCTAAATCTAACATCATTAGTTTTCCAAACTTTCCAACTAAAAGTGTTATCAGAGAAATAAACAAAAATAAAAAAAATCAAATTAAAAATGAAATTCATGGTAGCTGCAGGTCTTGCAGCCGTCCTCTTGATGGTCTGCTCACCCATCCAAGGTGCTAAAATTTGTGTTTCCCGTGTTGATACTTGCAATGATAATGTGCCCGTCTGTGGTCGTTTTGGTGGTTCCAATTTGTGCAAGAACTTCAAAAATCGCTGTGAATTTGAGATTCTCAATTGTGCCAGCACTACTCGTATGTATTTTGAGAAAGTTTTTACTTACAACTACAACTACTACTACATACTATGTTCTTAATTTGTCTCATTTGTAAATTTATAGCTTATAAGATTGTTAATGGCGCAATGTGCACTGGCATTCCCTTAAATACTCGCACATTTTGTAATGGTCTCCAAACTGCACCAAATGTAGGTGGCAAATTTCCCCATTGGAATGGCAAGAAGCCATTTAATAAGGGTTGTGGTGGTGGTGGCAAGAAGTGTGGTTCAAAAGGAGGTCACACTGGCGGTATTGATGTCCAACAACCTATTGTTATTAATACTGGTAAATAAATGGAGCGTAAATTAATTTTATTGTTCTAATACCATGTGATTTTGAAATTGTAAAATATCTAAAATAAATTTGTATTTAAACAAATAGCTAACTGAAATCTTTTTAATAACATACATTTTTTAAAACCATACTTAGACAACACTTAAGTTAATGTTCATATTAGCTTTCTATTAAAATTACAGAGCGTAAGTTTTAGCCCATTAAGTCTATTAATTTTTGTGATTAGTGGCCGATATAAATGCAGATATACGGGACATTTTTCGAAAAATTACCCAAAATTACCCAAAATTACCCCATTTTGTAACGACTGCACATAAATCGTAATTTCAAAGGCCCCTAAAGAGCTAGGAAGCTAGATTTTTTTGTTTTTGGATTGCTTGGAAATGTAGCTTTTTAATAAGGTATAACTGAAGCAGCTAGCATAATTAGTGCCCGATATAAATGCAGATATACGGGACATTTTTCGAAAAATGAACCAAAATTACCCCATTTTGTAACGACTGCACATAAATCGTAATTTCAAAGGCCCGTAAAGAGCTAGGAAGCTAAATTTTTTTTTTGGATTGCTTGGAAATGTAGCTTTTCAATAAGGTATAACTTAAGTAGCTAGCATAATTAATGGCCGATATAAATGCAGATATACGGGACATTTTTCGAAAAATGACCCAAAATTACCCCATTTTGTAACGACTTCACATAAATCGTAATTTCAAATGCCCCTAAAGAGCTAGGAAGCTAGATTTTTCTGTTTTTGGATTGCTTGGAAATGTAGCTTTTCAATAAGGTATAACTTAAGTAGCTAGCATAATTAGTGGCCGATATAAATGCAGATATACGGGACATTTTTCGAAAAATTACCCAAAATTACCCCATTTTGTAACGATTGCACATAAATCGTAATTTCAAAGGCCCCTAAAGAGACTCATTAACTCTATTAATTAACTTGTGAATAGTTAATTGGAACCGATTATTGCCTACTCTGGCCTACTAGGATTCTGTAACTAAATAAAAAAAATATATCTTACATACAAAATTTACACAGTATTACAAAAGTGAACGAAATGTTCAGGCGTTTTCATAAAGAAATTCTGTTATGTTGCAGTCCACAGATTACAGAACTACACGCATGTTTACTGTAACCTATTATAGTCACAGTAACTATTTATATGGTTGTGGTAACAATTCTATGGTTAATTTACGGTTCACATGATTGTATCAACCATATATATGGTTACAGTAAACATGTTTGTAACAACCATTTATATTCTTAACACACGTTTTTCATTAAAACTTTTAACCCAAGTATTATTTGATTTTTTTTTTTTATTAAATTACCTTTGTAAAGCAGTTATGTTTATTTGTTGTTAATCTGATTAAAATGAGTGACGAGAAAAAAGTGCTTACTAAAATTATTAAATATTTTCAACAAAACCCAACATAGTCCTACAAAAATTTGGCCAAGCATTTTTAAAGAGCTCCCAACACCTCCGGTAGGAAAGCAGCACGGTTAGGTCAGTACTCGGACTATTTGGTACGAAAAGTTAAAGCCAATGCAGGTTTAAAACATACAAGGCTCAAAAAGTTCCATACAGGAATTCTGCTAATAATTTAGAGGCCAAAGACAGAGCACGGAAATTGAAGTCAAATTGTATACAAAAAATATACCTGCAGCATAATGGATGACGAAATGTATGTTCTGGCAGATTTTTCGCAACTTCCTGGTAAAAAATTTTATGTTGCTGATGTCGAGGGAATGTTGAATAAATGTTTAGAACCCAAAAGCAGACAAAATTTCCAAAAATGTCTTGGTAAGGCAAACAATATGCAGTTGCTGCAAAAGAAGCCAAAAATTTGATACAAAGGTCTCTATAAGTAACGAAATTTACATCAAGGAAAGTTTACAAAAAAGGATGTTTCCATTCATAAGACTGGAGCTGAGTCCAGTGAAGAAATATTGGACTCTTGTTAAAAGAGAATTGAAGAGCACAGAAAAAGTGTCCAAAATCTCCATCAAATAAAAAAATATTCAAAACTGTTTAGTGGTTTCATTTTTATTAACATATCGCAATTTAAAAATTTTCAGTAGAGGCAAAAAACATTTTTTTTTTAATGCATTACAATGAAAGTTGAAGACGGACAACTGTATTTTTGGCGAAAGAGTAGAGAAAATAATGTAAAATTTTTACAGTGGGTAGATAGGATTTCTTGCAAAAAGTGAAAATTTAAAAATTTTGAGTTGACACTATTTAGAGGAACCAGTGCGATATATGTATGTTAAAAATATGTCGATCTCAGTCCTTATATACTTTCAGTAAATTATTGAATAATTTTTGGTGAAAAATACGTTTGGTGAAAAAAAAAAAAATTCAGTTGACAAATATTTTGACCCCTGTTGTTCTGATTTTCTATGGCATTATATACGTCGTTGAAATGCCTTTCATTTGATATCCATATTGTCTATCTGCATGACCTAATAATCGAGATATAGGTAAACAAATCGGGGTAGTTGTAGTTTTTTTTGCTTATTTCTGAGGGATTTGTGGACCGATTTCCCAGATTTTAAATACCAACCGTACCACCACTATATCCGATATATTTAACGATTTCAACAAACCGGCCGACAGACATATATAACTTTATGAGCTCCGCTATATATAACGATCCAGAATATATATACTCCATGATAGGCAAATGAAAACTAAGGAAATTACAAACGGAACGACAAACTTAGTGGTATATACTTTTATTACTCATGGTGAAAGGTATAAGAAAAATGAATTTCACGCTTTGACCAAACAAAAAAAAAAAAAAAAAAAAAAAATGTGATGGAAAGACATTTGCCTGTTATTTTCAGCGGTAAAACGATCAGATGTTAGTATGTTTTTCAACAAAATTAAGAGTGCCATACGACTGTCAAATCTTCATTCATATCTTTTCTGAATGTAAAATTTTTTCATTACAAACTACGTTTAGCCTATCCCATTCAAAATTTTAACAGCTCATAATACAAGTGTGACAATGTCAACTGGCCTTAAAGAAATTTCATGTCAATTGGAACTGCCATTCAGAAATGAGAGATTTGAATCAGAAATATTGTGGAAAAATTGTGGTCCCTTTGTGATATGAAAGTATCGAATTTGGAATTAACCAAATTATTCAGTTGCACGAACTAATACATTAATCCTTCTGACGTCCATCTCCGATAGATTCGTAAGTTTATTCAAAAAGAAGCAACCTAACGTCTAGAATCTAAGCATTCTATACAGAAGTCGTGAAATATGAAATTTAATATTCTGACATACAATCCGATTAATCAGTAACCAAATACCACTGCTACTTGATTTCTCAGTTGAAGCCGCAGAGCAACTGTGATAAGATTAGAGCAATCTATCGACACAGCTATATTGGCCTTCCCTTCCTACAAGTAGTGACTGTCGACCATCTCGTTAGTAAGTACAGTCATAATCATGGAATCAGTACCCGGACAAATCTATAAATTTGAGCTTCTAAGAGAAAGAGTATCTGCGATGTGATTACTTAGTTCAACTTGGTGACCAAAAGAGTCTAATTTTTCATTCAAAACAAACGATTTTTCATCAACCTTATCAGTGAAAAAATTGCCGAAATATAAGCGATCCAATCCTTTTATAGACAAATTTTATTTTTTTTTTTCTAATAATATGCAAAAATATGCTCTTATGGGTAAAATATGCTATAACAAATGCATCGCAAAATTCTTAATATATTCTGAAACAGAATGGTTCCATAGGACTTACAGGAAAAACACATACATTTACACGATTCAGATTTACGTGATTATAAAAAATTGCAATTATTTGATTCAATTTAGTACATTTTGTTTATAAAACATTTTCTGAATAACTTTTTTTCTAAAAATCATGGTAAAAAGTCAAGCAATTTAATAAGTTATGTTAAGTTTTATTTAAATTAAGTATATAATTATGTTGATACAGATTAAAATATGCAATAACAATTCATTAATTAAATATATCAAATGCTTTCTATTTATTTACAGATACTTTTGAGAAACAATTCAACAACAGCTTGGTAGATAAAAATAAATAAAAAAATACACAAAAAACCAGCAGCAGTCAGTCAATCAAATGTTTCAATTGCTCAAACTGAAAATGCAATATAATACTTTATTTTAAGCTTTAATTATACACGTAAAATAAGCGCAAATCTAAAGAGAATACTAAAGAAAACTTCATTGCATCTTCGTCTTCTATGGCTTGCTTGCAACAATACAGGCAAAAATAAAGACAACAACGTTTGCAAAGAAAAAGCTTTAAGAATACACTTTAGAACTACTTGCCACATACACACACACAGACTCATTCACAAAAAGCCGCACTACGAATTGCATAAGTAGTATAAGATGTTGTAGATGTTGAAAACGTGGGGATTTTATACATTCTACTTGTGTATAATATACAAGTGATTAATTATGCAAATTGAATTGAAACCAACAACAGTTAGTCAAAAGAAAAGACGCTCTGAATGACTGATTGAATGAATGACTGAGTAACTGAGTGAATGACTGACTGATACCGTAATAAGAGTTAAGAAATACAAACGAAAAAAAAAAAAATTCTCCCTCGCAAAATAAATAACTCGTACATCACACACAAGTACTTATTTATTTTCTTAAAATTTCTTAGAAAAATGTTAGAAAATGCCAGCAACATGATACATACGACAACAACAGAAGCACCAGCAGCAGCCACATCATCAAAGGCAAGACAAATAACTGAAATATTAACATCAGAAACAACGCAACTTACAAGAGCAGCAACAGCAATATTAGCACTGCCACCAGCACGACAAACTGCAACATCAACACTATCACCAGCCCCAACAACGACACCAACACCACCAACTCCAGCACATGCAGCACGTTTTGCTTTAACAACTAGAACTTTTTTGAAATCGTTAGCAACCAAGGAAACCAGTTTAACAGCATCATCGTTATCATCTTCAACATTATTAGCAACAGCAACAACAAACATTAAAGCAGCATCAGTGGCAGACTCATCGTCATCGACAACAGCAGCTTTAAAAGCTAAAGAAATTTTAACAAATTTAACACCAGCGTACTTACTAACAACTTTGGCAGCCGCTATAGCAACTCATGTCAAACATAGCAACAGCAGTAGCAATAGCAATATCAGCAACAACATCAACAATAATAGTAGTAAATATAGCAAATGGACGAATAGCAAAAATATCCAGGCAACAAACAAAAACGTCAGTTGTCACATGATTCAACAGAACGACAAGAATGAATTCTACCACATGCTTTCATTAAATCACCAAAATTGCACAAATGTTTTACAACATCAACTACAACGACAACATCATCAGCAACAACAAGAACAACAGCAACAGCAGCAGCAGCAAAACAGGCCTCAACGACAATGTAGCAACAAACATTTACAGCAACAAAAAGTAAAACAATTCTTGTTATTGCTAACATGTTTTGTGGCAATCATCACAATATTCTCTTTGCCACATTTATCCATAGCAGCAGCAGTAACACCAACAACAACATCACACATGTCAACGACCTATGAAACACCCACAACAACTACAACAACAACAACTACCATCACAAAAACTATAAAGTCCCTAACAATAGCAAACGCAACAACACATGAAGAACTCATGTTGTTTTCATCCTCTACGCCAAACCCCTCCTCTATAGACTCATTGTCAACTGACAATGTAAGCAAAGACGATGACAACAGCTATAGCAACAGCAACAGGAACAAGTTTGCTGACAACAGTGATAATGTTCATGATGATTTAACATCCTACTCACCATTAGCAACAACTATTGAAAATTCACTTAGAGACATTAGACCGAGTAGCAGCAGCAGTAGCAGTAGTAGTAGGCAAGGTCCTTTTGAAAATCATATTGTTACACGTTTAATACGTTCTTTGGATGTTGGTGGCAATAGTGGTGGCGTAGCAGGGGGTGTCGGCGGTGCTAGTAGTATATCATCCATATTTAGTCCCTCGCCAGGTGGCTCGTCTGGTTTAACGAATATTTTCAATCAAAATCTAGACACTGGTCTTAGCAATAACATTGAGTGTCCAAGTTTCGATGAGAGTTCAGCGTGTCCCTGTTATAAATTCGAAGATGGTAAGTACTAAAGTGAGAGTGTAAAGGATTTTTGTAAATAATATTAAGGGGAAAGGCTGAAAAAAGAAACGCAATATGGTGGAGGAAGTTGTCAGGAGTGGATGAACAAAGGTGAAGATATCGAATAATAGAGAGAGACCCAAGTTTCAAAACTTCCAAATGGTCTGAGTTATACAAAACTTAAGATATCGTGAATAAATTCCGAATATATTTTCAAAGATTTCAAAGAAAGATTCAGGAAGTAATAAAATGGATCGATTTTTTCTTGGCAAAACTAGCCTCAATCACTGTGTCTAAGGTCAGCCTTATGACCAGGTATGAAGCACAAGGTTATGCTTCCATAGTTCATAATAACTCCAGGTCTTATTTTATACAATAATACAGTTCACAAAAGAATCCAAACAGATTATTGATGAAACAGGATCAGGCATTGGTGGTAAATTTAAATTATAAATCGATTTTTCAATTAGAAATATACGACATCCTGATTTTAGATAGACAGTGTTTGAAAAGAAGATTGAGAAATGGAAAATTTGTTGTGTCGCCCTATAGCAAGGCTTCGTTCGTTCCCTTATCATCGCATGAAATAAGGTTGGAAATTGTTGACGTGGCATTGGCAAAAAAAAGAAAGACAATTTAGAATACTATACTAGGCTGTACGGAATCTTAAATACCCGCCTTATATATGATTTGAGTGGCACATTCTATGCACGTCTTTAGCAAACTAAGTTAAAGGAACAATGTTGGAAATTGTTTCGGGAAATGATACATTCTTTTTCCAAGTAGTCTCAAATTGTGAACTATAACTTCTTATCTAGTCAGCCAAATTTGCTGGTTTTCAATACCAAACAGGACAATGATACATATTCTTATATAAATCTGTGTAAAACTGAACTTCGTGGGGTCTCAGACAAATAGATGTCAGCGTTGCGCATACAAGCGCATGAAGTCGTCGTGTAAACCCCCTTTATGTATAGAGAAAACTAAAAATTGTTACAGACATAAAAGTAATTCTTACATAAATCTAATAAATCAACGTTTTAACTAACCCCAATTATGGGCAAGACCAACATGTTTTTATTTATATTCTTGTTCGAATAACTTAAATATTAACAAATAAACAGAACATTTTAAATTAGTTAATTGTTTTTTTTTTTTTTAAAAAAAAATATTGCTATAGTAAGTTCTAGCTCAACCATTACAAGGTCCAATTGTGCCAGTACCACTAAGATTAGAACATTGCGAACTATCAACCTGGGTCCATTCTAAAAAAAAAAAAAATTAAATGAAAATCAATTAATTGTTCTCTATTACAACACAAATCCAAATATACTTACTGCTTGAGCTCGCATTGTTCACCCTGCAATTAGCGTTGTTATACTCACATATATTAGCAAAGTATTGACATGAACCATCTGCTCTTCTACCACAAATTTGTGGCATCATACAAGAACTGGTCGTTGAAGTTTGCTGTACCAGGGGTTTAGCTTGCGTTAATACCATGACGGCAATACTGGCCACAAGAGCAACTTTAAAGGAACTCAAATAGTTATGTTTAATCTCAACAGATATGGAATAAAATATTTACCAAAAATATATTTCATTATTATTTATTTCTTCGTTAAACTTGCTTTTGACAGTTTGTGTTAGAGGTTTGCTGTTGCTCAAAATTGTTAAATTTAAAGACTAATCTTTTTTCTTGATCTAAAGCAGATATTTATATTAAGAATTTTATGCATTTTTAATTTGATACTAGATTTTGTTTCTTGCTTTAATTTGTTTTAAAAATGTGTATTTTGTTCAATATAAATAATATACATATATGTAAATGTTTGTTTTGTTCACAGACGTAAATAAATTCTTTAAAATTCTTTAAATTAAAAACAGTAAAATAAATTAACAAATATTAATTTAAAACAAATATTAGTAAAATGTTAAATTAACAAACAGTATTGCGTATACCTTATTCACAAATTGGGAAGATATAATGAAATTTTATATATTTTTTCTAGAAGTAGAATTTTCTATCCAATTTTGTAATTATGCATTTTAATTGTACTTAGTATTGAAACTACTAGAATGTGTTTAAGTGTATAATTGTTTTGATATCCTTCACCATTATACATTTTTCATTTGCGACCCCACAAAGTATATATATTCTGGATTGTTATAGATAGCGAAGCCGATATATATATGTCCGTCTGCATGTTGAAATCAACTTTCCATAGCCCCTAAATAAATTACATACATGATCAATATACCTGGAATTCTTCCGGCTCGAATCTACACAATCGGCCTACAAACGGCTGAGATATAAGGAAAAAACATGAACTACTTCGATGTTTTACCAATTTTTTATCTGTATCTGGATCTCTATGTCATTAATACAAACAATATGGATATCCAATAATAGATATTTCAAAGACTTTTGAAACGGCGTTTACATTGCCAAAGTAACTACAATTGGACAAAATATTTTTTCTCACGAATTTTTTTTCAACCAAAAAATTTTTCTTTACAAAATTTTTTTTAATAAAATTTTTTTCACAAATAATTTATTATTAAAAAAAAGTTTCGAAAAAAAAAAATTAGTTTTTCGCTAATAAATTAAAAAAAAAAAATATCTAAAAAAAAATTAATTTTGTTTACCTAAAAATATTTAAAATTTGTATTTTAAAGTATAATTTTGTGAACTAAGGACTGAGTTCGAAAAATTCTTAACATACATATATGTTAATTAAAACGAAACCAATACACTTACAATTTTAATTTTGTTTTTATTAGATTGAAATTATTATTACAATTTAGAAAAATATAAAAAATATTTTTATAGTTTTAATCACTAGTGATGAAATTTTGAACCTTTTTCGGAAACTTTCCATCCATTATGGTTTTTATAGTGCTTTCTGTCACCTTGTTCGAACAGGTTGTCCATCTCCATTTAAAATCTACCAAACTTTTGGACACTTTTTTTGTGCTCTTCAATTCTCTTTTAACAAGAGCCCAATATCTCTCCACTGGCCTTAGCTCCAGGCAGTTTGGAGGATTTGGCTCTCTTGGTTTACCATAGTGACAGGATGCCAAGTCAGGCCAAAAATAAGTGGACACCTTATGAAGTCTTATGAATGGAAGCAGCCTTTTTTGTAAACATTCTTTGATGTATATTTCGGTATTTATAGAGCCCGTTGTGTCAAATGATTGGCTTCTTTTGCCGCAACTGCATATTGCTTGCCATACCAAGAACTTTTTGGGAAATTTTGTCTGCTTTTGGGTCCTAAACTTTTCTTCAACATTCCCTCGAGCATCAGCAACATACAATTCTGGCAGAACATACGTTTCGTCATCCATTATGCAGCAAGAATATTTTTTTTATAAAACTTGACTACAATTTTCGTGCTCTGTTTTTGGCCTCTAGCAGCGTTCCTGTCAGGAACTTTTTGAGCCTTGTGTGTTTTTAAACCTGCATTAGCTTTAACTTTTCGTACCAAATAGTCCGAGCACTGAGCTGCTTTCCTACCGTATCTATTGGGAGCTCTTTTGAAAATGGTTTCTATTTTTTTGGCTTTAGAAACATCATACGAACCATTCCTTCTACCTGAACCAGGTTTTCTATCAACGGACAAGTTCTCCCAGTGCTATTTAATAACATTGGAAACAGTTTGACGGCAGACCTTTGAATGCTTGGCCAATTTTTTGTAGGACCAAGTTGGGTTTTGTTGAAAATATTAAATAATTTTCGTACGCACTTTTTTCTGGTCACTCATTTTAATCAGATTAACAACAAATGAATATAATTGAAATTAAACATAATAACTGACATGTTTTACAAAGATAACTTGATAAACGTGTGTTAAGAATTTTACGATCTCACTCCTTACTTCTGCCACCCATGGTTGCAAGTGAATGTAACAAGCAAGTCTAACTAGATAAGCTATTTATTTCATAGTTCAGTGTAATTGCCGAAAGAGTATTCAGACGACTTTTTATTTACCACACTTGGAAACTAAACAATTTAGCAGTCATTGATCCAAACCAAAATTTTAAGTAAATTTAACACTAATGATACTGTGGACAAACAAATACCTGGGAAGTGATACCATTTATATACCCACCATCAAAAAGGATGGGGGTATATTGATTTTGTCACTCCGTTTATAATACATCGAAATATTCATCGCAGACCCACAAAAGTACATGCAGAGAAAAAATATAGTTGTGCATGATTACAGTAACCATTTTCACATTTTTAAAAGTTTTTAATAACATCATAGTCTCAGTAACTATTTACATGATTGTGATAATCATAATAGGGTTAACTTACAATTCACATGATTGTATCAATCATATATATGGTTACAGTAAACAAGTATATGTTTGTGGCAATCATTTTTATGATTAAGGTTTTACCATATTATGTTGTTCTCGGCTAATTGATATCATAATCTGAGAACAACATATTATGATATATAGATTCATCATAACATATTTTTTTTAATAACAATATGATTCCTTTGTATAAAAACTTTGTGTAAAAACATATCCTAACTTAAAAAAATATGTTTGCTGGAGAAATACACACAGATTTCTCAAGGTTACTTAAATATACCCTTCGAAAGGCCTCAGAGTTCCTTTTATCTAAATAAGCTAAGAAACTTAAAATCTATTATTTGGAAGTGTCATCGTCTATCCGAAAAATATGTTCACTCCCAGGTATTTCTATTTCATTATTTTCTATATGACTGTGTCATATTTAATCATGTATAACAAAATGTTGAATTTATTAATAATTTAAAATTATATAGGGTGAAACCAAACACGTGCCATATTATTGGTTTTAAAATACGTCAATGAGTACTTGTTTTAATGTCAACACTTAATAAATAAATATGAATTATTACAAAATGCTGTTGTTTACAATTCTTTGTATTTATAAAAAAAATATTCTGCAGGGGGACGAAACGAAAAATATTTTCCAAGGCCACACAAAATTTAAAATTTTCAGAATTTCGAAATTAGCTTAAGTTTTTATATAGGTTCTAATATTATATATTTAATAGATGCCAATAACTTTAGAACTATTTGTTAGTATGATTTTATAATTTAAGATCTCATTTTTAAGTTACTGAATCGTAGATTTTAAAGATTTTTTAGAAATCCGTTTCTCATCAAAGTATCTCAAAAGAAGGTATCTTCCATTGTCCAAAAATTTCCATTTAGTAAGAGCCATTTTAAAAACATATGGACTGAGATCGTATAATTCTTAACACAAGTTTTTCATTAAAACTTTTAACCCAAGTACTATTTGATTTTTTTTATCAAGTTACCTTTGTAAAGCATGTCAGTTATTATGTTTAATGTCAATTATGTTCATTTATTTTTAATCTGATTAAAATGTGTGACCAGAAAAAAGTGCGTACTAAAATTATTAAATATTTTCAACAAAACCCAACTTGGTCATACAAAAAGTTGGCCAAACCATCAAAGGTCTGCTATCAAACTGTTTCCAATGTTATTAAATAGTACCGGGAGAACTTGTCCGTTGATATTAAACTTAATTCAGGTAGAAGAAATGGTCCACATGATGTTTCTAAAGCCAAAAAAATAGAAAGCATTTTCAAAAGAGCTCCCAACACTTCCGGTAGGAAAGCAGACCGGTTAGGTCAGTACTCGGACTATATGGTACGAAGAGTTAGAACCAGTGAAGGTTTAAAAGCATACAAGGCTCAAAAAGCTCCTGACAGGAACTCTGCTAAACATTTAGATGCCAAAGACAGAGCACGGAAATTCAAGTCAAATTATATACAAAAAATATTCCTGCTGCATAATGGATGACAAAATGTACGTATGGAAAATTTTTCGCAGCTTCTGGGTCAATTCTGTTATGTTACAGATGCTCCAGGGAATGTTGAAAAAAAGTTTAGGACCCAAAAGCAGACAAAATTTTCTAAAAAGTTCTTGGTATGGCAAACAATATGCAGTTGCGGCAAAAAAGCCAAACATTTGTTATAAAGGGCTTTATAAATACCGAAATTTACATCAAGGAATGTCTACAAAAAAGGATGATTCCATTCATTAGACTTCTTAATGTGTCCACTTATTTTTGGCCTGATTTGCCATCTGTCACTATGTTAATAAAGGTCTTGAGTGGTGCAGGACCAATAATGTGGTATTTGTACCACATTTGAGTCCAGTGGAGAGATATTAGGCTCTTGTTAAAAGAGAATTGAAGAGCACAAAAAAAGGTGTCCAAAAGTGTGGTAGATTCGAACAAAGTTACATAAAGCACTATAAAAACCATAATGAAAGGGTTTTCGAAAAAGGTTCAAAATCTCATCATTAGTGTTTGGAACTATAAAAATAATTTTTTTTTTGTAAATTGTAACAATAATTTCAATCAAATAAAAAAAGATTCAAAACTATAAGTTTAGTGGTTTCATTTTCATTGGCATATATGTATGTTAAATTCGATCTCAGTCCTAATATAAAATTCAGAATGGGGGGTTCTGGAGATATTTGAAAAAATATTTGAATTGTTATACCCACCATGAAAAAAGAAAGGGGTTTATTGATTTTGTCATTCCATTTGTAACATATCAATCAAAAACTAGAATCAAAAAGTATATATATTCTGGATCTTTCTGCTATATTCTCCTAAGACGATCTAGCTGTGTCCGTCTGTCTGTTATTCTGGTGAATATATATAGGGCCAAAAATGCAAGAAGCTAACTGGCTGTCAACTCTCTGATGATAAGGTTTGTTTGATATTGAAAATGGCTAATATAGGTCCATAATTTATACAACTGCCCCCGGAATACTGTTAGATAAAAAAATCAGTTGTAAGTGCTCTGAAATTATACTGTACAGTATGACGAAAATTGGGCAACATTAGTCCCTAGTCCACATAGAAGGTCCCCCTCAGAAAATTAAATTAATCAGTCTATCAAATTCTGCGCAGTTCTGACCATAACTGTTTCAAGTCCCCATACAATACAACAATACAACGAATACAACACTTATACTTGTTGTATTATCAAATGATTGTCTATTTAAAAAACAATGTCAAACCAGAAAACAACCTAAATCGATTGGCTTTTAATTTTGTCGGATTTTTGGAAACTCTATAAAAATATATTTAAATAAGGCAATGTTTAATAAATGTTCGTTAGAAAATAGAAGATATCTTTTTTGAAATATTTTAAAACTAGGGTCCAATATTGTGAAACTTATATATCTCGTTAAAAAGTTGAAATTGAAAGATTTTACACCATTTTTATATAGAATTTGTACTTTAAACCTTAATAAAGACAAACCAAAGCGAATTAAACAAATTTGACCAACTCCAAATTTTATATGACTATAAAGAACAAGTGCACAAAGTTTTAACAAAGGTCCGATGTCTTGTCGAGAATTTTTGTTTCCTCCTAATACAATATTAAATATCGATTATCACAAATACATAGCTATAAATATAATTTAATTTTATTTTAAATCTTTTCTTCTTTTGTAAACAGGTTTATTTCTTGAATGTCCTGGCACAACGGCAACATCATTACGCACTACACTGGAACGTATTTCATCGCCCATACATTCATTATCCATTTATGATTTTGATCGTTCGGTCACGTCCCTATCACAGGATGTCTTTCAACCGGGTGTCAATATAAGACATTTACAATTTTCCCACTCACATTTGGAAACATTAAAAGAAAATAGTCTCAAAAATGTACGTGCATCATTGGAATCGCTGAGCATCGTTAATGGTAAATTAACACAGGTATGTAGAACTCTTAAATATGTATGAATGTACGAAGTATCTGTATTTAAGTAATAAGAAAATGTGAACAATTTTGGAATACACACACACACAAACACATTACTTAAATGGGCAAATGAGTCTATAATAATATAAGTTACATACAAATGATGTAATGTACACACGCAAAACTGGCAGTGGGGAAATATTTTACGAACATTTACATTTTCGAACAAAACACGGTAGATAGTTAAATTTTCCGTAGGAAACAACAACCAGTTTTCAACAAAAATGCCACAGCTCGCAAGTAGAAAGAGAGTGAAAATAATAACAGCAATAAAAAGCGTTGTGTTCACTGGTCGTGCTACTGCTACCATGCTTTACAGTAGGATCGATCGAAAAAAAGTGGTAATAAATCCGAAAATTCTAAGCTACTGGTTCGATTGCAAATTAATGTATGAACAAATCATAGACGAGAACAATGACCTTAAGAAAATTAAATTTGTGACCACCCTTTTTCAATATAAGTTGAGGTACAGGGTGTATTCTTTTGTACAACTTGTAACAAATATGGACAGATTTCAATGAAATAACTTATATGTCTTTTTGATGGGTATATAACTGTAATTTATTCTTACTTAGTTATTGAACATTATAATGTAAACAATGTTTTTTTTTTTGAAAAGGAACCATCATATGCGGGAAGTTTTTATTTACTTCTTTAATTTGGAAAGAAGTGCCGCTGAAGCACACCGATTGCTCACAAAAGGTGAATGTGTTCCGTTGATTTCAATGTGGGAAAGATGTTTTGTTCAGTTCAGAAGTTGTGATTTTGACACGGAAGACAAAGATCGCCCTGACCAGCCAAAAAAGTTTGAAGTCCAAAAAATGGATTACTCCCAGAAGATTGCTATCAAAACTCAACAAGAGCTTGCAAAATCATTGGGAGCTACTCAAGCAGCAATTTCAAAACGTGGTTGGGAAGTTTTGCGTCATCCGCTTTATTGTCCAGACCTTGCCCCGTCCGACTACTATTGATTCGATCGATGCGGAACGCTCTCTCTGGGATACGCCGAAATCGGCTTGATTCGTTCTCGGCCTTAAAAGATGATCAGTTTGAGATGGGAAAAGGTCATAGCCAACAATAGCCAATACTTTAAACAAATTTAAATTGTACAAATGTTTCAAAATAAAATCTACAAATTTGAAAAAAAATATTCACTAAAAAATGTATTATTAGTATTTTTGATGCCAGTTCAAATTTTTTAAATAAATCTTTGAGAAAAACAATAAAGCTCCATTTTTGTCAAAATTCAATTTCAAAATTTTGACTTTGATTAACTTTCCAGACTAGGCAGATTGAGATATTGCAAAAAAGACTTTTAAAAAGCTATTTAGTAGTTTATTAAAAATAAAAAAATATTTTTAGAAAAATATTTGGACAACTGTAATAAAATAAATAAAATCAAGGTAAAAATCGAAAATTTCAAAATTTAAACTTAAATATCTTTTAAACTATAAGACTAAACTTAGTGAAATAAAGTGTTTACTTTTCCACTTGCTTTAAAACAAAGTTTCATTCATTGCAATCTGTCCATATCTGTACAAGTAAAAAGCTGTACAATGTATTCCTAAACCAAAGGTGATCAAATTTGACTCCCTGCATCACACGTTGTATTCCAACAGCATGAGAATTTTTTTCTTAAAGCCTAAGTCCTTCTCTACGATTCTTGCATACATCATTTTGCAAGCGGACTAGTAGTTTAGAAGATTCAGATTTGTTACCACTTTTTCGATCGTCCCCACTGTGCGTTGTAATATTCGTAGTTGAATGCTGAATCACGTTTGTATGCGTGAATTTTAACGGAAACGGATGTGTTACACGCAAAACATGTGTATGTGCCAAAAAAAAAAAAATAACGAAATATTTAAAGATATCTCTGCATATTTGTTGTACTTTTTGGCTTTTTTTTTTTGTTGATGATTGTGGGAAATGAAACATTTATGTTTCGTATGTAACCTGTAGTTTTGTAAAACGTATTAAATATAATTTCACACATTTAACAAATTAAATATTTATTTATACATCTTTTAGTATATTTTTGTGTGTCAAATACAAAGAATGAATAAGATTTGTCTTGATATACTTATAGTTGCTGGTGTTGAACATTACTTTAGCCAAAATGAATCCTAAATTTATGTAAAATTTAACAAGATTTTTTTTCTAAAGACACATACATATGCGAATGTAAACCAACCATGTACACTTTAGTTGTTGAAAATTCTTAATGACAGCAAACGACACATGAAATTAACAAAATTCTGAAAACATTTGATGTTTTTGAGGACTACTAAGTACTTACATATGGAAAAGTACACTGAAAAAAAAACAACTTTTACTAATGTGAAAATCATATCTGACTCTTTTAAGGTAGGGTCACACACGGCAAATATTTACTCAAAAAAGCGTAACCACTTTTTTTTAGCACAAATTTGTTTGGCGTTGTTTACTTTTAGGAGTGTTTTGTAAGATCAAACAGCATCAAATAAAATAAAGCTAAATATTTATTTTGAATCATCCAAAATAAGATACGTTTTGGAAATAAATAAAAGAATTCAAATGTATTTTATTTAGTGGTTACGTCACACACCTACCTAAAGGTGTGTGGCCCTACCTTTGGATTTTGTTAAATAATAGCAAGGCATGACAGCAGTTTGTCAATAGTATTGAAAATGTATACATTTTCTGTGTTATAAAATTGCAGTACTATTTTTTTACTTCTGTAAGTCCTCACAATCAATTATCTACTCGTATTAAAGTCTAGACATGTAGTTAGTAATTTCGGTAACAAGAGGAGTTATTCCGCTAGCTTTTAAACATATTACTAACTTGGTAAGTGAAAGTTTTTGCTGGATAGATTACTGCACGAATTACTATGTTATTATGGAATCAGTACAAAGTGATGCAGAAATGACATATTAGCATTACAAAGTATTGAAAAGCGTTAAAATGGGAAAATGAAAGTAAATTTTTTCGTGTGTAATTTAGAAATGTTTAACATCAACACCGAAAACATATTAAGCTTTCAGGACAATTTTTATGCCATTCATGAAGTAAATGAATTTCAGAATATTTATGTGTGTATGTATGTGAATCTTAATTTATATATATGTGTGTGTGATTGTTAATGTTTGTTTTCCATTTTTTTTTTGGTTAAATAATATTCATACACATGTGTTTTTATATCCAACATATGTATGTATGTATGAGTGTTTATGTAGTTAAGAGTGTGTGTGTGTTAACGAAATGAATTACATAAAATTTTGTCATATTTCAACAATGTTTGCCCACATTTGTACATTTCATTTTTTGGTTTTCTATGTATTTCCCTGTAGTATTTGCCATAATCATCAACATCAACGTCATCGTTTCATACCACTATGAATGTTGTATGTTGCATGTACACTCATACTAATATAAATTAGGATGGCTCAAACAAATTATTATTTTCTTTTAATAACCGTTACAGTGGTGAGAACGTGTTCGCTTTCAGCGAACCTCCATACCAATAATTGTTACGAAGTTGCATTATCAATTTGAATTTAACGGTCTGTAACGGCTGCTTGCAATATATATTATTGCGTTTTAACCTTTTTAAAACGTAGGTTTATTTCCTTTAAATAAACCGGATACTTTTGATTGCAAATAAAAGCAGTTTTAGTAGTTTAAAATTGTAACAACTCTTTATTTATTTAGAATGTACAACAACATAATTAAATAGTCACTCAATGTCTTTATACACGTATATCAATTCGCTGAAATGCACACAAACTTTATTACGTACAACCTTATATGCACAAGACAGCTGATGTTAACTCTAATAACGCCAATGATAAACTCCACTCACGACTGCCAGCTCTGCCACTATTTATACATGCGCCATCTATCGGGAATCTTCTACAATGCTCTTAACGGACATACTAGTACATTCGATTTCTAGAGCTTTTCGATGTCATTGCCAGCAGCCCAAACATTTAGTGTTGCCATACTTACAAACAATGTCAATGATGATGAATGCTGCAGGCAGTCGTTACAGACCGTTGAATTCAAATCGTCATTGCACATTCGTAACAATATAAACATTTCCATGTTGATAACACGCTGTTATTATTTTTTTTATTATAAGTATGGCAACATTAACAGTTCTAGGTGATTATTGTGGAAATAGAACATTCTACATTTTACCGTTAGATAATTCATGAAACTACTATAAGATTGCACTGTGTATATAGTATGTAGTAACAGTGAGTTGCAGAGCAGTTAGTGTATCATAGGCGCTGTTAGAGTAAACATCAACCGTGTCACCATAGTGTTTTTAAAGTGTGTAATGCAAAGTGTGTAAAATAGTGTGTTGTGTTAATTTAAATAAATAAGAGTTGTTAGAATTTTAAAACTACTATTTACTTATGCAATTAATAAACCACCGTTTTTAAGAGGTAAAAACGTAACAGTATCATTTCACCCCGCACAGTGGGGTCGATAAAAAAAGTGATAATAAATCTGAATATTCTAAACTACTGTGAAATGATGTACAAATAAATCGTATAGGATGCCATAGGCTTTAAGCAAATTGAATTTGTGAGCACCCTGTTCGAATACAAGATGACATACAGGGTGTCAAAGTCGATCTTTTCTTATTAGGAACACTTTGAACAGTTTGTAACTTATACACATATCGACTAATTTCAATGAATCATTGTTATAAAACAAGTAAAGAAGGTATATAAGGAGTAAGATCGTAAAATTCTTAACACACGTTTTTCATTAAGACTTCTAACCCAAGTATTATTTGATTTTTTATTTTTTTTATCAAGTAACCTTTGTAAAACATGTCAGTTATTATGTTTAATGTCAATTATATTCATTTGTTGTTAATCTGATTAAAATCAGTGACCAGAAAAAAGTGCGTACTAAAATTATTAAATATTTTCAAAAAAACCCAACTTGGTCCTACAAAAAGTTGGCCAAGCATTCAAAGGTCTGCCGTCAAACTGTTTCCAATGTTATTAAACAGCACCGGGAGAACTTGTCCGTTGATAGAAAATCTGATTCAGGTTAAAGGAATGGTCCACATTATGTTTCTAAAGCCAAAAAAATAGAAAGCATTTTCAAAAAAGCTCCAAACACATCCGGTAGCTCAGTGCTCGGAATATTGGGTACGAAAAGTTAAAGCCAGTGAAGGTTTAAGAGCATACAAGTCTCAAAAAGTTCCTGACAAGAACTCTGCTAAACATTTAGAGCCCAAAGACAGAGCACGGAAATTGAAGTCAAATTTTATACAAAAAATATTCTTGCTGCATAATGGATGACGAAACGTATGTTCCGGCAGATTTTTCGCAACTTTCTGGTCAAAAATTGTATGTTGCTGATGCTCTAGGGAATGTTGAAGAAAAGTTTAGGACCCAAAAGCAGACAAAATTTTCCAAAAAGTTCTTGGCGTGGCAAGCAATATGCAGTTGCGGCAAAAGAAGCCATTCATTTGTTACAACTGGCTCTATAAATACAGAAATTTACATCAAAGAATGTTTACAAAAAAGGCTGCTTCTATTCATAAGACTTCATAATGTGTCCACCTATTTTTGGCCTGAATTGGCATCCTGTCACTATGGTAAACAAGCCCTTAAGTGGTACAAGAACAATAATGTGGTATTTGTACCCAGAGAGGCAAATCCTCCAAACTCCCGTAGTTAAGGCCAGTGGAGAGATTATGGGCTCTTGTTAAAAGAGAATTGAAGAGCACAAAAAAGCTGTCTAAAAGTGTGGAAGGTTTTAAACGGAGATGAACAACCTGTTCTAGCAAAGTGACAGAAAGCACTATAAAAACGTTAATGGAAGGGTTTCCCAAAAAGGTTTAAAATTTCATCACTAGTGATTAAAATTATGAAAATATTCTTTTTATGTAAATTGTAATAATAATTTCAATCAAATAAAAAATTTTTGAGGTTTTAATTAATATATGTATGTTAAGAATTTTTCGATCTCACTCCTTATATTTATTTCAGTTATATTTTATAGTTCAAAGGAAATTTAAGTTTGAATTTTAAAATTTTAGTTTTTCACCATAACTTTATTTTATTTTTAAAGCATGAGTAATACTTCCCTAAAAATATCCGCTTGTTTCTAATAAATGGCTAAATAGCACTATAAAATTAAAAATTTTGAAATGAGTTTAAAAAATTTCAAAATTTGGTATAAATTGTTCTTAATTGTTTTTAACATTTCTTAAAGTTATTTTAAGAAAAATTTAATATTTTTATATATTTTATAGGAACTAGCTTCAAATATTACTAGTAAGAAATTTTTTACTCGATGTAAATATGCTCCCTACTTCAGGCTATAGTGGAAAATATTGAATTTAAAAAAAAAAAAAAAATAAAAAAAAATTCAAGTTACTTTTTCTTTTATTTATTAACAACATAACAATCTATTCGTAATTCAAAAATTATTATGAAATCTTAAAGGGGAATTTGTTTGAGCTTTAAAATCCATAATCGAAATATGTAAGAAATACAAAAAGCTAATTGTTTTATATGTGTCAATCCAAATCCTTTTTCTTTTAAATAAAGTATAAATGTATACTTGTTTATATTTCCATTGATATATATTACATTTTAATTGGTAAATAAAATGCTCAAAACCTACATATCTCGCGTCAAAAGTTTGATGCATATAATTTTGAAAACATACATTTGAGTCCAGTGAAAATAATACATGTTTGCTAAATTTGTATTTTTTTTACATATATTTTTGTATATGTGAATAATACAGACAATAATTTCAAAATAATAAATTTTGGAATAAATTTTATGCAATTTTTTATACAATTGTTCAAAGCTGTTCAAAATTTGTAACAAGCTGTATAAAGTTTTCCTAACCTGACACCCTGTACAGCACTTTGTATTCTAACAACATGACCACAAATTAAGTTTTGTGTTCTCATTTGGACCTATAGCTATGAGTCGCATAACACCTTGATTTAGAACATAAAAAGTAGAAAAACGGATGTAATGGAAGTTAAATGTGTATTATCTTCAACATATGGGGTGATCCTAATGTATACACATTATATAAAAATAAATGCATGTGTATGTATTTCTAGATATTAAAATGGTTTCCTATGCCTGTATCTAGAATGTGACAACAATAATAAAAATGAGCAACTTTTTCATACGAATTTAATTTAGTTGGTTGGTGAAAAAATTGGAATATTTAAACAACAAATGATGACACATTCATTCCCTCGTTTGATGGTTTTTTCTTTTAGTGTTTAAATGTTAACTATTTTTTTAGCCGCTTATGTTTTTTTTTGCATTTCCTTTGCTAAGGCATCTGAAAGCTACTGCAACATTTTATGTTTAAATAGACGAATTTGGTTGTTGCTCTTTTAAACATATAAAATGAAAATGTATTTAGTAAACACTCCAATGGTGAGTGAAGGCAGCAAATTTAAAGTGGTTGCACAATTTACGAAAATGCAATATGCAAACTCAGTATGTCTCAGCATTTTTTGTATCCGTTGTTGCAATATTGAACAAGTCTTTAAAGAAACTCAACATATAAATAAATGTAAAATTTACGCTAACTACAATAATAGACACTATCATTGAAAGAACATTCAACTTTTAAATAAACATTGTAAACAATTGCATACTTTTACGATGCAGCATGAGTTCATGAACATGCTTGTTTATTTTAAGGTATATATTTTTTCAAATACATTAAATTAGATATCTATATTTTGTTAACATGTTTCAAGCTTATATATAGAGGGATATTTGTATAGTAAATAATAAAACCTTTGTTCTTCAACAATGTTATTCGCAATAATGAATAACGCTTTTAAAACAAAGTTTAAACAAACGTTATTTATTCAACTCAAATAACAGAAATTTAAAAATTATCAATTTCGTTAGCGACAATGTGCAAACATTTGCTATAAAATAAATTTCAAATATTTAAATTGCAGTATATATACTAAGTATAGCGGTGTGATCTTATAAAAACCCAAATGAAAAAATAAATTATAACAGTAGCAGCTTAAAAATTCAACATGAATGTATTAGGTAAGTGAAGTAATGCAGCATCCGAGTGAAATAAAAATAATAATATAAATAAATTATTCGCAGACTTTCTTTTAGTGATTTTGCTTGTTGGGGCAAATGTTGAGAACATACAATCTCAAACACTCGACTCAACCTTATCTACGAGTACTTCAATAGAACCACTTACAGAAAGTACATCCGGCTCAACATTGTCAACCTCACCTGAAACATCTACAGATAGTTCAACAGAAACACCTAGCACCACACCTACAACCACACCTACCACCACACCTACAACCACACCTACCACCACACCTGCTACCACACCTACCACCACACCTACAACCACACCTACTACCACACCTACGACTATACCTACCACCACACCTACAACCACACCTACCACCACACCTGCTACCACACCTACCACCACACCTACAACCACACCTACTACCACACCTACGACTATACCTACCACCACACCTACAACCACACCTACCACCACACCTACTACCACACCTACCACCACACCTACGACTATACCTACCACCACACCTACTATCACACCTACTACCACACCTACTACCACACCTACCACCACACCTACTACCACACCTACCACCACACCTACGACTATACCTACCACTACACCTACTACCACACCTACTACCACACCTACTACCACACCTACCACCACACCTACTACCACACCTACCACCACACCTACTACCACACCTACCACCACACCTACTACCACACCTACTACCACACCTACTACCACACCTACTACCACACCTACTACCACACCTACCACCACACCTACTACCACACCTACTACCACACCTACCACCACACCTACTACCACACCTACTACCACACCTACTACCACACCTACTACCACACCTACCACCACACCTACTACCACACCTACTACCACACCTACCACCACACCTACGACTATACCTACCACTACACCTACTACCACACCTACTACCACACCTACCACCACACCTACTACCACACCTACCACCACACCTACTACCACACCTACTACTACACCTACCACCACACCTACTACCACACCTACTACCACACCTACCACTACACCTACTACCACACCTACCACTACACCTACTACCACACCTACCACCACGCCTACCACCACGCCTACTACTACTCCGATGACGACTACAACAACGCCTTTCCCCACTACTACAAAACCACCCGTAGTTTGTACCGTAGCACCGCCTCAATGTTATGAAAATGGAAATCGCTTTTGTCGGTTCTTTAACACACCTTGTGACGCGACCAATGTGAATAGCTGTTCCATACAAAATAGCGAAATGAGTAAGTAAGATACAAAAAAAGCTATAACGCATAGCTGCTTAACATTGGTTTTTTTTAATTTCGTAAAAGCCTGGAAAACCGCAAAAGCAGTAGATTGTACTTTTCGTTCAGGAAGTCAAGTTAAAGTTTGCTATACCGAATGTGATTACTATTCAACAGCTGATTGTACCGCTACTCCCTCTCCTCCTGTCTGTGGCACGAGCAGTGATATGCAAAAATGCAGAAAGTTTGCAAGTTTGTGTGCACTGAAAAAAGTTTCATGCAACAATCCAACATTATTAGGTAAATTAAAAATTTTTATTAATTTATCAATGTTTTTTTTCATCATTCTTACTGACTATATTTTTAGATTGGCGTGTGTCATCAGATCCGACTAAATGCGATGGGCTAGGAATAAATGCTCCAGCTGTACCCTGCACTGTGACGAATTAGCGGTTTTATATACTTAAATTTTTTTTGATTTATTAACAAGTTTAATTTATTTTTGTTAGCATACTTATTCACTTATGTAATATTTTTAATATGAAATTAATATGAAAATTGTATGCAATTTTGGCATACAAAGAAAATAATAACTATTAGTTAACACATAACCACACTTCTTGTTAATGGAGATTAGTTTTATTATTATGGTTCATTGTGATTTTGTTAGGTTGGAATTACATGAATATTTACAGTAGAATATATGAAATATAGCTAGGCACTTTTTTGTCAGTATTAATTGCATTTTAATAAGGTATTTGAATTTCAAAAAATCAAATGATTTGTAATTAAAATCTTAAATACGAGTTAAATCTAGCTGATTCTCTGCTCAACAACAAAACAAAATCTTACAATAATAAAATACCAACAAATTGCTTTCTAAACCATTAACTGCCAAAACAAAAAAATAAACGAAACCTACGAAAAAATTGCCATTAAATTAGCAACCTTGCAAAGTATGTATGAGAATGTGTACGTTTATTCAACATTTGGATCAGTATATAAAAATTACAAGCCAAACATTGTAAACTTTGCTCGTTTTCTGTACATCTGCAGAACCACCTACATAGACACATTCTGTTCATATTATCAATACCACAGGCATCCGTGAAAATGCTGAATATAAATATATATTTTGGCTGCCACAACAACAACAATAACATCAGATATAGGAATAACAACAACAATAAAAATAGCGCAAAAAAGGCAAACAATTATTTGGTGTATAATTTACACTTTTAGTGGGTGTTACGAGTACACAATTTGTATACCCTTTACCTTGCGGTAAATATAATTAGGGCATAAATATATGAGTTCGTCGTTTCATATGTGGCACTGAGAAATATTTATATAAACCCTCAGAAAGTATATTGTATATTCTTGATCTTTATGAAATTTTATGCCGATTTAGCTATGCCCCCCTATGTGTCGGTGTAAATCATGCTCATGTCAAAAATCCACAACCAAATTGAATGAGATTCATTTAAAAATGTTTATCATTGTCCTAAATAGTTTGGTAGTGTAAATCATCCATGTCGGTTCAAAGGAAAAATAATTATGCAGCGAAATGTGATACAACATCAAACAAATTATATGTATTTTTCCAATTCCCAGCATTATAAAGCTTGCTGAGTTGGTTTTTACTTGTTTCAATTGTGTAATTATAGTTTTAAATGGAGCGTATTTAAGATTCGTTACAGATGAATATAACTTGTTGTGTGTTCAGCTGTTGTGCCATGAACTTGCCGAAAATGTTGCTTAATTTGTCGATAGTTATAGTACAGCTTTTTTTTATAGGAAACTTAAAATATATGAAAGGGAAAAAGGGTGCACAATAAATTGATTGGAAATATGTATAGTTACGATAATTAGGAACATGAACATTGTTCTCCAGGAAGCCAGTTAAATAAAAATTTAAATATCTTAAAAAATTAAAGTAAATAAGGTTTACAAATATAAATTTCTAAAAGGCTTTTGCTTTTTAGTTCAGATTTTTAGTTTTATATAGTGAAATAACAATTTTCATAGAACTTCGTCTTTATGTTCTCATAGCCGTTAGTCGAAATATTAGAGTTCAAAGTTCACCTCCACCATTTTTGTATTTATCTCGGTTAGATGTAATTATACAATTTGTAGAGCATTCAATTTTCAACATTTTCAACGCACAGTGGAAGTTATTTCAAAAAGTAGAAACAACTTCTAAACGGATAGTCCACTTTAATCACCAAAGAAGGCGAAGCTCCTAGAAAAATTAAAAATAATGGGAAATTTATGTTCTGTATAGAAATTTTATAGAAAAACTACTAGAAGATATCTATATAACACATTCTTAAACTAAGATATATGCTTACGATAAATTCGAATTGTTTATTATTTTTTGAATTACCAACAAGTTTATAAGAAATTGTTGTTTACAAGGTGAAGTCAGATTGACGTCCAATTCTGGACAGATCTCCCTTACACTGTTTGACTAATTTAGAAAACGTGGTACGTATTACATTAAAGTACACTGACTGTCATCAAAATCGGCGTTCTTCCATGAATGTTCATTTCACGTATGGATAATATGAACATGGATAATAAATAGCCTTATCTGGAAGACGTGATGAGAACTTTAACCACATGACTCTCATCAAAAGTGGCGGTTCTTCCATGGATGTTCATTTCACGTAGAAATTAACATGGATAATAAATAGCTTTATCTTAAAGACGTGGTGAGACCCTTAACCCTAAGTAATAACTAGTTCTTCAGATCCTATACCACAGTATATCTTAGAACTAGTATATACTATTATTTTGTATGTAAATATCTATTTATCATGTTACTCATCAGAACTATATAGTTTGAGATTTGATTTAGAAGCGAAGGAAGCATATAACAAAACAATAGCGTGTTCAAACGTTCTAGATCTTCAGCATCCAAAGTCAGATTGATATAGCCATTAAACAGGTGGATGTAGCTATTACAGGAAAAAACCTTTACACACGTTTTTCCTTAAAACTTTTAACCCAAGTATTATTTGATTTTTTTTCTTGAGCAAGTTACCATTGAAAAATATGTCAGTTATTATGTTTAATGTCAATTAAGTTCATTTGTTGTTAATTTGATTAAAATGAGTGACCAGAAAAAAGTGCGTACTAAAATTATTTAATATTTCCAACAAAACCCAACTTGGTCCTACAAAAAGTTGGCCGAACATTCAAAGGTCTGCCGTCAAACTGATTCCAATGTTATTAAACAGTACCGGGAGAACTTTTCCGTTGATAGAAATCCTGGTTCAGTTAGAAGGAATGGTCCACATGATGTTTCTAAAGCCCAAAAAATAGAAAACATTTTCAAAGAGCTCTCAACACATGCGGTAGGAAAGCAGCCCGGTTTGTTCAGTGCTCGAACTATTTGGTACGAGAAGTTAAAGTCAACGCAGGTTTAAAAACATAAAATTCTCAAAAAGTTTCTGACAGCAAATCTGCTAAAATTTAGAGGACAAAGACAGAGCACGAAAATAAATGTAAAATTTTATAGAAAAAGTATACCTACTGTATAATGGATGACAAAACGTATGTTCTGGATAATTTGTCGCAGCTTCCGGGTCAATATTTTATGTTGCTAATGCTCGAAGGAATGTTGAAGAAAAGTAGGAACCAAAAAATGTGTCCAAAAAATTCTTGGAATGGCAAGCAATATGCAATTGCGGCAATAAAAGCCAAACATCTGTTACAAAGGGCTTTATAAATATCGAAATTTCCATCAAGGAATGTTTACAAAAGAGGATGCTTCCATGCATAAGACTTTTTAATGTGTCCACTTATTTTTGGTGTGATTTGGCATCCTGTCATTATGGCAAGCAAGGTCTTGAGTGGTACAAGAACAATAATGTGGCATTTGTACCAAGAGAGGCGAATCCTCCAAACTGCCTCTCTTGTTAAAAGAGAATTGAAGAGCATGTGGTAGATGTTAAACGGAGATGGACTACCTGTTCGAACAAAGTGACAAAAAGCTCCATAAAAACCTTAATTGAAGTGTTTCATCAGTATTGATTAGAGCTATAATAATAATATTTTTTGTAAGTTGTAATAATAATTTCAATCAAATAATAAAAATCAAAACTGTATGTTTAGTGGTTTATTTTTTATTAACATTTATGTAGGTTAAGTTTTTTTCGAACTCACTCCTTATTAGAGATAGATACAAAATAGTGTTCAAATCAACAATAATCAAAATTACAACAATCAGCCATAGTAGAGGAGAAATCGGCCCACATTGGGGTGTTCCATGTCAAATATGTTTTGACTTCTTGCTGATTCCCAAAACTTGCTGCGATAACTTTCAAAGATTGACTTCAGTTTTGTTAATTCGAAAAGATTTAATCCTTCAAAAGTCATGTGCATTTAAAGTAACAATTTTTGTTTTAATTTTTATCAAAAATTTGTATATACAGTGCACTCGCGGTAACGTGAACTAATTAAAACCAAGAGAGTTCATGTTAGTAAAATTGTTCACGTTAGCGATTGTCGAATTTCATGGAAAAAATATAAAATTGTATAATATAAACCTGTGTTTTACACGCTCGAACGTGAAATAAAACAAAATTATTGATTAAAATGCATTACAAAACAAAACGAGATCACGAGAAACTATAAATTGAAACAAAATTACATAGCAAATAAAATTACTCATTCGTTGCCACTAAAAAAAAAATTAATTTAGAGGATAAAACACATTTTTTTAACAAGGGGATTCTCAAAACTTTAAAAATTAAATTTAATGTATGTATTGAAGTGTTGTCTACATAATTAGAAAACAAATGCAGTGAAAAAAATTGTTCACGTTATAGAGCTTTCTGAGTTTGTTCACGTTACAGAGTAGTCAATGTAAGCAAAAGCTTGTTCACGTTAGGCGGTGTACTCACGTTACCGCGAGTGCACTGTAATTGTAAAATGTCATTAAAAAAGATTATTTTTAATTGCATTTTAAAAATTGAATTTTCCAAAAAAAATTAGCCGAAATTGCTGGAAAAATTTTCCAAAAACCTTTTTAATTATTAAACATTTTATACACAATTACCTATACTTTGACTTTTTTAGTTCCCCTATTGTGCAACTTCAAATAAACCCATACAAATAAATACAATTTTTATCACCAAAATGAGAGAGTACACGACCAGGAAATATATTTTAATGGTTTCGCGAGGTGCATGTCATAAGACATCTGCGATTAACAAAACCATCATAGCTCCATTTTTACTAACATTAAACTGTCAGCCGCCAAACTGTTTCTCTTTTTTTGTGGTAACACTTTGCTGCACAAATGACAGTAAATTCAAATCTTGTGAGAGTTTTGACACACCCTTTATTAAGAATTTTTTTTTTTGCAGAATGCTACTGAAAACAATAAAATATTGTGCTCAACAAAGCGGTTGCACTAAATCAACGCCAATTACGCGAATTTCCAGTTCATTTCCTTTTCCTGTTTCTATTTTTTTTGTTCGTTTTTTTTTTTCATTCTTTTTGTTGTTGCGGCTGGCTGTTGTTTCCTTATGTGGCTGCTAAGAATTATGAAGGTGTAGCAAAAATAGAGAAACGCGAGGAGGGCATGCTATTGGAAAAAGTCATAAAAAGATAAAGATGGGGCAAATGTTGTGCTTTTACGATGCTATAACTTTAAGATGTTTATATTTCACAGATACAAATATAGAGAGTGCAAAGAATTTTATGGAATGGAAATAAAATCATAAATAAATAAATGTATATGTACATTATTATATTTGTGGCGTATGAAAATAAATAAGTTAATGGCCAGATAATAAACTGAATATTATACAATTAACAGATTTTATGTAGTCTATTAATGGCAGTAACAAGAAAGCTTTTATTCAATTGTGTAGGTAATTTAAAATTCCAACATTAGCTGAATTAAAACAAATCTACTAAAAACATATGAAATTTACTTTTAAAGAGACTAAAAGAATATATGCTTTATAGAGACGAAAAAACATAACAATCTAACTCCTACAACAACAGAGTATTCGTAAATCAATTTACATGCAAGGCGAATTTATACAGGTGACTGCAGAGGAGAATTCAGGCAAATTGGAACGAATTCATTAATTGTGCAGTGACGCCCAAAATCACAATTCCCTAGCACGTGTAATAGGGCGTTTCTGACGTTACCCAACAGTTCTAGGAGACAGTCACGAACTAGTAATTTGACCCATCATTTAGGGTGGGAACATGCCCGTGACCCTTTTTGACTTCAGTGAGACTGTCTAATAGCTTGTCCAAAGTAGTCAATGATATACTGGTTAAATAGCGTCAGTTACCTAACTGGTAACTTGATCAGCTACATAACTAGTTATTTTAACATGTACTGGGGCTAATTGACCTCAAAGAGTCAGCTAAAAAGACATATCACAGGCAGTACAATAAACGATTGCATGTAAACAAACCTTTCTTCGATAGCTCTCCAAAGGATTGCTTCTGGTGTGTAAAATAACTACTTTCTAAAGTGTAGTACAAAATAAACGTTTAAAGTGACTTCACTATAGGTTACTAAGAGACACTAAAGTGACAATTTGATTCATGCTATGTTACATGGGATATCAGTATACTTAAGCAAAAATTCAAATTACACACAAAATGTTTAAAGTGACTACACTCCAGATTACTTAGAGACACTTAAGTGACAATTGTCTTCTCGCTAGATTACCTGGGATGTATAAAATAACCAATTGACTTTTCTCAGCACTACAAAGAGCATATACGTGTCAAATGGGTCAAAATACATAAATTGGAGTCAGCCAAGTGATAAGACATTTGTGACGATTACTGTCTATAAGGGATACATTGACTACTTGCTTAACTGCTATGTGTTTGGGCACCACTGATCTACAGTTTGATATTAAGGAGAAAGTAGTTTATTGTAAAAACCGATTTAATTAATTTGTTAATTGAAACAATAAAACTTCGTTTAGGTAAAGCCTATTCCAATTGAAATTCTGTCATTACAACTAAACAAATCAATAATTTTATTTGTTTCTCCGCGTACTCTAATAAAATAAAATACTACTTATTAATTTTTTAAATTGCTTATAATATTTCTATGCCAATTTTATTTCCGTAAATCAATTTCAACATTCAAATTAAATTTAACTTCTTCTGGGACCGGGACGACACTTACGAAGCTTTTGTCCAGCTTTCATGCCAGCACAACGACGAGAGTCCACCCATTCTAAGAGATTGCGTTGGCCACGAAGACAATTGGCATGAGCCAATTGGCAGGGAGTTAATAGCTGACATCTGTTCTTCTTATCGCTATAACAATTCAATTTTTTACTACCAGAAGGACAATTCAAACGACCGCAGCGAGGCTTAACAGAACGTGGCCCACGTTTCTTGATGGCACAACGTCCTGAACCTAACTGGCCCTTGATGTTGCGACACAAAGCTAAACTGGTGGAAGTTATACCTGTCAAGCAAATAAATAATTAATTTAAATATTTTAACTGAAATTTAATGAAAATGTCAAACTTACGGCCTTTTTTTGTAAGACGACGTCTACAGTTTTCTTCATCTATGGAACATTGTCTAATTTTACGGCATTGAGAACCTTGTCTTACACATCTTATGGGGCTGCGTACATTTTTGCGACACATGGGACGACAACGATTTGCCTCGACATAAACAAATGCCGCAATAAGGATGGCTATATTTTCACATTTTTGGTTAAAAATTTAAAATTTTAGATTATTTTAAAGTATGTACTTTACAAAAATTACTAAGAATTCAATTATAACTTACCGAATATGATGATTGCTTTATTCATTTTAATTGAATATCTGATGATTTTCTTTAATTTTTAACACTATATATAGTAAAACTTCTTTAGTTATTGAAGGGCAAACAGAAACATATGAATATTTAAAAGTAACTTGATTTTAAATGAAATTTTAATTGCATCAGCTAAGTAAATAAAGAATATTATATTGATGTTGTAACATAAGCGGCTTTTTAAATGACAATACACGTGACGAATTTTTGAAAATTCGATCAATCAGACCTACTGACCGACTTTGTTATCTTTTGTTAAAATACTAAATATCTGTCGGAGTATCTGTTACTGTGAATTACAAAATAATGTCAGTTATTGTTTAATTGTGCCCCATAAAATATGACCGTCTACCTTGCTGAATTGTTAATAAAAAGTCTAAAAATAACTAGTGTCTATTCAACAAAAGAATTCAGATATGTTTTATTGAAAATATTTCAGGACTGTCTGGTTCAATTACAATTAAAATATTCTTACAGATATTGACTTAACTTCAAGGGACAGATTCAGTAAACGAAAGGAAAACTATTTTAAAAGGTTTGCATGAAAAACATTACAAAATTTCTATAAAAAAATTGTTCTAATTAAAGACTAACTTATTTCAAATAAAATACATGCAAATTTACTACAATTCTATTCTGCATAGCAGTATCCCTTTTATCACAGTTTCTAAATACGTAATTGTTTAAGATAATTTTCATTAGCGTCCTACATAATGTATTGAATGAAGCTGTGGATAATTTTGTACATTTTTCGTGATCGGTAAAGTTTGTATTAAGGACTGAGATCGAAAAATTCTTAACACACGTTTTTCATTAAAACTTTTAACCCAAGTATTATTTGATATTTTCTTTGATCAAATTACCTTTGTAAAGTATGTCAGTTTTTATGTTTAATGTCATTTATATTCATTTATTGTTAATCTGATTAAAATGAGTTACGAGAAAAAAGTGCGTACTAAAATCATTAAAT
This sequence comes from Calliphora vomitoria, assembly GCA_942486065.2. Lineage (NCBI taxonomy): Eukaryota > Metazoa > Arthropoda > Insecta > Diptera > Calliphoridae > Calliphora > Calliphora vomitoria. Next base: position 43,003,003 of record OW818032.2, on the reverse strand, counting down.
ATTTTCCACAAAACCCAACTTGGTCCTACAAAAAGTTGCCCAAACAATCATAGGTCTGCCGTCAAACTGATTCCAATATTATTAAACAGTATCTGGAGAACTTGCCCGTTGATAGAAAACCTGGTTCATGTAGAAGGTATGGTCCACATGATGTTTCTAAAGCCAAAAAAAATAGAAAGCATTTTCAAATGAGCTCCCAACACATCCGGTAGGAAAGCAGTCCGGATCACTGCAATCATTTCAACATGATTATTTAGGGACAAATATTTGAATTTAGGGACAAATATTTGAATTTTAGTGATCGACTGAATTTTAAGTGCGATAGTGCCTTAACGATTCTAGGTACAATCGATATGAAATTTGACATTAATATTCTGTGTTGTTCAGAAATGTTTCGAAAAAACGGTTCAACAGATTTGGATAACTATATGTGAAAAAACTTAGATCCACCTCAACGTACATTCGCAGTTAATAACATGATATGTCCGAAACAAGTGGAACTAAAAAGACGAAGTATAGTCTGAATATTTTCTAATAATAAAAAAATAATTATAAAAAGGTTAGTAAATATGTTTATTAAAAAAATTAATTTTTCAAGTTTTAGAAAGATCTTAAGTTTGTGGAAATGTTTGAAAAATTAATTGAAAATAACATTGAAATACAGCAAACAATTTTGTCCCTAAACAGCTACCCACCAATGTTTATGGCAATCATTTTTATGATGAATGATCATACCATATTATGTTGCTTTCGGATTATGGATATTATAATGCGAATCGTAACATTAACATATAATCGTTGGCGCTTACAAGTTTTTGTAATCATATTGAAATTATTGCGGTGATATTATACATAACCTATCATGAGTACTTGATTCAAGAATCTCAAGAAAAAACTATTTCGTGAATGACTTAGAAATGCGGGATTTGTAATAGATGGCGCATCTTTTGAACGCGGTTTATGTTTTGAATAAATTATATGCCATTTTGAAGGGTACATACATATTTTTAATTTTTTCTCACTTACTTATTGAAGTTGTTGAAAATCTTTTTGCTTCGAAAATGTCGAATTTTGTACCAACAAAGAGTCATATGCGGGAAGTTTTGCTCTACTTCTTAACATATTGCAATACCTGTTAAAAAGTATTTACAATGAAGTAGTTGGGAAGTTTTGCCTCACTCGCTTTATTGTCCAGACCGTGCCCTGTCCGACTACTAATTGTTTCCATATATGCAGAACGCTCTCTCTCTGGGATACGCTTCCCTTTGGAATAGGGTATCCAATAATGGTTTGATTTGTTCTTGGCCTCCAAAGATTAGTTGTTTTGGCTCGGAATCCATATGTTGCCAGAAAGATGGGAAAAGGTCATAGCTAACAATGGCCAATACTTTGAATAAATTTATATTTTACAAATGTTTTAAACTTGAAATTCTATTTAATTAAAATCGTGCTTGAGATTTGGTGCATCATTTACAAATTGTTACAATCTATCTGATTTGTGCTTTCGAAAATCTTTTTAATGATTCATCAATATTTTGAAGCAATTGTTGTCTAGTTTATGTTTATCATCAATTATATTTAAATCAAGTATTTAAAATGGAAAAAGTAGGTAGGTTAAGTAAACTGTCATAGTCATTTTTCTGCTTCTAGGACAACGTAATGTTAAAGTGACAACTTTCGTTTGTATAAAGAGTTATGATTATTACCGTTCATTAACCCTAAGTTTTTACGGCAATCAGCCAATGTTGTACCCTGGATGATGAAATAGTTAAACAGTGTTGCAATAAGAAAAGGAAACGTAAACGTAAGCACATCTTTAACTTTCATTGAATAATAGAACGATATACTTAATAACAAATAATATGAATATATTAAGAATTGAATCAGGAAAAATGTTAAAATATTTTTTTTGTTAAAAAAACAAAACATATGTTGGTCCGATTTTAATTCTAAACTATACAACTAAATATAGTTCAATAAGAAACTTTCAAACAATTCATTCAAAAACTTCAATTTACTAAAAAAGTTTCATATAAAAACCCCATTGCAACTCTAACTAAATCATCAGTTTTGATATAGCTACAAAAAGGAAAACATGAATAAAGCCATTATTGTATTTGGTAAGTTATTTATCAATAAATCCATAAAATTATAAAATATTAAGTTAATATTTGCCTCCTTATATTTAAAACAGCCTTGCTTGTGATAGTTTTGGCTTGCACAGAAGCCTCCAAACGCCCTAATCCTCAACGTCCCGATTGCCTGAAACTGAAATGTGATAATCCGAGTAAAAAGTTAATTTGTGTACGCAGCAAGAAGAACAATTGCGTATTGTTAACCGTCTGTCAAGTTAGTCGGGTCAATTGTCAACGTGGTCCTCAAAATGTTTTATCTAGAGTTAATCATCAGCGTTGTGCTGGCATGAAAGCTGGTCAAAAGTTGCGCAAATGTCGTCCTGCACCCAAGAAACGTGGTTAATTTTAAAATGCTGATTATTATGATGAACTATTATTATTTTTGATTGATTTGTTTGTGAATAAAAAAAATTTTCAAATTTTCAAAAAAAAAAATATATATATATTTTATTTTTTATTATTACTTCAGCTTGGAACATGAGTAGCAGTTTGATAGATATATCCGTAAGATATATTCTGTCAACAAAGAGTAATTTTAGTCCTGACATGTAACTAACTGTTATTATGGTTACATTAAAGTATTGGCTTATTAAGATCCTTATAGCAATTGCACAGTAGTTTAGAATCTTTTTATCTTGGAAATTATTTAGTAGCTCGTGAACGATTGATGATATCTTAATGACATATAACATTGCCAATGCTAAGGTGTTTCTGAGATTTTTTTTTAATATAGGCTCGTAGTTGGAATGGGAGCTAGTGGGCGGCTCCTCTAAGCAATTCACCTCGGGCCTTCAAAATTTAAAAAAAATCACCAAAAATTCAGTTCCTCAGATTTGAATGTCAGGAAATTATATTTAGATATTACTTGAATATATCTACAAAAAATATGTTCACAAGTATAGGTTATCTGTTTTAGTTCAAGAGATAATTGTGTTGAAATTTTGATTTTAATATTTCGCCCACTTTTCGGTTTTTGTTGATGTGACTACCTGGGGTTTTATTCGGGTTCTTATATATTTTCTATATGTAGAATTTTGTACCGACAAATCGTCATATGCGGGAATTTTTGCTATACTTCTTTAATATGAAAAAAGTGCAGCTGAATCTTACCGATTAGTTATGTCTCACCCGCTTTATAACTCAGATCGTGCCCCGTCCGTTTACTATTTGTTTTTATCGACGCAGAACGCTCTCTCTGGGATACGGTTCACTTTGGAACAAAGTATTTGGTATTGGCTTGATTCGTTCTTGGCTTCAAAAGATGAGCAGTTCTTTGGGCTCGGAATCCATATCGGAATCCATAAATATCTATTGTACAAATGTTTCAAAATAAAAGCTAAAAAAAAAAATTTAAGTCACCAAAAATTAATAAGATATCACAAGGCAAATAACGGCAGAGCGGCTTCTTTTATGAAAAAAAAATAAATGGTTGGAACATGTCATTTTAGAATTTTCGGTATTTAGGTCCTGAAAATGGCAAATGTTGCAAAGTCATTGATTAAAAGACCTTTCGATCTATGTAAGATACAAAATTTATTACGGTATCTTAATACTTTCGAATTTTACACTGAAAAGGGTATAATACTTAAGTTTGTCATTCTTTTGTAATTTCCTCTATATATAATTTTGCGACCCTATAAAGTATATATATTCTGGATCCTTATAGATAGCGGAGTCGATTAAGCCATGTCCGTCTGTCAGTCTGTCTGTTGAAATCAATTTTCTGAAGACCCCAGATATCTTCGGGATCCAAATCTTCAAAAATTCTGTCAGACATGCTTTCGAGAAGTTTCCTATTTAAAATCAGTAAAATCCGTCCATAGATAACGGAAATATGAGCAAAAATTCGAAACAACCTCTATTTTTGACCTATTTTTAATCTATATCTCAATTACTAGACAATATGGATATCTAATGATAGATATTTCAAAGTCCATTGCAACGATGTATATTATTCTATAGTGAGTTGGACCTACAATAGGTCAAAATCGGGAAAAATATTTTTTAACCAGAATTTTTTAACAAAAAAAAAAAAAAAAATTTTAATTAAAATTTATTTTTTTTTTTTTTTAAATTGGAAAAAACTTTTAAAAACAATTTTGAAAAAAAAAAAATTAAAAAATTGTTTAAAAAAATTAAAAATATTTTTTTTTTAAATTTAATTTTAATGTATAATTTGGTGAAGGGTATATAAGATTTTTATTTACGAAAAATAACGAAATCATGAAGTGTCAGGATTTTACTTAAGATTATTAATCCACTGGTCATAAGGTTTCAATAAGACCAAATACGTGTACATAGTGCTTATATCTACCCTTCAGAAGACTTACAAACTTTGCCCTCTCACTACATTGAGGAGACTGACAGTGACATAACATGACAATGCGTTTGAGCATAGAAATGCACAGGACCACGTTAGAGTCGTTACAACATAGCAAAAAACTGAATTCAATAGAAGTAATGATTAATTGTTATAAATTATTGAATATAGAAATGTACTGATTTGTACTTGCTAATTTTACGATATCTTTTCTTTAATCAATATATAAAACTATTTTCTGAAAATCAATGGAATTGTGGGTATGGTTGCAGTTAAATGGATTAGTTAAGCATTAAACACGATCACGACAGCAGGCTACCGACTACACGACTACAAAAGCCGCTTGCAACAATTGTTGCCGTGTAATCAGCTACTTAAATATTTTGAACATGGCAGCAGCATCGTAACCAGCTGACATTGGTGTTCAAGTACATATTGCTGTGGTGCAACTTTTAAATACTTCATTCTTATTTATAAAAATTCAAAATATACTTACATATATACCGTAAAAATGTAAAAACATATACATTTATTTGGTTAAACCTCCTTGATTGTTAATACATTTATAATATTTAATGTTTTAGATGTTCTTTTTAAGCTCTAATTGATTTCATATTTTTATTTTGTCTGTTCAATGCCGTCTACGAAAATACAAATTACTTTAACTTGCCTACAGCGGCAATGATGGTAGCCTTGTAGCCGTGTTATCGTGAAAATACAAATTTTCATATGCACACATGTATTCTATTTGTGATAGGCGGTAGTCGGTAGCCTGCTGTTGTGAATCTTTTTAATGCAATAACTTCATTTAGGAGACTTTCATTTAATTTCTTTATCTGTTTGAATAATATTAAAACAATTAAATATTTTTACAATATCACCTGAATTATATATATATTGATTAAAATAAATATATAAAGACAAAAAAGATGTGAATTTGAAAGATTTTAATAATGTATAAATAATTTATATTTCTTTTGTTAAAAAAACATTTCTTTGCTAGAAGAATGCAAAACTTATTGTTAAATAATTGTAAAAGAATATTGTCTTATATAAATTAATTGTTAACATGTCAAAAGATTTGCACAAATACTTTGTATATATATCTCAGAAAAACAGAAACAAAATATCAGTTTTCATCAACATGAATAAAGCAATCCTCATTCTCGGTAAGATTTTTATACAAATCAAATAAAAAAATCAATTTAAAATAAACAATTTAAACAAAAATCTAGCCTTTCTGGTGGTGGTAATGGCCTACACTGAAGCCACTACACCTCGTTGTGGTCCTGTTTGCCGTAAAAACGTACCCAGCAAGATCAGTTGCATAAGAGAGGGTAAAGCATGCCGGAAAATTCGTCAATGTACCATACAAGAAATAAATTGCAGGCGTGGTTTATTGAATCGTAAACGTAGGTTTAAATTTTTATAAATTTTTTTTTCTGTTTAATTAAGAATACATCTCCTATAGCCTTAACTGCTGTCAGTTCGTCTCTGTGTCGCAATATTAAGAGTCCTTTGGGTTCAGGTCGCTGTGCACCTAGACGCAAACCTAGAGCAAGTCGTCGTCAATGTAATAGAATCCGTTGCACTGTACCCAGCAAGGAACTAATTTGTGTTCGCAGCAAGAAAAATAATTGCCGTCTGTTGACTTCTTGCCAATTGAGTCGTGCTAATTGCCGACGTGGTAGCAAGAATCCTTTGATAAAGGCTAATGTACTTGCTTGTGCTGGCATTAAAAAGGCTGGTAGACGTCAAAAATGTCGGCCTATTCCGAGAAAAGGTTAATCTTAAATTGGTACTTATCATGATGAACTATTATTATCCATTTTAAACTGTTGCTAAATATTATACTTATTTTAAATTTATTATTGTAATGATGAACTATAAGAGTCTGTTTTAAAGTCTTGTCAAATTTTTTTGGATTGTCGCTGAAAATAATATAAATGGAATTTTTAAATTTTAAATTAACAATTGTAGTTTTATTGAATTTACAAATGATTATCATCTATTCATAAACATTTTTAATCGTATATACCTTTAATAAAGTAGGATTGCGATGCTTTACTTTTGACTTGGAATTAATAGAGATGGGAAATGGGTAAATACCATTGGAAAATACCCAAAAGGTGGGTATAAACTATGTTATAGACAATTTGGTGAACAAACACATTGTGAAGCAAAATTTCATGAATTTTATAATAAATAGAAATTGAAAAGCTTACAGAGCACTTGAAAAATAAAAATGTAAGACAATAATTATCACTGTCGCTGAATGATCCATTGTCAGTTTCGCTCTGAAAATAACTAAAAGATGAATGAGGTATAGAATGGATAACATCAGTGGAAGGTACTTCCTCAAATGAATTAGCAGAGTTGATGTTTTTTGTGGGGATATCTGAAAAGCAAGGTTTATGCAAACAAACCAGAAATGCTTGAGGAATTCAAACAAAATATTCGTGATGAAATTAATGAAAATTTGTGAGAATGAAATGAAAAATGTCCTCAAAAGGTCTCGCATTTGTGAGGCTAACAGAGGCGAACATTTACCTGACATTGTATTCCATACATAATTGCCGACATTAAATAAAACATTTATCAATAATAAGATGCATTCTCTTTCATTTAATCAAAAATTATAAACAAACAAATTAGTATACCTTCCCGGCGGACACCCTGTATATCTTTGTTGACGAGATTCCAATTATGTGCTATAAACCATACTTTTCCTGCATTATCTGCAGTTAATCTGTTTCGTTTTTGAGTGTATGAAAATTTGAGTGCTCAATGAGCGTTCAGTGGCAGCTGAAGTGCATGGAGCAGTCAATATACGAACCGCTATACTTCTTTTCCACTATGTCGAAGGAGATATTTCTTCTATGCAGCTCCACACAAAATGTTTAGCCTAAATTCTCTCTACCTTTATAGTTTGCTATGCCCGCCATTGTATTCATATTCAAATTGGTACCCATATCATAAATAAACTCCAACGCAATTAGACAATCGGATGAACTTAAATCATGCCCTTGACTATTGGGGTCAAGAAAACTAGCAGCCAAATGTATTGGTTTAACTGACATTTTCAACTTTTCATCAAAGGAAAACAACAATTCTTGTTTTTCTTTATTATCAATTTCAGTTATTGGTATAAATGCATCTTGTAGCTTATTTCGAATATCTTTAAAAGCTAAATATACCCGATGAAAACTATATTGGTTGGTAAATAACAAATCTAGCTGGACAAAATTAATAAAAAATTCGGGCACGATTCCTTCTGATCGTTTAATGAACTTCTCAATATATTAGGTAACTGTAATTCATGTTTTCTTTTTTTTTTTTTGTTTTTAGCTATGATTAGGAAAAAGTAAGCATTGAAGACAGTTGTTGTCAACAAGTACATTTAGATTTCAAAGAGAATTGTATTTTTTTTTTGTGACTTTGATATATGATTATAAAGGCTATGGTGATTTTATTATTATTATACCTCAAGGAAATATATTACAATTTTCATTTAATTATTTTCATTGTAAACATTAAAAAAAAGAAGTTATTTGTGAGAAGTTCAGAAAGTGAAAAAAATTAAATATTTATTTTTTTCTGGTAGATTTAAAGCTGATTATTCCGAATAGTTCCACTGTAAAACTATGTAAAACTAAGAGAAGTTAATCTTTCAATTGTTCACTTTAAAGTAAATCAAAAACATTTTGTGGATTTTTGCGACCGCTATACATTTTTTTCACTTTTCCAGTATGGCCTCCAAAAAGAGAGAAAGTGCTAAAATTAGAATATTTCCTATTTTCAAGTAGAGTTAAAGCTATTTATTCCGGATAGTTCTGGTGTAAAACCATATTTGGGTTAATCTTTAAAGTGTTCACTTTAAGGTAAATAAAAAACATCTTGCGCATTTTTACAACCGCCTAGGAGTTTTTCCCAAAATGCATCGTAAAAAAAAAGTTGAGTTTTTATAATCCTTTATACAGCTGCGGTCAAAATAATAGCACCACGACATTCATATTGTTATATAATAATATAACGTAAAATCTGTTAAATTGATTTGTGTTGTTTTTGTATAAATTTATACTTAATTCAATCAACTTTCAAACATTAAAAATAATTTTGAAAATGAGGTGCAACTAAAGAAAAACTACATAAAGTATAAATAGCTAAGAAATTCATCAGTCAAAAAAATAGCACCAATATAGAGATCGATTAAAATAAGCAAAAATTAACCAGGACAAAATTGAATTTAGTAATAATTATTATGGTTTGTTAATTTAAAGTAAAAAGTAAAATGATGCTGTATTTTGTTTTCGTATTTTTTCGCCAACCGCCTAAATAAAGATTATATAATGTTGGAATTTTTGTATCGAACTTGTATGCCAAATATATTTTTTCTTTCCCAAAAATACGTTATTGAATGTTTTTGGTTTCCTCTTACACTTTTTGTGACTCTTGGTCATCTATTTTTAATAAAATTCTGTTTTAGGATAGGACAGGATATCCTGTGCAACGACATTGACCTTTTAGCTTGAAACTCAAATTTATATAAATTTATCATTCCAGAGATCATTCCTAAGGACATGATTTCTTTGATTTATATCTGAGCATTTCTTTGATTTATATCAAGCATTTGATCATTGCTTGATATAAATTAAAGAAATCATGACCTTAGGATTGAATTATTTATTTCATATATTCAATATATTCTTCGAGTATTATAGTAGGATAACCACGATCGAACTATAATTAAAATATCTGTATGTTTTATTCATCTTATCTTTCATTTTGGTTGAAATTGGATTTGGAGGACATTCTGTAGAAGTCTGATATAAAACAATATAATTTATTTAATTATTTGACCAAAAAGTTGTTTGGTACTTGAATGTTGAAGAATGGTAATGCGGCTTTGGAAATTTTACCTTTAATATGGGATGTTATATTGTTATTGGTGAAACTTTTCCAGGATTTAAATAATTTTAATTTTGTTCTCGTAATGGCCACCGAATAACTGCAACACAAGTCGTCAATTCTGACCACCGTATAGAACATAAAGGCCTGATTTTCGAAACGGTGTGCCAAGAGTATTATGATAAAAAGCGATAAGCTGTTTCGCAACCTAAAAATTTTATTTTTATTTGAACGCAATGTTTTTTAATACCATTTCTAAATATCAATAAGTATTTTGATTCTGAATTCAGCTTATTTTTATGCTCAGAAATCATAATTTTGTTACGAAAAAAAAAAAAAAAAATAGAAAAAGTTTTTTTTTTAATTTTACTCAATTCGATATAAATACATTCATAATTTTATGGCGATTTTTTAAAACGAAAAAAAATATATTATATATTTTTTTTTTGACAATTTCTTACGATGGTGATATTATTATGACTGCACAAAATCTGAGTATTTTTAAAAAATACCGTTATAAGTGATTGAATGGTGAATATTTCTTAAAGAAAACTTTACTCATAGAAAAAAGAGAGATTAATTAAGGATTTTATATTATAATTAACCCAAATATGCCCAATGACCTATATATAGTACATATAGTTATTGTTTACATGACACGTCACGTTTTTCAAAGTACCGTGTTTTTTTGCTCACATACTAAGTACTCATCAATGCCTCATGAGAAATTGTGTGATCGCATTATATGTGTGATCGCGTATACCCAATGCGATTTATTACTTTTGTCCAGTTAGATTTGCGATCTACCACACTGTGCATCGGTTGTAATAGTTTTAAATTGAAGTCCAACATATTGCAAAAATTTCTTTGTTCAAGGACTGGATTCAAGATATATTGCAACTAGGGTATAAAGCATTACTATGACATCAATATTATAAAAATTAGGTCGTTTTTATTAGTTGAAAATCTGTTTTCCAATTTTGAACTAACATTACAGTAACTATATATATGATTGTGGTAACAATAATATGGTTAATTTACGATTCGCATGAATACTTCAACCATATATATGGTTACAGTAAACATGTATATGTTTGTGACAACCATTTATATGATGAATAATTTTATCATAATTGGTTGTTCTCAGATTATGATATAAGAGCAGCATAATATGGTAAATCCTTCATCATATAAATGGTTGTCACAAACATATACATGTTTACTGTAACCATATATATGGTTGAAATATTCATGTGAATCGTAAATTAACCATATTATTGTTACCACAATCATATATATAGTTACTGTGACTATAATATTGTTAAAAAATGTTGAAATTGTTACAGTAACAATGCCCAACTATATTTTTTTTCTGCGTGTAGTTGCCCTGCTCAAACCACATGTCATCCATATCAATATCGTTTAATTCGAAACAAAGTCAATTGAGTAGCATTTGCAGTTGATGACGTTTTTCTTTAAATTCAATTTTTAAGTAAAATAATTTCTTCTTAAAAATAAAGTAAGCGATGTAAATATAATTTACAATTAGGTCAAAAATCAGTTGTTTTATTTGTTTTATAATACATTTGTGTAAATACAATTAAAACCAGACATTATTGTCTACAAGTCTTTTCATTAAAATGCCATTATTCCACTTTTCTACACAATTAAATCATACATTCAACTAAAACACTTTAATTATTGTCAGATTTTTGCACAATTTAATTAAAGACCCAGGAGCACATGGCCAGAAATCGTCTGCGCAACAAAAACTCCAACCACACACAGTTCATTTGAACAAAAAACCAGCCAAGATATAATAGTAATAATAAATATGAATAAAATCATTTTAGCATTTGGTAAGGATTTCAATGACAAAAAATATAAAAACTAAATGGAATTAATGGAATTATTTATTTTTTTTATATTTATTTTTATTGCACGACGAACGAACAAATGAAACCCTTCAGCATTTTTGGTTGTGTTACTTGTGTACACTGCATTAATAGAGGCTGCCCAGAAACCATGTCGCCGACAATGTAGCCCACGAATACGTAGTCAAATTGTATGTGCCCAGGATAAAGATGGTCGCAATTGTCGTAAGTTAAAAGAATGTGAACTACGTGAGCTAAATTGTCGTTTAAGAAGTCGCAAACAATCAAGTGAGTTTCAGGCTTTGTTGGCGTTCTCTCTCTCTTTTTTTTTATTGTTGGGTTTTTGAAATCTTTGTTGCTGCCACACAAAATGAAATGAAAACATTTTATGAAAATAGTTAGTGATTTTATGAATGTCTGAAACTATATGAAAAAAAAAAGAAAAAACCGAGAGAGAGAAAACTTATAGTCATAAAAGGAGTGAAAATAAATTTCATGTAAAATGTTTTAATACGTTTCATGTTGATTGTATTTGTTGGCTGTGTCCGTCTGTGTAGTGCTTATGCAGACGTATATGCAACGTTGTCGTTTAATAACAGGTGCGACAGGACGAAATAAATGTGCCCCACCTTTGGTAATGATACATCGTAAGCCAACAACGATGATGCGTGATTGCAAACGTTTACGTTGTTGGGATAATAGCAAACGTGCATGTTATCGTTGCCCTCACAAAGGTGACATATGTCAATTGCTAACTGCGTGCCAGGCAGAACGTGCAAATTGTCAACGACGTCGTCGTCGTCGTTTGAGAAATCGTAAGTTTAACTCTGATACCAGTGTATGTTTGTGTAGACGTCGTTCACCTCAACTCATCTATTAAAGAATTTAATTTCTTGACATTTTATTCTTATTTTCATTCCATGTATGTCTGTATGTACTTGCAACTGGTAACGTTTTGTATAAATGTTAAAGTTTATGTATAAGTTTGAATGTTGTATGTGTTGATAAGATGGTTTAATGTAATTATTGTAATTTTTATTTGGTTAAATCTTGACTTTTCTTACAGTTTGCTTTATTATTTTTGTCCTCTTATACTTCATAGAACTCATTCGTGTTGATGATTCTGAATGTGAAAATCTTAAACGTGGCCATATGAGAAGATGCAAGAAACTCAATTAGATGGTCTTATGGAGAAGGATTTGAAAATTAATTTCTTTGCTAGCAAGTTATTTAATAAAAGAGAAATTGAATTAAAAAGAGAAAATTGAATTTGTTTAAATATGATTTTTAAATTTTAATAGAGCATTTAATGAAAATTACACACATAGTCGACCAGAGCTTCGATTTAATTAATTTAGCAAAAAGACATAACATGTCAGCAATTCATTCCATAAATCCATTCTCAAAATAAAATTCCTTAGTGGATCAATTCGTTGTTGCATTAATTTATTGTTGGATCAATTCATAATGGGATTAATTCATAACAGTACTCATTCAACCTTTGAATGATTAAAATATTGTTAATTGAAATCTAATCCAAATTAAATTTAAATATTTTGTTTTGCATTCAATTTGCTCGACAAAGGCCGAATCATTTTATAACCATATAATTCTAAGAAGGGAGAGAGCTATATTCGGTTGGGCCGAATCATATATACACCCTTCACCAAAGTATACTTTATGATAAATATTAAAAATAATTTTTGTTGAAAAAAAATGTTTGAATGTTTGAAAATCATATGATATATTGAAAATTATAATTTAAAATTTTAAAATGCACTTGATGCATTTTTATTCAGTAAAAACAAGTATGTACTATTCCCTTCGATAATGACCATAAGGTCTCAAAAATGATTTTAAATTCCTCTCCAGCTCTTTCTAGTCTTCATGACCTCTTTACCAATCTATTTATACCCTACACCACCATAGTGGGGAGGGTATAATGGATTTGTGCAGATGTTTGTAACACCCAAAAATATTAGTCTAACACCCACCTTAAAGTATACCGATCGACTCAGAATCACTTTCTGAGTCGATTAAACGATGTCCGTCCGTCCGTCCGTCTGGCTGGCTGGTTGGCTGGTTGTCCATGCAAAGCTTGTGCGCAGAGTACAGGTCGCAATCTTGAAGATATTTCGATAAAATTTGGTCAATATCATTTTTTCTGCCCAAGGACCAAGCCTATTGAAACTAGCTGAAATCGGTCCATTATTTCACCTAGCCCCCATACAAATGTCCTCCCGAAATTGGACTTTATCGGTCATAAATGTTTAATTTATATATGTATCTACACAAGTTTTTCTCCAAATAAGTTTTATATATACGAAATTCATGTCACCAAATTTTATTATGATCGGTCCATAATTAGTCATAGCTCCCATATAAGGCCTGCTTCCGATAATCACTTTAACGAGCATAAATCTCTTAAAAATTTTGGTATAGACATAAAATGCAACATAAATAACTTTCATACAACTTAATTTCATGGTGATCGGTCCATAATTGGTCATAGCTCCCATATAAGGCCCACTTCCGAAAATCGTTCACGAATATAAATTATTGAAATTTTGAAAGAAAAATGTTTTTGCTCATTAACTTAGTGTAGGGTATTATATGGTCGGGCTTGACCGACCATACTTTCTTACTTGTTTTTTTGTTCAAACCAATTCAATCTTCGTCTTTTCATTTCACGCTGGATGGGTATTTAGATTGACTTCAAAATACGGGATTTTTTAAAATTTGTAGCGTTTTTTCTGAAACATTTCTACACTATAAACATATGGATTCCGAGCCAAAGCAACTGCTCATCTTTTGAGGACAAGAACGTATCAAGCCAATTTCGGATACTCTGTTCTAAAGTAAAGCATATCCAGAGAGAGAGAGCGTTCTGCATCGATCTAACCAGGTAGTAGTCGGACGGGGCAAGCTCTGGACTATAAGGCAGGTGAGGCAGGACTTCCCAACCACTTCATTCTAAATAGTTTTTAACAGGTATTGCATAATGTGGCCGAGTGTTGTCATTACGATTTGATGTCTGGCCGTTTATTCTGGGCGTTTTTCGGGAAATGCTCACTTCAAACGAATAAGTTGCGATCAGTACAGGATCCATGTGATGGTCTGGCCAGATTTCAGTAGCTCAAAATAGATAGGACCCTTTTGCTCCCACCAAATACAGAGCATTACCTTAGCGCCATGGATATTTGTCTTTGATGTTGATTCGGCTTGTTGGCCGGGCATCATGTACGATCTCTTACGCTTCGGGTTATGGATCCATTTTTCATCGCAAGTAATGATTCGGTGCAAAAATTATTTTCTTGTATAGCTTTAATTTCAGATTCTTTCAAGGTCTCTCAGATTTAATTCGTATGGTACCCAATTTCCCTGATTTTCGATGAATCCAGCAGCTTGCAAACGATTTGATATCGCTGCTTGTGTAGCAATGTTTAGAAAAAAACTAAAAAAAATATGCTCTACTTTAGATGATCCGAATTTGGATGCGTGGAACTTTTTATAGGGACCAGATAACTATATAGAACTTTCTTATATATTATTTGATATTTTATCAAAAATAAATATTTTTTAAATAATCAACACAAATATCTCTTGAACTAAGAGAGATAACCTATATATGTAAACTTATTGTTTGTACATACTATCTAAATATAATTTTCTGACATGCGGATCTGAAGAACTGAATTTTTGTTGATTTTTTTCTTTAAATTTTGTAGGGCCGAAGTGATCAGCTTGAAGAAGCCACCTACTAGCTCCCATTCCAACTGAGATTTTTATTAATATGGGCTCGTATGTTAACAAAAATCTCAGAAACACCTTAGCATTGACAATGTTATATTTCATTAAGATATCACCAATCGTTCACGAGCTACTACAATACAAGTACAATATTGATATATCATACAAACTGCTACTCATGTTCCAAGCTGAAGTAATAATAAAAAAAATTTTATTTTTCTGAAAATTTTAACATTTTATTTATTCACAAACAAATCAATCAAAAATAATAATAGTTCATCATAATAATCAGTATTTTAAATTTAACCACGTTTCTTGGGTGCAGGACGACATTTGCGCAACTTTTGACCAGCTTTCATGCCAGCACAACGCTGATGATTAACTCTAGATAAAACATTTAGAGGACCACGTTGACAATTGACCCGACTAACTTGACAGACGGTTAACAATACGCAATTGTTCTTCTTGCTGCGTACACAAATTAACTTTTTACTCGGATTATCACATTTCAGTTTCAGGCAATCGGGACGTTGAGGATTAGGGCGTTTGGAGGCTTCTGTGCAAGCCAAAACTATCACAAGCAAGGCTGTTTTAAATAAAGGAAGGCAAAAGTTAATATTTTATAATTTTATGGATTTATTTATAAATAACTTACCAAATATAATAATGGCTTTATTCATGTTTTCCTTTTTGTAGCTATATCAAAACTGATGATTTAGTTGAAGTTGCAATGGGGTTTTTATATGAAACTTATTTAGTAAATTAAAGTTTTTGAATGAATTGTTTAAATTTTCCTTATTGAATTCTATTTAGTTGTATAGTTTAGAATAAAAATCAGACCAACATATGTTTTGTTATGTTAACAAAAAAATAATTAAAAAATGTTTACCTGATTAAATTGTTAATATATTTATATTATTTATTACTATGTATATCGTTCTACTATTCAATGACTTAAAGATGTGTTTACGTTTCCTTTTCCATTTGTAACACTGTTTAACTATTTCATCATCATGGGTACAACATTGGTTGATTGCCGTAAAAACTTAGGGTTAATGAATGGTTTTAATTATAACTCTTTATAGAAACGAAAGTTATAAAAAATTTTTTTTTTTTAATTTTTGAAAAAAAATTTATGACAAAAAAAAAAATTAGGAAAAAATTAAAAAAAAACAATTTCGAAAAAATGATTCTTTTTTTTAAATTTTGAAAAACAATTTATGACAAAAAATTTATTTTGTTTACCTAAAAATATTTAAAATTTGTATTTTAAAGTATAGAATATAGCTCTCTTACTTGTTTTTTCTAAAAACCTAAAACGTAGTTGTTGGCATTTGAAATCACAGTTTTAGAAAAAATTCAATTTTAATTTCAAAGGGGGTCAAATTTGACAAGAAGACCTTCTAAAGGTTAAGTCCCATTAATTCAATATCCAAAATGGAACAAGTTTGGTTAGGTTAGTTCAGTAAACTTTCAAAGTTAATTTTCTCCTTCTAGGGCAACGTAATGTTATAGTGACAACTTTCGTTTGTATAAACGCTATGTTTTCACGGCAATCAACCAATGTTGTACACTCGATGATGAAATAGGCAAACAGTGTTGCAAAAGGAAAATGTAAACTCATCTTTAACTTTCATTGAATAACAAAACGACATACATATTAGCAGAAAATATAAATAAATAACATTATAATAAATTAACAATTGTATCAGACAAAAATGTTAAAATCATTTTTTTGTTAACATAGCAAAACATATGTTGCTCTGATTTTAATTCTAAACTATACAACTAAATAGAATTCAATAAGGAACTTTTAAGCAATTCATTCGAAAACTTCGATTTACTAAAAAAGTTTAATATAAAAACCCCATTGCAACTTCAACTAAATCATCAGTTTTGATATAGCTACAAAAAGGAAAACATGAATAAGGTCATTATTATATTTGGTAAGTTCTTTATAAATAACTCCATAAAATTTTAAAAATTAAGTTAACTTCTGCTTCCTTATATTCAAAACAGCTATGGTTGTGATAGTTTTGGCTTGCACAGAAGCCTCCAAACGCCCTAATCCTCAACGTCCCGATTGTCTGAAACTGAAATGTGATAATCCGAGTAAAAAGTTAATTTGTGTACGCAGCAAGAAGAACAATTGCGTATTGTTAACAGCATGTCAAGTTAGTCGGGTCAATTGTCAACGTGGTCCTCAAAATGTTTTATCTAGAGTTAATCATCAGCGTTGTGCTGGCATGAAAGCTGGTCAAAAGTTGCGCAAATGTCGTCCTGCACCCAAGAAACGTGGTTAATTTTAAAATGCTGATTATTATGATGAACTATTATTATCTTTGATTGATTTGTTTGTGAATAAATAAAATGTTAAAATTTTCAAAACAAAATATATATACATAATTTTTATTATTACTACAGCTTGGAACATGAGTAGCAGTTTGTAAGATATATCCGGATTGTACTTTTCTGTTCTACAGGGAACTTCTTCTGTCAACAATGAGTAATTTTAGCCCTGTCATGTAACTTACTATTATAGGGACATTAAAGTAATCAACTATTAAGATTCTTATAACAACTGCAGAAGCGTTTTATCTTTGCTCCCAAAGTTGCTCACCTCGGCCCTAAAAAATTTAAGAAAAAATCACCAAAAATTCAGTTCTTCAGATTCGAATGTCAGGAAATTATATTTAGATAGTATGTACTTGAAGATATCTACAAAAAAATAAGTTTATATATACAGATTATCTCTCTTAGTTAAAGAGATGTTTGTGCTGAATTTTTATAAAAAAAACATATTTTATAAAATTTAAAATCCATATAAATATATAAATGTTTTTGTAAGTTTGTTTGTTTGTTTGAGCATCACGCCTAAACGGCTAAATCGATTTTATTGAAATTTGGAACGTATATAGATCCTTACTTGGAAGCGTCAATAGGCTATAACTTTTTTCAATATTTTTACCAGAAAGAAATAAACAGTGGGAAAAACTGGTACCTTTAGTTCTTAAACAATAATTACTAAACGGCTGAAACGATTTTTACTACGACAGGGGTAGCGAAGCGCAGCTAGTAAGATATAAGGAAGTTCTATATAGTTATATGGTCCCTTTAAAAGGTTATACGCATCCAAATTCGGATAATTTAAAGTAGAGCATATTTTTTACTTTTTTCCAAAAAGCTCTCTATATATTTCTAAAATTTTTGTTCTAAATTTTTTTAAAATTTTTTTTTCCGAAATAGTTTTTTTTAAAATTTTTTTTCAAATTCTTTTTATTAAATCTTTCAAAAAAAATTTACGGCAAAACAAATTGTTTTGGTAAAAAAAAATCGGGTTAAAAATATCTTTTCTGATTTTGATCCATTGTAGGTCCAAATTAAATTCAAAAGCTATGCTTTTCTTATCATTCTTAAAGTCTGCGGGTCAAATTTGACCCATTTTGAAATTAAAATGTAATTTTTTCTAAAAGTGATTGATATTTTTGATATTTTATGAGTTTTATTTTATTTTAAATATCAATAACTATATATAGGTTTAAAAAAAAATTGTCTAAAAAAACATCTATTTTCTATTTTGCTCAAATTTGGTCCGAAAATCGTTGACGTCAGTAAATTTTAAAACTTTATGAAGGAAATAATTGATAAAAATAAACTAGACAACAATTGCTTCAAAATATCGAACAATCAATGAAAAGGATTTTTAAAAGCACAAATCTAGTGGAGTATAACAATTTGTAAATGATGCACCAAAATTAAAGCACGATTTGAATTAAATAGAATGACTTAAAAATGCGGGATTTTTTCAAATGTTTAGCTTTTATTTTGAAATATTTGCACAATATAAATTTCTTCAAAGTATTGGCCATTGTTAGCTACGGCTTTTTCTCATCTTTCTGGCAACATATGGATTCCGAGCCAAAACAACTGCTCATCTTTTGAGGCCAATAACAAATCAAACCAATACCGGATACACTGTTCCAAAGGGAAGTGCATCCCAGAGAGAGCTTTCTTCATGGATCGAAACAAATAGTAAACGCAAAGGGGCACGGTCTGGCCTATAAAGCGGGTGAGGCAAAACTTCCCAACCACTTCATTCTAAATACTTTTTAACAGGTATTGCAACATATTGTCGAGCGTTGTCATGATGGAATATTACGGTTTTATGTCTGCCCGCATATTCTAGTACAGGTTCCCAGTGATGGTCTGGCCAGATTTCAGCAGTTCATAATAGATAGGGCCCTGTTGGTTTCACCATATACAGAGCATTACCTTAGCGCCATGAATATTTGGCTTTGGAGTTGATTCGGTTGTTTGGCCGGGCTTCACGTACGATCTCTTTGAGTTATCTTAATGGAACCATTTTTCATCACAAATAATGATTTTCGCTGGAAAAATTATTTTCTTTTATAGCGTTCAAACATCATTTGGGACATGCAAAATAGTCTTTCAAGGTCTCTCGGCTTCAATTCGTATGGTACCCAATTTCCCTACTTTTGGATGAATGAGAAGCTGCATGAGAAACACCCAATACCTCTAATTCTTGGTCTTCAAACTTTTTTGGATGGCTTGGACGCTCTTTGTCTTCCGTATCAAAATCACCACCATCACAAACTTTGATGAGCAATCGGTGTGCTCAACGGCTCTTTTTTCAAATTAAAGGAGTAAAATCAGTGATACCCACACGTTAGAAAAATGTTCAAATGCTTATTTTGCTGTCTAGCAACGTATTTGTAAGGGCGTCACCAATCATAAATGAGGTTTATTAATTGTTCAGGGAATTTGTTTGCAGGCAAGAGCTTATCATATGATAACAAATGAGATACATGGTGATCCACTGATTGCTCTGCAATAACTCTAAGGGATTAACGTATTCTGAGCAAAATTTATTTTGTCAGAATCCTTCTGTTGTGTCTTTTGGTGATTTCCGTTTATATGGGATATCATAAAATTTTTTACTAGAATAAATTCTTTTCGGTAATTTGAAAAACGGACATTGCTTAATCAAGTGGAACTAATAACAACAATTATTCAAATTAAAGTATGAACACAATGAACTTCTGATTTGGAGTAAATCAATGAACAGCTAGAGTCGCTAGTTCGTCCCCTAGCTAGAGCTGCTAGGTCTCTATTTATTTGCAACAAGTATTTCTCACCTTATTTTATTTAATTTTTTGTAGTATACATAGCTGTACGAACTGAAACGAAAGGATGCCATTTCATTTTATTGTGCTCTTGAATGAACCCATAAAAAACAGAAAAAATTAACATGGGGATTTATTAAACTATAATTTCTGCACAAAATTAGTGTGAAAAAAATGTATTTATCACCAAATATGCACTAACAAATTTAAAATATGCAAGCAAAAGAGCTCAAGAAACTTTAAGATATGCAGAAAAAAGCATTACTATGCTTTTTAAATTAATTTGAAATATTGTGATGAAAATGTTTTACAAAGAACAACAAAGTTTTTTCCCACTTCCCAAAATTAAATTATCTTTATAAATAGAAATTTAATGGCAAAAGTAATTGTATTTTTTACTTTTAGGACAGACAAACTGACGGACATTGCTAGATCGTCTTTAAATTTCATAAGGATTCATTATGTACATACATATATACATATGTTGTGGGATCTACAAAATTCGATTTCTGGCGGTGGGTAAAATACTTAAAATCAGTATTTTCTTTAAAGAAATTATAGACGACGTGCGCAATATCCCAATTTAACAATTTTTTTTCTAAAAGTTTTAAAAATAAGCAAAAGTTAAATTTTCAAGCTTTTTGAAAAACTTGCTATGAAAAATTTATATATTCAAAGAAGAACTTACATGGTGTTTAAAATATGTATATCCAAAGATTCACCTAAAAGTAAACAGAAAGAAAAATTTCACAATTATTTTTAGTTATTTTAAGAAAGCATTAATAAATATGAAATTTAAATGAAAATATGTCATGTATTTGTATAAAGTTACTCAGCATTTAATAAATCACAACATGGATAAAGCTTGTGTTACAAAAAGGGCGTAAAAATACACACAATTACAGGTTTGAGGTCCTTGAAAACATGTACTAGTCAGAAATACCAAGCCAGAATAAATGAATTTGAATCAGAATAAAAAGGAAAATAAATATGAACAAAAGGTGTGAGACTAACTCGGAAAAAATATTTGATTTTGCAATTTTTTTTAAACAACAACTAAACTAATAATTTTAAATCAATAAAAAACCATTTTACTGAAAATTACTTTAATCACATCATCATAATACAAAATTATATTTTCTTTCTTTCTAGTTACCGTCGGGCGCCTTAAATTCCATGCATAAACTAAGTGCTTTAGATTTCGATTATAATGAAATCTCCAACATAAAAGACTACAGTTTCTATGGTCTACGTCTCTCCAAACTGAACATGAAAGGCAATCGTTTGCAGGGCATACCCGAACATGGTTTTGTGGGTTTGGAGGAGTCAATACAGGAAATAGATATATCCGAAAATAGTTTGAGAACATTTCCCCTGTTGGCCTTAAGAAAACTCGACTATTTGCGTATATTACGTTTGTCCAATAATAAAATCTCCACATTTTATGGTGACATACAAATGGCTACCAATAATGCCAGTGCTGCAGCGGCCTTAAGATTACCCTCCCTGACATTTTTGGACTTAAGCTCGAATCAATTTACGGAAATTGGTGATGATTGCTTTAGGACATTTCCTCAGCTGAAGACTCTTTCGATGTATGCTAATCAAATAGAACTGGTTAAGCCGGAGGCTTTTAAGAGTCTGAAAGAGTTAATGTCACTGGATATGTCACACAATCGTATCATCACTTTGGATGCGAAAATATTTGATAAGAATAAAAGATTGCAAACAGTGGACTTGTCACATAATCATATACATTCCATAAATGGAGTCTTTTCGAATTTACCCCAACTAAGGGAAATATTTTTATCGGAAAATAATATATTAGAGTTGCCAGCTGATGCCTTTACGAATTCCTCAAATGTGGAAGTTATTTATTTGGAATCGAATGCCGTTGCCCATGTAGATCCTAATGTCTTCTCTACACTAGTCAATTTAGATCATTTATATTTAAGAGCTAACTTTATACCTTTAATACCAGTTACATTACTAGATAAATGTCATAAATTGTCCTCGCTGTCGCTGGATAATAATGAAATACAAGATCTGGAAATTGGCATGTTTCGTAAGTTGGAGTTTTTAAGAGAAGTAAGGCTGCACAACAATCGCATAAGGCGCATACGTAAGGGTGTGTTTGAGCCTTTGCCCGCCTTACAGGAATTGCATGTGCAGAAGAATAATATTGAGGACATAGAACCGGGAGCATTTCAAACTTTAAGTAATTTGCAGCACATCAATCTACAAGACAATCAACTAACAGTACTAGAGGATATATTTCCCAAGGAAAAAGAGAATTCTTCTCTCCTCACCATACAACTGGAAGCTAATTATTTGCATAAGATACACACGAAAACATTTAAGAATCAGGATAAAATACAAATAATGTGGCTAAGCTACAACGAATTGACACGTGTGGAGAAATCAATGTTTGAGGATCAACAGGATTTGGCTCGCTTGTATCTGAGTCATAACTTTATACGTGATGTGGACCGTGAAACGTTTTCCAAATTGAAAAGTTTAAAGTTTTTGGATTTGAGTTTTAATCGCATCAAACAACTAAGAAGAGACTACTTTTCAGCTTTAGTGAGTTTAGAAGAGTTGTCTTTATCGCAAAACTTTATAGAGGCCATAGAAGGTTATGCTTTTAATAAACTGAAAAGTCTTAAAATCCTGGATCTCTCCAATAATCCCATCTATCAAATAACCAATGATGTGTTTTTGGAAGATTTGCCTTTGACTCATTTGAATTTGAGAAACACTTCTTTAAGGAAAATCGAAATGAATACCTTTAAAACGTTGCAGAATTTAAACGACCTTAATTTAGAATGGAACTTATTAAGCCCGGTGGATATACAGAAACTGGAAATTCCTGGCTTAAGAACACTGTATCTGTCGCACAATAATTTTACACATGTGGGTGTAAAAATAATTTCCAATATGTTTGATAAATTAAGATCTCTGCAACATCTGACCATGGCTAATTGCAGTTTGTCATCATTGCCCGAGGATATGTTTATCAAAAACACCAACTTGGTTAAATTGGATTTGTGCGATAATCTCTTGACTACCATGGATCGTAATCTGTTTTATGGTCTCAATGTCTTTAAGGAACTGAAAGTGTGTCGCAATAGTTTAAGCGAATTTCCTCATATAGCGCTGTATAACTTGAGTACTTTGGAAATGTTGGATTTGTCACGTAATCAATTTTCCACCATAGATTTCTATAAGCTGAGTGGCACCATAAATTTACGACATCTTTATTTAAAGGATAATAAAATCACCTCACTAACAGGATTTAATGCTGTCAATTTAACCCAATTGGATACAGTGGATTTAAGTGGCAATTTATTGTTATCCTTGCCTGCCAATTTCCTAAGACACTCTATAAATCTGCAGAAAGTTGATTTGTCCAGTAATCGTTTCCTGCAAATACCCAGTTCGGCTCTCTCTGATATATCAATACCTCGTCTGTCTTGGCTGAATTTGACCGGTAATCCCATTAACAAAATCTATACAGTGAAAGAGGAAAGATATCCCTATCTGAAGGAATTGTATATATGCCAAACAAATTTGTCCATCTTAACCTCCAAAGACTTTGAGGCCTTTCAGGCTTTACAACATCTACACTTGGTAAATAATCGCATAACCCGCATTTCCCCGGGGGCTTTTAAAGGTTTAACCAACCTCTTAACTTTGGATATAAGTGTCAATGAATTAGAATTGCTGCCCAAAGAACGTTTGTTGGGTTTGAAACTGTTGCGTGTTCTGAATATCTCGAATAATGTTTTAAAGGATTTGGAGGAATTTAGTCCTGATTTGGCTCAATTGCAAATTTTTGATTTATCTTTCAATCAATTGGATCGCATTTCAAGAAAAACTTTCCGCAATCTTCACAGTTTGGTGGAGCTGTATTTGATGGGCAATCGTATGACTGTGTTGTCAACAGATGCTTTTAGATATTTGCGTAAGCTGCATGTTTTGGATTTGAGAAAGAATTACTTTGAGCTGATACCTATTGATGCCTTGCAGCCGCTGGAAACGAATATTAAAACCCTGAGATTGGAAGGTAAGTTTTGAAGTGGATTTTGTTAAAGTTAAATTTAATTAAGTTTTACTATCTGACTTCTCAGCTGATTCAAAAAAAATATATTTGATAAATATAATAAATTTGATGTATTTTAATGTAAAACCTTTGTTAAGAAAAGAAACAAGCATATTGCTTATCTGTAGTACTTTCTACAAATATTCTCCAAATATTTAAAGTTTTAAAATTAAAAGAACTTAAAATACATGTACAAAGCCTTTTAAAGTCGGCAACAAACATTTAAAACAATACCATTACATTTTAATTAATCCTATAACAATTGCATTTACGTCTACTTAACTTTTATTAAATAGAGTTTTTTTTTCGCAAATCTTTTCTTTTCTCACCACATACAACTTGGACAACAACTATGGCAACATGAAAACTACATTTGGAATTGGATTACGAAATGCATTTGCACATACAAACACACACAACACAAACAAAACAAAATGATCCAAAAAATTTAATGGCCCAACAATAATTAAACTGTATGAAAAACCCACAAAAAAAAAAAAAAAAAATGCAACAACAATGACAAAAAAAAATAACTTAATCCTGCTCTTAATCACCGGCTACAACAATTAACAATTAAATGCCAACAATCTACAGAAAATCCACTGCATTGCAGTTGTGATGCACAAAAACTGTGGGAATGGTTGCGTGATCATCGCAAATGGTCTTCCTCCACAGCCAGTTTAACATCGTCCTCAGCCTCCACAGCGATTGTAACGTCGAGCTTAATGTCGCCGTCATCGTTGTCGTCATCAGGAGCCTCCTCAGCATCGCAAATGATGTCATCGAACGATAATGTAAATTATCTAAGGTGCGAACATCCGGCTGAGTTGCGTGGCAAGATATTTGCCAAAATGGAGCCACAACAATTTTGTGATGCACCATTAATACCGAAAATTGCCATACAGGATATACAGCCATATTCAGTTATTGTGTCCTGGCAAAGCCGTGAGCATTTAGGATTAAACGGCTATGAAATTGTTTACCATGCCACTAGTGATACTAGTAGTAGTAGTACAGCAGCTGGTGGCGGTAGTAGTGGAGGTGGTTTGGGTGGATCAGGAGGAGCTGCTGATATAGATGAGGTAAGTTTTTGATAGAAAAGATTAACAAAAAAAAAAAAAAAAAAAGAATTTCATTTCCATTTTTGAGTGGAAATGTAACAACGTTACAACATCATACAAACTTATATTCAAGTATTTGTTCATAGCAGTAGTAAGTAGTATTAAATTTGTTAGTTATGGTTGTTGCTGCTGCAAAATTACAAAAATAAAATTAACAATAATTACAGATTTGTGGAGAAACAACAGAAATTGTGTTAAAATTTTTGTGAATATGTGTCTGTATAAGGGCTCGTATGTACATGTGCAAGGAATTCTCTGAAATTGGAATATTTAACACTAAAACTTAAAAATATGCTCAAAAGTTTTAAATTCGTTAATTTTTTTAAATCAAAAGATAGTAAACATATATTCTTTATTATCTAAGAAGAATTTATAAAAGCTAGAATTGCCTATAGTTAAAAAATTATGTCCAGCAAATTCATTGAATATGGTAAAACCAGTAATATGTGCAAAATAGCATAATATGCTAACAAGTTGATGCTAAAACTATTTAAAATGGCAGAAACGCTTTGACTTCTCCCCAGCTCTTGCCACTGATATATTCTTTGGCCTCAATCTGCCATCTCCATTTATGAGCTGGGCGTCCCACGGCGCTATATCTCATAGACAAAAATCAAAAAAATAATTTTGTCTCAAAATATGAAAAAATATGTATTGATCGATAGATAACAACACAATTTAAATAAATTTTTAGGAATTTGGTTTATTTGACTCTCTTAGACTTTACCAGAGGTCGCTAAAGTCCGTCAGATTTAAGAAAAATGTATGAATAAAAAAATGAATTGTTTTGCTTCATGAAAATAATTCTCAAAAATTCACTTTTTTAAAAATGACTTTAAGTTTTTATTTTTTGAGTTCTTCAGTACTTTGAAAAGTTGGCAGTATTAAAATTTTTATTAAACATTTTGACTAAAATTATTTTTTATCGCTCAAAAAAATACACCTTTTTTTTAAAAAAAAAAAAACAAAAATTACAAAAGTTTGTTGGAATTTAAAAAAAATCGTATAAAATCGGACATTTAAAATTTTTTTTTCTAAGTATATAGTGTTGTTAAAAGGGCCGTGAAAAGATTAGTGCCAACCGTTTGCCACAACTTAAAAAGAAATCCATTTTAAAATAGGTCTAAATTCACAATTTTTACTTAAATTTTATGTATTATAGAGTAAAAGTAATCCTCCTATCAGAAAATGCTATAATTTTTGCGATTGGCCCCTAATGTCAGTTCTGTTTTGACATTTGTGTAGTAAATACATGCGAAATATACGTTAATAAACAATGTTACGCTACACTGCTCCAGAACGCGGAATATTGCCGACTATTTATTTGACCAATAATCGGCAAAATTTATAGCATTTTCTGATAGGAGGATTACTTTTGCGCCACCTTGTAGTAATGTTACAAAGTATATGAAATATTATTTATATCTTAAATTCGGTTAAAGAAATAGTGAAAAAGTATTATACGGAAGTCATATCGTGCACCAAACATTAACCAGAGTGCGCTAAAATTATATAATTTTAAGCAAGATTAATACGTTATATAACCACCTGTTTTTGTGACACATTAATATCAAAACCTTTTTATGGATTATTTATGGATTGAAAATCAACAACAAACAGAAAATTTACAGAATCTTGCCATTTTGGAATATATTTTTGTGTACTGCATTGCCGACTACTGCATTACCAAAAATCGGAGAATACTACAACATGAAGTTAACTACTGTGAGTTATATATTTTGAAGCCATTAATGAGACTTCTTGAAAATAAAAGATATATATTATATATCAACGTGTAGAAAATTGTGTCTTCCTTTCAAAAATTAATACAAATTTTAAATTCTTAAAAATTGATAGAAAACATTTTTCAAAACTATAGGAATCAACAATGGTATCGGTTTTTTTTGGAAAATTTTAGTTTTTCAAATGCAATAAAAGTTTTGTTATGAATCGTTTTTATTATTGAGAATCCCACAATTCCCAAAAAAGCTTTTAAGAAATCTCAAAAATGGTATTTCTTAGATTTTTGACGCTAGTGACTGTACCGAGGTTCGGGTTATAAATTCCCTTTGTAAGAAATTTAAGAGTGGTTTTAAGTTTTTAAAATCAGCTATGTGATTAGAGAAAATTTGACATAAATTAGCAATTTGCATAAGAAATGTAGAACTAGGCTCTGGAACTCCCAGTTATACACATTTTGAAATTATTTTTTGTTTATAGTACTTCCTAAAATGTTACCTTTGAGAAAAATATAAACACATTATTTATTTTGTTTTTCCTTTCTGTATAACTAAATGCTAATGTAAAGAATTTTTACCATTAAGGATATATGGCAGTAGCAAGAGTTCTTGATCCAATGACAATAAAAATTAACAGAGAGATTGTAAGCTTAGTGCGCATATGTAGCCAATATTAAAAATTATATTTTTGGCATATATGGGAGGTAGGCGTGTCCTTGGTCCGATTTTTTCTAAAAATTGTATTTTTCTTAACTAATGTATTTTATATTAGCATACCAAATTTCAAAAGTCTACGACAACTCCTTCTATTTTTGTCCCATCGTTATATGGGGACAAAGCACTGTACGTCCCCTTCTTCTATTCCCTTGCGGGTACCAGTCTATGGCAGTTCAAGTGATGTCGTTAGGCTGCCTTCTAAGGGTGTGGCCGATGCAACACCATTTTTGTATATCACTAGTGGCAGCATTCCAAGTTTCGCAGCCGTACAGAAACGAAGATTTTACATTCTCATTAAAGATTGCAATTTTCTTAAGCAGAGATAATGGGGGTGATCTCCAAATAGGTTGTTTGCGGCCAAATGTTTGACTTATCTTCTGCAAGCAATTGTCGATGTCCTCAACCAATTCCTCCTACGTAGATAAGTATAATGCCCCCAAAATAACAGAATCGACTGATATCGTCTATTTCGCTTGCACTAATTGCAAATAAATTCTGAGAGTGTACATTAATGCGTAAAGTTTTTGTCTTCATGACAACTCAAGTATCATATCGTCTAACCCTGCGTTTACACATGCAAGTAGATTGATGAAAGTTGAATATACGTATTATTATTGAAAAATTTCGAAAAATACATCGAAATGCCTACAAGTTGCTTGAGTGTTTACACATACAAGTAAAAGTTCATTTTGCAAATGTTAGAGAAAAAGAATGACGTCGCCAAAAAGCCACAAATATAAGAAAATTACAGCGAATTTAATAAATAAACCTTTGTACTATCAGCATTTGCTATTTTTAAGTCCATTTGCGGCTAGAAACCAATTTTTGTTATTTTAATTAAATACAATAAAGTGTTACCATAAGTTAACAATTTTGTTTATAAAAACTTATGAAATTGGTGTTTTTCAAATATACATAAAATATAGTAATTATTTTACCACAATCAATTACATTTGTTAAAATTTTTAATTGGGCAACTCTGTTTTTTTTTTTTTTTTTGACACTTTATTGCAGAAAGTGTCAAAAAATCACTGTCCACCTAAAATCACTAGACAGTGAGCTGCAGGAGGCTGCGTGTGTGATTGTGTTAGTGCAAAAGTGTCAATGTATTGTGTTTTTCGAACTGTTACTTGCATGTGTAAACGCTAGGTAAACAATAATTATATTGGATTAAAAAAAAAAAAAACTACTAACCCCCAGTAACACGAAGTCTGCTAATTCTCATACAAAAATAATTTTAACCAACAGTATAACTATTACTTAGTTAACGCATAACCAGGCTTCGTATTAATGGGGGTAATAATTCTTTTTGATTTAAGGTCGGCTTTTAAAAATGTTTAAAAACAGTTCATATTTAGAGTTAGGCACTTTCTTACTAACACATATATAGAGTTAGGTACTGCTGTCAAAGAGTCGGACTACTTGTTATACTTTGGTTCAAAGGCAAACAAGAATGTGAAGGAAATCTATATAAATATATAAATGTCTTTGTAAGTTTGTTTGTTTATTTGTTTGTTTGTTTGTTTGTTTGTTTGTTTGTTTGTTTGTTTGTTTGTTTGTTTGTTTGTTTGTTTGTTTGTTTGTTTGTTTGTTTGTTTGTTTGAGCATCACGCCTAAACGGCTGAACCGATTTTATTGAAATTTGGAACGTAGATAGATCCTTACTTGGAAGCGTCAATAGGCTATACATTTTTTCAATACTTGGATCAGAAAGGGATAAAAAGTGGGACCTTTAGTTTTTAAACAATAATTACTAAACTGCTGAACCGATTTTTACATCGACAGGGGTAGCGAAGCGCACCGGGTCAATCTAGTATAAAATAAATATAAAGATTGCAGAAAAATATCAATCGACCATAAAAGAAATAAAAATATTTGAAATAGTTACTATCTTGTAAACTAAAAAACATTTCAATAATATTTTAATTTTGAAATGTATTAATACTCAGTATTGTCATCTGTAAATACCTTAACTAATATTTTAGCAATAACAATAGCTTCTTAAAAGATTTACACAAAATGTGTAGGATGAGAAGAAAAATTCAAAGATGACTCCTAAGCCATAAACTAGTTTACCAAATATCATCAAAACTGTTTTATATTTGGTTTTAGTTTCCATAAAAAATTAAAGCTCTAACTTTATAGTTATTGATTATTATTGATTATTAAAATTAGAGAAAACTAATAGTGTGTAAAAAAAATACGTTTGTCTCTTAAATACAAAAATTTGTATTGATTGCAAATTTAAACTCTTGTGTTCTAATTGATATCACTACTGTTAACAAACACTTCAATAAAACAATTCACAAAACGATATTTTGTTAGGATTGGCCCATATTTGATCAAAGCTCCACATAAAGTCCATTTCCGAAAATCACTCAAATACGCATAAATCTCTTATAAATGTCGTTATAAGGTTAAAATTTCTAATATATATCATAATTGATCATAACTCCCATAGATGGACCAATTATGCAAAACACATTAACTAACATAAATCTTTAAACAAATCGATATGTAAGCAAGATTTTTTTATAAAGAATATATCGAGCCTTAACAGCGAAAATATCTTAAGCAACAATATATTCGATTTTAATTTTTTTAATAAAAATCGGTAAATTGTGATCGTTTACATAATCTGTTAAAATTTCATAGGTGTATCATTACAATTGTATAGCAATATGTTTACATTGCATTGAAACATGCAACAAATACCAAAAATAGCTTCTCCCGTAAAGTTTGTTGTTATACACTTAACCCTTTCACGACCATAAGACTATTTGGATAAAAGTAATCATTTTTTCTATTTAATGTGAATCAGTTAGCGCCAAGAAAACATATTTTGAAATTAAAACCAAACAAATTTTATCGGATTTAATGGAATTTTGGTCGTAAAGTGCAATGTTCGTTCCACATACTCATGTTTATGGACTACATATCAATCAACGGAAAATTAATAATGATTTTATAACTGTTTATAACAAAAAATGCACTTACCAGGCCTAATATATATCCCAATATAAAATTTAAAAAATCAGTTTTATACTTAAAAAGTCTTGGGCACAATTCTTGAACAAAGTACCAAAATAAAACTGTTAATTTTCAAAGACAATAAAAAATACAGGCTTGTTTCAATCTAAACACATTAATAAGAGACACGTTTACGAACTAATTAAAAATAAAATGACACCCATTAAATTTTTCGTTATTTAGTTATTCAATATTTTTGTGTTGGGACACCGGTGTCCCTGTGGTCGTCAAAGGGTTAAGACCTTATTCATAATCAATTTTTAAATTTACCAAAGGTTTATAAAACATATATTTTATATAGAAATTTTGTTTTATAAACCTTTTATAAATTTAAAATTTGATTATGAATATGGGGGTTGAGATATTTTCATAAATAAAATTTCTTATTAAGATTTATGGTTATAATAAACTAAATTTGGTCCCTTCAAGTTTGTTATAAATATATTTCTATAAACTAAACTAAGAAACATAACAGACTAATTCTGAGCAATACATTTGCCCATGTTCCACCAA
Source organism: Calliphora vomitoria (assembly GCA_942486065.2). Lineage (NCBI taxonomy): Eukaryota > Metazoa > Arthropoda > Insecta > Diptera > Calliphoridae > Calliphora > Calliphora vomitoria. The sequence continues at coordinate 42,971,650 of OW818032.2, read as the reverse complement.
AAAAAATACATGTAAACCATGCCTGATGAAAAAAAATTAAATGTATTGCTGTCAGTTTATCACTTTAAGGTAAAACCTCAAAAAATTAAATTTCTTTCCACCCAAATGTTCTCTACTTTTCCACTTACTTTTTTTACACAATTCTTTAATTATTCCAACACTATTTTTGTCACAAAAACACGCACAACAGCAACAACCAGCACATAAAATTTAGCCTAAATCCTTAAAACATGTTTTCTTTTCATTGTTCCTTTTGTTTGTATCATTTTCATTTTTTTTCTTCTCTCAATAAACAGATACGCGGCAAACGTTTAAATGGTTCTGCCAATTCAGCGAAATTAACAAAACTTAGTCCAAATACACGTTACCACATTTGTGTTATCGGTACCGGTAATTGGCTATCAGAGCCTGTGGCCATTGCTTTACAAAGGATACACTTTAATGACACCTTCCTTATGCCAAGAGACGAACCATCATCATCCTCAGTTTCCTCTGATATCTCAACGTCACAGCAAACAACATCGTCATCATCATCGTCGTCGTTGTCGTCTTCCTCGTCATACACACCTTATCATCTGTCCTACACGGGAAGCTTTTACAATGCAGATGGCATTATGACCTTTGGCGAACACTCATCGTTGGCCCAGCCGCAACAACAACAGGCATTAATCGAAAACACCATTATCACGGACAATGCTCTGCAGGAAGTGTTGAAAAATTCACGTTTCTCCACGTGTACGGATGTACAAACACTGGACTCTACACCCAGCGTTATCACAGATGAAAATGGTCTGGCCACCAATGGCTTCATACACTCCATACTGACACGACGCCTGGGCTTAATAGTGGGCTGTTGTCTGGGCATCATTGTCTTTATCGTGATGATTTCAGTGCTCAGCTATGTAAAGCTGAAGAAGCAACGCATTGAAAATGCTAAAAGACAGGCAAATATGCCACCAGATTATATGTCTTATCGTCATTTTTCAATACCCAACGAGGAGTTATTGAGAATGGGCGTGAATACAAGCGGCACCATTATGTCGAGTGTACCAAGTGGCATCAGTGCTCACATAAGTGGCACAAGTTTAAGCACTAGTGCTACGACAACAGCAACGGCCACTACACCGATTGGTATATTAAAAATAACAGAAAATAGTAGTGCAGTAGGAGGTGTTGCTACCGGGGTGGTTGGGACAAATGCAAATCTAGCCAGTATTACAGCAACAACAGCAAACTCAACGCCTGCCGGTAGTGCGGTTATTGCCGGTGGCAATGGTACTTTAAATTTAACCACATCAACCACAATTGCTACGTCGTCCTTGGAATCATCAGCATCAGCACCAACTCCAGCATCGGCATCATCGAATGATGTTGTAGCAGCCGCAGCAATAACAACAACAACAACACTTGCAAACAACCACAATAATCATCAACATCATCATCATCTGCACCATCATCACAATCACCAACAACATCAGCAGCAGCAGCAGCAACACTATCAAGGAAATGGCAATGTTGTTGGTTATATGGCAGCGGGTGTAGTATTAGGAGCAAATCATTTGAATAACGTCGCTTGTTAGTACTCGTAGTAAATAGTAAGTTGAGGTTTAATTCTAATACAACTTTAAAAAATAAAACAAAAACAACAAAAATCTCTATAATAATGTCTATGTACGTAAGCAGCAGTTTTAGTGTGTGTGTATTAGGGTGGCCCTGATTTAGATTTTTTTGTATTTTCGATGCTCCCAAGGAGTAAAATTGTTCTCCTTCATCTTAAAACCAAATGCTGAAAATTTTGAACAAAATCGGATAATGTTAAGAGATTGGGTTATTTTATTTGAAGTTTCGAGTTTTTGTATTTAATTTACCAATAGATGTTTAAATATACTATAATTTGCAAGTGCATCTATTAGGTGTTTGAAATTGTTGGATTCCGTGGAAACTGTGTTTTTGTTTAAAATACATTTCATAGCCTGTTTCCTAATATTAAATTGATTAATGTTTTTTTGAATTGCTAATTTACGGTTTTGTTATTTAAAATTTCAAGACATCAAACTTAGAACTCTACACTAAATATTACTAAAACTGTAAAATAGATTAAATTTGTTGCTTGAAACAAATTTTCGTACTCTTCTGAATCGTGTCTTAAACAAAAATATTAATCTGAAGTCAAAAAATTCGAATATAGATTATACACTATAAATATTGTAAAACTATAAAATTATAGACAAATTAAATTCCAAAATTATTTCTTAACAAGTAAGAGAGCTATATTCGGCTGTGCCGAATCTTATACACCCTTCACCAAATTATACTTTAAAATATAAATTTTAAATATTTTTATGTAAACAAAATTAAAATTTTTTTTTCAAAATTTTTCAAAAAATTTTTTTTTTCAAATTGTTTTTCAAATTTAAAATTTTTTTTTTTTTTTGAAATTGTTTTTTTTAAATTTTTTTCCAAATGTTTTTTTAATTTTTTAAACCTTTTTTATACCCTTCACCTTCGTGAGAAGGGTATACATATATAAATTTGTAATTTCCACAATAAAATTTTCCGGCCCTATAAAGTATATATATTCTGGATCCTTATAGATAGCGGAGTCGAACGTGAATGGTATAATAATACGCATTATAATTTATATGGTGCTTTATAGAAATTATTTAATAAGAAACATGGAATATTTTGTTTCAGCTTTAAAGGGTTTAATTCTGAAAAAAAATTAATGTAAATACTTCTTAGTGCTAGTTTATGGGATAAAGATAATCTACATTCGGTGTTAAACTTTCACCTTAAGAAAAAATATAGTCGTACGTGTTTACTGTAACCATTTCAACGTTTTTATAAGTTTTTTAACAATATTATAGTTACTGTAATTATTTATATGATTGTGGTAACCATATGGTAGCTTACGATTCAGATGATTGTGCCAATGGTTGCAGTAAACAAGTATATGTTTGTGACTATTTTAAACCCAAATGAAAATTTAAAAATTTGTTTAAAAACAATTTTGAAAAAATTTAATTTTGGATTTGAAATATTATTATTTTTGTTTTTAACAGATTATAAAATCTTTATATTTTATATTTAAACATCTACGGGTAAATGAAATACAAAAAACTATTCTTAATTGGAATTTTTTTCCACGTTTAGTTTTGTTACAATAATTTTTTTGGAAAATATTGCTACTAGAGCTAAATAAAATGTTCAACTTCCAAACATTATCCAATTTTTTGACGGAGAACAATTTTCGACATTGGAAGCATCGACAATCGCAAATTTTCAAAATAAGAGCCACCCTAGTGTGTGTGTATGTGTGTAAGTAAAAATGTTTAAGAGTGTGTGTGTGTGTGTATGTGGTAGTGAGATTATAATTTGGTCCTTCCTTTCATTTGTGCCATTTCAACAATTTCTTGTTTAAAAAAAAAAAAAATATTTTTGATTTGATTTTTTTGTTTTTGCCTCAATTTTGATGTTTTGTCTTTAGAAGTTTGAGGAGTGAGTATTAATTTATGAATTACCTTAAAGATTTCTATCTTTATCTGTCATCAGTTAAAACATCTCAAGTTGGATTTTGTTAAAATTGCTTATTTCTTACTTTATATTTTGTGTTGTGTTTCTTTTTTTTTTTGCTGCATAAAGCACAAAGAATTTTCAAACGGACTTTAGTAGTGTAATCAACTCTATTCTCGTATGTAAAATCTAAATGTTTTAATAACTATGAACAAGAAAATAAGTAATAGGCATTTTGAGTTTTGTCCTTTTAAGTTGTTTGCTTTACAAAAGAAAAGGTAAATTAGATTAAAAACGATTAAGTTTAGATTGAAAGAGAGGGATAATATAAAAATAAAGGTGGTTGAGAGTAATGGTAATCTTTTAAGCATATTGACAGATTTCTGTTGAATAATGTTTCATGTCTTCGTTCTTTGTGGCAACAATTTATGATAATTCATGTTAATTGTTTCAATTTAAAGAGATTTGAAATAAGAAAGAACTTGAAAGAGTTTAAGTAATCGTATCAAGATTCTATTTTTTAAGATTTTAGAAAGCTATAATAGTTGACATATTTCAAGATGCTTATCAAAATATACACTTAAAGCACATTTACTATCAAGCTTATGTTGTTAACAAGTCATGTATATATTTAGGTACAATCAAATTAACTATAAGATTTTCTTTAATATATTTAGAATTTTGAAATTAAATTATCTTAACTTAAAAGAATTTATAACTTCTGCTGACTTAGTATATTAAAAAAGGAATTTAAATTAATAAAAATAATTAATATTTAAAAATCAATCAGAGTCACTTAATTAAAGTAGTTTTCATGAAATTTAACACCGCATAGAACGTTTAATACATATTTTCAAAATGGACCACTTTGAAAACACTCCGTCTCAAACAATGCCAATCAAATTTAATAGTAATACATAGGTTTTTTTTAATGAATTAGTTTTATTGCAGTGAGTTTTACATGAATGTTAATTAAGATTGGAAATTGTAAGTACTTTTTCAAGAAGTACCAATTTATCATTACTAATAAGAGTTTTTTGCAACTTTCACAAAATATTATATTAATCTACAGCCAGCTTCTTACTAAAAGCTTCAATCAGTTTGATAAATTTAAAGAATTTAAATCAAGGTTTTTATATTTTTTACTTTAGTTAAAATAGCTTTTATTATCGCCCAAAAATAAAAAAAATGATTCAAATTGCAAACTAACTAAAACTAATGAAAAATGGCTCAGAACATTTTCTCAAAAACTTAAGGAAAATCATAAATTTACTTTCATATTTCTTTAGATCCCAACATATTCGAACTAGCGTAATTGCTTTTTACTCGGATGTATGTCCAACATGAGGTTCACCAGCACTTTTTACTTGGGTTATATCCAAGTTAGCTTCTCTCTTATTGAAGATCCGTTGTATAGAAAGCCTTCAACCCAAAAATTATGTATTTATTCATAACGATATTTTCATTTCTAACGAAAAACCACCAAATATGAAAAAAAAAATATTCAAAGAAAATTGAAAAAAAATACCATAAAAAATGGGGTTATTTGTAGGGTTGTCATCCGAATAAAAGTTATTCGAATAATCGAGAAAAAAAATAATCTTTATTCGAATGAAGAAAATTTTGAATAAAAAATTATTCGATCAATAATTGCGAATAATCGAATAAATTTATTTTTGAGCTAAAATTTGAAAAAAAAAAATTCATATTAAGGACTGAGATCGAAAAAATCATGACATATGTACATATATATGTTAATAAAAATGAAAAGACTAAACTTGTGATTGTTTTTTTATTTGATTGCAATTATTATTACAATTTACAAGAAATATTATTTTTATAGTTGTAATCAATAATGATGAATTTATGAACATTTTCCGGAAACCATTTCATTAAGATTTTCACAGGTTTGTGCTATTCAATTCTCTTTTAACAAGAGCCCAATATCTCCCCACTGGCATTAGCTCCTGGCAGAGGATTTGCATCTCTTGGTACACATACCAGATTATTGTTATTGTACCACTCAAGGGCTTGTTTACCATAGTGACAGGATGCCAAGTCATTCCAAAAATAAGTGGACCTGCTTAGTGTGTCCACTTATGAATGGAAGCATCCTCTTTTGTAAACATTCCTTTGTAACAAATGTTTGGATTCTTTTGCCGTAACTGCGTATTGCTTGCCATACCAAGAAATTTTTTGGAAAATTTTCTGCTTTTCGGTCCTAAACTTTTCTACAACATTCCCTCGAGCATCAGCAACATAAAAATATTGATTCGGAAGCTGCGAAAGTATATTTTTGTAAAACATTTGACTTAAATTTCCGTGCTCTGTCTTTGGCCTCTAAATTTTTAGCAGCGCTCCTGTCAGGGACTTTTTGAGCCTTGTATGTTCTCACGATACTGTTTCTCCCGATACTGTTTAATAACAGACAGACTTTTGATTGTCTGGCCATGTTTTTGTAGAACCAAGTTGGGTTTTGTTGAAAATATTTAATAATTTTAGTACGCACATTTTTCTCATTACTCATTTTAATCAGATTAACAACAAACTTTTCAAACTTGATGAAAAAAAATCAAATAATACTTGGTTTAAAAGTTTTAATGAAAATCTTTTGTTAAGGTTTTTTTCGATCTCAGTCCTTAATTCAAATATTGAAGAAAACATCCCAAAGGATCAAAGCGATTAATTTGTAATGTTTTCTGAGTTATTTGCACAAATTTGTCCACAAATAATTTTTATATGTATACCAATAAATCACACCTATAAATTTTGTGCGTATCGATTCATAATGGACCATAGCTCCCATATAAGTCCCATTTCCGAAAAGTATTTTAACGAGCATAATCAAATTTACAACATTTTGTAAGTACAATTTTAAACATGCCAATGACTGGTAAATAAGCTGTCATATATCAGATAATAAATAAGTCATTATTTGACTAAATCTAAGTAATGAAGACGGTATATAGTAGTCATCGAAGAGTCTAATAATCCAAGTATTTATATGATGAGATGAGCTATGACGTCCAATTAATGTAAATTAAACATAAACATTTTTCATTCAAACTCCTAAAATTTCAGTAACGTAAAAGGAGATTTATTGTTTACTAGAGAGGTCGGGATTTATTATATTTGTAAAAAAATGTTTAACTTCTTTTACTCACTGAACAACTTTCTATTATGAGCTATCACTGCTTTTATATAATTGGTCAATTCACAAGGTTTCTCATCATTCATATTGTCCTAATATATCACTGCTGGTTCGTTACGATAACACAATAAACTAGCATAGAAAGTAGTATTATTTTAGGACATTCTTTGCTTGAAAATCAATAAAAACCATTGTGAAATATTAGAACATTATGACAATATGACATGATAAGAGACCTTGTGAATTGACCATATATTTTTTTGAAAGATTGTAAAACACACTGCTTTAACATTAATATTCTCATTCACAATAAATTTAAATTTTGCCAAAGTTTTATAAAACAATTAAGCCATATAATTTAATATATTGAATTTATTTTTTTAGATACAAAAAATGTCTTCCATAAAATCAAAAAATTAAAAATAAATTCAAAAACTTTCCTCAGTCTCCACACTATCCATAAAGGGACCAATTTAAACGAAAATCTGCTAAGAAAATAAATTCTACTTTTCCGAAAATTTCAATAAACTGATTTAAATGTCAAAGTCCCATCATTGTTAAAAAAACGAAATCACTGAAAATGATACATAGAGATGAACTTTTATATACTTCTAGAGGTACCCAGCAACTCTTGGTGACTACCCCGAACTAGTGATTTTACCTATCACTTAGGGTGGCAATTAGTTGCACCGACTAGTACTGTCTGATCGCTGGGCCAAAGTAGCCAATGCATTGGATTGACAAACCGGTTACATGATGTCACTGATTACTTGATCGATTTCAACGTATACGGTTGCTATTATAATTGACCTCAAATAGTCAGTTAAAAATACATCTCATACACGTAGAAAAAAAAATATAGTTGTGCATGCTTACTGTAACCATTTCAACATTTTTAACAATATTATAGTCACAGTAACTATTTATATGATTGTGGTAACAATAATATGGTTAATTTACGATTCACATGATTGTATCTACCATATATATGGTTATAGTAAACAAGTATATGTTTGTGACAACCATTTAATCAAAAAGAAAATAAACTGTATGAGAATTACATTCGTACAATTTATATGTACGAATTGATCATAAAAAGTGCAGTACAAAAAAACGTTAAAACTGACTGCACTCTAGATTACTTAGAGACACTTACGTGACAATTGACTTCACGCTATACTACCTGGGATATATAAAGTAACCAATTGACAAAATATATCAAAGTGATCAGACATTAGTGACAATTACTGTTTAAAAGGGATTACCTGCTTAAGATCAAAGATGTGAGATTGTATTAGTAAAAAACCTTGAACTATGTTAATTTTAAGCTTTTTTACATAAAAAGCTTATTTAAGTCTCATCTCTACGTGATATTTACCAGGCATGTAAAATTTTAAACAATTATTTCCTACTTAGAGAAAATCCTTGAGCTTCTTTTGAAATCTACTCTCAAAACTATTTAAATATTTGCTTTTTCATTTAAAAAACAAGTTTGAAATTTTATAGTTTTTGTTATTTGTTTTTTTTAATCTAATACAAATTAAATACTTCTTATTATTTTCAAACTTTTCTAATATTAATTAAAAACAAAACTTTATATAAAATATAGAGAGAAATATTATATAAAACACAAGAAGAAATTTAAGTTTTGCTTTGTTAACTCTTTAAGAGATGCATAAATAAAATAAATATTTAGACACAAACTAAATTAAATTAAAATATATTAAACATTAAACTACAATTAAACTAAAATTCTATGATATTAAAATATTTATGATAAATAAATAAATAGAAAAATAAAGTATAATTAACAAATGTTAAGCAGAATTAAATACAAATAAATAAAATTAATTTAAGCACAAACTAGGTTAGTGATTGTTAACAAAACTAAAAGCGAATATTTAAAATAATTTAAACAATTAGAGCAAACAAAACAAAACAAAACGAAATTATTTTGTAAATACAACTAAAATTAATATAAAATAAACACAAATTTTCTAATAATAATTTAGTTGTTACATTTAAAATAAAATTATGTTAAACTAATAAGATCATTAATTAATTAATTAGTTAATACTAAAAGTAAACTGGATTTAAATTAACAACAAAACAAGTCTCACTTGGACGATAAAGCGCGGTAACATCAAAACTCATAAATTAAACAAGATTTAATTAATTTTATTTTTAAGTCGCAACATGAGCAAAACTAAACTAAACTAAAATGAAATTGAGAACTTTTAGTATTTAAACACAAAAATTTAATAAAATAAATAAAACTGCTTAAATATAAAAAAAAAAACTAATTTCATCTAATGTTAAATAATGAATAATTTTAATAACTAATAATTAAAAATACTAAATATTTAATTAAATTAAAATACAAACATTTAGAGTAGCTTTTAGTTAAAAAGTAAAAAATATTAAAAAAAATCTAAAAACTCAAAGAGTTTCATTTGTAAAACGAATAAACAATTAAAAAAAAGTAAACAAAAACTTAAAACATAAAAAATTAATTATAATTTTTTTTTAATGTAAAACATAAACAAATATTTAAACTATTATAAAATAATAATAAAAACAGAAAATTAACACTGAGTAGTTAAGCTACAAAAAATTAAATCATCAAAATTAATTAAATAAAAAAAGAAAAACAAAATTGAAAATAATAATAATAATTTTAAATACTATAAACCAATAATAACGATAATTAATGATAGTAACTAATTATTACAACAACAGATATTTTAATAAACCATACAAAACCAAAATCAAATGAAAGCTCAAGAAATTCATATTTCATTATAATAAAAAAAATCCAACAAAAAATCATTAAACAAAATGTGTTTGAATTTAAAATGGAAAATGTAGGAGATTCGTAAGTATGATTATATTTAGTACCATTCAAAACCCAGGCTGAGTTTATGACTTTTTCATATACCTTTACAATATAGAAAAAACAAAACTACGATCATAAATACCAAATACTACATTTGAAATATTCACGTCGACAGAAAAAAAAAATGATATATGTTTTGCCGATATCGATAACAATTGGAACTAATGACAGCGTACTTTAACTCGACTTATAAAAGTATAAAATTCTGTCAATAGTAACCATTTGTTATCGATATCGACGGGACATATACCATTTTTTTTGCTGTCAACGTGACTCTGTGTCGACGACGACTAACAGAATTTATGAAAAATAACGTAAATACTACTTAGTATTAAAGAAATTTGTTATCCCCTTCACCTTCGTGAGAAGGATATATATAAGTTTGTCATTCCGTTTGTAATTTCCACAATATAATTTTCCGACCCTATAAAGTATATATATTCTGGATCCTTATAGATAGCGGAGTGGATTAAGCCATGTCCGTCTGTCTGTCCGTTTGTCTGTTGAAATCAATTTTCTGAAGACCCCAGGTATATTCGGGATCCAAATCAATAATTCTGTCAGACATGCTTTCGAGAAGTTTCCTATTTAAAATTAGCAAAATCCGTCCATAAATAACGGAGATATGAGCAAAAATCCGAGACAACCTCTTAAAATTTCATCAAAAAAAAACAACTTATTGCATGCTTTGACAAAAAAACAACCACGCCCACTTAAAATTTCAAAATAAAAAATAGTCTATTGATCGTTTCAAATGTACAGGAATATACGGCAAATTTCAACAGGATAGAACCATTGGTTTAGCCTCCTATAAGGTACAAACAAATAAAATAAACAGACATAAAAATGAATAAACACAAAATTCCTAATTTTACCCGTTTGAAGGTAGACTTTTGAAAAGGTATTTGCTAAACATGTATTCCTTTTAAACAAATATTCAATGTTTAAAAACCAAAGGTACCTATTTTTCCACATTTGTATTTTACCCCTTCTTATCCCTTTATAGTCCAAGTAGTGAAAAAAGATATACTTAGCCTATTGATGATTCTAAATAACAATACACCTATTAGGACAAAGTTTGAAGTATATCGTAATTATAGTTCTAAACATATTTAGAAATAACTATTAACTTTGTATGGGAGTCGACTTATCCCCAGATCCGATTCATGCCAATTTTCGTTGAACTTCATGCAGTGATAAGAAATTGATTCATATGAAGTTTGAAGACTTTCACAATTATAGCACTCCAGATATTCTAAAAGAACTATTTAAATTGTTTGATAGGTGACATTCCCACTAATACAATCCCGCCCATTTTTAGCCAAACTCAGTATAGTGATAAGAAAATAATGTGTTGAAAGTTTAAATACTTTTGCAATTATAGTTCTTCAGATATTGGAAATAAACAATTTACATTGTATGAGAGGTCCCACGCCCACTAATTCAATGCCGCCAATATTCCAGATATTCCATAATAACTATTAACTTTGAATAGTAGGTGCCACGCCCACTTAAAATTTCTAAATAAAAAATAGTATTTTGATCGTTTCAAATAAACAGGAATATACGGTAAATTTCAACAGGATACAGATGTACAAACAAATAAACAGACATAAATATGAATAAACACAAAATTCCTAATTTTACCCGTTTCTACCCCCCTGAAGGTAGATTTTTGAAAATGTACTTTCTAAATACATTTTTTGTGGCTATAGTGAGCTAAATTAAACATGTTGTTCTTTTAAACAAATATTCAATGTTTAAAAACCAAAGATCCCTTTTTTTCCTCTTTCCTTTATAGTCCAAGTAGTGAAAAAAAATTGATGCTTCTAAATAACAATCTATATACTCGGGGTAACGTAAACACCGTCTAACGTGAACACCGCATAACGTGAACAAGCTTTTGTTTACATTGAATACTCTGTAACGTAAACAAACTCAGAAAGCTCTATAACGTGAACAATTTTTTTTCACTGCATTTGTTTTCTAAGCATGTAGACAACACTGAAATAAATGCATTAAATTCGATTTTTAAAGTTTAGGATTTTTATATAAAAAATGTGTTTATATGCTCCAAATTAATTTATTTTAATGGCAACGTATGAGTAATATTATTTGCTATGTAATTTTATTTCAATTAATATTTTTTCGTGATCTCGTTTTGTTTTGTAATGCATTTTAATCAATAATTTTTGTTTTATATTTTAATAATGAAAATAATAAAAGAATTTCACGTTCAAGCGTGCAAAACACAGGTTTATATTAAACAAGTAAGAAAGTATGGTCGGTCAATAATACAATTTGGTGACATGAATTCCGTATATATAGAACTTATTTGGAGAAAAACTTGTGTAGATACTTACATAAATTAAATATTTATGACCGATAAAGTCCAATTTCGGGAGGACATTTGTATGGGGGCTATGTGAAATACTGATACTTTGCGCACAAGGTTTACATGGACAGCCAGCCAGCCAACCAGCCAGACGGACGGACATCGTTTAATCGAGAAAGTGATTCTAAGTCGATCGGTATACTTTATGGTGGGTGTTAGACTAATATTTTTGAGCGTTACAAACATCTGCACAAATCAAATATACCCTCTCCACTATGGTGGTGTAGGGTATAAATATTTTTTCCATAAAATTCGGCAATCGCTACAGTGAACAAATTCACTAACATGAACTCCCTTGGTTTTAATTAGTTCACGTTACCGCGAGTGCACTGTATGTTCAAAACTTCAATAAAATCGGTTCAGCCGTTTAGTACTTATTGTTTAAGAACTAAAGGTAGCAATTTGACCGGTTTCCCCCTGTTTTTTCCATTTTAGACCAAGTTGTGAAAAAAGGTATAGCCTATTGATCCTTCTAAGTAATAGTCTATCTATGTTCGAAATTTCAGTTCTTTAACAGCATTTACTGTTTAAGAACTAAAGGTACCAATTTTCCCTGTTTATCCCTTTCTGGTCCAAGTATTAAAAAAAGTTCCAAATTTCAATAAAATCGTTTCAGCCGTTTAGGCGTGATGCTCAAACAAACAAACTTACAAAGACATTTATATATTTACTAGCTTGACCCGGTGCGCTTCGCTACCCCTGTCGTTGTAAAAAAAAAATATGTAAGAATTTTATAAAAAAAAATCGGGTTTCCCCCTGTTTATCCCTTTCTGGTCCAAGTATAGAAAAAAGTTATAGCCTATTGACGCTTTCAAGTAAGGATCTATCTACGTTCCAAATTTCAATAAAATCGGTTCAGCCGTTTAGGCGTGATGCTCAAACAAACAAACAAACAAACAAACTTACAAAGACATTTATATATTTATACCTACCAGCTTGGCCCGGTGCGCTTCGCTACCCCTGTCGTAGTAAGAAACATACTATGTAAGGATTTTATTTAAAAAATCGGTTTTCCCCCTGTTTATCCCTTTCTGGTCCAAGTATTGAAAAAAGTTATAGCCTATTGACGCTTCCAAGTAAGGATCTATCTACGTTCCAAATTTCAATAAAATCGATTCAGCCGTTTAGGCGTGATGCTCAAACAAACAAACAAACAAACAAACAAACAAACAGATAAACAAACAAACTTACAAAGACATTTATATATTTACTAGCTTGACCCGGTGCGCTTCGCTACCCCTGTCGTAGTCTATGTTGAAAATTTCAATAAAATCGTTTCGGCCGTTTAGTATTTATTGTTTAAGAACTAAAGGTACAATTTTTACCGGTTTTCCCCCTGTTTACCCCTTTCTGGTCCAAGTATTGAAAAAATTTATAGCCTATTGACGCTTCCAAGTAAGGATCTATCTACGTTCCAAATTTCAATAAAATCGATTCAGCCGTTTAGGCGTGATGCTCAAACAAACAAACAAATAAATAAACAAACAAACTTACAAAGACATTTACAGTGACACAGATAAAAGTACGTACTCCCTCTAAAATTTCGGTTTAAGAATAACCCTGGATTTCTGATCGATATTTTTGATTGCTTTTGAAAGGCATCGAAACACTGTCAAAAACTAACTACAAAAAGTCCGGTTAACTTTCCGCTTATTGTACTTTTACACATAAAACTTAATATGGCAGCACAGATAATTATACGTACGATGCCAAATAGAAACGGTACTTTTTAAAAATTAGTAGATTTAATAAAAAAAAATATTATACGGAAAGTGTTAAAAGCTTAGTTTGTAAGCAATTCTTAAAGTCTGCAGTAGTTTTAGAAAAAAAAATTTACTTTTTTGTTAAAATGGGTAGGAAAACAAAGGACATTTGTATCGAAATGCATGAACATATTTTAAAATTGAGGAAAGATGGGAATTCCTTAAGTTCAATTGCTCAAATTGTTGGACGTGCCAAGTCTACGGTGCAGACCGTAATAAAAAACTTTTCTGAATCTCAATCCCTAGCAAGCAAGCCAAAAACTGGACGTCCACCCAAAATTACCCCACGAGTTGAGCGATTTATAAAAAGTGCTGTTAGTAAAAATCCTAAAACAACAGCCGTGGAAATTCGAAATACTTTGGAAAATGACCACAATATTAATGTTCATTCAGAAACAGTGCGAAGTGTTTTGCGAAAAAACGGATTCCATAGCCGCGTACCAAGAAAAAACCATTAATAAGCGAAATAAACAGAAAAAAGCGGCTCGACTTCGCACTTAAGTATGCGTACAAAACAACAGATTTCTGGGCGAATGTGATTTTTAGTGATGAAAGCAAGTACAATTTATTCGGTTGTGATGGCAAACAAAAAATTTGGCGCAAACCTAATGAAGAGCTGCAACCGAAGAACCTCATTCCAACAGTTAAGCACGGTGGTGGTTCGGTCATGGTTTGGGGCTGCATGTCGGCGAATGGAGTTGGAAAACTGCGATTTGTGGAAACAAATATGGACCGATTTCTTTATTTAGACATTTTGAAAAGCAGTTTGAAAGATTCCGCAAGTGTTTTGGGTCTTAGTGGCACCTGGTATTTCCAGCAGGACAACGACCCAAAGCACACTTCGCATGTTGTCAAAGAATGGCTTCTCTATAATGTCCCGAAACAACTCCATTCGCCTCCCCAATCACCAGACCTGAATCCCATAGAGCATTTATGGGATGAATTGGAACGGCGCATTCGAAAAAAAACTTACAGAAACAAACAACAACTTAAAGATGGCTTGGAATATGAGTGGAATAAAATAACGTCTGAGACAACAAAAAAACTGGTATTTTCAATGAGTAATCGATTGAAAGCAGTAATTGAGGCAAAAGGAGGTCCAACAAAATACTAATGAAATAATATATATACCTGAAATTCTTTTTGTACATTAATCTTTTTTAGAGTACGTATAATTATCTGTCATATTAAATAGGCTTTTGTGTTTTTTTTATTAAATTGAAGTTTTTAATTTTAAATTTAAATAATGAAATAAATATTTGTGTTCATTTAAAAATTATTGATTCATTTACTTTTTTTAAATATCACCAATTTTTGGAAAATTAAAGAATTTTTAAGGGGTACGTACTATTATCTGTGTGACTGTATATATTTATATAGATATAGATAGATACCTATGGATTATAATTTTTTTAAAATTATCTTTTGAAGTATGTCCGCAGTTATTATTAATTACAAAAACAACTTTGTTAACAACCGCGAAAAAATAATACCTACAGTGGATTTTCATTTTCGTATGTTCCTACATCATTTTGCAATAAGACTAGTAGCTTAGAAGATACAGATTTATTACCACTTTTTTCTAATAGACCCCACTGTCAACCCTCTATCAACAGGACATCAACAAATTGAAAACAATCACACAACAAAACATAAAAACAATGACGTAGCATTAGAATGAACTGTTTTAAATTTATACACACAAAACCAACATTATTCGCAGGTTGCAAAAACAACAACGATATAAAACCGTTACAATCAAACTGTATACAAACAAAAAACGAACCAATAATGACGTCACTAAAGCAAACAAAATATTGGTCAAGAAAAAGCAACAATTTTAACTAACAACACCAAAAAACACACACAACACAATAAACATTCCGAAAAACAACAAAGCTACAATCAAGCCAAAGCACAACAATGTCAACGCAATAAACATCAACTCACCGAAGAAACTGCATGCAAACAAAAAACGAAACAAGCATAACGTCACTGTTTTTAATGCATACATACAAAACCAACATTATTTACAGGTTGCAAAAAGAACAACAATATAATACCGCTACAATCAAATAAAAGCACAACAATGTCAAAAACGCAACAACCAAATCACCGAAGAAACTGCATACAAACAAAAAACGAACCAATAATGACGTCGCTACTATTTTTGATTCATACACCCGAAGACAAACTTTATTTACATATTGCAAAAACAATAACAATATAATTTACTTACATTTGCATTGATGAGGGATGACAATTATTTGCTACGAAGTATAACTTTGACTCCACAGGTGGACGGACAACACATAACCTAACACTTTCTTCGTTTGTAAACATTTTATTAAATTGACCGAAACGAACCGACTATTAATTTAAACAAAACACTTTTAATAATAATTTAATTACATGATATTTTCTTATGAATGACACTGATTTTCTTTTAGAGACCACTTTTTTATTTTCCTACTTTCTTACACACAAACATTAACTTTTCTTTAAATTTAATATGCCATCAAAACAAAAACAACAAACCCTACATTTTATTTTATATGGCAGACAAGGCCTTTTTTTTAATTACTTGATTTTCTCTAAATTTAATTGACTTTTTTTAAAACTTTATGGTTAAACCAATAACTGCGCCTTTTATTATATATTTTCACTAATTTTCTCACAAAACCTTTAATTATTTATTAATAATAAAACACTTTTTAAGGAACTACGAAACGAACCGTGTCACAATTTTATTAATACTAAAACTTCAACTTATCTTTTTGTTCGTCCTCTTCATACTAATCTTTTGCTCATTTATCTCTTAGAAATTTGGGTGACATCTAGTTTTGAACTATTTAACTACTTGCAGTCGAGTTCATTACTTAAGGTGGTAGTATAGACTAAGTGCATATGCTAACTGGTAGGAAGATAAGTTTTTACAATATTTAAAAATTTCAAATCGGCTCTATGTATAACTGTGCTGTCTTTGTCTTGTAAACGATATCGCGGCTAGGTTTAGCATTTTAAAAGTTATAAAATAGGAATAATGTTTTTCAGTATATTTTTAAAATATATTTTCATTGTATGAACATAAGCGTACTTTTCTTATATGCGGTTTTTGGATAATACTCTTTAACTTATCCATTTACATCTATTAAAAATAATATAAATTGAAAGCTTGATTTCATAATTTCTTTCATATGACTTTTAGTAGGTTTCTATGTTTAACATCGGTAATAGTATGCCGAATATTAAAACATTTTAAGTTGAGTTGAAACTCACAAAAATTTAAGTTAGTTTGTAAAGATTTTTTTTGTTTACAAACCATCTCCTCCAAATTTCGAATAAATAAAAAAAATCAATCAAATCGCTCCAGCCGTTCTCACGTGATGCCATTGCATACGTGGACCATTTCTTTTTAATACCCTTCACCTTCGTGAGAAGGTGAAGGGTAATTTCCACAATATAATTTTCTGACCCTATAAAGTATATATATTCTGGATCCTTATAGATAGCGAAGTCGATTAAGCCATGTCCGTCTGTTTGTCTGTTGAAATCAATTTTCTGAAGACCTCAAATATTTTCGGGATACAAATCTTCAATAATTCAGTCAGGCATGCTTTCGAGAAGTTTCCTATTTAAAATCCGCAAAATCCATCCATAAATAACGGGGATATGAGCAAAAATCCGAGACAACCTCTGAAAATTTCATCAAAAAAGACAATTTATTGTATGCTTTGGGGAAAAAGCAACAAAACGTATGTTTGGATGTGTGTTGGTTTCATTGTATTTTTTTTGTTTGTTTGGTGTTTCGTTTGGCGTTGTTGTTTTTATACCCTTCACTTTCGTGAAAAAGGTATATATATAAGATTTTCATTTCGTTTGTAACTTCTACAATATAATCTGTACGTCAGTAATTAAATGTAGTGTGTGAATGTGCAGTGACGATTTGAATTCAACGGTGTGTAACGACTGCCTGCAGCTTTCATCATGTTTGAAGGCACGTCCATCATTGACATTGTTTGTAAGTATGGCAACACTAAATGTTTGGGCTGGTGGCAATGACATCGAAAAGCTCTAGAAATCGAATGTACTAGTATGTCCGTTAAGAGCATTGTAGAAGATTCCCGATAGATGGCGCGTGTATAAATAGTGGCAGAGCTGTCAGTCGTGAGTGGAGTTTATCATTGGCGCTGTTAGAGTTAACATCAACTGTCTTGTGCATATAAGGTTGAACATAATAGAGTTTGTGTGCATTTCTGCGAATTGATATACGTGTATAAAGACATTGAGTGACTATTTAATTCTGTTGTTGTTGTACATTCTAAATAAATAAAGAGTTGTTACAATTTTAAACTACTAAAACTGCTTTTATTTGCAATCAAAAGTATCCGGTTTATTTAAAGGAAATAAACCACGTTTTTAAAAGGTAAAAACGTAACAATACGTATTTAACTAGCACAGACAAAAACCAAATTTTTTAACATTGCTAATGTTACAGTCAACATAGCACTGTTAATCGCTTAACAGTCTTGATACTTGAATTATTATACAGAAATATGTATCAGAAATAATTTCAGAAATATAAAAAATTTAAAAAAAAATTAAAAAAGTTTTTATAATAATAACAAAAAAAGACATTACTTACAGTAAAAAATTATATTCGTGCTTGAAAATATGAAAGTAAAATTTATCATAAATGAGTTGTATGAGCGATGTGCACACTGTGACCAAATCCTACTACCTCAAGGAATAAAACCTATTGGGGAATAAAGGTAAAGTATAGTGCTTTTAAGCTGCATTAACAGTTTTCCCTAATTGTATTTGTGAAAAATTATATTCATCTTAGAAAATGTGAAATAATAAAAAAATTCTCATATATGAGTTCTTTGAGGGATGTGGTCACTGTGACCAAATCCTACTTCCTCAAGAAATTAAATCTAGGGGAAATGAAGGTAATAAATAGTGCTTTTAAACTGCATTAACAGTTTTCCCTAATTGTATTTGTGAAAACTTATATTCATCTTAGAATATGTGAAATAATACAAAATTCTCATATATGAGTTCTTTGAGGGATGTGGTCACTGTGACCAAATCCTACTTCCTCAAGGAATTAAACCTAAGGGGAAATGATGGTAATGAATAGGACGTAGGAAGTAGAAAATCAGCCCAAAAATAGCTGAGATATAAGTAAAAATACAGGACAACCTCGATTTTTAGTTTTCTAGCCAATTTTCTCCTGATAGCAACTACTATTACAGTCGAACTTCTCTATAGTGAACTTCTATACAATGAAGCTCTCCCTATTATGAATTGATTTCAATTTCCATACAATGAAGATTTCTATACAATGAAGCAATTTTGCAGGTGTAATATTTGACTCACATGCGTTTTTGTCTCCATATAATGAATTTTTCAAACAATTTTCTGTTACGCATACTAAAAACTCTGTGTACCGAGAAAGATGCCACATATAATGAGGGGATTCCCAAAAAAGGAAAATAAGAACAAAAAAAAAGAAGAAAGCCATATTAATAACAATTTTGACATCAGTTGCCGGTTTTTAGTGATCGGAAATGACGCAGCGAAGTAGCATTTCTCTTGAAAAAAATTATTAATTATTAATAAAGTTGAAGAAGGATTAAAAAAAAGATGTGGCTAGGCAGTTTGGAATTCTTCCCAGCACATATCAAATATTTTAAAAAACAAGGCTGTGATTCTAAAAAATGTAGAAGACGAGCAATTGAGCACTAAACGCAAAAGGCTTCGAATCTGCTTTTTTGAGGATATTGATGAAGCAATGCTCAAATGGGTAACTGCCGCACGTGGTAGGAATCTTCCTATATCTGGGCAATTAATGAAGCAAAAAGCCAAAGAGTTCGCTGATGCATTGGGACACGAAGATTTTGAAGCTAGCACAGGATGATTAGACAAATTCAAAAAACGGCATGGTATTGTAGCAAAAATTACTTTTGTGGAGATGAGGAGTAACGTGCCGACTAATGCATTTAAATCTCTTAATGTATTAGAAGGTTTTGTTGAGGAAGAGAAATGGAAGAGTGTAATCCAAACTAAAGTACCTGATTATTTACAATAAAAATGGAAAAAAATATAATTTTTATATAATGGTTTTATTATTTGGTATTACAAGGTTTTGATGTGGAAGAAAAATGGAAAAATGTAACCCAAACTAATATGCCTAATTATTTTAAATAAAAAGTGGGGGAAAAATATAATTTCTGTATAATGAAGTTTCTATATAATGAAGAGATTTTCTGGTCCCGTCAAGATTCATTATAGGGAAGTTCGACTGTACTTGCAAATATATTTTATTTTAATATAATGTTAGAAAACAAAATTTGTTTATTAACATTTTAATTTTTGCGAAACTATCTATGGAAAAGCCATACGCTTTAAAATGTTTTTTAAATAAATATTCTCGAAATCTGCTCCTTCTAAACTAATCACAAATAGCTAGAGGATTTAAATTTTTAATTTTCTTTAATATTTTTTGGTATCTATCCAAATGAAATGCAAGAGCTGTTTTAATTGGAATTTTTTAACATTAAAATTATATTGAAAATGCAAGTATTTTGATCCAAAACTCGATATTTTAATGTTCATATGTGCAACCTGTAAACGTTAGACGATTATGCTCAAATTTTCAGCAGTTGTTTTTTTACATAACGGGAAGCACAGAATAAGTACAACATAAGTGCCACCCTAATAAATATAAATCATTTTTTTGTAGCGAGGTTACTGAGAGGTTATATTTATATGTGAAACGACTCAAAATTAACAATGTTTTCAAGAAAATGGGCGGTGTTTAATACGTACCATGCCCACTACAACATAGGCTATTATTTTCTTGATCTTTTACAAAACTTTAAACAAATTTAGCTAATTTCAGTTAATAGTCTGCCCATAATTGATCCTATAGGAACTTAGCTCTAGAATAATAGAGAAAATATACACAGAGCGAAAACTAGAAAAAACTCAAATTAAAAAATGAATGAAAAAAGTTGTACATACGAGTGTTGTTTTTGTTTTCACATAGTTTTTTTTACTACTACATTCTCATCACTTAGTTTTTTGACAACTGAGTTAGGTCTTTGACAGGAGAGTTTCCGCTCTATGTATATTTTCTATATGTCAATTATTTAATTGAATTTTAATGCAATATATAATTGTTGTTGGTGTAGGGCATTATGTTATTGGCTTGGTCCCTTCTATTATTTTTTTTTATTTGTTAATATTTCTATTATTTTTTAAAACAGTTGTTATTTGCTTTTTCTTCTAGACAAGAATATTTACATATGACTTGATGCCATAATTGTTTTCAAAAAATTTGTTTTTAATTTGTTTATTTTTTTGTTTCTCTTTATTGGACAAACACAAAGAGTGGTGTTTAAACTTTATTATTTAATTTAAGTCAATAAGAAAACAAAGATGTTTTTATTCACCAGTTTTTGTTGGTAAATATTTGATTTGACGTGCATTCATTATGATTTTGCTGACGTTTTTCATCTTTGGTTGTGGGAAATGCATATACTACACATAAAAAACATTTAAATTAATTAAAATATGTAGTAAATTCATAGAAACATGGAAGGTGTTCATTAATTTAAGGAATATGTAGAATTTTGGTAATTGAATTTTGAGAAATTTTGAATTTAATCAAAGGGCAAATTTTAAATTTCTTATTTACAATACAATTTTATATTAATCAATGTTTTATAATAAAATTAAATTTCCATGTAATATGTTATTACGAATTAGACCTTTAACATGTCTTCCTTTGACATTAAATTGTAGCAAAAATTTCTCAAAATTACTTTAATATACACAAATTACAAAGTATCTAACTCATTATAAATTTCTAATAATTAATTGTTGGTTAGTTGTCAAATTGTCAGAATATTAAATCATTTGTGCCATGCTGAAATTTAATATAACAACCCGTGCACAGTGGGTCGATCGAAAAAAGGGGTTATAAATTTGTAACTTCTAAATCGATAGTCCGATGTAAACGGTTTAGAAGTTTATTTAAGAATCAAAAAAATTATAGAAGACTTTTAGCAAAAATATAGGAATAAAAAATGTTAGCTGATTTTTTTGGAAAATTTTAATTTTTAAATGCGATAAAAGTTTTGTTTATGAATCGTTTTTATTGAAATTTGACACTTATTTAATCAAAATGCAAAGAATTTTGTAAATTATTATTGAGAATCCCAAAATTCCCAAAGAAGGCATTTTGTAGATTTTTGACTCTGTTGACTGTACCTAAGTCCGGGCAATAAATTCCCTTTGCAAGATATTTAAGAAATATATGGGGCATACAAAAGAAGTTTTAATTATTTGAAAGCAGCTGTGCGGTTACTGAAAATTTGGCATAAAGTTGAAATTTACATAAAAAATAGGTCTAGTTTCGAATTATTTGTCTTGTATAGTACTTTCCGAAATGTTACCTTTGAGAAAAATATAAACACATTATTTATTCTGATTTATTTTCTGTATAACGAAAGATTAATGTAAATACTTTTTTCGAAAAAAAAAGTGAAAAAAGTACTTTTTAAATTTTTTTTAACTTAAATGCATATAACTTTCGACATAGTATAGATTTTGTAATGATTCTTTTTTTAATACTAATAGATTCGTTGGTAATTCAAAAATATAAATTTGAACAAAATTGGGCGAGATTTGCAAAGATCCAGACTGATGTTTCTTGTAGCTGTCTTGTAAATTGTACACATATAAAAAGCTTTCAAATAGGATAAAGAACAATTTGGCATAATTTTAAATTTTTCATATGACCAAGATTAAAGTCCAAAACTTAAACTAAACTACACCTCCTCAATAGTCGTGGAAAATTTTATTAACATTGGGCTATTGGTTTAAAAGTTACAGATGTATTTCCACTTTTTTTTATTTCCCCCAGTTTGCACATTGGGATCGATCGAAAAAAGGTGGTAATAAATCTGAATCTAAATCTAAACTGCTGGTCCAACTGCAAAGGAGAATACAGACTGTCTAATTTTACCACCTCTGGTTAAACAAGTACTTTGTAACAAGTACAAATATTGACAGATTTTAATGAATGAAACATTGTTATAAAGCAAGTTGGAAGGTTGTTTTGTATTAATATTAGCGTTATGGGGCATTTCATGTCAAGTGAACCAACTTTTTAAATCAATGTCTTCCTTTTACTTTTTTTCTCAAAAGAAAGCTTAGATATTTTCTTTGAAGAGTGGGATATCTATCAAAATATATATTTCGTAACCCAAGTCATACAATTTTTGAGTTTTTTTTTTTTTGGAAAATCTAAATTTGTTTCCTAAATGGGCCCTTTTTTAATTTTTTTTTTGCTCAAATAGGCTTAAGCTTTCTTTTGAAAAAAAAAAAATTAGATTTTGCAAAAAAAAAAAAAACAAAAATTTTATCTCTTGAGTTACAAAATATTTATTTTGATAGATATCCCACTCGCATCCCACCAAACCTCTTAAAGGAATGGACCAAAGCTTTCTTCTGAGCAAAAAAATAAAATTAAAAAAGGGCCCATTTTGAAAAAAAGTCAAAAAAGTTTTTGATTTTGGAAAAAAAATTACAAACATTTTTTATTTTTTTTTTTATTTTTTTTTTTTCGAAAGTTTGAAGAAATAGCTGTCTAAACTATTTAAGACACATTTTACTAAGAAGAATAGATAATAAGTTATATGCATGAGAAAGAATACCTGCTTGGCCAAAATTTAAAATTTTGACACCCTCTAACTCAGAAAGTTCTCGACCGATCTTATTGAAAAATTTTGTCTGAATTACTACTAGCACAAACCGGTGCGCTTCGCTACCCCTATCCTAGTAAAATAAAAAATATATGAATGGATTTCTGATGCAACCTTACTACGTACAATGGTATGAAAATAACATATGCAAAATATTAAGAATCTCTCAATTACAGTTCACTTGATATTCGAAAATTTCTAACTAACTCTGTATGGAAAATACCATTCCACTTTTGATCCCACCCATTTTTATATATTTGAAGTAAAAAAATAACTCATATAAAGCTTTACTTTAACTACGATAATTCTGCAATTATAAATATTTCCTTTATATGGGAGGGGTCATTTTTACTAAGTCGATCCCGCCCAATTTCAACCAAACATTGTACAAATGTAAGTGATTCAGACAAAGCATAAAGACTTTCGAAATTACAATTTTCTTTGTAATGGCGGTCCCATGCCCATTGTTCTGGTCACCCTATTTTTTATTTAAACTTGGTACAGTGATCAGGAATAAATTCGACTTTAGCTGAACTTTGTATAATTATAATAAATTGATTGATACAAAGATTAAATACTTTTAGAATTATAGTCTCCAGATATTCGATACTAATTATTTACTTTGTATTGGCGGCGACCGCGACCGCTAATACAATCTCGACCATTTTCAGACAATCTCTGTAAAATGATAAGAGAGCTAATTATTATACGGGAGGTGACTGTACACCTTTTCCGACCCCCTAATTCGTAAAAAGTTTAAACACTTTTACAATTGTAGTTCTCCAGATATTCAAAATTAAATATTTACTTTGTATAGGGCGTGCCACGCCCACTACTCCAATCCCAAAAATTGTTTGCGAAACTATGCAGAATGAAACTATGCCATTTAAACAAAGTTTGAAAATTCTTGGAATTATACATAGTTCACAAAATATTTAGAAATAACTATTTACTTTGTATGGGAGGTGACTCACGACCTGTTTAGATCCATCCCACTTTTGTTTATACTTCATGCAGTGATAAGAAATTGATTCGTATAAAGTTTGAAGACCGTGAATAATTACCTTTAAAATGGTATATTTTTTGCCCAAATTTAATGTATAATGTGAGCGTAAAAGTGGTCTAAAGAAATCGACTTGCCCACACGCAGAAAACAAACATATAAAATTATTCATCATATAAGTGGTTGTCACAAACATATACATGTTTACTGTAACCATATATATGGTTAATACAATCAGGTGAATAGTAAATTAACCATATTATAGTTACCACAATCATATAAATAGTTACTGTGACTATAATATTGTTAAAAACTTGTGAAATTGTTGAAATGGATACAGTAAACATGCACAAATGTTGAAATGGTTACTGTAGCAATGCACAACTATATTTTTGTTCTGCGTGTATTAATATTATGATCCAATAGAACTAACTATGGTGCAAATTTCATCCCAATCGGAAGACATGGATTTCAAAAGTTGGTTCACTTGGCATGAAACGCCCCATATTAATATTCTGACACCTCACAATAGCATTTAACTCTTTATTTCTAAACGATGACGTTATTGGAGGCAAGTAATTGTTATTTCTCCGATTTCACTAAAACTAGTTAGAAGTAACGACCTTAATAACGCATTGATCGTAAAAACTGACAGAAGTCGTTTATAGTATAAATGAATTGTTGTTATGAAATTGAGGAGTTATATATAAGATACTAATTAAGTCCTTATAATACTTCTTCTATGTAGTGAACATTGCAAGCCATTATGAGGTTTTTGCTGGGATAAATTAAAATTAACTGCCTCAGAAAGTAATTTAATTAATATACTTTAAGAATAAAATCGGAAAATTTGTATATAAAGGCTTGAAATGCTTTTCCACTTTATATATATCACTATCCCACTGTGCACACCACATTACTTTGACATATTTTGTTAATATTTCATTTATTTTTAGCTTAATTTCAAGGCATAATTATTTTAAGACAATTAAAACGAAACCTGTATAATTTATTCATGAGATAACGAAAGGTTCCATACCAACAGCGACAATAGAAATAAAATCAATAAATAAATAACCCAAACACCCTTACAACATTCCACAATCCCTCTACAACTCTAGAATCCATTCAAAGGAGAAATATTAAGTAAGAAGCAAAGTAAGTGTTTGGTAATGATACACAAGTAGCTTAAAAGTTATTTTTGGTCAAAAGAAAAGTTTTTAAGAAATTAAAATAAATAATTCCACAAGCATTTTATGATAATTACATGAAAATTAAAATATGTTACGCTCCGCTCAAGGAGCAGAAGGAAGCCCCAACACAACACAGCAGCAACAACAACAATATTAATGATAAAGGGCTTTAGCAGAAAAGTCAACAATGACTTTTCATTACAAATATAAATGAAATAATATTTAAGCAACCAAGCAGATGTAAAATCTTTATAAAAAAAATGGCCTGTAGCTAATGATAGAGAAACTCTTGGTGGTGGTTGCCTGCTATTTTGTAAGTATTGTACTTACTATTTAGTTTTTAAGGTAAGAAATTTATGTAACGTTAGAAAACATTAAGTTATATTATAGTTTAAATCTCTGCCGCAACAAAGATTTTGAATTTAAAAATGAGCTTAAAGTAAAAAGGGATTATATTTATGTGAAATACAAAAAAAAAAAGAAATGAAAATGAAAAACTATACAACAACCAAAAACAATACGTTTTTCAGAAAACTTTAAAATCTTTTGGAGTTGCACACAATGTAGCTAGAAGTACATGGTTTTTAAACCCAACAAACATATGTTTCAATTGTATTAAAACCCTTTTTAAATAATTAAAATAATTCAATAACTACTTTGGAAATCAGATGAAGACCGCATTAAATACATTACAGTCTGCTGAGTGTCAGAAATTATTCTTGAAAGTATTCTATGAATTATTTCAAACAAATTATTAATTTTGAAAATTTTAAATTTTTATATGTATAAGATGAATACACAAACACATATCGTTGACTATGTATCTAATAAGGCCACTAAACCCAGTTTCCGATAACTCTGATAGGCCTTGTCAGTATATTATCAAATTCCATTAAGAGCGTTACTATCCTCTTCGAATGAATAGCCAATATTGTTAAAACATTCGCAGAGATGATTAAACACTCTGTCCCCTTCACCAAGATCCTGACAGATGCAAAAATATTCATTGGATTGGCATACTTATCAACCATAAGATGAACAAAAAACATCATTAGCCACGAAACATTATCATCACGACCTTACGGTCATCCGATTTGAAAAGTTTTCTGTTCTTTAAAGAAAAAGATTCCATAAGTGGTGATAAACATTGGATCTGTGATGAAGACATTTTAACGGCCAGGAACGCGACATTCGTACTTATATGAAAGTAATAAACATATCTTAAACTATCTTGTTTTCATTTTTCGATGGCAATTTAGTAGCTCAATATTTAAAGCAAAGGTAGCCCAATATTTAAGGCACAAAATAGAACAAGTTATAGACGGCATCTTGAAATATCCAAGACTCTGAGAATTGACTTTCTGTCAATATTTTTCATGATGAAGTATTTGCATTCGCTTTTATTAAAATATATATTTTGATCTAGGGCACGACATTTATAACGCGACATATTTTCCTGTAACGTTTTTAATAAAGATTAGTTCCTGTAAATTCAACAAAAACCTACATATTTATTACTTATTGGTTGGATATACTTTTTATATAGTGATTCAATAAATTTAAATCTTTAACTAAATTTACTTCTTACGTCAGTGATTTCAAATATTTATGATCAAAATATAACGTACAGCACCTCAAAATGCCATAGAAGTTTTAAGTATATCTGCAATAAGGAGCATTTAACCAGAAAACCTGGCCAAAAGGACAAAATGAATTTAAAGAAATTAAAAAGCTAAGTATGCACCTCGATAGACAACAAAATTCTGTATCATATTGTGAACTTTCAAGACATAAGGTTAAGATTTGTAGTTTTGAGACACTGTCAAGGTCTGAAAAGTGAAGAAAATTAAATGCGTTTTTATTGTTTTTTTTTTTTAATTTTTAGGAGATCGAAAAATTCTATACATACATATATGTTAATTAAAACGAAACTAAACTTACAGTTTTCATTTTTTTATTTGATGGAAATTATTATTACAATTTAAAAAATATTTTTATAGTTTTAATCACTAGTGATGAAATTTTTAACCTTTTTCGGAAACCCTTCCATTAAGGTTTTTATAGTGCTTTCTGTCACTCTGCTCGAACAGGTAGTCGATCTCCGTTTAAAATCTACCACACTTTTGGACACCTTTTGTATGCTTTTCAATTCTGTTCTAATAAGAGCTCAATATCTCTTCACTGGCATCAGCTCCGGGCAGTTTGGAGGATTTGCCTCTCTTGGTACAAATTCAGCATTATTGTTCTTGTACCACTCAAGACCTTGCTTACCATAGTGACAGGATGCCAAATCATGCCAAAAATAAGTGTACTTATATATAGAAGTCTTATGAATGGAAGCATTCTATTTTGTAAACATTCCTTGATGTACATTTCGGTATTTATAGAGCCCGTTGTAACAAATGATTGGCTTCTTTTCCCGCAACTGCAAATTGCTTGCCATACCAAGAACTATTTGGGAAATTTTGTCCGCTTTTGGGTCCTAAACTTTTCTTCAACATTCCCTCGAGCATCAGCAACATACACTTTTTGACCATGAAGTTGCAAAAATCTGCCAGAACATACTTTTCGTTATTCATTATGCAGCAAGAATATTTTTTTTATAAAACTTGACTTCAATTTCCGTGCTCTGTTTTTAGCCTCTAAATTTTTAGCAGCGTTCCTGTCAGGAACTTTTTGAGCCTTGTATGTTTTTAAACATGCATTAGCATTAAGTTTACGTACCAAATAGTCCGAGCACTGAGCTAACCGGGCTGCTTTCCTACCGGATGTTCTGGGAGCTCTTTTGAAAATCCTTTCTTTTTTTGGCTTTAGAAACATCATGTGAACCATTCCTTCTACCTGAACCAGGTTTTCTATCAACGGACAAGTTCTCCCGATACTGTTTAATAACATTGGAAACAGTTTGACGGCAGACCTTTGAATGCTTGACCGAACTTTTTGTAGGACCAAGATGGGTTTTGTTGAAAATATTTAATAATTTTAGTACGCACTTTTTTCTGGTCTCTCATTTTTATCAGATTAACAACAAATGAATATAATTGACATTAAACATAATAACTGACATGTTTTACAAAGGTAACTTGATCAAAAAAAAAAAAAAAATCATATAATTTTTGGGTTAAATGTTTTAATAAAAAAACGTCTGTTAAAAATTTTACGATCTCACTCCTTATATGATATTTTTTGTTTCTAATCAGATAGAGGTTTTACACTGATTTCTTTGAAAGGAATGATGAAATGCTATTTTCAATATTATAAAAAAATAACAGATAAGGTTTTTAAAATTTAAAATCTCTATTTTCAGGAACAAGATAAAACTTTGCGCAAGTTTACAATCAACACTTGAGAAGATCATATTTGATCGTATAACAATATGAGATGTATATCTGACTTTCTGAAGGAGCTTTATGAGAGCTACTTAGTTGCAATTATGGAATGATAAAATGATATCATTATAAATAAATGTAAAAAATGAAAGAAAACCGAGCAAAATATACTATGGAGCAAATGGTCCCTTTTTATTTTTCTCAGTCCTTCAGAATTGGTTTATAAAAAGACCACGTGAATTAAAAAATTAAGTCAGTATATACCACCGTTCAAAAATTACAAAGGAAGCAATTAAAAAATTGAACGAAATTGGCTTAACCTAACAGCAGGGTTAAGTTAATTGTGAACGTTAAAGTGAATCTCTGAAAGGGGCTTTACATGGGGTCAAATTTTATCATGATTGAGCTTAATTATCACCTTTATGAGTATATAAGTGCAATTCGGAGGGGATTTTGTATGGAAGCAAGCCGAAATCATGGACCGATTTCAACCAAAATTAGTTGGGTTCGTCTTTGACCTAACTAATCCCACAACTATAAAAAAATTCAGGCTATAACTCAAAAAACACTTCTAATAATTTTTACCAAGTTGTGGTAAAATGCCAAAATCATAAGATAATATTTTGTCATTTGAACAAAATTAAATTAAAACAAGTAAGAAAGTATGATCGGTCAAGCCCGACTTTATAATACCCTACATTAAGTAAATGAGCAAAATCATTATTCTTTCAAAATTTCAATAATTTATATTAGTGAGTGATTTTCGGAAGTGGTCCTTATATGGGAGCTATGGACCGATCACCATGAAACTTGGTCATGTGATTAATGTCTATATGAAAGTTATGTATGTTGCATTTTATGTGTACACCAACATTTTATGGAGATTTATGCTCGTTAAAGTGATTATCGGAAGCAGGTCTTATATGGGAGCTATGACTAATTATGGACCGATCATAACAAAATTTGGTGGCATAAATTCGGTATATATAAAATTTATTTGGAAAAAAACTTGTGTAGATACCTAAATAAATTTCGGGAGGACATTTATATGGGGGCTAGGTGAATTAATAGACCGATTTCAGCCAGTTTCAATAGGCTTGGTCCTTGGGCAGAAAAAATGTACTAAATTTTACCGAAATATCTTCAAAATTCCCACCAGTACTCTGCGCACATGGATTACATGGACATCCAGCCAGACGGACATCGTTTAATCGACTCAAAAAGTGATTCTGAGTCGATCGGTATACTTTAAGGTGGGTGTTAGACTAATATTTCTGGGCGTTTCAAACATCTGCACAAATCCATTATACCCTCCCCACTATGGTGGTGTAGGGTATAAATACATTAAAGTAAGCGATGACTGGCAAGACCTCAACTTTTGGTTTATTCAAAAGCAACGGCTTCTAATGCCGTTTTTTGCCTTCCTTATGTTTACTTGCAGGTATAAAACTCAAACTTATCATTTTCTTTAGTACAATGTTTCTTGACTTCTTCTGCTTTATGAGATATTCTCCCCTTTTTTCATTCAACAATGTACTATTAGTCATCTCATCTGCTTTATCACAATATACTTTATATTTTAGTAGACCTCTCATAATTTGTCTTTAGCACATGTTTTACTGATCTACATAAATACACATATATGCATGCTGAGATAATAAAAAAATATTTGTTAAAAAAAACGCTACACACTTTGAAAATCCAAAATAATTTTCGGTGGTTTTTATATGAAATAACTTTTTGTTTAGATAAATTCACTAAATTTTTGAATTAAATTGTTCAACAATTTGATTAGAACGATTGCGCAGTACTAATAACAAACGATGCTTTAGCTACAAGAACGCGACATGGGAACATGAACAAAATCAAATGAACGAATTACAGTTAATCAAGATTTGCTTAGTAATTTGTTGATTGATAGAAAGATTTCATAAGATTACATAATGTTTATTGGGGAAACATTACTCCATTCAGTTCCATCTACACACAGACTGACATTCAGACACATACAACCTCAACCAGTAATGAAATATAAAAATCTCTCATTGTAGTCGAGAGAGTTGTAAATCGTTTTACGCCTTTTATAATCAAAAACAACAGCAGCGTAACAAAGACAAATGCACAACAAGAATAACAAGAAAATGAAAAAAAAAAACAAAAGCGAAACGAAATTGTTAAAGGACTTAAGATAGACTCCAATAAAATATATATAAGAACTCCTTTGGCTAACTAGGGTATAAAAAGTGAATAAAATAAAACAAAAAAGGAAGAGGAAAAGGAGCAAAACGCAAAAGCAAGGAATACAAACTCAAAGGTATCATTAGCAGTTGAGGTAATGGAAAATAAAATCCAAAACAGCACAACACAACACAGCAACACAAAACATTGTGGTGGAATTAAAATAAAATAAAAAAAAAAACTTAAATAGACTTTATGGTGGTACCACCATCATCATCAGAATTATGCTGAAGTTACAAATACTGGCATAAACAGTCGTTTTATACTTTCTTTTTTTTACTTCATTTTGTTGCCATTTTGATTATTTCAATTCTAAACAGCATGACGATGGACGGACGTACGTACATTCTTATTTAACTCGTCCAAATGAAAACAGCGAGTTGTGGAAGGAGTACATTTAGATGTAACCAGCTGCTGGCTGGTGTGGGAGTTTCATGAGAGATTATGTTGGCAAATGTTTAAGGGATTTTAACAGAAGAACACCAGCAACAAAAGTAATAACTTTTCAACAAGGTGAGCATTATATTACATCAAATAAGAAGAATTATTGTGCAAATTGTTAGACGGACGAGATTTATGTGCATCCTTTTCTTTTTCTCCTCATTTATTTCGTTTATGTTATTTTAATGTGTAAAATTGTAATTTTCAGAGGCGTTGCCGCAAGACATTCTTCTTCACTTGATTGTTGTTGGAACATTTTAATTAGTTCCATATAAAACAGTGTAAAATTTAAAGCCTCATTAAGGGGGCAGCAGCAATAAACTGAGGATTTTTGTTAAGTATTTGGCATTTAAGGATTTTATTTATTTTATGGCATTATTTGAGAATGATTTCTTTAATTTGAAAAAAGAAATTTCTCAGTCTCAAGGAAATTTTATAAAAATGTTGCCTTTATTTTGGATAATATGGCAAAAATCATAATAAATGATTTCTAATCCAACAATATTTTTCACTGTATTTATACATTTTACCTGGAAAATTTTGCTTTAATGAAAATCCCTCGTTTCTTTTCAAATGCAAGTGCACTTTCAAAATGGTCATTGGTTATAGCATGTATGTAATTAACTCTGATTTAAGTTAAAATTTGTTTAATGCAAATACTCCTTATTATACCCTTCACCTTCGTTAGGAGGGTATATCTAAGTTTGTCATTCCGTTTGTAATTTCCACAATATAATTTTCCGACCCTATAAAGTATATATATTCTGGATCCTTATGTTGAAATCAAATTTCTGAAGGCCCCAGATATCTTCGGGATCCAAATCATCAATAATTCTGTCAGACATGCTTTCGAGAAGTTTCCTATTTAAAATCAGCAAAATCTGTTCATAAATAATGGAGATTTGAGCAAAAATCCGAGACAACCTCTATTTTTGGCCTATTTTTTATCTATATCTCGATTACTAAGTCATAGATATGGACAATATGGATATATAATGATTGATATTTCAAAGTCCATTGCAACGATGTATATAAGGCTATAGTAAGTTGGACCTACAATGGGTCAAAATCGGGAAAAAATTTTCGAATTTTTTTTCACACAAAAAATTTTTTTCAATAAGAAATTAAAAAAATTAAAGAAAAATTTAGAAAAAACTTAAAAAAAAAAACAATTTCGAAAAAAAATTTTTTTTTTAAAATATTTTAATTATTTATTTTAAAGTATAATTTGGTGAAGGGTTTACAAGATTCGCCACAGCTGAATATAGCTCTCTTACTTGTTTTTATTTTAATATTATATATTTTCACTTTTTGTAGTTCTATTTCCTTTTTTTGTTTCTTTATTTTTCCCACTGACTTTTAATACAACTAAAATGTGAGGTAGATTTTATATTTTACTTACTCGAATTTAATACTTTTTATATATAAAGGAAAAAAGGAAATAGATTGTAATAAATAAAGCAGTGTAGTGAAAATAGTTGTATTTTTTAGCGCGTATTTTGCATGAAGGGATTATAGAAGAATTTCATTTTATGTTTTATGAACAAAAAGGAAAGGAGAGATTAGTTAAAACTTTGGCAATGTAGATGATAGTAATTACAAGTCATAAAGTTTCTGTCGATATAGATATTTTAGAGTTTAATTTAGTTGAAGATTGAAAAAGTGGTTAAAGAATTTAAATAGGAACCACTTATGAAAATTTAAAAAAAACAAATTGTATTTGTTATTCTTTCAAAAAGAAAATACTTCTTAGAGAATCAGATCTTCCAAAAATGTCAATAAAAATCTATAATATTCGAAATAAATGTGAAAAATAATTTTTACTTTTTAATAACCAAGGAAGTCTGAATCATGCGAATGCATGTATTTTCCTGTTTTATCCATTTCAGAACATTTTAAGAATATTGGCATCGATTTTGTAGTGCTCATCTTTGCTTTTTTGTATATATTTTTTTTTGCATTTTTAAAATTTTATATTTCATTTCAAACATGGCAAAAATTTTGTTCATAAATTTTTTCTAAATTTGCTATAATTATGTCATTTAAGGACTGAGATCGTTAAACTCGTTAAATACACGTTTTTCATTAAAACTTTTAACCCAAGTATTATTTGATTTTATACAAAAAATATACCTGACGAAATGTACGTATGGAAAATGTTGAAGAAAAGTTCAGAACCCAAAAGCAGAAAAAATTTCCCAAAAAGTTCTTGGTATGGCAAGCAATATGTAGTTGCGGCAAAAAGCCAAACATTTGTTACAAAGGGCTCTATAAATACCGAAATTTACATCAAGGAATGTTTACAAAAAAGGATGTTTCCATTCATTCTTAATGTGTCCACTAATTTTTGGCCTGATTTGGCAACTGTCACTATGGTAAGAAAGGTCTTGTGTGGTACAAGAACAATAATGTGGTATTTGTACCAATTCCTTCAAACTACCTGGAGCTGAGTCCAGAGGAGAGATATTGGGTGTCCAAAAGTGTGGTAGATTTTGAACGGAGATCGAAAACCTGTT
Organism: Calliphora vomitoria; assembly: GCA_942486065.2. NCBI lineage: Eukaryota > Metazoa > Arthropoda > Insecta > Diptera > Calliphoridae > Calliphora > Calliphora vomitoria. The sequence continues at coordinate 42,937,436 of OW818032.2, read as the reverse complement.
CGAACAAAGTGACATAAAGCTCTAAAAAACCATAATGGAAGAGTTTTCGAAAAAGGTTCAAAATTTCATCATTAGTGATTAGAACTATAAAATATTTCTTTTTTTGTAAATTGTAACAATAATTTCAATCAAATAAAAAAAGATTCAAAATTTTAAGTTTAGTGGATTCACTTTTATTAATATATATGTATGTTTAAAATTGTTCGATCTCAGTCCTTATAATAAAAATCACAACATAATTATTATTTTCTGGTTTTTATTATTTTTTTTTTTTTTTTTTTGTCAGAAATATTTGTCCATAGAGAAACAACAAGAGCGGAAACTAGAAAAAAACTCAAACAAAAATTTTACTCAAAATAATCACATATACTAGTATTGTTTTTGTTTTCACATAGTTTATTTTACTAATACATCCTCACCACTTAGGTTTTTGACAACTGAGTTAGGTCTTTGATAGCAGAGTTTCCGCTAAGACTACAAAGAAAAGCGGATAGATATTGACGAAGATCTGAGTATTGGAATAGCAAGAAGTTAGTTCTTTCATGGCTACGATAACGCGCCTTGATTGTGAAGTCTGTATGCGGGACACAATTAAGTGTCGAAAGGTAGTTTTCAGCATTAAGATTGATCATTAGAGACTTGCGATACAATTTGTTTGAAGAGAATTTGGAAGCAATTATGGTTATATAAATATTTCTGACAAAAAAAAAAAATAAAAATCAAAATCTGACAAATATTTCTGCTTGATGATAAAATGTAAATTAATAATCAGATTAGTTAATCTAAAAATAAAACTAATCTAACGTTTATCCACTTTGATGTTTTTGAGTTCTAGTTTAAACTTCGTAGTATTGCCATACACAACCTCAGATAATGTTACATTTTGATATCCAAACAGTGAATAGTTTATAAATAAAGAAGAATATTGTAGTTGGCTGTGAGAGTTGATGAAATAAATTGGAAAAATGCAGAAAAATTAAATTAAAAAAAAAAAATCTATTCAAATAATATATTTTCATGTTACTTAAATCAATCTTAGCATGAAATAGTCTATACGAAGAATATTTTTCTTTAAAAATACAAGAGAACGAATTCGTAGCAGCATACGTTTCAAAAGTGTATTCACTTGCGACTGAAATCGAAGCACAAGGTGAAGAAGAAGACCAACACAAAAAGAACAGCTAAACTGAAGTTACCGTTCAATGCAAAAACAGAGAAATATTAAAAATCAATAGAAGAAAGAAAACTTCAAACGTGGTTTAGAAACGTTTTTTTTTTGGAAATAATTCGGTATCTCGGGAACCATTTGAGATGTTGTTACGAAATTTCACGTGGTTGGAGCTCAGGTATTTTCGAGTTGATTTGCAGTTGTTCAGCTTCCTAGCGCTAATGGGGGCCAGTGCGTTGCCCCTTAAAGATGGTCACTTGGGGTTTACATTTTTTTTTTTAAAACGCCAAAAATCCATTTATGATAGGAAAGAGCTGAAATTTAAAATATAAATAGTGCTTAGGAAGATCTAAAAAAAATACGCTTACATGTGTAGGTTATCTCCATTAGTTGAGGAGATATTTACGTTTATTAATTTATTTTTTTTAATTTTGCTCGATCTTTTTATGGTTTTTTAGATAAGGCGGGCCTACGGAGGGTTGAATTTTTTTTAAATATCACCTATATTGGCGATAAAATTCTAAATAAAATAAAAGAAACTTCCTAACAGTTATCTTGTCCCTATAAAAAGTTAAACGCATCCAAAATTGGAACATGTAAAAAGTGCCATATTTTATAAGTTTTTTCCCAAAAAGGTTCATATATTTTTGTAGAAAAAAATTTTCTTCGGTGCCATATACAATTTTTATATGATCCGGAAAGAGAATTTAATGCAAAAGCGTGTAATGTAAATTTTGGCTCACTTAAGTGGACACAACACCCCCCAGATCTATTCAAACTTGGCAAATTTTTAAAAAAAATTTCAGATTTGAGTAAAAAATTCTGAAAAGGCAAAGCACCCATCCTCGAAAAAGCCAAATTTTGGTATAACTCTATATGCTGCTTAAACATCTAAAAAGCTTTTGCACTATCACACGGTATATAACGTTACAGTAGGCACTTTTCTAAAAAAACTCAGTTTTTGGAACACATTTTCGCCGGCTTAGGATTTTCTGTATTTGAAAATAAAAATTGTCAAAAATTTTAATGACGTTGATTTAAGGATAATTGAGTCTATATAAGTTCCAAATTTTGTTATGTTATCTTTATCTTTTTCTTCATGGAAAATCAAAATATTATAATTTTTTAAGTTTTTAAAGTAAATGACGTCCAAAAAATTATAATTTTATTTAATTTTACTAAAATATCAATCTTCAAGTTCTATGGTTTTCAACAATAACAAATACTTATATAAAAAGCATTTATTTACTCCTCAAAAGTTCTACAAACCTTGCCCTCTTTAGAAAATTTGTACATTTTTTCATACATTTCGAAACCATAAAAAGATTTTTTGCACTATTTATATCTTAAATTTCAGCTCTTTCCGATCACCATTGGATTTTTGGCGATTTTTTAAAAAAAATTGAAACCCGAAGTGACCTACTTTAAGGGGCAACGCACTGGCCCCCATTAGCGCTAGGATGCTGAACAACTGCAAACTCGAAAATACCTAAGCTCCAACCACGTGAAATTTCATAACAATATCTCTAATAGTTCCCGAGATACCGAATTATTTCCAAAAAAAAAACTTTTCTAAACTACTGTGTGTTGGGGTTAACATTATTAAAAGCTCTCTCAATATCCACGAAAGCTACTAATGTGTACTCAAGGGTTCTCTTCACATAAGCGTGTAAAGCGCATCCTCAACCGATTTTAACTTCCAGGAATTACAGTTTCATTTTTCACTTGAACCATGTTAGCGTATAAGTAATATTGATGAATCATAACGAGTATACGCTTAATAAAAAACATGAATATTTTCAATATTAAATACATAAAATTTAATTTAATAAATGAGTATAATAACTATGAATATATACGATACCATCAGAAAACAATATTTATGATGGCCACCTTATTTCAGCTTTTTAAAACCAGTGTAACTCATTACTAACTTATTAGATTATCTCACTATTATGTATCATTAATTTGAATAATTTGGAATTTTTAATTGTTTTAATATTTTACAATAATTCGTTTACTATTTTCCAAATAAACTAAGGACTGAGATCGAAAAATTCCTAACAAACGTTTTTCATTAAAACTTTTAACCCAAGTATTATTTGATATTTTCTTTGACCAAATTACCTTTGTAAAGCACGTCAGTTATTATGTTTAATGTCAATTATGTTCATTTGTTCTTAGTCTGATTGAAATGAGTGACAAGAAAAAAATGAGTACTAAAATTATTAAACATTTTCCATAAAACCCAACTTGGTTCTACAAAAAGTAGGCCAAACAAACAAAGGTCTGCCGTCAAACTGATTCCAATGGTATTAAACAGTATCGGGAGATCTTGTCCGTTGATAGAAAACCAGATTCAGGTAGAAGGAATTGTCCATATGATGTTCCTAAAGCCCATAAATAGAAATTATTTTCCGGTTAGCCCAGTACTCGGATTATTTGGTAAGAAAAGTTAAACCCAATGCAAGTTTAAAAACATACAAAGCTCAAAAAGTTCCGACAGGAACTCTGCTAAAAAGATAGAGGCCAAAGACAGAGCACGGAAATTTAAGTCAAAATTTATAAAAAAAAAAAATGTTCTCGAAAATTTTTCGCAGCTCCTGATCAATATTTTTATGTTATGGAATGTTGTAGAAAAGTTTAGGACCCAAAAGCTGAAAAATTTCCCTATGCGGCCAAACATTTGTTACAAAGGTCTCTATAAATACCGAAATTTACATCAAGGAATGTTTACAAAAGAGGATGCTTCCATTCATAAGACTTCTTAATGTGTCCTCTTATGTTTGGCCTGATTTGGCATCCGGTGACTATGGTAAGCAAGGTCTTGAGTGGTACAAGAATAATAATGTGGTATTTGTACCAGGAGAACCCAATCCACCAAACTGCCTGGAGCTAAAGCCAGTGGAGAGATATTGGGCTCTTGTTAAAACATAATTGAACAGCACAAAAAATGTGTCCAAAAGTGTGGTGATTTTAAACGGATATGGACTACCTGTTCGAACAAAGTGACAGAAAGCCCTATAAAAACCTTAAAGGAAGTGTTTCCGGGAAAGGTTCGAAAATGCATCACTAGTGATTAGAGCTATACAAATATTTTTTTTTTTAAATTGTAATAATAATTTCAATCATATAAAAATAATCAAAACTGTAAGTTTAGCAGTTCTATTTTTATTAACATTTATGTATGTTAAGAATTTTTCGATCTCAGTCCTTAGTTGGCACATTTTCCAATTACATTACATTTCAATTTAAATAATTTGTCTTGTTTATTTGTGATTGTAGTTAAACTTTTATTTTATTAAATTATTTATAACATTTTTCATTCGTATATTGTTTTTGGAAAACATAACGAATGTTATTAGTTTTAAATATTTAACAAAAATAGTTTCTATTTGATTGTTTTGAAACTAACTTTTTCTCTATACGTTATTTGTTTTTTGTGTGCAAAAAAAAAAAAAAAAAAATCGTCGTGAATTTCAATAAGAATTTTTTTAAGCTTACAACAGGACTAAATAATTTGTGTGTTTGTGTGTGCATGTGTTATATTATTGTTCTTTGAACCATGACAAATTAAAAATAAATAAAATAAAAATTATTTTTCTAAAAAAGTTTTTGCTTGGACATTCGTACACATTCATATAAACTATAGAAAATGTATGTATGATAATATTTTTGTTAAAATTCTTTTTTAGAAAAAAAAAAAATGTTTGTGAAAAAAACACAAACGATGAAAGTTAGTAAAATATAAAAATATTAATACAAAGTTAAAGCGAGAACAATATCAAATACATACACCAACTTGCTCCCACTTATTCATGCAAAAGTATTTAGATATACGAATGCAGTCTAAAAATTATATTTTAAACCATTTTAAACTGTTATTCCGGTTTCTCATTTCCGATTATTGGACATTCCCTAAAGTTTTCTTAATTTGTAAAACATCAAAATTTTTCACTATTTCTAAAAATTTATTCGAGAATTGTAGCGTCAATTTTGAACCTGAAGAAAACTGTACAAATTTTAATGTTTTACAAATTAAGAAAACTTTATTGAATGTCCAATAATCGGAAATGATAAACCGGAATAACAGTTTAAAATAGTTTAAAACATAATTTTTAAAACATTTAATTTTTCAATTTAAATCAAGATTAGTGGAATCGTTTGTTCATAAAATGTATCCCATTTGATTTCAATATAACTCAACTTGTACTAAATTCAAATTGATCAATTTGCTCAGAATAAATATTCTTTAAAAATTAGGTTACATATTTTCGGATTTAAAAGTACTTCCCAGATTGCTTTCGTTTGAATTGGCATAAACGTGTAGATTTACATTTTCAATTTTTAAAAATATTTACACTAGAGTTGTATGTGTGTGTATGTAAATGAATCCGTGTATGCGGATGTTAAAATATTAGATAGTGTGTGTAAGTAAGATGAACACTTCCACATACAAATGTAAACACCATACATATGTATGTATTGTGTTTTATTGTTCAATTCTACAAAATGACATGACATATAAAATGGTGTTGCTAACTTTATTTATTTGTATTCACTCCTTTCACAGTCGATCATAGTTTTGACGAATCCTGATCAGGAGTCTGGTAACCATTGAACTAAAGATCGGATAGTGGCTCAAAAATGTGTATTCGGTAGTATCTCTATTATTACAGCTATTGCAGAAACTATGTATCTGCAATTATCAAAAATCACGTTGTATCTTTTGCAGAAACTATGTATCTGCAATGATCACAATTCACGTTGTATCTTATTGAGGGTATGACTTAAAAATGTGTTATTTTTTCAAATATGTAGCTTTTATCTTGAAGCGTTTGTACAATACAAATTTACTCAAAGTATTGGCCATTGTTAACTATTTTCCATCTTGTTGAAAACATATGTATTCCGAGCCAAAAGAACTGCTTATTTTTTGAGGCCAAGAACTAATCAAGCCAATAACGTATACTCTGTTCCAAAGTGAAGCGTATCCCAGAGAAAGCGTTCTGCAACGTTCGAAACAAATAGTAGTCGGACGGGACATGGTCTGGGCTATAAAGCGGGTGAGGCAAAATTTCCCAAGTACTTTATTCTAAATACCATATTCTGTTCGTTTTTCGGTCAATGCTCGCTTCAAACGAATCAGTTTTCGCATCAGGTTCCCTGTGATGGTCTGGTCAGATTTCAGCAGATTGTGATTGATAGGACCCATTTGTTCCAACCAAATACCGAGAATTACCTTAGCGCCATGAATAGTTGAATTTTCTTTCGATTCGGGTGGTTGATCGGGCTTCACATAAGATCTCTTACGATTCGGGTTATCGTAATGGGTCCATTATTGATCGCCAGTAATGGTTCGGTGCAAAAATTATATTCTTTTATAGCAATGAAGCAGCATTTCAGACATACAAAATCGTATTTCAAGGTCTCTCGTAAGAAACCCAATTTCCCTACTTTTGGATGAATCCTGGTGCTCGCAAACATTTTCAATTTCTGCTTTAGTAGCTCCCAATGATTTTGCAAGGTCATGTTGAGTTTTACAACAATTTTCATGGAGCAGTGGCTCCAATTCTTGGCATTCAAACTTTTTTGGCTGCCCTAGACGATCAAAATCACAACTTCTGAAGCGCACATTCAACATAACATATATTTTCGCACAAAAGACCTAACAGCCAAAAACTAAATTTTACAGGAGAGCATTTTTATTAAATATCTTTAAAAGAAAATTTAGACGTAATCGACACCTTGCTATTACAAAATTCATAAATCTATATAAATATATAAATGTCTTTGTAAGTTTGTTTGTTTGAGCATCGCGCCTAAACGGCTAAACTGATTTTATTGAAATTTTCCATACTTCCATACTTGGACCAGAAAGGGATAAACAGGGGGAAAAACTGGTAAAATTGGTACCTTTAGTTCTTAAACAATAATTACTAAGCGGCTGAACCGATTTTTACTACGACAGGGGTAGCGAAGCGCACCGGGTCAAGCTAGTAGAAAATAAATGTGTACTTACGTCTTTTTTCTTTTTCTCGTAAAATTGAAACTATTGCATCTATAGTTACGAAATTTTCAGGAATGATGCTTATAGACCTAAACTATGATTTCCATAAAAAACGAAAATCTAATATCATGCCGCTTATGTCCGTTTTGCGAAAAGGGCTCGATATGCTTTGTTGATCAATCGATGTGCTGCAGCGACACTTGTTTTCAAATTAAAGAACTAAAGCAAAACTTCCCGCATATGACGCTTTGTTGACACAAAATTGGATATTGATAATTTTTAATGTTCAATAACTAAAAGAGAGTAAATTACAGATGTGTACCCTTCAAAATGACATAAGGGTTATTAAAAACAAAAATTTCAATTTCCGTGCTCTGTCATTGGACTCTAAATTTTGAGTAGAGTTCCTGTCATGAACTTTTTGAGCCTTATATGTTTTTTAACCTGCATTGGCTTTAACTTTTCGTACCAATAATCCGATTACTGAGCTAACCAGACTGCTTTCTTACTGGATGTGTTGGGAGCTCTTTTGAAAATGCTGTCTATTTAGTGGCTTTAGAAACATCATGTAGACCATTCCTTCTACATGTACCAGGTTTTCTATCAACGGACAAGTTATCCCGATACTGTTTAATAACATTGGCATCATGTTTGGCCAACTTTTTGTAGGACCAAGTTGGGTTTTATTGAAAATATTTAATAATTTTAGTATGCACTTTTTTCTCGTCACTAATTTTAATCAGATTAACAGCAAATGAACATAATCGACATTAAACATAATAACTTACATGATTTACAAAGACAACTTGATAACAAAAAAATCAAATAATACTTGGGTTTAAAGTTTTAATGAAAAACGTGTGTTAAGGCTTTTCGATCTCAGTACTGATATTCGTTATAACGAAATTTGCCTGTGATGCCATTTCAAGATTAATAAAATTTATTCGTATGGCTAAACAATCTGCTATTTTTGAAATAATAATTTTAAAAAGTATGAACAGTGGTTAAATATAATGAAAATAATGATATGAATACACATAAAAAACAAGTAAGAAAGTAAAGGCCCAACCATATGATACCCTACACTGAGCAAATGAGCTAAACCTTTTTTCTCAAAACTCCTATTTCTGGAAGACATTTATTTGTATTAGAACTAGGTGAAATAATGGATAGATTTTCGACAGTTCTGTTCTTGAGCCGAAATTAATACATGTGTCGAATTTTATCGAAATTGCTATATGTACTTTGCGCACAAGTTTACATGGACAGCCAGCCTGTCAGACAGACGGACGGATGAACATTGTTAAATCGACTTAGAAAGTGAGTCTGATTAGACTAATATCTTTGGATGCTACAAACATAAGCACAATCTTGTAATACCCTTCCCACTATGGTGGTGTAGCTTATAAATATAACGTAAACAGTTTCAATTCAACTTTTTATCAGATTTCAACTCTTCAACTGCTCAAAAACTAAATTTTAATAATATATTTTTATTACTACACAGAAAAAAGAAATTCATAATTGGAATGAATTTTGTAATAAATATTATTAATTATTTTTTTTCCCAAACTTTTTTCATTCAGAATAAGAACATGTTCATAAATATTATAAAATTGTACATAACGCAAATTTTTGCTTGTTTTACGCAAATTTTATAATTTTTTATAATAAATTGCATTATAATTGCATTATATAATGAATTAGTTTGCATAATAGCCATATATTGGCCAATATTTCAAGATAAATTAACAATATCTAAAAAATAAAAAAATATCAATAAACATAATAAAACATACATAAACATAAAAACATCTTATCCTCTTAAAACAATTTACTCAATTTCGCGCATATTATCTCATTTTGTAGCTAAAAATCATAAAAAATTTAAAAATTTTCTAAGGAAAATTTCAAACATTTTTGAGCAATATAAAAATATAAATTAAATTGTAATAATATTTTCCAAGCATTCTAGATTTTATTTGAAAACATAAAATATGAAAAAAAATCATACTATTTAAGAAATTATTTATAAATGTTATGAATTGAAATCAATGAAATCAAATCATAATATTTATGTTGAAACTTTTTTCTGTGTATTATTCATTGACTTAGCAGTATAGAATTTTGATAATTGAAAAGAAAATGTTCAATATTCTTATATAAGTTATATAAATAAAATTTTATTGGAAATACAGTCTTCTTAATTGAAATATAAAGAATTCTAATGTTTATATTGGTCGATATAAAAATACAATCTTGTATGCCGATTCAAAAATCCATTTCGACGACCCCATATAATCCACGCAATGCTGTTCTTTTTATTAAAAACAAATGTGTATTTTTAATCCATGTAACGAAGGTTCTAACCTACTGTTAAATATTACAAAAAATCAGAAATTTATTACTTAAAAAATAGTTTTTCACTCCACGATTTTTTTTTTGTTGCTGTTGTTATAAATTTATTATTTTTTTATTTTATTTTCAAACTTATGTTATTTTTTTCCGTTACGTATTTATATTTGTTATTTGGCATAACACCAAATATTTTTCACATTTTGTTGGTCATTCGTTTTTTAATTTAGGACGAACAACAACAAAAAAAAAAAAAAAAAACTCAATAAAAAACCTAAAAAATAAGTTATAAGCCCGCAAACATAAGGTTTGTTTAATTCATTTTTTTTTTCCTATTTTAGCTTGTAGGACGAATATAAGGACATCATTGATTAAATTGGACAAAAAACAAACAACAATAACAAAAAAAAAACGAGTTCAGTAATAGTTTTGTTTTGAGTTAAATTTATTTAGTTAGTTCTACGCCTAAAGTGATTAATTTTTTTGTACAAAAAAAATTTAAAAATAAAATATGTGAAAAAAGTATGTAGAAAGCATGAACCAAATATGTTGTTGTGGTATCGTCACGTACCATAGACACACACATGTCGGCATAAGAGGATTTTAATTGATAAAGATAGCCAAAGGATATGGAATGAATCTAGTGTATGAATTTCTATTTGTGTTTTATACCCTTCACCATGAGTGGCAAGGGTATATATAAGTTTGTCATTCCGTTTGTAATTTCTACATTTTTCATTTGCGACCCCACAAAGTATATATATTCTGGATCGTTATAGATAGCGAAGTCGATATAGCCATGTCCGTCTGTCCATCTGTATGTTGAAATCAACTTTCCTTAGCCCCCAAATAACTTAAAAATATGATTGACACATCAATATATCGGGAATTCTTCCGGCTCGATCGCTATTTAAAATCGAGAAAATCGGTCCACAAATAGCTGAGATATAAGGAAAAAACCGGAAAACCTCGATTTTTGGTCTATTTTTTATCTACATCTGGATTACTAAGTCATTAATATAGACAAAAGTCTATCGCAACGAGCTATATAAGGCTAAAGTAATTTGGACCTACAATGGGTCAAAATCGGGAAAAATATTTTTAAACCGAATTTTTTTTTTAACAAAAAAAATTTTTTTCATTAATAAGTTTTAAAAATTACAAATATTTGGAAAAAAATTAAAAAAAAACAATTTTGAAAAAAAAAATTTTTTTTGAAAACCATTTTGAAAAAATAAATTTTAAATTTTGGAAAACAATTAGAATTTTTTTTTTTTTTAAATTTGAAAAAAAAAATATTTTTCTCACCTAAAAATATTTAAAATTTTTATTTTAAAGTATAATTTGGTGAAAGGTATATTAGATTCGGCACAGACGAATATAGCTCTCTTACTTGTTTTTTAATAATAAATATATTAAAAAGTGTATGTTTTTAGTTATGCTGCTGGGGCTTAAAAGTACATAACAGATGTTTTATGCCTAATTTTGAAATCAAATGAAATATATTTGGAGTATAATAAATATAGTATGGAAATTCCATGTGTCCACTTACGTACTTTGATTCAACATTGCCCATCGCAAACGCCAAAAGATAGAGACATGAAATTTGGACTAGACGTTTACCTATCTACCTGTGGATATCCACTAAGAAGTTATTTTTGAAAATTCGAAGATTTGCGGGGTTAAATCGGTATCTTCTAAACTAATTCAGATACAAATAAAATTTAAAAAAAAACTTTTCTTGGTACTTTTTTGCTACCACACACTCAGAGAATAACTATTCTTAAACATGTTTACTGTTAACATTTCAACATTTTAACAAGTTTTTTAACAATATTATAGTCACCGTAATTATTAATATGATTGTAGCAACCATAATATGAATTAGCTAATATTCACATGATTGTCGCAATCATATATGTGATTGTAGTAAATAAATATGTATATGTTTATGGCAATTATGTTCATGATGAATCTTTACTTCATAATATTTTGTTCTTAGATTATGATATAAATAAGCCGATAACAACATAATAGGCAAATCCTTTATCATAATAATGGTTGCCACAAACATATACTTATTTACTGCAACATATGTATATATGATTGCTACAATAATGTAAATTGTAACTGGCCCATTATTATTATGGTTACCGCAATTATATAAATAATTACAGTGACCGTAATATGGTTCAAAAACTTATACAAATTTTAAAATGGTTATAGTAAACATGTACAACTATATTTTTTTCTCTAAGTGCATGTATTTTTTAACCCTCCGAGAACAGGGGCATATTTCTATTTGTATAGAGTTTTATATTTGCTTTATTATTATTTACTAATTATACATGATAAGTTTTCGAGACAATGTTTATGATTGTTTGTTCCAAAGATTTCACTTTCATTGGAAATTTTTAGAATTTAAGTTTACATTGAATTTTTTTATTTGAAGCACATGGTCAAGTGCTATTTGCAGTATTTAAAAAAAAGTATCTTAAATTTTTCTATAAAAAAATTCGTTCAAAAATTGAAAAGAAAAAAATCAGAATTTTTTACTCCAAACAAAAATATAAGGCTTTTAAAGGTAAAAGCAGCAAATGTACAAAAATTGTTATATACCACAATCAAATTTTAAATCTCTATTTTCACGCAAGTTTGCAAGATCATTTTTGGCGATTTTTTAAAAAATTTTCTATTTTTACTCATCAGACACTTTTTATTTACCGTATCACTTATGTTAGTTTTTCCGATTTGTATAATATTAAATTTAAAGTATTATTAAGAATTAAATAATGTAAAATAAATATTTAAGTAAATAATATAGTACAAATTTAAATAAAACGAATTCTTCTACTATGTACCTGTCCTTTTTATAAATAGTAGAAGAATTCGTTTTATTTAAATTTGTTAAAAACTTAATTATCAGGCTTGTCACACATTTTCTTGGGAATGTTTTTAATTTCAATCGATTTCGTTTTACGTTCTTAAGATTCCAAAAATATTTAATAATTCTGTTTTTCTTACTTAAATTTTACAGCGTTTTAAAAAAAAAATATCAATTCCACTTTGAAACCTGAAACTGGTTTCATTACGAAAGGAATTTACGTTTTACGTTTTTCTGAAGAAGTGAAATATGGAATTAATTCCACTTTCGATCGGAATGGTATTCTGTGAAAGGCCTGTATATCAACTATTATGAAGATATCTCTAAATATATTAAAGAAAGCTTTATATGGGGACTAGGTTCAATTATGGACTGACCGTCATAAAATTTGGTAAAATTGTTAAGTTTTATTGGACACGGACAATTTCATCGCGGTACTAATGTTTTTATGTTAATTATGAACGTAAAACTGATTTTGTTAAAGGTCCTTATATGGGACTTAGGGGCAGTTATAGACCAATCATAATAAAATTTGATAAAATGATTAAGATTCATATACAACTCATTCATGTAGATTATCATTACGATACTAATGTTTTTAAGTTAATTGTGAACGTTGGGGTCAGGATGATTCCTGAGTACCCAAATCTTATTATAATTGTTATATAATTAATACTTTTATGAATATATAAGTGAAGTGTCGAAGGGGCTAGGCGAAATCATTGACCGATTTCAACCAAAATCAGTTGGGTTCTTCCTTGGGCTTAAATAACTCCATAACTTTCAAAAAATCTAGTCTTTAACTCAAAAAACACTTCCAATAATTTTGGCCAGTTTTTCTGGTAAAATGCTCCTCTGTGTGCCGTAAATTTTTTTATAATGTATGTTTTTTTCGAATGCCATTCACAGATAACTTGGAACTTGCCTTCTTAACCCGCCAACGGTGAAGCAAATTTGACTTTGAGCAATGGTGACGCCGGTCTCGCTCACTAATAGTTCACGTTTTTTCTAAATGTATGCTTTTCGACAATAAAACAAAGATATTTAATCAATTTCTGTTCTTTTACTTCAATATTAAAATTCCAAACATTTTTTAAAAACCATAACATCGAATAAAGTTATTCGATTTATTTAACACAGACAGGTAGGTCACCATTGGCGGGTTAAACATTTTCCGAAAAGTCGGAATTTTTTTTAAAAACGTCCATTGTAGAATTTTATAAAAAAACATGTAGGAGAGCTATATGCCGAATCATATTTACCATTCACAAAATTATACTTTAATATACAAATTTGAAATATTTTTAAGTAAAAAAAAATCTATGGAATTTTTTTTTTTTGTTTTACATAAAAAAATTTTCCAAATTTTTCTTATAATTTTTAAAAAATTTTGTTTTTTAATTATTTGTGAAACAAATTTTATAACAAAAAAATTTTTTGGTGAATTTTTTCCCGATTTTGACCAGTTGTAAGTCCGACTTACTTTGGCCTTATAAACGCCGTTGCAAAGGGCTTTAAAATATCTATTATCTATATTAATGACTTAATAATCCAGATATAGATCAAAAATAGGCCAAAAATCAAGGTTGTCCTGTTTTTTTCCTTATATCTCAGTCATTTTTGAACCGGTTGTCTCGATTTTAAAAGCATTCGAGCCGGAAGAATTCTCAATATATTGATGAATTAATCAATTTCAACATACAGACGGACAGACGGTCATGGTTATATTGACACCATTATCTATAAAGATCCAGAATATATTCTAGGGTATTCAATTAATCGGGTTTCTGGTTTAATCGGTTAATCGAGTAAATAATTATTCGGGGCAGATTTAATCGGTTAATAATCGGTTAATTTTTAATTATTCGATTAACCGAATAATTTCTATTTTAATTTTAAATTGAAAATACAACCACATATTTTGTGTACTTATTTAAGCATTTTATTAATAAAAAGAACAATATCATAAAAAAACAATCAAAACATAACAATTCAACAAAAAAATAAGTAATAACAAAAAAAAAACAAAATATGGTAACGGAGATCCTTTTTTTATACACATGTGAGTTTTTTAGGATTTTAGTGAGATCATTTAAAATAAGCTTTTAAAAAAAGAATATAATTAAAATGTTCTCCTTTTAAACGATTTTTTTTCATGAGTTTTAATAAAACTTGACTTGAAAAGATTTCTCTCACTGATTGTAGATGTTGGAGAAATAAAAAGTAATCAGGCCTCAAGAATATCCAATTTATCATATAAAATCCTCAGTAAAATTTGTGTGCTTAAAACAAAATAATTTAGGTTAATCGGTTAATCGACACAAATTAATCGGTTTATTTGTTATTTGAAAATCGTCCATTTTAAATTATTCGAACAGTTAACCGACCAAAATTAATCGCTTAACCGATTAACGGTTAATGGATTAAATACCCTAATATATACACTTAAAAAAATGAAAAATCTAGAAACTTCAAGCGGAATGACAAACTTATATATACCCTTGCCACTCATGATGAAGGGTATAAAAAGTATGTATTCTTTTTTCAATCCAGCACTGCAGCATTTATCTCCCAGCACATTTTGATTTAAGACAACTACCACGATGTTTCAATACTATCAACATTAGTGTCAAATGAAAGCTTTCACTTAGCTTGATATAAAAATATTGTGGACATTACAATATTTTAAGGTCTCAACAAATATTCTTAAATATTTGCCATTATATTTCGAGGAATTGGTATCATTTTTTTTTTTTTGTAAGCTTTTTTTTTTTAAACAAACACAAACTGCGAAGCTTATTGCTTGTCTGCAGATACTCCCAGAGTCTATCGGGGCACCCAGTAATTAAAATTATCTGTGTACATAACTACAAAATGGCTTTCGTCTCATAAGTAAGAAAAATATTTTGAAAAATTGTTTTAATAAAATTCTCCACATTTAATTGTTCCAATATATAAAATTAAAACTCTAATAATAAATGATTGAAATATTATGTATTAAAACTAATTGATTTTAAAAGTGACCAAAAATGTCTGTCTTACTTATGCTAAATATTATTTGATTTTAAATAATATTTTTTTAAATTTTATACAGATAAAGTTATAAGGATTAAAATGTTTAATATATGTATGTAAACATAAATAGATTTTTGTGAAAGTAAATTAAATTACAGAAAGTACGAGGGTTACCACTTATGTTTTGAGAAATATACAAATACCTATTATCTAAAACACATTTGCATGCACTTGAACCGGAGATCTTAGATTAAGGCTATTTAACCACTAAGATCCACAGATATCTACAAGTTTTCCATAAAAGCAACAGAAATTTTATTAAAAAAATTGAGTAATATGTACCTCGTAACTCAAACACTGTCGACATCAATCCCAATTTAATGTTTCCTTACTTCTTTTGAGTTGCACATGGCATTTTTTACTGTTAGTTTTAGCAGTAATTCCTATTTAATCCTCAGATATATAAACTGTCTGTTAACAAGTTATTTATACATATAAATTTTGTATTTAAATGAAATGAATGAATGTGTGTAGGTGGCTGGTTGGTTGGTTGGTTGGCATTTATTTTACTTTTCAAATACTTCATTCGTACTACTACTAAATAAAAAGCATTTATATTGAAATTTCTAAGGTGATTTACATGGGAAAATGTAAATGAAATATTTGCTGCTTCTTACACATGTAACACACATGAATTTAAATTGAAAAGAAAAGGTTAACAAGTGCAAAAAAAAAAAAACAAAATATAGAAAAATGTTTAAATAAATTAAATTCTTTAAAATAAATAAGAAAATCTTTTAGGATATTTATGGTTTCCATAGCAAATTTTTTTGTCAAAGAAAATAGGAAATTGATTTACAAATATGTATTTTATTGAAATATCTTAAGCAAATATATGTATTATTTACTTCATAAAATAAAAGTTTAAATTAAATAAAAAATAGTAGTTATGATTGCCATAAACATAAAAGTTTAAATAAATAATTTGTTTTTGTGTGAGTAATGTTTACAGAACTTTTATTTATTTTAATGTTAATTTGCGACACTTTTAAAAACTACTATGAATTGAAAAGTAATATTACTTATGTAGATAGTATCTAAAAGTTAAATATGTTCCTGAGTATAGTAATTTCTTGTATTTTGGTCCATTGGCTTTTAAGAATAAAAAAAGTATCATGGTAAGAGTTTACGTTAAAAACAACTCTTAGCTATTTTCTTTAATTCCCCTGCATTTCCTATTTTACTCAATGCAGAATTCCATGTATTGTAGTATACTTTCACATGTCATTACCCAGTAGTCAAGCAAGTCCCTTATAGATAGTAAATGTCACTTGGCTGATTCCAATTTATATATGTTGGGTCATTTGTCACCTATGTGCTCATTGTAGTGCAGGGAGAAATCAATTGGTTACTTTATAGGTGAAGACAACTGTAACTTAAGTGCCTCTAAGTAATCTAGAGTGTAGTTACCTTAAAAGTTTATTTTGTACTACATTTTTTTGTGAGTAATTCCTAAAAATGGGTTTTAAACAAATTGTATTGATATAATTCTCGTACAGTTTATTTTGTTTTTGTTTAAGTATACTGACATCCCATGTTACTTAGAGTAAAGTCAATTGCCACTTTAGTGTATATAAGAAACCTGTAGTGTAGTTTCTTTAAACGTTTATTTTGTACTGCACTTTAAACAAGTAAAAATGCTATATTCTGCTGTGCCGAATCTTATATACCCTTCACCAAATTATACTTTAAAATACAAATTTTAAATATTTTTAGGTAAACAAGATTAAAAAAAAAAAATTTCAAAATTGTTTTTCAAAATTTTTGAATTTTTTTCTAAATTATTTTAAATTTATTAGTGAAAAAAAAAATATGACAAACAATTTTTTTGGTAAAAAAAAATCGGGTTAAAAAACGATCCAGAATATATATACTTTGTGGGGTCGCAAATGAAAAATGTAGAAATTACAAACGGAATGACAAACTTATATTATCCTTGCCACTCATTGTGATGGGTATACAAATAATTGTTTTACTTACCAGAAGAATTGGCAAGTTGTCGGAGGAGTAAGAACAACGCTTTATATTGTGAAAAAATATTTTAAAAATAATAAAAGTTTAATAAAAGTTGATTGTATTTTGAGTCGTCAATATGAAATTGTCGAAAACAAATGGATACATAATGTGTGATTTTTTTTTTTTGCTAATTTTTGGCTTGAGCCATCACTGGCCCATACTTTTTTAAAAATTAGCCTATTCAAGCAGTTACTGGTACGGTATCGCTCAATTACTATATGATACATTTCCTGGTCGTCTACTCTCTCCCTTTTGTGATTAGAATTGGTCACTTATATCAAGTGATTTAACTCGATTGGATTTGTTTTTATGGAGTTGTTTGACGTCACAATTTTATAACAGCATGGTTTGAAAATCAACGCTATATCAATGGAATTCAGCCACATTTTCAGCCAGTCAATCTTAGAAGTATTGGAACAATAATTTGATTTCGATGAAGCTGTAAAAATATGAAATTTGTTGCTACCACTGCATGTTTACAGAGAAACTTGGTTTCATCAACATGCACGTGTAAGCCTGTGGGTTCCTAGAAGATCCGAGAAATATTAATCTGCCACACAAAGGAGACGATAAATCATTATAAATTAATGCTTCACATTGTAATCAATCCACATAATCATATTTACAGCATACACAAACCAAGAGAAGAGTCAGTTAATACCTCAAGTCAATGAGCCAATGCTCATCTAATGGTATATAAGAACATAAGACAAACTTTCCGTATGACCCAACATAATATCCCTAGTCATGGAGGAATAGGGATAGGTGAGTTAT
The DNA here is from genome assembly GCA_942486065.2 of Calliphora vomitoria. Taxonomy (NCBI): domain Eukaryota; kingdom Metazoa; phylum Arthropoda; class Insecta; order Diptera; family Calliphoridae; genus Calliphora; species Calliphora vomitoria. The sequence continues at coordinate 42,919,154 of OW818032.2, read as the reverse complement.
CAAAAGTCCATTACAAAACACGGACAAGACAATCATTCAAATTCCGTTCAATAGCTCTAAGACACATGCATACTTGATTAATGAAAACTCATCAACGCCAAACAAGAATGTCTCGAAACCCCCCTTCATTTGGCACAGAAATATATAGCACTTATGTACACACAAAAAAATAATCGAGGCTATATTAACTAAGCTTGCTTAGTTAATTTCTTTCTATATGAAAATGAAAAACTAAGTTTTATTATCTATGCCTATAGGTAATTTAAACAATACACTTTACCTAAAAACTATGTTAATATAACTATTGGAATTAGTAACATCTTCGAATTTATTTGTTGTTTGATTTATTTTGTTTTTTTTAATTGTCAATTGAAAATATTTTTGGTGCAAAAGGCGATCAAAACTTCAAAATAACTTTGCAAAACATTGACTATACGAAACGTTTGGTGAAAAAAGTCTCCAAAAGAAGTCTAAATTCCACAACACCACCACAGACATCGGCTTCGGACAACGAAAGAAATTATTTTAAAAACTCAAAAAAATCAAGCAGCCCAAAACAAGCTCAACTCCCGTCAAATCCACCTACATTGCAAGTTATCTCCCAGAAGTACCGGTATAGAAATGTTTCAATATTTTATTTAACTGTTCTGTTAAAGCTGTTTAGTTACTTATTTGCTTTATTAAGAATAATAAGAATGTGAATGTTACTATGTGGAATGTCCATCTCTATCTCAGATTACAGGTTTAAATCAAAAAATAGTGATACTATAAATAATTGGTTCTTAAGTTTATTATTAATAAAACAAAACCTTTAAATCTGACTAGTACTGGAACAGATCAAAAGATAGAGATGGACAGACATTCCACATAGTAACATTCACATTCATAGTATTAGATATTAATTGTTTCCCAAATCAATATTATTTGTAATGTTTTACTTATATCAATAAATAAAGATAAATTAAATAAAATATCAATTTCATTGTTATTAGTACTATACCATAGAAAAAATAGTTAATTTAACTAAACAGATATTTTATTACATAGATAATTTACCAAAAATAAAAGTATAAATTAGCTTTGCTATCATTTGTAATTTTGAAAAGTTCATAAGCAAGTTTAACAAAAATTTTTGTTGATTTTTCGAACAAGGAAACCAACTAAAATTTTAGGCATATTTACTAAATAACTTTGTAAATGCCATTCTACCCTTGCGCTTAGTTGAATTTATACTATATTTTTAGGTAATGTAACCTATAGAATTTTTTGTGTGTACAGAATAAATACAATCGCACATAAAACAAATCCCTGAAAAAAAAAATCAACAGCATAAAAAACTTTATATTCTAAACTAAAATCTACAAAATTGTACTTGTTTAGCAAAGTACGAAACTGTTTAACTGAATATTCTCTGTTAGATAATGTTTGTCTGATTTATGGAAACTTTCTTACAAATTTTATCGAAGTAACATATTCCCCTTTTTTCCCAATTCGATTAATTTTTATTCCCCCATTATACAAAGAAATTTATCTTTCATCGTAGAACCTTAAGAAATACAAGGAAAACTCGAAAAAAAGATTTTCACAACGATGTTTTAGAGTCAAATTTTAGGGGTAACGATAACCAACCTAGATTTGTTCATTAAAATATATTTGATCTATTCACAAGGTCTCTTATGACAATATGACTGATATTGTCATAATGTCCTTATATATCACGACTCGGCCTAACCGACTCTTAGGCATTCGGCATTGGTCTCTGCTGGTTGGTTACGATAACACAATAAACATAGCATAGAAAGTAGTATTATTTTAGGACATTTTTAGCTTTAAAAGCAATAAAAACCATTGTGAAATATTAGCACTTTATGACAATATGACATGATAAGAGACCTTGTGAATTGACCAATTGTAATTTTAATGCCATATTTTTCTATATACGAAAATATATATAAAAATTAGTTGTTTACCCGGTTCCACCTAATATTCGATCGAATTTTGAATATTTACCAAACACATATCTAATCTATTAAAGATTAGATGACGATGTGTTTTAAAGTCAACTACTGTTATTTGCAATAGTTTGTATATTTATAATTTTATACCTTGATAATTAAGATTTACAAAAGTTCTTTCTTAGAGAATCTACTAGCTTAGGGTCGCAGTGTGATGTTGAATCATTCTTATTGATCAACTTTAATATTTTATTATGCTTCATAATGTAAGCAAATGACCCTTTATACTTGTGTTTTTATTGAAAGGGTATAAGTAGTAAAGTTATTTATGGTTTTTGTGACAACAAAATTCCATTTAGTTAAAGTTTTACTTTTATTATATAAAATGACAGACATTATTGGTTTATGAGATTTCTTTCAATTTTCTTTTATTCGGAAATATTTTAGTGCATTTTCATTTCTTTAACAATTTCTTTGTTTCCCAACCTTAGAACATATTACAAAAGTTAAATTGTTTGCACCCTATCAATTGCATTGATGATTTAAGTTAACTAAATTCATACACTAATTACTTAATACGCCATTAATGATTTCGCTGAAAAAGTTTTGGTGTTTCATTGCACTTTAATGTACACATGAAATAATCTACAGAGAATCAATAATATTTTCATTAAACACTCATACCTCATTAAATGAAATATCAGCATAGAAGTGAAATATCTATAATCATTATTTGAGATTTATTTCATTTTAGTTAAATTTTACTTTCCTGCAAATACAGCTAAAGTCTTTAAATGTATTTACTGCTAAACTATTCAGTTTAATCGTATACTACATATTTTGTTGCTTTACAATTGAATACTATATGTTCTATAATATCACCACATTCGATTTTTATGTAGCGTGTCTGGCATGGCACCATTTAATCGCCTTTAACCGTAATATGTTATTTTTTAACATCTTTCCGTAAACTTTTACTGTCCTTATGTGCATATTGTTGGTCGGTAGGTTACTTTAGAAGGTGATTCCATATATTGTATTCATAAATGTTTTGTTACTTTTTTATATGTGTGTGTTTTTTTTTAAGGAATATAAAAAGGAAACGGATGTCTGCTATAAACGGATGTAAAGTGCTTCACCTTTTATGTTTCTAATTTTTTTCAATGTTTTATGTAATGGGCATAATTTTTAAGGGCGTTGTTGTTTTGATGAATAAAATTTTTGCAATAGGGAAGTTGATTTAAAGTTATTTTTGAAATGAAAATTACAAAAAAAATATTGACCTTTTGCTTAGGTCATATATTGGGTGATTAATATGAAATAAAATATTGGGTGTATGACGTAAAATTTAGATGGGGTATCTTTTGAATGCGGTTTTTGTTTTTAATAACTTATATGTCATTTTGAAGGGTACATATCTAGATATTGAAGGTTATAGCGAAAACAACAAAGTTTTCGCTTTTGTGCCAACAAAGCGTCATATGCGGGAAGTTTTGCTTTACTTCTTTTATTTTAAAAAAAGTGCTGCTGAAAAGCACACCGATTGATCACCAAAGCTTATGGTGAACGTGTTCAATTGGTTACAATGTGCGAGAGATGGTTTGTTTGGTTTAGAATAGGTGATATTGACACGAAAGACAAAGATCGCCCAGGCCAGCAAAAAAAAGTTTTTAGGCCTAGAATTGGAGGCATTACTCCATGAAAATTGTTCTCAACCAGAGCTTGCAAAATCATTGGGTGCTACTCAAGCAGCAGTTTCAATTTCAAAATGTTTTCGAGCAGCAGGAATCATCTATGGAAACTCGATGCCATACGAATTGAAGCCGAGAGACCTTGAAATACGATTTTGCATGTCCGAAATGATGCGTGAACGCTATAACAGAAAATCATTTTTGCACCAAATAATTAAAAAATCTATCAATTACTATAACCCGAAGCGTAAGAGATAGTTCGTGGAGCCCTTCCAACCAGATGAATCGACACCAAAGCCAAATATCCAAGGAGCTAAGGTAATGCTCTATATTTGGTGGGATCTAAAAGGTCATATCTATTATGAGCTGCTGATATCTGGGCAGACTATCACGTGGAACCTGTACCGTATGTAACCGTAATATTCCATAATTATGCAATACCTGTTAAAAACTATTTATAATAAAGTGGTTGGAAAGTTTGCCTTATATTCTAGATCGTGCCCCGTCCTACTACTATTTGTTTTGATCGATGCAGAACTCTCTAACTGGGATACGCTTCACTGTGAAACATAGTATGCGGTATTGGCTTCATTCGTTATTGGCCTCAAAAAATGAGCAGTTATTTTGGCTGGAAATCCATTTGTTGCCAAAAAGATGGGAAAAGATAATAGCTTACAATGGCCAATACTTTGAATAAATTTATATTGTTACGAATTTGCAATAGCGATTTGAATTTAACGGTCAGCAGCAATATTCATCGCGTTTATAAACATTTCCATCAGTAGAAGCTTCTACTTATCAACAATGTTGATAGCATAACCGCATGCTTATAAGTATGACAACACTAAATGTTTAAGTTGCTAGCTAACATTGACATCGAAAGCTATAGAATTTGAACATACTAGTTTGTCCGTTAAGAGCATTGTAGGCGATTCACGAAAGATGGCGTGTGTATAAATAGTGACAGAGGTTGCAGTCGTGAGTTGAGTTGATATAGGCGCTGTTGGAGTTAACATCATCAGTTAGAGTTAACATCAAATGTATTGTACATTTAAGTTTGTGTGTGTGTATTTCGGCGAATTGATAAACGTGTATAAAGACACTGAGTGACTATTTGAACTGTTGTTGTTGTACATTTTAAATAAATAAACAATTTTAAACTACTAAACGGCTTATTTAAAGGAAATAAACCAACGTTTTAAAAAGGTTAAAACGTAACAATAAGTATTGTACAAATGTTTCAAAATAAAAGCTAAAAATTAAAAAAAAAAAATCCCGCATTTTTAAATCATACACCCAATAGATAAATTTAATTATTAAAGTTTTCTAATAGAAATATAATATTTTATGTAATTCATATTTAACCCTCTAATGCTCAAGCATACCCAAGGCCCTCATCGCAAAAATGCCAATAAATGCACATATAACTGATTTTTCATTTCAAAAATGTTGTATTACGAAAATTCTAAGTAAAAATTTAACACTGCACATTCAAGACATTACAGCGAACATAGTTTTTAATTAAAATGATAAATTAATTCAAAATTTAATAAAATATTTACATAATACTCCGAACTTTTACAACCTAAAAAAATATTTTTTTTATATATAAATTTTTAGGTAGTCATTAGTCCAAATTCATAATATTTATTTAAATTTAACTATTGCAATAGAAATACTTCATTTGACGTTTTTTATATATCGCGAATTTTGTATTTACGAGACATACAGCGTTTTTGGTGAAAACATCTTAAAATGTTTATCGAAAACACTAGTTTATTTTATAGAAAAGAATTAATTTTTACACACATATATGGAATCAATTTTCTGAAGACCCCCAGCTATCATCGGGATCCAAATCTTCAATAATTCTGTCAGACATGCTTTCGAGAAGTTCCTATGACTTCCTATTTAAAATCAGCAAAATCCGTCCAGCAAAAATCCGATACAACCTCTATTTTTGGCCTATTTTTTATCTATATCTCGATTACTAAGTCATAAATATAGACATTATGGATATCTAATGCTAGATAATTCAAAGTCCATTGCAACGATGTATATAAAGCTATATTAAGTTGGACCTACAATGGGTAAAAATCGGGAAAAATATTTTTTAACCCGAATTTTTTTTCACAAAAAACATTTTTTTGTCATACATTTTTTTCACTAATAAATTAGAAAAAAAAATTTTAAATTAAAAAAATTTGAAAAAACTTGAAAAAAAACAATTTCGAAAAAAATTAAAAAATTTTATAAAAAAATTAAAAAAAAAATGTTTAATTTTATTTCAAAGTATAATTTGGTGAAGGGTATATAAGATTCGGCAGAGCCGAATATAGCTATCTTACTTGTTTGATTTAAATTTACAATTGAAAATAATACATAATAGAAATTTAAAACTTTGTTTTTATAAAAAAAAAAATATATATAATATGATAAAAATGTACTGAGGGGTGCTTTAGTTATGGCCGATACTGTATATCAACAAAATTTATGTCAAAGTAAAGATCATTTTGTGTAGAATACCAGTAGATAAATGTTTTTTTTAATTTTAGTCTCCATTTAAACATTCATCCAATAAGAAAAAAAAAAAAAAATAGGAAATATCCAAAAAAATTAAAACCTCGATATTTTAAAAACAAGAGCTGCCCAAAAAAAACTAAAGATATTTTTGCCAATGTTTTGTCCCATATATGTTTTATCAATTACATTTTTCTCTGCACCGAACCAAAATGTCAATTTTATTCCCCTGTGTAATTGATTAATTTACTAAATCTTAATCTGTTTTTTGTTTCAGAATGAATACCAGCAGCCCCTATACAGTGTTAAGATTATATTTGCAATCAATTGTGATGGTGTGCTTGCCCACGCTTGCTTCCACAGCGTAATCCATTTCAAAGCAAACGTTTTAAAAAACTGTTTTATAAAAATATTTAAACTACTTTATCTTCATGAATTATTTAAATCGTATTTATTCAGTTTTAAAGAAATATAACAATAAATTATCCTTCTCTTCTGCGACACAGTCTGGTGCGAACAGCTCTAAAATCTAAACAAAATTACAAAAACGGTTTGAAATATTAATAAAACATATTTTAGTTGTTTAATATACAAAAATTGAGTTAATTTTTTTCATACTTACTGGTACATTTTTGATAATTGTGTAATCTTAGGTGACATTGTGATGCAAACATCCTGTGTGTTTTCCCTTGGCGACCACAAACTCTTCGAGTACTACGAGTGGGAGGAGTGCAGACAATACGTTCAGCACATGTACCAGTGCGATCACTGCGTATGCACTTGCAATTGGTTTGATTAACTAAAGACCATTCTGCAAAAGGAAATTCTATAAATAAATCACAATATATTTTTCTAAGATTTTTTTAGATATTTACCATTTCTTCTTTTATTTGCCTTATTGAAGTCACATCTTGTTGGAAAGTTATGACATCTGTTATTTGAGCCTTTACCACAAACGGCGCGCGCCAAGTCTATTGTACAGGCTTTAGTGTCATTCACTTTGAATTGACAGCAGTTGCTTAATAAAGTGCTTTGCCAATCTGAATGGAACAGGAGTTTTGAAATGTTTTATATTTTTGCTTTGCTATGAGATATTACTTACTTTCATCTCGACAAGTCGAGTTTCTAAAATCACAATCGCTCTGGAAGAGTTTACATTGTCTACCTCTGCGTCCACATACTTGACGATTACGATTGCAATTACGGCTTTCAGGACATTTGCATGTTTCGTAATCATCTATCTTAATGCCCTGGCATCTTTGTGGCAAAGTTAGCGATAATTCTGGAAAATTTAAAAAAGTGCAGGATCATTGAAAATTGACATTGGTCAAATATTGTTAATTTTTTCGTTTTTTCCAAATAGTAAAGTACCTTTCAATTTTCTTCTTTATTTAGAACTTTCTACTTACTTGTTCCCTCACATTGCGCCCACCTCATATCACACTCTGATCTGAAATTATAACACCGATGCTGCGGTGTCCTGCCACATACCCGGGTGATATTAGAGCAATTATCTAAAGCAGCACAGCGGCATGATCTTGTCTGATGTAAAGGAAAGTTCAGACATTGTAAATTATCCACTGGTTGCCAAACTGTAATCAAAAATGTTATGAACTTTAATTAAATTCCTATCTATGGTAATTATTTCAGAATACCTTCTCCACTGCACAGAGAACGTTCAAATTCACAATCATTGCGTAAAAGTTTACAACCATTTACGTTTCTCACACAAACTTGGGCGGTGGCAAGGGAAGTAGATCTTTGTTGGCATGTTTCTAATTTGGGGCAAGTACATCTTTGGACACGTTGACCCAATTTGAAACCTCTGCACTGTAAATCATCGGTTCTGGACCAAACTGGAATTAAAACAATAAAAATAGTGACTTATAAAAAAATTAAAAGAAATTTAAAGAAATTACTTACTTTCTCCTCTGCATCTGGCCAACTGCAACTCACAGTCTGTATTCATCAATTTACATCCGCTGGGACCTTTGACACAAAAGGGTCTTACTTGTTTGCAGCAATTAAGCAAGCGTGGGCAAGCACACCAACGCCATTGATTAGGTATATAATTTTGACACTGTATAGAGGCTGTTGGGCTCCAGGCTGAAATAGAAATTATAATGAGATTTAGTAATAGTTGTTACAAAAAAAGGAAATACAATTCATCTTACCTTGTCCCTTGCACTTTGCCTTTTCCAATTCACATTGGTTTGTCATTAGTCTACAGGCACCTTTTAAGTTTACACAAATATTGGTTCTATTACGGGAACAGCTTTGTAACTGAGGACAAGCACATCTGGCTTGTTGTCCTAAAGTGAAATTTTTACATTCCTCAATATCGGCAGTGCACCATTCTAAAGATTAGTTAAAAATTATTGTAATGTTTTTAGCCTCTTGTATTTTAAGACTTACTTTCTCCTCTACATTTAGCCATTTCCAAATCACAGGAATTCGTCATGAGTTTGCAGTTTCGTTGATTTCTCACACAAACCCTGGTGGAGTTACTGCGTGAACATGTTTTTAGTCCAGGACAGGCACAATTTCTTAACTGACCCGGTGCGAAACCCTGGCACTGTAATGGAGTGGTAACGTTGAGAACTAAAAGATAAAATTAATGTTTTTGTATTGCATGAAAACTGGATAATAGATATATGTTCGATGTTACAAACTGTTTTTATTGAACTTGAAAATGTCATCTCTTATCACGTTATTGCTGGTAAGTCACCCCTAGTTATTTGGAATTCTAAGAACTCGCGATATTTCTTACATTCGAGTTATGTACCTCTTGCCGAATTCTTGAAGTTACGAATATTTCTTGACTTCGTTGTAGTTTTTTTTTAGATTGTAATAACATCCCAATTTTCTTGCTTTCGTACCAACCTTAGTTAGTCGTACTCGAATTCAAGAGCTTCCAAATATCTCTTGAGATTGTAGTAATAGTAAACTAACTGAACTATTTTCATTTTATCTTACCATAAAATTGATTATTTTTTTTTCTTTCTTTACAACTGTGTCGAGTTTACGTTTCCCCATTTTATTCCCAGCGTATCATCCGTTTCACTAGTTTTTTACCCCATCCCTGAGTAGAACTCAGAGAATAAATATTTAAAGTTGCTCAAACGCAATACTAAAATATAGAAAATATGGAATAGTTTTGTCTTGGATGTCCTAGATAAATTTTATCGCATTTCATACATCACTTCTTTAATCTTCAAAGAAGTAAAGGCAAATTACCCGGTAACAGGATACTACGACCACTGCATATAGTAGTCACGTATCCTATCGTGGAAAACGAAAACTATTCTGATCCTCATGATGGACCCTCAATTACAGATACTTATTTATTGAATAATGGTCAAACGTTCCTGTTTTGCCAGTTTAATGATTATTAAAAGCATGATGTTTCTTCTCTAAACTATTGAAAATTCCTCCACATTTATTTTTTACTGATCACAGTTACTGGAACATTTTCAATACGGTATGCTAAGACCAAAATATTACACTATTTTTATACCCTTCACCTTCGTGAGAAGGGTATATATAAGTATGTCATTCCGTTTGTAATTTCCACAATATAATTTTTCGACCCTATAAAGTATATATATTCTGGATGCTTATAGATAGCGGAGTCGATTTAGCCATGTCCGTCTGTCTGCCTGTCTGTTGAAATCAATTTTCTGAAGACACCAGATATCTTAGGGAACAAATCTTCAATAATTCTGTCAGACATGCTTTCAAGAAGTTTCCTATTTAAAATCAGCAAAATCAGTCCATAATCAACGCAGATATGAGCAAAAATCCGAGACAACCTCTATTTTTGGCCTATTTTTAATCTATATCTCGATTGCTAAGTCATAAATATAGACAATATGGATATCTAATGATAGATATTTAAAGCTATAGTAAGTTGGACCTATATCGGGAAAAATATTTTTTAACCCGAATTTTTTTTTCACAAAAAACTTTTTTTTGTCATACATTTTTTTCACTAATAAATTAAAAAAAAAAATATTTTTAGATTAAAAAATTTTTTTTAAAAAAATTGGAAAAAACAATTACGAAAAATTTTTTTTTAAATTAAAAAAAAAAAAATAATTATAATTTGGTGAAGGGTATAAGATCATTTTCCTTTCTAAATATGTTGCATAAATAATTGGTAAATATGTTACATATCTCACCCTCAATTATATTTCAGTGTGAGATAATACCCTTTTTTGCAGCTGCGTTAAATACTTTTTTTTATGCAAAAAATGTTTGACAACAGCTGATTTCTATTATTGAAAATCAGTGTTGTTAATGCTTATTGGCAAACACATAGAATTGAATGTCGAAAGTCGCTTTAACAGTGTTAAATATCGCTTTTTAATACAAATTTCCAATTCAATATTTGGCACGCTAAATATACATTAGTGTTAAGTGTAAAATCAAGAAATTATTTTGTTCCATTCTAATGGAAAAAAATGTTTCATTTTGCAAGGGTGTGTGTAACATGATAATAATATTACACATTTATAAGGCATAATTTTTTTTAGAAAAGAAAACACAATAAGAACCTTTTTACGGATGTGCTTCAAGTTCGACCACGTACAGGAGACTATATTGATTCGCTGGAGCACCGACGCAATAACGGCTGCGTTTCATTCTTCTATCTATACTACAATCGAATGTGTTCTAATGAAATTAGGGAACTTGTTCTTGATACCCGCAGATTTTTACGTAATACACGTTTTTCATTAAGAACATATCCCTTTGTGGTCGATTGGCCAGTGAACCGCAAAACACACTACAAGGAAATTTCGTTTAACTTCCATCTGAAGCCTTTCCTGTCACTTTCAATGTAGGAAAGTTCATATCAAATGACCACAAACACTACTCTCTTTCCTCACTCCCATAACCTATTTTCCTAGTTCCTATAAAATGCTTTGCATGAGTAAGGGTCATCCCGTGAGTGCATTTGGGAGCCTCATATTCATTTTTTATAGGGTTTTTAGGTCATGGGTCTATTTTTTTATACTCTAAGATCCGTAAGCTCTAAAGAGTATATACGATAAGTATCCGAGATCTTTTCCGCGCACATTCTCGCCATAAAAATTAAAAGTAACAAGTAAGAGAGCTATATTCGACTGTGCCGAATCTTACATACCCTTCACCAAATTATACTTAAAAATAAAATTAAAAACATTTTTTTTTTTTAATTTTTTAAAAGTATTTTTTGATTTTTTTTTCCAAATTGTTTTTTAAGTTTTTTACTAATTTTTTTCCAATTCTTTTAAAAAATTTTTTTGTTAATTTAAAAATTAATTTTTTTTAATTTATTATTGGAAAAAATTTATGACAAAAAAATGTTTTTTTTGTAAAACAAAATTAGGGTTAAAATTTTTTTTTTCGATTTTGACTCATTGTAGGTCCAACTTACTACAGCCTTATATACATCGTTGCAATGAACTTTGAAATATCTATCATTAGATATCCATATTGTCTATATTTATGACTTAGTAATCGAGATATAGATAAAAATAGGCCAAAAATAGAGTTTGTGTCGGATTTTTGCTCATATCTCTGTTATTTATGGACGGATTTTGCTGATTTTAAATAGGAAACTTCTCGAAAGCATGTCTGACAGAATTATTGAAGATTTGGATCCCGATGATATCTGGGGTCTTCAGAAAATTGATTTCAACAGACAGACGGACAGATAGACATAGCCCCAATGTGTATAACAACATAAAAACCTTATGGGGTCCCAAATGAAATATGTGGAAATTACAAACGAAATTCAAACTCATATATATACCCTTACCCATGCTGATGATTATAACAATATCGAGTAATTGTTTCTGGGGCACCTCCTAGAATTTAATGTACATAACATACAACTTTCAATATTTTAATACTGATTATATGAATACCACAAATTCTTCAAGCTGAATGTATATGCCTTCCTTCGAACTCTTACCTTCTCCACGACATCTCCTCTCCTCCAATTCACATTGATTTTGCAGCAATCTACAGCCACTGCGAGTTACTATACAAACTCTACTGGAATTTCGTTGGCAATTTAACCAGCTGGAACAGGCACAAGGACCTTCAAGGCCAGATCGTAAACGTTTGCATTGCACAGCTGGTAATACTCTAAGATCTGAAAGAAATTTTAATATAAAATCAAGATAAATAACTGATAATAAGACTTACTTTGTCCCTGGCATCTTAACTGTTCTAATTCACATTCATTGCGCATTAGTTTACAACCTGTAGCAGTTTTCACACAAATATTAGTATTATTGCGAGAACAAGTTTTCAGATTGGGACAAGTACACTGGCGGGTTTGGCCAAAAGTGAAACGTGAGCAGCGTAGAGGAGACATAATTAGGACTAAATGAAAATAAATATATAAAAATAGTAATATTTTTATGTTAAGAAAGAGTTAACAAATTAAGGCACTATTACCTGGTCCTTGACATTTTTCATTCTCCACCTCACACTGATTTCTTAGCAATTTACAGCCTGAGTTTAATTTTACACAGGTAGTGCTAGCATTTAAGGAACAATTAAACAAATTGGGGCACAAACAAGTTCGTCTAGTACTTAAGGTGAAATTTCTGCAATGCAAATTTGGCACTATGGTAATAGCTGAAATAGTTTTAGATTTAGATTTATTGAATTTCCTAAAATTTAAATTAAAAATTTTACCTTGCCCCAGACATCTAGCCTGTTCCAAATCACAAGCATTTCTTAGTAAAGTGCAATTATTTCTTGGATCTCTTACACAAATATTGGTGGTATTGCGGGAACATGTTTGCAAATTGGGACAAAAACATGATTTCTCTTCACGATCACGAAAACCTTGACAGTGTATGGGATCCAAAATTCTTAAGGCTAAATGAAATTTTAATAAACCAATATACTTTAGTAAATAAACAATATAAAATATAATAAATATATTTTCTACCTTCTCCTCTACACCTTGCTTCTTCCCATTCGCATTGTGTAGTTAAAAGTTTACAGCCAGCACGTGTTCTGACACAAATTCTGCTAGAGTTTTGAGAGCATGTTATTAAATTGGGACAACTGCAGTTGCTTTGTTGATTTATTTGGAAATTTAAACACTGAGCAGCATGAGTTGTTATAAGATCTAAATACAGAAATACAAAAGAATTTTATATAAATGGTTTATTTACACAAGTGTTTTTTAATTATTACTTACTATTTCCTTCACATTTAGCTTGTTCCAATTCACATTCGTTTCTCACCAAACGACACTGTGTTGAGTTTAAGACACAAATGCTTGATGAGTTACGATTGCAGGTGGCCAAATTGGGACAGAAACAGGTGCTTCTGGTGTTGGCTGTAAAGTTTCGACAGTGTATGCTAGCTACTCTTCTAATGTCTCTGCCTTCACATATCGCTTGTTCCAATTCGCATTCGTTTCTCATTAGAGTACAAGTATTATTGTTGATATTCTCACGTACACAAATATTGGTGGTGTTGCTGGAACAGTTTCGGAGACGCGGGCAGAAACAGTTGCTTGTGGTATTTAGACGTAAGCCTCGGCATTGCAAGGGGTGTGTGATGGTTAGTGCTTATTGGAAAATGAAAAATTATTATAAATTCATACTGATATTCAAATTAATATTTACCTTCCCCTTGACATCTGGCCTTTTCCAATTCACAGCGATTTCCTAAAAGTTTACATTGCGTTGCTGATGAGGTGGCACACAAATTCGGAGAGCTGGCAGAACAACTGCCCATATTTGGACATGAGCAATTTCCCAATACATTTACTGTAAAGTTAACACATTGTATGCCATCAACTACTGTGAAATCTAAAATATAAAAAGAATTAAAAAACAATAGTTCCTGACAACAGCCTCAAAGTACTTACTTCTTCCTTCACAACGAGCCTGTTCCATTTCGCATTCATTTCTCAGTAGCATGCAACCCTGTTCCGATCTTACACAAATATTGATATTATTACGATTGCAAGTTTCCAAGCGGGGACAAGCACAGGGTCCGCCATCACCGGGAGCAAAACCTCTACATTGAATTTGAGAAATGGGGGTGACCACTAAATAAAATAAACCACATTTTTCATTAATAATTAATATTGTAATAAGGATGTTTGTAATACCCACCTTCTCCTTGACACCTGGAACGTTCCAATTCACATTCGTTTGTCTTCAGACGACAGCCAACTCTAGTTCTTACACAAATGTTAGTGCGATTAACCGAACAGGTTTCCAAAGATGGACAAGCACAATCTCCTGTCTCGCCAGGCCTTATGTTGCGACATTGTACAGCCAAGGCGGCATTTAAAACTACAAATTTTCAAAATAGAAAGTCACTACTTAGCTAAATTTTAATTTTCAATTCTTACCAGTTCCTCCACATCTTTGCTGTTCCAATTCACATTGATTTGTCATTAGTTGACAACGATTGGCTGCATTCCTTACACATATATTGGTAACATTTCTTTGACAACTAAGCAAACGAGGGCAGATACAGCTTCCATTACGGCCCACTTGAAAGCTTCGACAATGTATATTGTTAACATCCACTAATCCTTTAATCAGTAAAATATTTTAAAGTTTTCTTGAATTGAATTCTAAAAACTTCTAACTTACTTTGCCCTTGACATCTATCTCCTTCCAGATCACATTCATTATCATACAACCGGCAGTTATTTGCATTAATTTGAACACACAGTTGTGTTACGTTACGTGAACATAATATACTTTTGGGGCAAGTACAGGTTCTAGATTGATTGAAGGTAAAACCTCGGCATTGCATCATGTCAATATTACGCCAAACTTAGGTTTAGATTAGAAAGAAACATAAAATCTTGCTATCAATTTAAGTTAACAGAAACATAGATAAAAATATTTTTGAAATCACAAACATTTTATAAACTTTATGTACCTTAACTCCCAAAACACTAAATTCAAATAAAAAGAAACAATTTTGTATGAATTTTTTGAAAAGAGTTTTCCTTTTCGAAAAAAAGCTTAAGAATTTCATTTGTAATTGTACTTACCTTCTCTATTGCAACGAGCTCTGACCAAATCACATTCTGTTCTAAATAAACGACATGCATGACCATCTCGATGCACACAAATACCTGCGGCTGTTGTTGTCGTTCGATTCGAACAAGTTCTTAATGCCGGACAAGAACATAAACCCGTTGCATTTACACTTAAGTTTAAGCATTGTATTGTATCCGTACGATTCCATGCTGGAGATGCATATCAGGTGTTAATAGAAAAATTTAAGTAAATGGTTTAGAAGTTTATTGCTAAAAAAAATGGATTTTCTACACCATTTCCAATTTGATTTTGGCAGTCACATGAGCTCAAAAGTCATAGAATACCCAAGACGCAAAAACTATTAAGAATATATAACTTTTTAACTATTGAACATGAGTATTGTTTGTCATTATGAGTGACCATTTTGAATACAAACAAGTAAGAGAGCTATATTCGGCTGTGCCGAATTTTATATACCCTTCACCAAATTATACTTTAAAATAAAAATTTTATATATTTTTAGGTAAACAAAATTATTTTTTTTTTTCAAAATTGTTTTTCCAAATTTAATTTTTTTTTCGAAATTGTTTTTTTAATTTTTTTCAAAAATTTTTTTTTTTAAATTTCTTCTTTTTTTTTTATTTAATTTAAATTTATTTTTTTTATTTAATTGTGAAAAAAATTTTATAACAAAACATGTTTTTTTTGCTGAAAAAAAAATCGGGGTTAAAAATATTTTTCCCGATTTTGACCAATTGTAGGTCGGACTTACTTT
Organism: Calliphora vomitoria; assembly: GCA_942486065.2. Classification (NCBI taxonomy): domain Eukaryota; kingdom Metazoa; phylum Arthropoda; class Insecta; order Diptera; family Calliphoridae; genus Calliphora; species Calliphora vomitoria. The sequence goes on along the minus strand of OW818032.2, from coordinate 42,903,190 downwards.
GGCCTTATATACGCCGTTGTAAAGGTCTTTAAAATATATAATATTAGATATCCATATTGTCAAATATAGATCAAAAATAGGTCTAAAATCGAGGTTGTAATGGGTTTTTCCTAATATCTCAACTATTTGTGGGCCGATTGTCTCGATTTTAAATAGCAACCGAGCCAGAAAAATTACCGAAATATTGATGTATCATGTATGTAAGTTATTTGGGGGCAATGGAAAGATGATTTCAACAGTCAGATGGACATTAGAGTGTCGCAAAAAAATTTTTTTTATTTTCAGGGGTGCTAAAGTTTTATTCAAAAGCTTATAGGTTAAAGTATTTTTGAGATTTTTCGGAAGACGTTTAGAGGTCGCTCAAGTGTAGTTCTTGCCAAAATCGGGTTTGTCGTTTTTTTTTTTTTGTTTTGAGTTTTCTCAAAACGGACGGTAAAAGCAAATTCAAAAATTGTTGCCCCTGAATTATTAAGAATTAATTGATCTTTCAAACTGCATTGTAAGTTTTTTTCATTTTCATAAAAATTTTAAAAGTTATAAAGCATTATTTACAAAATTTATGGAAAAATTACGAAAAATTCTAATGTAGGGCACCTTAATGAGCAAAAACTAATAGTTTTTGCACACAGAAATAAAACTTGGACATTTTTATTTTAAAATATTTACTCAAAAATAAAGAAAATCCTGGTTTTTGACAATGTTATGAAGAAAACTCTAAAAAAAAAAGGCCGATCATTTTTGGCAAAAACTCGACTTGAGCGACCTCTAAACCGCTAAAAAATCTCAAAAATATTTGACCTTATAGGCTTCCAAATTATGAGAGAGCCACACTAATGGGCATGGCTATATCGACTTCGCTATCTAAAACAATCGAGAATATATGTATATACTTTTTGGGTCGCAAATGAGAAATGTAAAAAATACAAACGGAATTACGAAATTATATATGTATATCCTTGCACCTATCTCATGGTGAAGGGAATACAAATTAAAATATTGTACATTTGAAAGCAGTATTTTCCAGGGGATAACATTTTTAGAGTTTAAAGTCACATATTTTTGGACTCGTGTAAAATACTGATTTGAAGTTGATTTCAAAATACAGCATATTTAGACAAAGATTGGAAAAATTGGAGAATTCATCCAATATTGTTGAAACTACATATGTATGTCGAATTGGCTGTTACTTTTATATAAGTTTGTCATTCCGTTTGTAATTTCCACAATATAATTTTGCGACTCTATAAAGTATATATATTCTGGATCCTTATAGATAGTGGAGTCGATTAAGCCATGTCCGTCTCTCTGTTGAAATCAATTTTCTGAAGACCCCAGATATATTCGGGATCCAAATCTTCAATAATTCTGTCAGACATGCTTTCGAGAAGTTTCCTATTTAAAATCAGCAAAATCCGTCCATAAATAAAGGAGATATGAGCAAAAATCCGAGACAACCTCTATTTTTGGCCTATTTTTACTCTATATCTAGATTACTAAGTCATAAATATAGATAATATGGATATCTAATGATAGATATTTCAAAGTTCATTGCAACGATGTATATAAGGCTATAGTAAGTTGGACCTACAATGGGTCAAAATCGGGAAAACTATTATTTAAGCCGAATTTTTTTCACAAACAAAAATTTTTAAATTAAAAAAAAAATTGGAAAAATCCTTTAAAAAACAAGAAAGAAATAAATTTTTTTAAAAAAAAAAAATGTTTTAATTATATTTTAAAGTATAATTTGGGTATATAAGTTTTGGCACAGCCGAATATAGCTCTCTAACCTGTTTCAGTTTGTTTCGCCAAATCAGCATTGACGGATATGTGTTCAGTGAAAGAGCCCTGAGCCTAATTTTCATAAAATAATTATCTTCTGCAACGAATCCTATTTGTAGATGAATGGGTACGAATTATTGAAATTGGCTTACCAAAATTTTATAAAAAAAACGTATTTTGCATGAGGAGCCATTTTTGGTGCAATCAGTTTTGAAAAATAAGATACAATTTTATGGATATTCATTTGAAATTTCATTAACATTCTTGAAAAAAGTTGTGATATAACATTTAAAAAATATGGACGATTATATACACACCCACGTCCACTGTTTATGCTGGTTTAAATTCCGGTGGCACTGATCACTCATTTTTAACACTCAATGAGAGAAAATTTATAAAATATCTTTAAAATTTTAATTTGTTTGATCTATCTTAAACAAATGTGGAAATGGTGTTGAAAATTAATATAACATTCTCTAAACTTACCTGTTGCTAATGTGGCATTACAATTTGCACTTTGTAAAGAACATTCATTAGAAAAACGTCTACACTGTTGACCATTTGTGGCACATATTTCAACATTTGTTCGACTACAATTCCTTAAGTTACAACTCTGTTGGGCACAGCACAAAGGATAAAGACATCCCAATAACAATGTAAATACATACAGTATTTGCATTGTGTGACTGTGTGTGTGTGTGTTTGGTCTACACTTGGTATTTTAAAAATTGTAATAAAATAATCTTTTATTTTTAATAAAACTTCACTAGCAGTAACTTGAGTTGGCAATAAAATATTACAAAATATTTTCGATTTAATGGCCTAGCATTGCCTTTTATATGTATGATTTTATATAGATTTATTTACATGGATACAAATGCACACAAACAATCGTACACACACAAACATACAGACTTTTTTTAAAGAATACCATACAAAAAAATTTATACTTATTTGTTTGTATGAGTATGTTCAATGTGTTCACTTTTGATTGTTTTCTGTTGGGATTTTTTTTTGTTGTAAGTTATTTTATTTTAATATTTTTTTTCTTTTTGTTCTTACCTGTCAATTTTTATACGATTTCCAATATTGCAATATTTATATTTACACTTGCAAACATACACATTCGCCTACACAGAAAAAAATGGTAACAGTTATTAAGTAATTAAAAAAAATTGTTTGAAATGTGATTTAAATGTTTAATAATTTTTTTATTAAATATGTGTTTTTAATACTCATATCAACAATTTATTTTAGATATTTATTAACAATTTCAGTTGTTAAAATTCAATGTGAATATCGTATTGAAAGTAACAAAAATAAATGTGTCAAAAAAATAAAGATTAAAGAAAAATAAACAAATTTTTTGTTTCATAAAAAATATGTTTTCTTTTATAAATTATAAAGAAATTGGACTATTCTACATGGTTAGTTTAATATGAAATCTATCTATCTATCTATATACAAAAAGTTTTTTCCACAGGATTTCAAGTGGACACTTTTCGTCATCAAATGCGTCGAGGGTAAATGGAAAACATTCAAGAAGAATACAGGAGGAACAACATACATATGTATATACATGCTTTAACTTTATATTTGTTATTATTATAATAATTTGTAAATTTGTTTAAAATAATTAGAAAAACAATTAAAACCATCAAATTGCATTTTTATTAATATAAGAAAAAGCTATTGCAGATATATAATTTATATTATAAACTAGTAACAATATAATTATTCAATATTACAAACCTATTGTTAAAATTTTACTGTTGACTGTTAACAAATTTATTGTTTAATTTCACAAACTCGTTGTTAAAATTTTTTGTTGAGATTTAACAATTTTAAGTAACAAAAATATTTTTTGTGTCTACAAAATCGGTTGTTGGTGCCTTTTTAATTAAAAAATTAATTGTACTGACGAATTTGGTAATTAATATGACAATTGATTTGTCGTAATTTTTTTCTGTGTACATTCATCCATTTTCTACAGTGTAACGCACACAATAATCTATTTTATTGTATGCGAGTGTATTGAAAGTAGAAAAAAAGAGCGTTCTTTAAAATTCCCATAAACATTCTTTTATTCTTTCATGATTCTTTTATTTTCAATTGTTTGCTGCGTATGAAAGGAAAATATGTCTTTTGATTTCCATATCACTACACCTGTTAAATATTTAAGTGTCAATAATAAAATATATAAAAAGTAAATACAAATATATAAAAACATACATACATATGTTTAAAAAATAAAACTTAGGGAAGTAATATTGCGAACGTAGCAATAAAATACGGAAAATTATTGTCTGTCAATATATATGTTCCACTTCCGCACAATAAAGCCCTTTGCGAAATAAATAATAATAAACTTTATAAAAAGGAGGTAATCAGAAAAATTTTAAAATCGTAGACCGATTTCGCTGAAATTCAATACCACAATTATCGAAGACAATATAAAAAACAAACAATCTTAAAAATATATGTATTGTTCTTGGCATGGTCAATAACGGCTTTGAAGAAAAAAAATAAATAAAAATAAGAACAAGTAAGAGAGCTATCTTTGGCTGTGCCGAATCTTATATACCATTCACCAAATTATACTTCAAAATAAAAATTTTAAATATTTTTAGGTAAACAAAATTTATTTTTTTTCCGAATTTTTTTTTAATTTTTTGGAAAATTTTTTTTCGAATTGTTTTTTTAAAATTTTTTAAAAAATTTTTTTTTTGTTTTTTTAATTTTTTAATATTTAGCGAAAAAAACTTTTGGTGAAAAAAAAAAATTCGGGTTAAAAAATATTTTGACCCATTGTAGTCCAACTTACTATAGTATTACATATGTCGTTGCAAGGTTTTTGAAATATCTATCATTAGATATCCATATTGTCTATATTAATGACTTAGTTATCCAGATATAGGTTAAAAATTGGTAAAAAATCGAGGTTGTCCTGGTTTTTTCCTTATATCTCAGCCATTTGTGGACCGATTTTCTCGATTTTTAATAGCAACCGAGCCGGAGATATTGATGTATGAATCGTGTATGTAAGTTGTGTGGGGGCTTCGGAAAGACAGACAGACGAACATGGCTTAATCGACTCCGCTATATACAAGGATCCAGAATATATACCCTTTTAGGGTGGGACAATTATATTGTGGAAATTACAAACGGAATGACAAACTTATATAAACCCTTCTCGCAAAGGTGAAGGGTATAAAAATCTAAAAAATATTTATTTTGTTCTTGTTTCCTATAATTCCTATGATAAGTTCAGATTTTAAGTTCATTTATGATATTTCCAATATATTAGCAATAAACATAAAATCAGGAATGCGACAAAAACCAAAACTCTTTTATTAAAAACATCTAAGAATTGAAACATTAATACTTAAAACGATATTTTAAACTATAATATTAAACTACCAATATATCAATACGTAGCATTTGGTAGTAAATGCAATCTTCATTGAAAATTACTTGAACTAATCCATATCACACACATGACGGTAAAATAAGTATCGCGTATATTTTCCCTTCACGAGTATGTTAAGGTTTAGTTCAAATAATTTTTACTGAAAATTGCATTAACTACAAAAGCTTCGTATTTATTCATTAGTTGTACATACTTATTTAATGTTATCGGGAACAAAATATCTATAGTAAGTCCGAACAAAGTTTCCTACATATGATTGGTTTAACATATTTTATTAATTTTTAGACACATAATATAGCTATTAGCAATAACTATAAATCTTAAAATATCCAGAATATATATTAACATTTCCACATTCAAGAACGTGACATTCGTTCGCCATTTTAAAAAAATACAGCAATTTTAAAAATATGTATTTTGTTATTGTTTCCGTTTTTCAATAGCATTTTAGTAGCACTATACTTAGTTCAAAAGTTGGGTTTTGTCGTTTTGCTGTTTCAGTATATAAGCAATATACCTGAGATCCAAAACGCGACAAAAAATAGAAATCTCTTCCCACTGCATCTAGACAAATGAAAAAGTCTTAAAATTTATATATAAGTACAATTTTTAACTATGTCATTTTGAAATATTTGCGTTCATAATTTCCACTAAAAATTTAATTAACGACCAAAATCTTCGTATTTATTTATTGGTATAATAAATCCGAAAAAAGTTGTTCATAGATTTTGATGTTGGGTCTATGATTTAAAAACGCGGAATTTTTTAGATTTTATTTTGAAACATTTGTACACTATAAATTGATTCAAAGTATTGGCCATTACCCTTTCCCATCTTTCTGGCAACATATGGATTCCGAGCCAAAAGAACTGCACTTCTTTTGAGGCCAAGAACAAATCATTCCAATATCGGATACTCTGTTCCAAAGTGAAGCGTATCCCAGAGAGAGCATTCTACATCGATAGAAACTTATAAAAGTTGGACGGGGCACGGTCTGGACTATAAAGCAAGTGAGGCAAAACTTCCCAACCATTTTATTCTAAATACTTTTTAGCAAGTATTACAACTTGTGGACGACTGTTGTCGTGATAATATTACACTTTCATATCTGGCCGCATATTGTGGGCGTTTTTCGGACAATCAGAATCAGTTGCATGCGGTGTGGGTTCCCTATGATGGTCTGTTCAGGTTTCCGCAGCTCATAATTGATAGGAGCCTTTTGCTCCAACTAAATGCAGATAATTACTTTACAGGAATGGATAATTTACTGTGGTGTCGATTCGACTCGTTGGCCGAGCTTCACATACGATCTCTTACGCTTCGGGTTATTGTAATGGATATCTTTTTCATCGCACGTAATGATTCGGTGCAAAAATGATTTATTATTTCGGACATACAAAATAGTCTTTCAAGGTCTCTCGGCTTCAATTCGTGTGGTACCCAATTCTTCTGCTTTTGGATGAATCCTTTTGTTCGCAAATGTTTTGAAATTGCTGCCTGAGTAGCTCCCAATGATTTTTCAAGCTATTGTTTGGTTTTACAACAATATTCATGGAGTAATGTCTCCAATGCCTCTGGCCTTCAAACTTTTTTGTCTGGCCTGAGCGATATTTGTCTTCCGTGTCAATATCACCACTTCTGAGCCTCACAAACCATCTCTCGCACATTGAAATCAATGAAACACATTCACCATAAGCTTTGGTCAGCAATTGGTGTTCTTCAGCGGCACTTTTTTTCCAATTAACGAAATAAAGCAAAACTTCCCGCATATGACGTTTTGTTGGCACAAAGTTCGACATTTTCGAAGCAAAAAAAACGTTGTTCTTTATACTATAATGTTTAATAACTGAGAATAAATGACAGATATGTACCTTTCAAAATACTATATAAGTTTTTAAAAACAAAAACTCCCTCATTTTTAAGTCATACACCCAATATTTTTTTTAATTTTTATATAAAATCAATATAACGCTCACCTTTTTTTGAATGGTGAATACAAACATATAAACTTATGATAGCAAACGCGACATGCTCTGAAAATTATGTAACATGAAAGTATTAGTGTGATTATTTTATGCTTTAACTATTGACTTGAATTACTTTAGTTACGAGAACGTGACATTAGAACATGAACAAATTTAAAATTTGAATTAATTTGTTGTTAATATTTCACATAAGATGTGTGCAATAGGTTGGCTCTTATTTTGCACATTTACGATTTTTTCCCAAGGTCTAAATTGTTCTCCGTTATATAAAATTCATATGCTAAATATTTTAGCAAAATCGTATAACGTTTAGGGTTGCACATTTTAGTTGAAGATACGTGTTTTTTTCAAAAAAATATAAAAAATTAAATGTTGAAAAGAATCCAATTAAAAATAGTTTTTATATTGCATTTAAACATATAAATATGTTTAAATATAAAATATAAATAGATACAACTTGATTGCAAAAAAATCTTATAATAGCATGTATAACTCAAATCCTAAATTTTTTTAAACGAAACGAAACGACCCAAAACTTCATTAAATAAAATTTCGAGTTTTCAGATCAATAAATTCAGAGTTTTCAGACCAATTTTCTAATGTTATCAACTAAGATAATCTACAAATAGCTTACATCTATTATAAAATTTAGTCGGTATCTAAATATTGTGATGAATGCTTAGATCCTTCTCTATAACTTTCCATCTCTAATACTTAGCTTAAGGAGATATGGAAATGTAAATGAATAATTTTTTGAAGAATTACTTTTTGTAAGCAAGTATTGGATATTTTAAGATTTTAGAAATGGGTATGGAAAAATTGACTAAATAAACCCTTGTCACTTGTGGTAAAAAATTAAAACCAGTATTTATTTTTTCACCTTCAGTTATAATCAACAGCTGACAAAATGTTGTCCTACGTGTTGCTACATCAATAACACGTCAAAACTTTTCCATGAAATAGGCAAGAACACAAAAAAAAAAAAAAAAAAAAAAACTGTTAAAAAGGTAGTTAATGTCAATTTAATAAATTATGTATTTCACTACAAATATTAAATCCCCCTCTAACCTTACATTTTTTTAGGAAAATTTCCAAACATTTTATTACATAGACAAGCCTAACTAACATATTGTATATAAACCAAATTTCTGTTATCGCCAATATTTTAAACCAACAAATTTTTAATGATGGTAAACAAACTTCAACTTTGGTTGCACCAAAGAAAAAAAAAATAAATAGAAATTGTATGTATTAAAAATATTGAACATTTTGATGGCAGTTAACCCTTTTTGTAGTATATTGTTGACAGCGATTTGACTTTATATTTATATTTTTTTTTTACTTTTTGTTTGTTTGCTTTCAGTCAGTCATGTCAATGAGCCTTCTTTTCATCACGAAGAATTTGTATAAACATCCATTCATCCCCCTTCAAAATTATATTGACACATGCAACATAAAAAACGAAAATTGGGAAAAAAAATGAAAGGAAAAAAAAGATGAAAAAAGTTTTGAAGCGCTCATAAGTGAAGGAAAATAACCATATATAATACATGTTGAAATATATACACACATATGCATGTATAGTTATCCTGCAGTATCTGTTACTAGTTCTGCATTGACGAATGATTTTGTTGGTAGGAACTATCACATAATAGCCTTAAATCTTCTAAGAAGACTGATTTAGATTGATGAAAATAAATGAAACTTTTTTTTTATTCGATTCTAACTCGGTTTTGATAAGATTCAAAATCATGTTTAAACCCAGTTTATATACTGTTCCCATCAGTTTTTGCTGTTCAAGCACGTTATTTATCCGGTTCATTGCCGATTTTTATTCGGTTCAAACCCGGTTTTTATTCGGTTCCAAATGGGTTTGAATCTTTGTTTTTAAAATCGCAACATTTTAGATTTTCATATTCAATTTCAGTCGGGGTTTTATCCGAATAAAACCTGGTTTGTGACCGATTAGCCGATTTTTATAATTATATATTAACACTAATTAATGAAAACGTCTATTATTTTAAAACCCTGTTTCTTCCGTTCCTTTATACGGATCAAATCCAAATATTATACAAAATGTTATCAAATTCAAACTCGAATTTATTCGATTAATATTCGGTTATATTTGATTCAGATTTTGTTTTTATACGCTAATAACTCTTTTTTTGTCATGTTAAAATTGGCATTTTACATGGATCTAAACCAATTCTAAATCGTTTTTTAAAAAAAATTTGTTTTTATGATAAGAAACTTGGTTTTTATTCGATTCAAACTTGGTTTTTATCCGATCCTAATCCGATCCTTTTTTATACCGTTCAAAACTAGTTTTTATTTGGCTCAAAGTGTAATATATTCAGTAAACCGGTTTTCCTCCATTTATTCATTTTTAAAAATACAAATTACCAACCTTTTTACAACCAATTTTTATTCGAATCAAATCCGTTTTTATACGATTCAAACTCTTTAATAGGTTTATTCCAAAAAGTTTTTCAAAAGTCAATTATTGTATGTCATTCTATCTCAATTCAAACTTTAGTTTAATCTGATTTTGTCATGTTATTTTTATTCGACTCAAAACTAGTTTTCGTTCGATTAATATTTTATTATAATCGGTTCAAAATCGGGTTTTATTTTGTGGTTTAAATCCGTTTTGCACTTGATACATAATCTGCTTTTATTATGGTTTTATAAAATAATGACTCTTTAAATTATAAATCCGATCCAAGCCCGGTTTCTATCTGAATCAAACCCTATATCCGGTAACTACTTGGTTTTTATTAGCTGGTTTTTCATTAACGAAAAATATTTCATTTTCAAATTTGATTCAAGTCCGATTTCTATGACAAAACAAACTTTCCGGTTTAGTGGTCACTTTTCTAACCAACTTTTCTAGAGTCTTTAAACTGTTTTTTAGCGACATATATTGGCATTGTGCTAAGCAATTACATTTTTTGAAGTCATCGTTTAAGTTTGTTGGCAAAACTTTGCCTTCAGGTTGCTCTGGTTAGATTAATATATTAATTTGAAAATGTTGTAAACCGCAGATTTTCTGAGGAGTTTTTCCGCAATCATTAAAAAAGGCAGTGTGTTTATTGTTCATCAAATTCAGTGTTGGTTTGTTATTTATTGTTTGCTTGTCTTGTTGGCTTGTGCTAACAAAGTAATATTTTATACTATACTCTTTGATAAATAACATAAGTAAAAGAGTGGTTAGATTACTAACCACTGCGACTGAAATAGGTTTCATATAATGTGTTTCTCTACATAATATTATGTTATTTTGTAAGGATACCGCGTGTACTCAATGAACACAAAATTTAAGATATTTTGTTCGAAGGTATACCTTCGGATGGGAATGTGTTTGCAGTCTTGAACCCGACGAAGGAGAAAATTATTATGAGCAAGTCGATCTGATGATGGTGCTTGGTGACATACCTTCGGGGCTCCAGTTAAAATATGATGTTAAAATATGATAAAATTTGGCTAATACTTCTGTTAGTTACTTATCTACCAAAACTGATGTGGTGGAACCAAAATGATGAAAAAATTGTGGATTGGAAGAGCGGGTATACTAAGTGCTATTTCGTTTGCTTTGTTCAGAAAATTTTGTCAAAATGATAAGTTTTCAAACAAATTTATACGCAACGAAATTAAATTTTAATGCCAATCGCCATGGTGGTTAATAAACTAACCACCTCATTCCATAAAAACCTTTAGCTGCATTTTTATCTTTTATTATTTTTCATTATATATAAAGTCTAATTAAAGTAAAAAATTCAATTGTTTTGATTATAAACTTATACACATAAAACTGTGGCTGAAAGAGTTCATGGGTTTTTATTCGGTTCCAAATCGGTTATTTATTTTGTTTGCGGATTGAAATTGCAACAAAAATTTGACGCCGACCAAAGAAAAAGTACATGAGCTATTAGTGTTGTAGGACTTAAAAACCCCATTTGAAAATCTGGCTTTTAGTTATTTTAAAATGTTTATAAAATAAGAACTACTTTGAAAAAATATTTGCAAGTTTTTCCAAATTTTATCTATTTTCATCGGGAACAATTTGTTATATTTTACGTAAAGTGATAGTGATAGGCAGAGAATTGGCCTTTCACTGTTATTAGTCAATTCCAATTTGTGTTTTTTTTTTTTTTTTTAATAAATACCGTTCTAATTCCTGTGTCTATACGAATCAGACCCGATTTAAATAAAATAAAAAATTATATTTAGTTTATTTTTTCAAAATTTATGGAAACTCGGCTTATATCATAATTAAAAACAGCATTTAAACAAAATATGAAAACATTTTAATAACTATAGCAACTCTGGTACATAAATACTGTAACAAACGACTCAATGCACTACCAGTGGAGTATAAAGTAACTAGTGTTATCAAGTTTAAAGTTTTCAATTGCAACTTTTACAACTGCAGGGTACTCATAAGTATATACGAATGTGTGTATGTGTTTATAATGTACAAATAAACAATTTTGAATCTTTAGCAATATCCGTTTTAAGTCCTTCTTATTTTTTATTCATTCAAAAAACGGCGTCATTGCGGATTTTTTACCTCCTCTCTTGTTGCTTTTCTTGTCAAACTCAATCTGTTTTATTTTCCTGTCTTTACAAATTCGTTGGTGGAAAAGTCAGGTTTGTTTTGCTTTTTTATTGCCAGTTTTTTTGAGATGAAATGCTGGGTAGATGGTAGAGTACCTTTTCACAAAAGAAACCAATAAAAAAAAAGAAGTGAATTGAATGTGGCAACAATTTTGTAAGCAGTCATACATATGTATGATGTCTTATTCGTTACATTCGCCCACACAATCTGAAAGAGAGTGGCACTCAGACACAAATTGATATCTGCATATGTCTATAATCTAAAGGGTGTTGAAATAACTCCTGTTTTGAAATGATTAGGAAACAAACAAGTTGGTAGGTCCAAACTTAAAATTTGGGGACATAGAGAAATACACATAGAGAGGAAACTAGAAAAAAACTCAATCAAAAAAATTACTCAAAACATACGAGTATTGTTTTGTTTTCACATAGTATTTTCTTACTAATACATTCTCAACACTTGACAACTGAGTTAGGTCTTTGACAGTAGAGTTTGGGCCCTATGAATATTTCTATATGTTTGAGGATTTTAATTAGTGATAGAAACTATAAAATCCAAATGATGAACATCAAACAATTTGAGTTTCGCTGATACTGGCATTAGAATAGTGATCGGCACTGATAACCACCAGCGGCCGGACGCGAATGTTACAATAATCAAAAGGGGATTATTGCATCAAAAACACAGTAAGATATTTAGCTCTACATAAAATTGCAATACTTTAATAGCAATTTTAAGTATAGCATATTCTATTTATGACGACCTCTGCCTTAAAAAGGATCTATTGTAAAATTCAGTTCCTATTTAGAGGAAGATATGAAGTAATATAACATTTAGCTGCTAAAACACCCTTTTTTAAAAAATATATCGTTGTTTATTGCAAACATCTGCATTTGATTTTGTCTTATTTTTCAATTTACTCTGACTGGATTTTGTCGACTAAATTGGATACGTATGGCAGGAGTGTGCAAATGTATGAGTACATAAGCCCGTCTGTTTGTGTGTCAACAAACATACAAACTCACACACACATATTTATGATTTTTTTGTGACAATATGTTGATGGCAAAACATTTTTTTCCCATTTTGTTTAGCTAAAAGTTTCACCTCTTCACATAAAATCGAATTTAAACGCCTTTTCACACTGATGTTTCCAACGATTTTTATACAACATTTTGTTTTTTTTGGGAGGTGGGGCTAGAGATTTTGCTTTGCTTCTTTTAAGTAAGTTTTTTTTGTTTTTTCAAAGAAGACATTTCATGGATTTTTCATTGACTTTATGGCAATTTTATGTCATCATAATGTTTAGGTTTTAGGTAAACAATAACAAATATACACAATGCGATAACAATACAAAACAAAACAATACATATGAATATTCTTCCCCCTTTTTATGATTTTGATACTTATTGAATTTAAAATATAGAAAAAATTCCAAGCTATTTTTGAATTTAAAATTTGTTGAAATTTAATATCCTACATTAAACAGTTTTATTACCACCCTTATAATATTTCTAGATGTAAGATATTTGTAAAGGAAATGTTAACTTGTACATTACTTTTTTTTGGCAGATTTTTATGATAAATGTTTAGGAATCTTTTAAAAGAATCGAGTAAAAATAAAAAAATTAATCAAATTTATTTCAAAGTAAATTTTTTCATTATTTTATGTAATGTTTCACTATTTTAACAATTTTAAACCAAGAAGATTGCTCAAATCTTATGAAGTCTTTAAGAGTATTATATACGGCTGTGCCGAATCGTGTATTTTTCTGATATAGGTGCTATTATACACCGATCATTTCTTAAGATCTCCCAACACATCCGGTAAGAAAACAGTCCGGTTAGCCCAGTACTCGGATTATTTGGTACGAAAACTTAAAACCAATGCAGGTTTAAAAACATACACGGCTCTAAAAGTTCCTGAGAGGAACTCTGCTAAAAATTAAGAGGCTAAAGACAGAGCACGGAAAGTGAAGTCATATTTTATACTAAAAATATACCTGCTGCATAATGGATGACGAAACGTACGTATGGAAAATTTTTCGCAGCTTCTGGGTCAATATTTTTATGTTGCTGATGCTAGCGGTAATGTTGTAGAAAAGCTTAGGACCCAAAAGCAGAAAATTTTCACAAAAAGTTTTTGGTATGGCAAGCAATATGTAGATGCGCCAAACGAAGCCAAACATTTATTACCGAAATTTACATCAGGGAATGTTTACAAAAGACGATGCTTTCATTCATAAGACTTTTTTAATGTGCCCACTTATTTTGTGGCCTGATTTGGTATCCTGTCACTATGGTAAGCAAGGTTTTAAGTGGTGCAAGAATAATAATGTGGTATTTGTACCAAGAGAGGCAAATCCTCCAAACTGCTTGGAGCTAAGGCCAATGGAGATATATTGGGAAAAAGGTGTCCAAAAGAGTGGTAGATTTTAAAAGGAGATGGACTATGTGTTCGAACGAAGTAACGGCAAAATTGTTTTTTTTTAATTTTTTTCGAATTTTTTTTGTTTACATTTTTTTCCAGATTAATTTTTAATTTATTTTTTTTTTAATTTATAAGTGAAAAAAATTATAAAAAAAAATTGTTTGTGGTACAAAAAAATATTCGGGTTAAAAAATAATTTTCCCAATTTTGACCCATTGTAGGTCCAAATTACTATAGCCTTATATAAATCGTTGCAATGGACTTTGAAATATCTATCATTAGTGACTTATTAATGACTTAGTAATCCAAATATAGATAAAAAATAGACCAAAAATCGAGCTTGTCCCGGTTGTTTCCTTATATCTCAGCCATTTCTCGATTTTAAATAGCGACCGAGCCGGAAGAATTACCGATGTATCAATTATGGTTGTAAGTTATTTGGGGTCTACGAAAAGTTGATTTCAACATACAAATTTGTGAGCATACTCAAAAAAGATATACAAATTTCCTTCATAATATTGTTACGAAATTGTACTTGAATTTAAATATAACTGTGTTAACGGCTGGTTTAAAGTTGTATAATGCCTCTTAACAGCAGTGCTTCTCAAACTTTAACAAATCTGTGGGTATTATTAACATTGCTATGGTGCTTTGAGTTGAGCATTGTTTGTAGGTATGGCAACACTGAATGATTAATGACTAACATCGAAAGCTCTAGAATTCGAATATTCTAGTTTTAAAATCATTGTAGAAATAGAGCTTTCTAGATGGTAATGCAGTGTATATAAATTGGCCGTGAGAACACCACAAGAGTGAGTTTATTTAAAGGAAATAAACCACCGTTTTAAAAAGGTTAAAACGTAACAATAAAAATATTTTGGAATTCATTTAATTTATTTCTTAATAGTGTGAGATAATCTGAATTAAACCAACTATCATTTACATAAATCTACTACTAAAATTTTGTTACTTTCTTTGATAAGTGATATTGCAATTAATAGAAACATAATGTAATAGTGTACCGATATAGGTAGTAGTATAAAAAAATGTTGGTTAGTTTTGGAATTGAATTTCTAACATGTTACATTAAAATTGTATGATAAATTTCAATTATTTTACAGAATTTTTTTTTAATATCATTATTTAAAATCCCATAAAGATTTACATATGGTTACAGACATTTTCCTCTTGTTGAGGTTAACTTTATTACAAGCAATGCCTTTGTTTGTTGGAAATATTTTTGTGTATACATGTTTTTTATTAGCATTTTTATGCATGTGTTACGCAGCTGGAAAGGGCCCCAGTCCTGTATACAATTTTCTGGCAGAAAGACATTGCTGACTAAATTCATAACACAGGTCAACAAATAAAGAAAAGAAAAATGGTGCCGAGATACCGTTAGTGGTTTTGTATTAGGTATGCATTGATAACAAAAATAATGTTTCTAAATTTTTTTTCATACGTGAATCTTTGGATCTACTTTAATTTTTCAATATTGGCTGTCATAAGTAAATTCTTGTGCCCTTGCTGTTTCATAATCTCATATGTAAATAAATTGATTTTAATAATATGTCCTCATCGCGAAAAGTTGATTCAATTACCGAAATGTGTTTTGTTACATTTGTGCTGAATACACAGTCAAAAAGTTTAGAAAACAGTCTTAGTAGGAAACACGTATTTCAATTACTTTGAAATTGAGATTAAGGCCCTGAATATGCCGTGGGTTCCAAACATTGTGGTTAAAGTGTGTAGTGAACATTTTGGATAGTGGAAAAGCGGTAAACGTAGTTAAGTTTGGTGTACCTATGATCTGGACAAAACCGAAAAAGCCCATTGATGACTGCTATTTTTTTTGTGTTGTTCAATTATATGGTAAGAATAAAAGGATAATAACATTCAATGATTTAGCGTCTGCTAAAAGGCCTCTACTATACTCTGACGACGTACTATCTCCTCAGATTTCTTGGACAGAGAGATGGTGGAGGCTTTTTTGGATGAAGATGACAGCCATTTTGAAGTGGTAACGACGACTTCACTTTTTTCACAAGATGCCTTGATTAGAGACTTTGACCTTTTGCAAGAGAGATCTGAACAGCTAGCATCTAGAGTTAAAGAAATAAATCTTTTAACTCAAGGTACAAAAGTCTCATTTCATCACCGTCTCGAAAAGTACTTCTTCCATATTTTAGCTGGTGGCCTTTTAACGAAAATGAAGCTCCCAAACTATAAAGCTGATGAATGGAGATTGTTTATGAACAGTTCAAAGCGAAGTTTTAATTAGTTTTACCAGGTAATAAGCATGCTGCTGTGGCTATTGCTCATTCTTAACTACTGGGATCACCAATGGGTTATATGCGTCGATTTAAAAATCGTTAATTTCTTGTTAGATCAACAATGTGGGTGCACTAAATTTCCATGTGTTATCTGTTTATAGGACAGCAGAGCAAAACATGACCATTGGATCAAGAAGGACTGTCCTCTGCTTCCATTACCCATCAAATTGGGACTTATGAAGCACCATGTGAAGGCATTATAAAACTGGTCTTCTTTCAAGGAAAGAAATTTTGCAGGTTTGAATACAGAAAAACTAAAAGCTGGTATATTTGATGTTCCATAAATAAGACATTTGATGTTTAACAACGATTTCATACATTCAATGAAAGATTTAGAAGTAGCACATGTTGCCATTGTGAAAACATTATTACAAATTTGCAATAGCGAATTGAATTTAACTCTCTGTAACGACTGCTTACAGAATTTATCATGTTTATAAACACGTCCATCAGTAGAAGCTTTTACTTATCAACAATGTTGATATCATGCGGTTATTGTTAATAAGTTTGGCAACACTAAATGTTTAAGCTGCTAACATTGACATCGAAAGCTCTAGAATTCGAACATACTAGTTTGTCCGTTAAGAGCATTGTAGAAGATTCACGAAAGATGGCGAGTGAATAAATAGTGGCAGAGGTTGCTGTCGTGAGTTGATCAGAGGCGCTGTTAGAGTTAACATCAACTGCCTTGTGCATTTATGTTTGTACATTATAAAGTGCATTTCTGCGAATTGATAAACTTATATAAAGACACTAAGTGACTATTTGAATTGTTGTTGTTATACATTTTAAATAAATAAAGAGTTGTTACAATTTTAAACTACTAAACGGCTTTTATTTGCAATCAAAGGTCTCCTTTATATTTAAAGGAAATAAACCAACGTTTGAAAAAGGTTAAAACGTAGAAATATTCTTCGGAAATCAGAAAATAACAAGGAATC
Source organism: Calliphora vomitoria (assembly GCA_942486065.2). NCBI lineage: Eukaryota > Metazoa > Arthropoda > Insecta > Diptera > Calliphoridae > Calliphora > Calliphora vomitoria. The sequence goes on along the minus strand of OW818032.2, from coordinate 42,885,670 downwards.
AGTTATAGACTTTTTAATTAGCTTTAAAATCTTAGATGTAACTTGAGTATAAAACTATATAATCTGCACAGTATAGCGAAGAACAAGGATAACGTTTCTATCAAGATTTAGAAGTGATAGAAAATATATACCAAGGTAGATGGAATGAACATATGATGGCATATTACTGTTGCAGCATCGGACAGGACCTAAGGACCATCATTGTAAAAAATCTAAAATAAACTACAAGCAGCACCAAAATCATTGTATAAAATAAATAGAAGAACGTGTACAAAATACTATAAGAAGACGTTTCCAAATAAGTGCAGTAAGAATTTGTATTTGGTCAATTCACAAGGTCTCTTACAGTCATATTGTCATAATGTCCTAATATATCACGACTCGGCGGCTCGGCTTAACCGACTCTTAGGCATTCGGCGTTGGTCTCTGCTGGCTCCTTATGATAACACAATAAACATAGCATAGAAAGTAGTATAAATTTAGGACATTGATTACTTGAAAAGCAATAAAAACCATTGTGAAATATTAGGAGATTATGACAATATGACATGAGAAAAGACCTTGTGAATTGACCAATTGTCTTTTTAAACAAAGAAATCTGCGTGATATTTAAATAATCTAATAATGAAGGCTGGGCTATAATAAGTATCGCTCCTTTTACAATTTCTAAATATGCCTACTTCAAAGCTATGTTAAGGAAAAAGTAATATCTAGTGTAGACATATGTAAATTTGCATAATGTAGTAGGATTCAAAATAAAATAAGGACTATTTCTTCAAGTATTTATTACCCAAAGATGGAATAGGGAAAAAATTGAATCCATTTTGATGAAAGAACATGTTGGAAATACATATAAAAGTACTTAGGCAAACACACACTTTTTCAGTGCCCTGAAAATTCGTCACTGTCTTTAGCTGCAATCTCCCCTGTTGATATGTTTATGACAAAAAGTATGTAAGGATGTATGTATGTATGTACTTTTGAATAATATTTACCATATTCTAATACAGCACGTCTTTTGTTACGACATTTAGTATCATACATGTTGTACAATGTTATTATTATTTTAATAAAAATGTCGTTAGTTGTTTGAAAAGCATTTTTCCCGTGCTAACATTATGAATATGTTGCAAAGATTTTCGACTGTAAGAAGAAGGAGACAGGAGATGATGAACGTAGTAAACCTTACGATAACAATGTAATCAAAATCAGTCAATGATATTACAAGCAAAAAGGTGGAATGTATTATTTTTCAATTTAACTAAAGTTAATAGATATAAGAGGATTTTGGTGAGTACAAGACGATTATAAGGGTGCACTACATTGTCAGATGTCAGAAGGTGATATATTATATATACATGTTAGTACATTAAATTAACCAAACGGAAGAAGATAGCTGACTGAAATATTTCTGAAATACTCTCTGTTAATAAGGTTTAATGAAAATGTGCAATATCGGAAAATTTGTAGCTAGTCCCCATGCAAGTCCCTCCTCAGAAACTAACTTGATCATTCATTATTGTCTTAAGTATAATAATTAATATACAGGTCACAATTTTGACCCAAGGCCAAAGCCTATTGAAATTACATAGCTGAAATTGGTTAAATTGTTTACCAAACAGTAACTCTTTTGAACTTTAACTTTTTAACTAATACTACTGTTAATTTATTTTCTGCTTTCTTACCTATTTTGTTCTGTAGTACAAATTTTCCTTCAATCGCTTAACATTTTCTGCCTTATGCGATATTTTAAGCCGTGTGTCCACTAGCAAGCCACTATTTGCTGAAGTGTTTCCACTCAAACCGAAACTTGCTTCCAGAAGTAGTTTGTAGAAGTTATTAAGACAAACTTGCTGCAAGAAAGATATCACAGCAACATATAATCTAGTCGCAGTAGAAACATTGGGTATAGCACAACCACAAAGAAAGACCTGGATATCAGACGACACTTGAAACCTGGTTTCTCAAAGAAGCGAACTCAAGCTGCAGTTAAACAACAACAACACTTTCAGACAGCAGTACCAGCTACTGGCAAAACAAGTAAAGAAAGCTGGAAGAAGAGACAAAAGAAAGTTCCTAGAATGGCTCGCAATGTCGGCAGAAGAAGCGGCTAGCCAGAACAATATGAGAAAAATACACCAGACGATAAACTGTCTCACCAATCGAAAGTGTAACAGGAACCAACCAGTGGTGCGCTATTAACAAACAATAATGCACAGACACAAAAATGGAGAGAACATTTCGAAGAAATTAGTAACATCACCTAGGATGAAACTGCTAATGACATCGAAATTGAAAACAACAGCGAAGATGGAATACCAACTGAAATTCTTCGGGTTGACATTGAAACCACAGCTGAACTTCTACGACTACACATCACACGTCTGGGGGAATGAAAGGCTAGAATATTCTGGCGTAACAACATCAGCAATACAGATCTCTGGAAACTAACCAACGAGGAACCCATAGTAACGCAAATAAAACGTAGGAAATAGAGGCGGATCGGCTATAATATCAGAAAGAATCCTGACAGTATAACAAAAATTGCGGTAGAGTGGAACCCTCAAGGAACCCTCAAAGAACACATGGAGACGCACGATACTCCAAGATCTAGGACAGTGAAATCTTACATGGGAAGACGGGAAAACAAGTGCAACAAATCGTGTCAGATGGAGATACTTTTTGGAAGTCATATGCTCCCAAGAGGGGTAATGGAGGAAAAAAATACCTCCCACAGACCGTCTTTTAGTTACATTTCGATGTGTTTTTCACTACTAATTTGGAAAAGAACTCAAAAAATCACACAAAACAAAACAGAAAACAGAAGAGAATACCACAAACCGTTTACCCGATATATACCCGACATCTTCTGGAAGTCTTCAAAACACTTGCAGTTTACAGCAAGTCGGTTAATTACTTCCAGCAAGCAAAGAAGTCGACTTCCAATACGTGTTTACACGCAAAAACTTCTGGAAGTCACTTCCGGAGGCAACTTCCGCAAGAAAACTACCAAGACACACGGTTGCAAGTTGCTATTTGTTTTTGACAATATTTGTTGCGATATCTTCGCAACCGTATTATTGCTTCCCTTCTTCCTCCAGCCACTTGATTACAAAGATCACGGAGTACTGATAAGAAACGATGAATAGGATGCAAGAACCAAATCAATAATGTACCTCAAAATAACTCCTTAGTGTGCATTTTCTAATTTTTCTTATGAACAGTTTTCCACATCTGCATACAAAATCAATATTGAACCTATTCTAAAATATTTAATGAACGTATTTTTATCTTCCCCTTTTTCTTAACGATAACTATCATTCACATGCACACACAAGAACATAAAAAGCTATTTCATCATTAACACTTTGCATCAGCAGTTAAACTTTATAACAACTTCTTTTGCAGCTAAACATACATCCAATCATTTATATACACTTAACCATTAACTATTAAAACTTATAAGAATATACAAAAGAAAAACACACTGAAATGCCACCACAAAACATTGTTAAGAATGTTGTACAGCGTTATCGTAAAACCGGAAACTTGCCACAACTTTGCGTGATTTTTATACACTATTTTTTTTTCCTTCCTACATTCTCATCTTTTTTTTTCAAGAATTTCAATAGAGTAACATAGGAACCAACTACTAGTTCCTGTTAAAAAAAAAGAATAGAAAGAGTTTTACAAACAAAACTGCAGGAAAAAATACATCAGATCAGATTTTATTATCTTATTTTTTAGTTAGTAACTCTCAACATTTCATCATTATTGGGGTGAATGTAAGTAATAACGTTACTTTTACACTCGTAGTCATGTTAATAATGCTGCAGGATTTTCATCTTCGTGTTCCGCTGTTATTTAGATGTGTGTATTTTCATTTAAATTACAGCTTCACCCCCGCTAACATTGTCATCGCAAATTCTTATTACTTTACAATACTTAGGATCATATAAAGGATAACAAACAGTGAAATGTTTTAAATGTGGATGTGACTCAAATAAAGTTGCTAGCGTTAATTTCCTATATTTTGCTCAAATAAATGTGTCATAAATGGAAAATTGTTCACATTTGGGGCCTATCTAAAAAACTATATTGTGATGTACTTTTAGTGTAACCAGCTTCATCAAAGGAACTTCATTGGAAGTTAACTTTATTATAAAGCTAACTTGTTCCCTTTGCAGTACGATTACATATTTGGAGACATTACAACTGCACCCACAATATTTCACTATCCAGCTGTTGGGCTGGAGGCATAACTTCTTCGAAAATTCTGAAGCAGTGACTGTTAGTGGGTGCATGATATCGCAACATGATAACAACGTTTTTGGATAAAACTACATGTATGGCTCGTAAAACAATTCAATCACAGGAGGTGATATTCCAGGTCTCCTAAGTTGGACTTAGGAGGGTCATGGAAAACCATACGAGCAACTAGGGGATGTCCACACGGTAGTGTATTATCGTCACCATTGTGGACTCTGGTTATCGTCGAACTACTAGAAGAACTTAACAACGTAGGATTCCGTACACATGGTTACCTCGACGACTTAGTAATTTCTGTTACTGGGTGGGATGACGTAAAAATGTCGGATAGGATGTAGACTGCTCTGACTACCTCATCCTACACGCAGAAAAAAGATATAGTTGTACATTGTTACTGTAACCATTTCAAAATTTGAGCATGTTTACTGTAACCATTTCATCATTTTTAACAATATTATAGTCACAGCAACTATATATATGATTGTATCAACCATATATATGGTTACGGTAAACATGTATATGTTTGTATGTTGCTTATAGCAAGATATTATGATACAATTACAAAGAATTTAAATAGAAACTTTATTACTCCAGAAATATCATATGAACTGTCTTCTGACCATTCTCACGTTATACTAAACTATTACGTACAATATCAATCCTCTCATATTTCAAGACTGATTGGTTGAAATATAGAAAGTACATCAGCAGTCATACATCAGCAGAATACAACATACAGTGTGAGGAAGATATCAACGGTTGTATCAGAGACTTCAAGTCTCTAATCTTTTGGGCCTTGGATCACTCCAAGTGCCCAATTCCTCCTAAACCTAAAATGTGTATTTCTAATGCAGAAATTAATAGACTCCTCCTCGAAAAGAGGAGATGTAGAAGAGATTGGCAACACAACAGATCTCCTGCCGCTAAGGCTGTCTACTGCAAGTAAGAAACTAAAAAGAGCCCTTCAGTCTGAAGACGATCGCAGATATCGAAACTATATTGAAAGTTTAACCAGTACTAAGCACACAAACTTCTCCCTTTGGAAGGCAGCTAAGAACATTAAGCCACCAGTAGAGGGTCAAAGTCCGATAAGAAAATCTTATGGTACCTGTGTACGTAGTGCAAAGGATAAAGCCGTAGTTTTCGCTGAACATTTAAGTAATATGTTTCAACCAAACACCCCCACAAATAATTTTGTATTGGGGGATTTAACTGTTCGCATAGAAACAGACTCCGAACTAATCAATGTTAGTATAGAAGATGTTCTGAAGATCATGAAGGACAATCTTAAATTAAAAAAATCTCCAGGTTATGATTTAATTACACCTTCCATGATTGGAAACCTACCAGATGTGGCAATTATTGTGCTCACAGTATTATTCAATGCTATTTTGTCTCTAGGAGTTTTTCCGAATGATTGGAAAATCTCCCAAATTATAATGATAACCAAGCCAGGAAAGGATTTGACATTGGCATCCTCCTACAGACCTATTAGCTTACTGCCTTGTTGGTCTAAACTATTTGAGAGAATAATACAAGGGAAAATTCTAACATTCTTAAATAGTCAAAACATTATCCCAGATCATCAATTCGGATTCCGTTATCAACACGGAATAATTGAGCAAGTTAACCGCCTAACTGGATAGATACGAAAATCTCTCGAACTAAAAAAGTACTGTTCGGCTATATTTCTAGATGTTGCCCAGGCTTTTGACAAGGTTTGGATAAAGTTCTAATACACAAGATTAAATGCCTACTGCCTTTTAGTACACACAAAATACTAGAGTCTTATCTATCGGATAGCTTGTTTAGGATAAAATGCGGCGATTATGTGCCAAGCGATTATGCGATCAATACTGGTGTACCTCAGGGAAGTGTCCTAGGACCAACCCTGTACCTATTATACACCTACGATTTGCCCGAGTCCGAAGAATTTACTATTTCTACCTTTGCAGACGACTCTGCAATTCTTAGTTCTCATGTGGACTTAAATGTAGCATCTTGAAACCTTGATAATTATCTCAGGCACGTAGGGACGTGGTTAAGAAATTGGAGAATATAAGTACAGTGCACTCGCGGTAACGTGAACACGGTCTAACGTGAACACCACCTAACGTGAACAAGCTTTTGCTTACATTGACTACTCTGTAACGTGAACAAACTCAGAAAGCTCTATAACGTGAACAATTTTTTTTCACTGCATTTGTTTTCTAATTATGTAGACAACACTTCAATACATACATTAAATTCAATTTTTAAAGTTTTGAGAATCCCCTTGTTAAAAAAATGTGTTTTATCCTCTAAATTAATTTTTTTTAGTGGCAACGAATGAGTAATTTTATTAGCTATGTAATTTTGTTTCAATTTATAGTTTCTCGTGATCTCGTTATGTTTTGTAATGCATTTTAATCAATAATTTTGTTTTATTTCACGTTCAAGCGTGTAAAACACAGGTTTATATTATATAATTTTATATTTTTTCCATGAAATTCGACAATCGCTAACGTGAACAATTTCACTAACATGAACTCCCTTGTTAGTTCACGTTACCGCGAGTGCACTGTAAATGAAATCAAAAGCAAGCACATAACGTTTTCACTTAGGATAGGAAGTTGTCCACCAATGACACTAAACAGTGTGAACAGCCCACAGTCTGCTCACGTTACATACCTTGGCATTCATTTAGATAGACGTCTTACTTGGTGTCGGCACATAGAAGGCAAGCGGCTCCACATGAAGCTAAAAACTTCTAATTTACACTGGCAAGTCCACCATCATTCCAAATTAAGCCTTAACTGCAAAGTCATCCTGTATAAGACAGTTTTAAAACCAATTTGGATATACGGAATACAACTATGGGGAACAGCAAGGAATATCAGTACAGATCTTATACAGAGGGTACATAAGAAATGAGAACATCTACTGAGATTTAGATGTTCCATTGATCAAGGACGAATTTAGAAAAACTCGTGAAGCTTATTTGTTAAAATTAAATCATCATCCCAACCCGCTCGCAAGGCTACTTACAGTAACTCAAGAAAGATCAAGGCAGCGAAGAGCTGATTTACCACTCATCTAATATACCAAATATGTTTCTCCACTGAGAGAACAATAATTGTTTAGTTATAAGATTTAATTACTTATTGTAAGGCCTAGACATTAAAGGCAGGATCAATTTTATAATAAACGCTTAACCCTTATGTGTGTGGCAAAAAAAAGACACCTTTACTGAGCCAGTAGAAACACTACTCAGTATTGTGTTGTGAGCGTATACGTAATATTTTCCACATAATTTGTATGTGGTACCAGGATGCCCTGTTAAGGGTGTAAAATATAAAATGATGTACCACTCCCTCCCAAGTCGAGACACAAATGTGTCCATTATAAAAAATAAATATAACAAAAAGTTAGGAGTTCTCAGAAAGTTTGAAGTGCCTAAGAATTCTGGATACATAGAAAATTGCAATTTAATTACAAAAATTAAAAACAAAAAAAAATGTTAGAATTGTTGGATTCATACTTAGCCTAAAGATCCTATGGGTCGCAGTGCGTACTGCCTCGCTAATAATAATAAAGTCGAAGGTTTATGCCAAAAAACTTTGAACGAGGAAATTAAACACTGCACTAATCAAATTCAGCTACATTTATACAATGGAAATCTTGGACAAATGAGTGCGTTTGTGCCCCCAAAACCATGTTCTTGATGTACTTTTCCAAACATAACCGTATACTAAGTACTTTAAATTCAATCAGACAGAAGAATCTAATAATTTTTAGTTTCTGGTATTCCTTGTTGTTTGTTGGTTAGGTTGAGCAGAAGAGGGGTTAAATGACCCATCCCATGGTTCCATTCTAAACTTTATATACATATGTCTTAGATTACTTTTTTGATTTATCCTATGACTAAAGAAAATTTTGTATGCTATATCCTTTTTTGACGAGAAACGGATTTATAGAATGCAGCTATAAAAATTACGATTCATTAGCTTTAGTGTGAGATTAAAAATTATAAAATCTGACAGTTGTTAACAGTTTTATCTTTATTAATGTCATAATTTGAAAGGCAAGGTGTTCATAGTTTGAAATTTTCCGGTTTCTTGTGAACGTACTACTTAATTTCCGTTGTATTGGAGTTTACAATGAGACTTCTCTCTGGTACAGTTGTTAGTTGAATGCAGTTTTTAACACCATTAGCAAAAGACTTCACTGTATGTTTTAATATTTCACAGAAAAACAACAAGTTATAAAATTGAATGCCCTGCTACAACTCAAGCGACAACTTATACAGCTACAGATTTTTACAACAGTTTTCAACAAAAAACAAAAACTTTTTTACTACTAACGAATTATGGAACGTAGAAACTAAACAAATAATATTCAAAAATTGAAAAAATCATAAAAATATAATCTGTTAACTTAAATTCTGTCATTGAAGTAGGTACTCGTATTTTCTGTCAGTTTTCAACTAAAATTACCCCCTCTATTGGCTCAGTTTATTTTTTACTCCAAAGAATCAGCAACATATATTTTCTTTAACCCTAAGGACATATGAACAAATCATATCCTTAGTAACAGCAACTTTAGCCTGTTGCTGTAGAAAAGCATAGTGGTTTGTAGCCTGTCGTCACAATTATAATTTGGCACATAAATAAATGTCAACACATTCATATACATATGTAACTACTCTATACATGAATGTAAGTATGTTCGTGTAGTTGTAGTGGTAGGGGTATTATATGAATGTTTGTGTAAGTTAAGGTATGTTAAAACTTTTTAACCACTTTTATGTATAATGAGGATGTTACGAAAAAAAAAAGATACTGAACTAAAGAAAATCCCGCATACACATACTTCTTTCTACAGCATGTCATCTACACCCTGCGTTATTTTGTTCTTATATTCACATTCTCTTTGACTCTCTCATACCGCTTCTTGGCATCACACGCTTTTTTTTTTAAATATGAAGGATGTAAAACATGTCAACGGATGTCAACTTACTGTTATACACGAGAGGAGATAATCAACAATAACATTCAACTTGTTTGTTGCAAACATGTTACTTTATTTTTGTTGACATTTTTTTTTTTACTTTTTTCTTCTTCTACTTATTATTGTTGCTGTAAAGGTGGCAAATTCGTTTTCCTTTATTAGTGAGTGTATGTGAGTATGTATTGGAAATTTTGCCACAACAGCAGCAGGAACAGAAGCTGGGAAAATAAAAACATTTGTTGTGTTTAACAGGATGACAATAATAATCAAAATGACAACGAGTCACATTGTACTATATGTATGCTTGTGTAGGTAATATACTTTATCCTTGTGTATGTGACAGTATTATCTCTTCTTTTTGAGTTAACAAAATGTAGAAAAAGACTAAGCAAATAACAAATAATAAAGAAAATTCTTACATAAAACGGTTTTCCTAACGGGTGTTTTGTGTTTTTTATTTTTTATCCCCATTTTAGTAAAGTTGATGTTGAAGTATTATTGTCATTTTTCGTTATTGTTTTTATTTTCTCAGAATCTCTGAACGTTTGTCGCTGCTGTTCTTTCTTTTTAACGTCATCTTAGAAAAATAAGTTGCTTGTTTTTACATTTTATATAAATGTTCTCGGGAGTATTGCATAAAGTTTCTTAAAAAGCTTATTACAAGCTACAAAAAATGTAAAATAAAAACACTGAATGCTTGCAGTATAGAGAGTTAACAACACTTAACTGTTGTTAAGATAAGTAAACATGTAAAATGATCTATTTATTTTAAAATAAAGAGAAAACACAGTTGTAGTTTTCTATATAAATGTGGAGATTTTTGTTATGTTAAAGGCGGATTATATTGAAATTCTAGTCATGCATACAATGTGATATAAACTGCTTGATTAAAAAGTAATACTTTTTTAAAAGAAATTTTTAATATTAAAAGCAATGATTTTGATAAAACATCATTTGCTATTCTACCAGACAACATACTATTATGTATATATTTGACTTCTAAATTGTTAGAGCAGATCCAAGCAAAACTTATAAAAGTGGGTAAAATTTTAAGTATTTGTAATCACCAGGGAAACCGGATATATAAACTTGCACGTGTTTTCTTGTGAGTCATATTATTTTTTGTTTAAACGAACACAAACTATAAAGCGTTTGAGCAGTCTCCAGATACACCCGGTGTCTTTGGCGGGAATAGAACCCGCAATCCTCAGATTGATAGTCCGGCAATGTCATATTTTTTAATTATATGGCACTACTGATAATATATTGTTACGTTTTAACCTTTTTAAAACGTGGTTTATTTCCTTTAAATAAACCGGATACTTTTGATTGCAAAATAAACCTCTGCCACTATTTAAACACGCGCCATCTATCTTGAATCTTCTACAATGCTCTAGAGCTTTCGATCCCAATGTTAGCAGCTTAAACATTTAGTTTTGCCATACTTATAAACCATGCTAATAACCGCATGCTATCAACATTGTTGACAAGTAGAAGCTTCTACTGATGGACGTATTTATAAACATGATGAATGCTGCAAGGAGTCGTTACAGACTGTTAACTTCAAATCGCTATTGCAAAATCGTAACAATATTTATACATCGATTTGTTACTTAGTTCGTGTTTATCCTTAAAGAGCATATTGTTAAGAAATTTCAATAGCAATTTGAATTTAACAGTATGTAATGACTGCTTGCAGCATTAATCATGTTTATAAGCATTTCCATCAGTAGAAACTTCTACTTATCAACAATGTTGATAACACGCTCTTCTTAATATTGGTTGTATGTATGACAACATTAACTGTAAATTCGAGTGTTTTCCGTTAGATAATTCATGCGACTTCTGGAACATGGCGCTGTGTATATAAATAGTAACAGTAAGTTTTTAAGCAGTTTACCAGTGTATTCTTCTAAATTATAAAGTGAGTTTTTAAAGTGTGTGTATTAAAAGAGATATACTATTTAAATTGTTGTGTAAATTTAGATAAATAAAGAGTTGTAACAAATTTAAAACCACCAATCGCTTTTATTTGCAATTAAAAGTAATACGGATTATTTAAAGGAAATAAACCACCGTTTTTAAAAGGTGAAAATCGTAACAATATTTATGTATATAAGGAAAATAAACATTTTGCAGAATTTAGTTATCTCGTGGCCCCACTACGGGCGCGGCCAGGGCTCCCCAAAGAAGGACACTTCGGTTATGTTACATTTTTAAAACAATCCTATTTCATTGTTTGGGTTCCGATTTCAAAAAAAAAAAACTACATACAAAGAATCTCCTTGTCGAGCATTATAAAAAGCGTTGAAGGATCGTTTTAAAATGCAACATATCTGAGGTGTCGTACTTTGAGGACCCCTGGCCACTGCCGTGATGGGCCCATGAGGTCCAAATTCAAAACATGAACTCGACAACACTTTATCTTAGCGCCACTACTCGACAACACTTTCTCTTCATTCAAATTGGACTAAGTGTTTAGAAGTTACAGATTTATTACCCTTTATTTCTTTGTCATATGTCTATATTATTTGCAATGCTTAAGTAAATATCAATGTTGGTTAAAAAAGAATTTCCAAAAAAAAGAAAAAAAAAAAAAAACAAAATTAAAAACCTCGGTTTGGTTTAAAAAAATTTAAGAGCGACCATTTTCGATCATATGTTTAAAACTTGGTGATGACCATTTAATAACATTTTATGATAATTAAGTACTTAACAAATGATATTAGTTTTATATTTTCAGGTTTTAATGCCAGTGAGGATGGTTGAAGAAATTTAAGCATCGACATGAAATTAGATTTTTAAAAATGTTTCAGCTGTTGTTTTAAACAAGTAAGAGAGCTATTACTTTAAAATAAAGATTTTTAATATTTTGAGGAACACAATTAAATTTTTTTTTCAAAGTTAAAAAAAAAAAAATGTTCTCAAATTGTTTTTCAAATTTTTTTTTTTTTTTTTTAAATTTCGATTCCTTTTTCGAAATTGTTTCTTTTTAATTTTTTTCAATTGTTTTTTTTTAATTTTTTTTTTTTTAATTATTAATGAAAAAAAATTAGAAAAAAACATTTTTTGTGGTAAAAAAAAATATTCGGGTTATAAAATAATTTTTCCTATTATGACCCATTGTAGATCCAAATTACTATAGCCTTATATAAATCGTTGCAATGGACTTTGAAATATCTATTATTAGATATCCATATTGTCTATATTAATGACTTAGTAATCCAGATATAGATAAAAAACAGGCCAAAAATAGAGGTTGTCCGATTTCCTCGACCGAGCCGGAAGAATTCCCGATATATTGATGTATCAATTATGTTTATAAGTTATTTGGGGGCTACGGAAAGTTGATTTCAATATACAGACGGACTTGGCTATATCGACATCGCTATATATAACGATCCAGAATATATATACTTTATGAAAAATGTAGAAATTACAAAACGAATGACAAACTTATCCCCTTGCCACTCATGGTGAAGGGTTTAAAAATAATTGTCCAAAAAAGCAACTCAAAATCTCCAATTTCTTTTAAAATGTTTAATATGTATATCAATAAAAAGGATTCTAATTTTAAAAATTCACCATCAACCTATAAACTGGCACTCTCTAAAATTGTTTTATTGTCTTACCATTTTTGGATATTTGAATACCCATTAGGCAGGAATGGGTTAAAGTACATAAATGATAGTTATCATAACTGATAGCGGCTAGTATTCTTCATTATAAAGCATAACAAATCTACTTTTGAAACATTTCCTCACGCTCTTGTATCGCATATATTTGAGAACCTTGCAGTTTGATTGATTTATTCTCTTTTACTAAAAATAGATCTTCTTAAATTCTACAAAAACGTACAACTGTCACCTATGTGACCAATGAAATTTCCATATGTATTTCTCAACAAATTCTATATTTTTTAATAATAAACAAATAATTTACTATAACTTCTTTTTTATTTCATTTCTATCAAAATGAATGTTTTTCCTGAACTTTAAGTTCATCAAAAAATGTAATTAAAACTAAATCTTAGAAAATTCCTTTATTTTATTTTCGTATTTAATTTATTACAATATCTTCTACATTTTTCTTAAAGCCATCAAAAATAATTCTATTAAATCTTAATTATAACACTTAAACTTTAGAAAATAATGTTTTTTTTATTAAAAATATGTAAAAACTAGAGAAAACTCCTTTGCATACAAAAATTAAAAAAAAAAAAACACAAAAACCATAAGTCCTTAAAATGGTTAGTAGACGTGCATATGTATGTATATTAGGGTAGATCTGTTTGTAGCGAGGAAAAACAGAAAGTTATACAGATATGTTTTTCTAATTCTATAATGCGAAAAGTACAAAAAAATTTATTTTTACTTAGGAGTATTCTAAAATATTTGTTTCAAATGAATCGTAGGGAAATTTGGTAGCATATGAAAGCTCGTTGTTAGGCACATCGAATAAGATGAAACTCGATTCATATCAAGTTTAATTATATGATAACAAAAGTACAAATCTGTAGGCCTGGAAAAGGACCTTGTTGTTGTTGCTCACTTCTAAAGCTGAAACAAAAATTTTGCTAGATAGTATCTTCAAATAATATCTACATTTATTTCACCCTAATGCCCATATATGTATGTAAACAAAATGTATATTATACATATATATTTACAAAGCAAACAGCAACAAAAACACCAAAATAAACATACTTAAACTAATGTATAAAACTAACACACACCAACAAACACAACATCATCCACCCACAAAAACATGTTAATGTCACAAGTCAAGCCCCTAAAAGAGTAAAATGCAACAAAGAAAAAAAAAAAGGGGGAGAGAATATAAAACAAGAAAACTGACCTCAACAAAAATATTTGAAAACAACCGGAAGTCGTCTAACTTAATACAAATACAAATACACTAACACACAAGCACACTAACACAGGCATGCATAACTTAAAGGCACACACAGATTGTCATTCCAATGTATACACAACTCTCTCAAACATACAAACATATGTATGTACACTGTACAAGTACCTATACAGACAGGGACATACTTATTTTAAGCTACTTAAATTTCGAAAAAATGGGTCTCACTACTAAAACAACTCAAACAATAATAAAATACAAGAAAAGGAAGCCAGGGAAAAGCAAAAACTTTATGTATGGATGTATTTATATGAAAACTTTGTGCGAAAAAGATATTAAAAAGTAGAATAAAAGAAATTGAAACAACTACTTGTACAATTCTCGTTGACCTCTGTGTTAATTTTAAGCAACTGAACGATTAGAAAAACCACAAAATCTCCCAGGATTTTAAGAAGAAAAAAAAAGCAAATTAAATTTGACGAGGACAGCGATCAGAGAAACTAGTTCGGGTGTTTTCACCAGTATAGTAGAGATTAACAAGTTGTTACTTGCTGCAGTAATTTGATATGCTACAAAATTAAAGAAATTTAGAAAAATTACTTCAAAGTAAAGTATATTAAGGGCACTAATTTAATGGCTTAAGTTTCCAGTTAGTGGAAATGTGCAAATTTGCGCATTTAGACAAGTATTATGACATTAAAAGAGGCCAAATCAAGCTTGATTAACGTTACATATTATATTTGATTTATGTTCTACTGTCGCGTTCTTGTACCTTAATCATAGTTATCAGTACACCTCGATAGTTCTAATCAAGTGGCTGCACATTTTAATTTAAATCAATATTTATTGGCCTTAACTAAAAACAAGTAAGAGGGCTATATTCGGGAGTGCCGAATCTTATATATCCTTCACCAAATTATACTTCAAAATTAAAATTTTAAATATTTTTAGATAAACAAAAATTAATTTTTTTTTTCAAAATTTAAAAAAAAGAATTTTTTCAAAATTGTTTTTCAAAATGTAAAAAATAATAATTTTTCAAGAAAAAATTTTTTAGAAACAGTTTTTTTTTAATCTTTTTCAAATTTTTTTTTAATTTACTAGTGAAAAAAAATTAAAAAAACAAATAAGAGAACCAAATTATACTTTAAAATAAAAATTATGAATATTTTTAGGTAAATAATATTAATTTTTTTTTTTTCTAAATTTAAAAAAAAGAAATTTCTAAATTGTTTTTCAAAATTTAAAAAAATATGATTTTTTTTTTTTTTTAAATTTATTAGTGAACAAAATTTAAGAAAAATAATTTTTTTGGTAAAAAAAAATTCGGGTTAAAAAATATTTTTCCTGATTTTGACTCATTGCAGGTCCAAATTACTTAGCCTTATGTACATCGATGCAATCGACTTTGAAATATCTATCATTAGATATCCATATTGTCTATATTAATGACCTAGTAATCCAGATATAGATCAAAAATCGAGGTTGTCCCGTTTTTTTCCTTATATCTGAGCCATTTGTAGACCGATTTTCTCGATTTTAAATAGCGACCGAGCCGGAAGAATTCCCGATATATTAATGTATCAATAATGTTTGTAAGTTATTTGGGGGCTACGGAAAGTTGATTTCAACATATAGACGAACAGACGGACATGGCTATACCGACTTCGCTATCTATCATGATCTAGAATATATATACTTTGTGGGGTGGCAAATGAAAAATGTAGAAATTACAAACGGAATAACAAACCTATATATACCCTTGACACTCAAATGTGTCTCGTTCGCTATCGTTAGTGTATAATTTAACCAACATATATGTTTTTATTATTTTAACTTGGAAATCATAACATAAAAACATTTTTTTTTTAAATGCTCTAAAAACAAGAAAACAAACTTTATATTAAATGAAACTACCTATAAGATTATACAATTTAAATGTGTAAATGCTTGTCGCAATATAAGGCACAAACTTCTCTTTTTATTAATTTTTCTTTCGGCACAGGTTTTACTTTTGTAAATATGGATGCTAAAATAATGAAAAAAATTTGATGTTGAAAAAGATACACTTACTATAGCGAACGAGACACACGTTGGAACTGAATTTTGAACCAGTTCTCGTAGCCTAAATATATTGAAACTTGGCATTAATGCATTCACCTGATGACAATGCAATATTATGTTCGAAATCAAATTCGAAATTTCTAACTTATGTTCGAAAAATATTTAAAGTTGATAAAATAATCCGTTTATCATGTATAAACCTGATGACAATTCAATATTTTGTTCGAAAATTCGAACATATGTTCAACAATTTTTAAGATTGCTAAAATGCGTACTAAATCAAGAGGATTCTTAAAAATATAATTTTCAATTCATTTGAGGCGAATTTTCCAAATTCAAATTTAAAAATTTAAAAAAAAAAAAAATTATTTTTTGTTTTTTGTTAATATATTTTTTTTTTTTAATTACTTGAGCTAATCCTTATTACAAACTTGAAGGGAAGATATGTCGCGTGTTAAATCTTGTTAAAGTTTGTAAAAAACTTGGAAAATATCAACAAAATAAAACAAAATTTTTATACTTGAGTTAAGACAAAAACGCTTTAAGATATTATGTACCAATTCGTAAATCTTTGAATTTTTTTAGATGCAGTCGAAAAAGAGTTATATTTTTTGTCGCTTTTTTAAATCATATTTATTGCCAGTTTTTTAGATACAATAAATGACAACAGCTACCTTTTACACCAAAAATAGTGCTTCTAGAATGCTACAGAAAAATTGAAACAAGAAAAAATATTAGAATATCAAAGGCGTCCGTATGTCGCGTTCTTAACTCTGGGATAAAATGAACACTAAAATCAAATCCAAAACCTGCTGGGCTAATTATTGACCTTTAATTTTATTGGTTATTGACAGATCACATTAATATAAGTTAATTTTTAAATTATATATCGATTCTTTTAACTTTATTATTATTATTTTGTATGTATAACCAATTTGTGAGTAGTATAATTTGAACCGAATATGGCCTATTGGCTGGGATTCTGTAACTGAATGAAAAAATAAATAAAAATAAATAAATGGCATTAAGTTCTTCATTTCTCTATCAGCAATTGAAAATTATCATTTCCAAAAATGTTGCTTCAAAAAAATGAATAAATGTATCGAAAACATTCATATTTGTTTTCATTGCAATTTCGATTTATAAGAGATTTTGTTATCGAAAGATTTTGTAACTTCGCATACACAGTTACTGCTCCTGACAATCATTTCCCAGCAGGTTTAGGAGACTGTCCTGAACTAGTGATTTAACCTATCATTTAGGGTGAAAAATAGTTACATAAGTAATTACGTAACTAGAAATTTTAACACGTGCATGTCCTATGCAGAGGTTCAATTGACCCTTTTGGATAACTTGACTACACTATACGTTTAGATACATTTACTACTTACTTGCTTAACTGCTGGGTAAGTAATTATGAAATTTAAGGTTGATCTTGCTACTTTACAGCAAGATCAAAATATTGTTGATTTTAAAAGGCAAGACGCAAAATTGAAGCCCTAATGATCATGGCTTTAAACAAGTATTGATACCATGATATTATAATATATCTATCGTTTTCTCAAAAGAACAATTATAATTTTAAAACTTTAACAATTTAATTCCTAACTGCTGTGATGTATATTTTGGACATTGCGGGATCCATAGTTAATTGTTTTATGATCTGAATAAAAATATAAGCGCATATTTTCCAATAACAAATGCATGAAAATACGCCCCCTAATAATGATATATAATCACAACTTAGTTAAGTTCTATTGTGGGATTTAACATATTTTCTATAACTTACATATTTCTAATTTTTTATTAGACTTAGCACATGTTCTTCTTATGAATGAAATAAATGAATAAACTAACAACTAAAACAGGTTTGACGCTATTACATATTTATTTAATAACGTAATTAAACTGAGATAATGGTTCCATACTGTCAAAAAAGTACTTAGCACATTTGTATATCACTACGAGAAAAACAAAATAATTGTAAATGGTTTTTAAGAAAACTTATTGTTAAGTTTTGTATTAAAATCTAAAAAGTAGACTTAACATATTTGCTCACTAAGCTAACCTTCCTATTCTTGTTCGTTTATGATATGTCACTGTTAAAATGTCGATCAGATATGAAGATCACGACATGACTTGACAATGTCAAGCCAATATTTGTAAGCCCTTGTTGAAAGAAAATTTGAACGTATGCAAAATGTGTGGAATTTCGATTATACTCGTTTGACTTTTCTCAGTTGTAAAGCGGATGGTCCATACTTAAGACCTCATGGCTAAAACTGTTGATGACTCTGGCTATTTTTACCTTCTTTCATTACAAATTCCATCACTCTGCCAAAGAACACAACAAAGAAAACAAAAATAAAAAATATTGGTTGCCTTCTGCATTTTACTTTCAAGTAAAGTGCACTATTTTTGCTTTTTGGTAGGTTGGACCAGGGACAAGTTGTGGTAGAACTCTTTGTGATTGTGTAAACCTTTTTGTTTCTGCTTTCTTCATTTACAACAACTAAATACTTAACAGTATTGTTAAATATATACATACATATATTATAGTTTACCATGTCTGTATATAAATATTTCTAAGTATTAGTGTCTATATATTAAATGGGACGTTCTTGCTATAGTGTAAAGGAAAAATGTTTTTCAAATGAAAATGAAGCAAGTTGTGAAAAAAATTACAGTAAAAGGGCAACTGCCTTTTACTGAATGTTTGACACTGATGCTGACCACTTCAAAATGTGTTTCCTTAAGTGGGTTTTTGCCACACAAAATGAAGAACAACCTAAAACTAAGCACAGCATTAATTATTTTAAGTGGTCTAACGAACCAGTTAATCAGTCTTTAAACCACAACTATGTTAAACATGACTAAAAATAGGGCTTATTAAAGGTATTAGATGTGTATTTGGGTTTGTTTTAAATTGCAGTATTTGAGATTTGTTGAAAGGTTTTTCCTTTAGATACTAATTTATTTAAGATTAAATATTTTTGCTATAGAAAATAATTTGTTAGGCTTGAATTTTGTTGTGACCACTTCATGACAAAGTCTTTATTTATATTGCAGTAGGCTTAAATAGGTGAATAATTTAGAAAAATTCTTAACTGCATTTGAAAATGAAGGCAAGTAACTTAGAAGTTAAATTTCAATGAAACTAAAAATGATCCCTGTAATCGGTAATAAATCAGAAATACAGATTTTCATAAAAGCTTGTAATTCAAATTTCACTAGGAAAGTGTGTTTTTTTTGCTTTGTCATGAGTTATTTTGATAAGTACAAGGAGAGTTTTATGTAACTTGTAAATAAATATGTAACATTAGTTTAATCCCAAATTCGCTTTAAATGTCCCAGCTCTGTTTTGAAATATGTCATTCGTTTTTTCTAAGATATTTAACATAAGTAGATTTTAAAATTCCACTCACAACTAAGTATATGAGGAAAATCAAAAATTTTGGAAAATTTTTGAAACTGAATTCAGATGGTTTGTATTTCTTTCGGTCTTTAAAATGACAACAATCAATTACAATATTTCACCTTTTAAAGTTATGGTCATTCAAAAGTTGAAAATTTAAAAATATGCTTTGAAACTTACAAGAGTTTTATTTTTATTAATTTGATATCCGTACTTACAGTTTCTAACTTAGCCCTCTAATGCTTAAGCACGCCTCAAGGCACTTATCGCAAAAATGGCAATAAATGCAAATATAACGGTTTTCATATCAAAAACTCTTGTAACAGTTTCTAAAAAACGTACTCAAATATTTTAATATGCCTTGAACCTCTTAAAAGCTCTCTTCTTTCTTATTTATTGCACTCTTAACAAACTAAGTGCATTAACAACCAACAAAATATGGGAAGTCCATGTTGCGTTATCAAACGTTAATTAAAGTGTTTTAAAGTTTCCCGATTGCCATCATATTTTTATACCCTTCACCTTCATGAGAAGGGTATATGTAAGTTTGTCATTCCGTTTGTAATTTCCACAATATAATTTTCCGACCCTATAAAGTATATATATTCTGGATCCTTATAGATAGCGGAGTCGATTAAGCCATGTCCGTCTATCTGTCCTTCTGTGTGTTGAAATCAACTTTCTGAAGACCCCAGATATCTTCGGGATCCAAATCTTCGATAATTCTGTCAAATATGCTTTCAAGAAGTTTCCTATTTAAAATCAGCAAAATCCGTTCATAAGTAACGGAGATATGAGCAAAAATCCGAGACAACCTCTATTTTTGGACTATTTTTTGTCTATATCTCGATTACTAAATCATAAGTATACACAATTTGGATATCTAATGATAGATATTTCAAAGTTCATTGCAATGATGTATATAAAGCTATAATAGTAAATTGGACCAACAATGGGTCAAAATCGGGAAAAATATATTTTAACCCGAATTTTTTTTCAAAAAAAAATTTTTTTCTTATAAATTTTTTATACTAATAAATTAAAAAAAATTTTAAATTAAAAAAAATTTTTTTTCAAAAAAAAAATTTTTAAAAACAATTTCGAAAAAAAAATTAAAAAAAATTTATTTTTTTTTTATATTTTATTTTATAATTTGGTGAATGGTATATAAGATTCGGCAGAGCCGAATATAGCTCTCTAACTTGTTTTTTTCTTAAATGTATCTTTATATTCTACGTATTGGAATCAAAATTTATGTAAAAAGACGTAGGTACGAGATTTATTGATGAGTGCCTTTAGGCACTCTTGGGCATTGCAGACTAGTTTTGCTGCCTCAGATTTTCGCTCATATAGCAAAATTTTGTTTTGTTTTCTTTGTTTTGATTTGCAATTTTTACATAAAGTTTTAAGTAATGGCTAATCGAGTGAACAAATGTTTAAAATTATCTGATTTGAGTGATGATCACTTAGAAAAGGTGTTTCTAATAAAAATTGATAAACTATACTAACTAAAACCAGACTATGTTTCAATCTCTAAAGCCCCAAGGGTGCCTTAAGGCACTCATTTAGTTTTTCCCACCTTATTGGTAAACCATTGATTGTACAAATTTTTAAAATTTGTGTCTGAAATTAGATGCTCATATTTACGATAAAAAAAAAAAAAAAATATTATCAACGTTTTTAGTCATTTTTTTTAGAAATTTGCATTAGAGGATTATAGATTAAATCCAACATAAATTTACTAGACTTTATATATTTATAGCTTTTAAATAAGTATGGCAAGACTTCTTGCCGGAAAATTATATGTGGAATACGAGTGAAAACAAAATTTACCGCCATTTAGACTTTTTCAATTTTTCTAATAGATCGTGTACTCTCCGAAAATATCGAATTTTGTACCAACACAGCGTCATATGCGGGAAGTTTTGCTTTATTTATTTAATTCAAAGCTTACGGTGACAGAGGGAAGACAAAGATCGCCCAGGTCAGCCAAAAAAATATGAAGACCAAAAAATGTAGGCATTACTTCATTAAGATTGTTGTAAAATCAGCAAGAGCTTGAGACATGAAACCGTATGCTTAAGTATCGGCGTGTACCAAGACAAATTTTCTTTCGTTTCATAAGAAACCAATTTTGAAAAATATTTTTACACAATTTCTCCAAAGTGTATGATTTTACTCATATAGAATTTGTGGTTTTAAACAGCATGTACTTTTCCTATTTATTGGAATTTTATTTTTATGATGTGATAATTATTCTTTTTACAAATTGCCTAGGTACTTTAAGTATTTAAGCCAAAAAGAAAACAAGAAATAAAATCTTTAATTTCCCACTAAATAAGTTTAAGTAAAAACATCTATTATAAAAAAAGAGGGTAGAGTTTTTCTATACATACGAGTCTAGAGATATACAAAAGATACATGAAGTGTTAAAACTTCTAAGGAAATGTTAGAAACAGACACACACACACATACTCGTACTTAAGCAGTGTTTAGAAATTGACAGAGAATATTTAAGATTAAAAAAAAGAAGTGAAATAAATGAAATAAAACTTCTTAAATGTTATGTGCAGACACATAAATACATACACTTGTAAATATATGTTCAGTAGAATGGCCTCATTTTATATGGAGTAAAAAAGTTATTTTAATATTGTACAGTAAATCGAATGTTAGCATACCTAGATCAAGGATCAGGGGAGAAAATAGGCTATTGCCTTTTGTGACTTTTGTGAAACATATTGATGGTCATATACAGTGCATGCTCGGTATTCGCGACATCTTTTAATATGGTCAAACTTCAAAACCAACGATTTCTCAAAAATTAGATTTTAAAAAAATTTAAAAGTAGAGATTCCATAAATTCAATCTGCGTGAATTACAAGTTACAAAAGTATTCGGTTTACCGCATTTCAGAACAAGAAAATTCAATATAAAATTCATACGTACAACAGAAAGTGGCCCTGGCAAACGTTGCACCTTAAAGAAAGCTGAGTAGCCAAGAATGGAAAAAATGCATTATAAGTGGTTTCTAAAACAAAGAGAAACAAATTTTCCAATATCAGCAGCGATATTACGAACAAAAGCCAGTCACTTGTAATGCCAGTGAAGGATGGTTGAAGAAATTTAAGCGTCGACATGGAATTCGATTTTTAAAAATTACGGGCGAGAAATTATATTCGAAACCTCATCTAATTGATCCAGAGTTTAAGTATTATGTTGATGAGCATGGGTTGACTCTTCACCAAATCTACAATGCCGACGAATCTGGTTTATATTATTGGATGCTTCCAAATCACACTCTTGTCACATGTAATGAGAAAACAGCGCCCGAAAGTAAAATATGTAAAGAACGAATAACTTGTTTGCCCTGTTCAAATGCGAATGGCACAGACAAATTAAAATTATTGGTTATCCGCAAATCGATAAACCCACGCGGCTTTAAAGGCTTTTTCAATCAGCCTGTAATATACAACTCCAGTAATAATGCCTGAATGACATCATTTATATTCAAGGACTGGTTCCATCATGAATTTGTTACCCACGTAAGTAAATTTTCACCAATTAGTAAAAGTAAGTTGTTCATAAGTAAACATTTTTTAGGTCCGAAAATTTTTGGCTTCAAAAGGTCTGCCGCAAAAAGCAGTTTTTCTTTTAGATAATTCGACGTGTCACCCAGTTGAGGAAATAAAAAGTGATGAAGGTTTAATTATAGCAATGAATCTACCATCCAATTGCACTGCGCTTATTCAACCGTTAGATCAAAACGTTATCAACTTGGTCAAATTAAATTATAAAAAACTACTGCTCACTCACTTGCTTGAGCAGAAGGGAACAAATTTGGAGCTCAAACTAAAAAACTTCAATCTCAAAAATGCTGTTCAGATTCTAGCTACGTCCTGGGATAAAATATCAGTGTCCAATATCCAAAATCCTAAAACGCCTTGCTCGAATTCGGTACTGAATGGAGTGAAGAGTATAACATGCCCTTAAATTTTTTACAAAATATAATTTAGGAAGAAAACGAATTGGTACACTTGTAGCTCAAATTTATACGGAACATCTTTTCACGAATACTGACATAAACAACTGGTTTCAAGAAGAATTTCATATGGAAAGTAACGAGGAGCAAATGGAATTATCAGATATGAAATCGGAGGATTTATACGATAGTGGTCATGAAGAAAACTAAATTAAAGTGGTCGATTGTTTAACATCGAAAAGCAACTCAAAGTCTCCAATTTCTGTAAAAAAGTTTAATATGTAATATGTATATCAATAAAAAGGATTCTAATTTTAAAAATTACATACATTTTTTCAATAAAATTTTGGGATTTGTTTTCGCGAAAATTCAGTTTTCGCGACAGGTCTGATTTTTAAGTGGTCTCGAATACAGAGCTTGTATTGTATATCGAGCCCTAACCGCAAAAATATCTTATGTACATAACAACAAACTTTACGGAAGAAGCTTTATTGTGATTTTTTGTATGATGCAATTCATTGTTTTTACTATAAAATTGAAACGATGCTTGGTACACCTAAACGATCTTTTATTAGACAGGCCAACAAAATTGAAACAATTTTAGAGGCTTTTTAAACCACTACACAATTTGGATGTATTGTGGTTCCAGTAGTACAAATATGGTCTAAATTTTAAATTCTATGGAGACGTATTTTTTTTATAAATTTTTAAGCAAAATTGTGAATTTTGTTTGACGTTTCTCCACATAATTAATGATATCTCAAAAAGGGTCAGTCCGATGTTATTAAAATAAACTTGGAAAAGTTGAGATTTATACAACCTTTAATCCATTTATATATTGCGACTTGATCAGCTCAGTAGTTTCGGAGTTATAATAACAAATTGATGCAAAAAATATATTTTTTATGTGAAAATAAATTTTTTTTTGTTTTAAGAAACTCATGAAAAATCGAAAACGGCAGAGATTGTTCGGGTTTATTACTTTAACGAAAAGCCACATACAATAGCAACAAAATGAGATATCGATCAAGAAAATCGATTGATTTTTTTCAAATTTATTCACAATTAAGTGAATTCGCTCATTTTCACAAAATTTTTGGTTTTTGCTTGATATACATAAAATTGAGTAGTTAATGTTCTTCTTTCGATTGATTGAATTTTAAAAACATTTTTCCCATGCTATGTACAAATTTTTACATATATAGAATTTAAAGTACAAAATATATTTTTTACGTGAAAATAGCAATTTTTTTGTTTTAAAAAAATCATGAAAAATCTAAAACGGCAGAAATTCATCAGATTTATGGCATTTTCGCAAAGCCACATATAATAGGAACAAAAGGAGATATCGATCATCAAAATCAATGAATTATTTTCGAATTTATTCACAATTAAGATTCGCTCATTTTCACAAAATTTTGTGTGACAATTATAGATTTGTATTAAAAATCTTATATATTAGTTGTTTAAGATATTTTGGCTGTTAAGGCTCGATATGTTGCCATCTCATAATTAAATGATTTTTTCATGATGTGGTAATGACATCAAGTAATATATGTAATAAATGTATCAGAAATATACGGGAATTTATTTTTGACAAATATTCTTCTATATGATACCAAACTATAGTACAGTGAGGCCTCGATTATCCGTGATTCGATTAACCGGCAACAGCAATTATCCGAGAAAGAAAATGAAAATGTTTTTGGATCGATTAAAATTTTTTTGCATCGATTAACCGTAATTACCTCTATTATCCGGAATTACATTTTTTTTCGATTGTTTCTGAACAATCAAACACAATGTGAATAAAACGAAAAAGGGAATTCCCACGATCGATTTCTAAGGCCAACATTTTTTGATATTGTGCCATCGATTTTTCGATAGCTTTTGGCATGAGGAATGTTAGATATTATAAAAAACAAAATAATTCTGTTATTGGCTTTGGAAACCGAAAAACTTTAAAAACTGCTGAAGAACAAAAAAAAAGATTTTGCAGTTTATGAATGGTTCAGGAAGGAACGATTTAATGGAACTCAAATTTCTGGATTAACAGTGAAGGAAAGTCTTAAATATTCCACTCAAAATTTAAGAAAAAAACTGATTAGCTGCCACAATTTTTGTGGAAAAATTAAATGAATTCAAATCAATGAAAGAAACTCACCAATGAGATAATGGAGAATTGAAAAAGTTTACTTGAGAAAAGTTTGGCATGGCATAATGAAAATTTCATAGAATGAAATTTTTGGCGTTAATGCTGCTAGTACATACAAGTGCAAAGTATTAGTAATTGGAAAGAACTTTAAAAAATGTGCATGAGAATGGTTTAACAATAACTTAGTACCAGAAGTGAGAGAGAATTTTAAGAAAATCGTTCTAAAAGATGATAGTAAAATCGTTCTGCCATTGGACAATCGTTCTAAAGATGATAGTAAAATCGTTCTGCCATTGGACAACATCCAGACGTGCAGGTTTTCAATGCTGAAAACGCTATTGTGAAATTTTTTCTACCAAATTGGACAACTTTAATCCAACTGATGGATAAGTGTGCAATATGGATCTTTAAATTTCATTATCGAAAAACTGATACTATTAAAAAACTAATAGAAATTGGTACTCAATTAACCGGAAAAATTGATTATTCACAATCCGATCATTGCGGATAATTGAGGTCTGACTGTTTTATTCCTTTAGAACAAATGAAAAAAACTAAATAGATTTTAAAATGTAGTAGCATTTTCGTGCCATCCTAATGTTCACATGTTTTAATCCGTGTTATTGTTTGTACATGTGTGCTCTTGACAGGCATTTAAGATTATTTGATAAAGTAGACCATAAAAGGCCAACATCGTCTTTCTGCACTTTCGCAATACAACTTGAAATGTACAAGAATTTTAAGCAAAAAAAATAACAAAAAAACAGTTTAAAGTTCTTGAAATACATTATTATTATATCGACAGGAGTTTATCAAAATTGAAAATAAAAGAAATTAAAGCAAAGAAGACTTACCTAGCCACAAAACATACATGACCTACAAAAAAAAAAAAATAAAATTAAAAACAAAATTAGTTATGTAGGTACTTATAAACATTTAATTAAACATATAAATAAATCATACAAATATAAAAGTAAAGTTTTATAACAATAATTAAAAACTATTAGACAAAATGTTTGTAGTATTTATTATATAAGTAAAGCAATATTTTACTTAAAAATATTTATAAATTATTTTATATAAATTGCAAAAAATCTCTAATCCAATTTCCATAATCTTTAATTCTAATTATTTATTTTTACCAGGAAAAAAATTAAATTTTAAAATATTACCACATCATCATTATTAAGCATTTGAAATTTAACAAAAGTTTTAAAATATGTAATACTCAGTTTGACATTAACATTTAATGGTTTGATGTCTGAAAAACGCATCAACACGTTTATATAGTTCCAAAATATGGTTACAAATTAATATTCATAATACGTCATGGGGAGCCCCTGCGAATTACATATGTATGTTAATTTGAATAGTAACAAACATTCAATGTAACTGCCATACAGTTATAATTACTAACGTCAATTACGCGTAGAGTATATCAACGCTCTTTCATAGAGTAGTTTTACACAGACTCATATATTCACACTTACGATAAGAGAGAGAGAGAGAAAGAATGAAAGGAACAGGAAACATACCCCACAGTACATAAAATTAGGTTAACAATTTCGTACTAGGTTAACAGTTTAGTACAAATGCTCTAAACTGAGGCCTTCAAACTTTCATAATTTTTGAAAATTGCTCAACCATGAAAACGCGTTGTAACCTTTAACTGTCAGCTGTCACTCTTCATTTTTTTTTTTGGTTGACAACACTTTACGTCAGAAATGACGGAAAATTCAAATCTTGCGTGATTTTTGGGATACATAATTCTATTTGCTGTTTTAATTGAATTCGTGGTAAAAACATGATGATAACATTTAATGTATATCAATTATTTCGTCGTCGCTAAGTAATGTACAAGCGGACTAGGTGATCACAACTAATGCTGGTCTTTAATGAGAAAACAAACTAGTGACTGACTTTTTAGTTCATTCGTTTACATAAAGACTAAGGGCTTAATTCAGAAATACGTAAAGAACACAATTTTCAAATTATTGTATAAAAATCATTCAGTTTTTAAATAACTTTTGAGTGTTTTTCATACAAAAATTTTAATACTTATTGTTTTCCTTTCGTGTTTCTGAATCAGGCACTTAATAAAACAATATTGTGTGAATAGAGTTTAAAATTTAGTGCAATGTTTGCAAGTGCCACTTTAAATCTGAAATGTTCATCATATGCCGACAGGCGCTATTAAGGACTGAGATCAAAAAAATCTTAATAAAAATGAAACCACTAAATTTACAGTTTTAATTTTTTTTTATTGAAATTATTATTAAAATTTACAAAAAATACTATTTTTATAGTTCTAATCAATAGTGATGAATTTATGAATCTTTTCCGCAAACCCTTCCGTTAAGATTTTTATAGAGCCTTCTGTAACTTTGTCCGAACACGCAGTCCATCTCCGTTTAAAATCGACCACACTTTTGGACACCTTTTTTGTGCTCTTCAGTTCTTTCTTTTTTAACAAGAGCCCAATATTTATCCACTAGCCTTAGCTCCAGGCTTAACTTTTCTACAACATTCCCTCGAGAACAAGAACAATTTTCCATACGTACGTTTCGTCATTAATTGAAATATAAACATCAATTTCTGTGCTCTGTCTTTGTCCTCTAAATTTTTAGCAGCGTTCCTGTCAGGAACTTTTTGAGCCGTGTATGTTTTTAAACCTTCATTAGCTTAAAGTTTTCGTACCAAATTGTCCGAGTACTGAGCTACCCGGACTGCTTTTCTACCAGATGTGTTGGGAGCTCTTTTGAAAATGCTTTCTATTTCCATCTACATGAACTATGTTTTATATCAATTGACAAATTCTCCCGGTACTGTTTAATAACATTGGCAAAAGTTTGATAGCAGACCTTTGATTGTTTGGCCAACCAAGTTGGGTTTTGTTGAAAATATTTAATAATTTTAGTACGCTCTTTTTTCTGGTCACTCATTTTAATCAGATTAACAACAAATGAACAAAGTTGTCATTATACATATTAACTGACATACTTTTCAAAGGTAACTTGATGAAAAAAAGTCAAATAATACTTGAAAAACGTATGTTAAGGTTTTTTTGCTCTCAGTCCTTATGTTTCAAACACAGCTTGATAATTTTATTGCGCATGTACGCTACTTATAGGATATTAAACTATTTGGTTATTATTTTAAAATAACTATTTCGGTTACTAAGACAATTCTTCAAAATAACGTTTATTTTCACAAAACACAAATTTATCATCACCATGAGCCCTCAGACAGGCTGCAACGGTATAAACTTCCTTATGATGTGATCTCTGAAACACATATTCCATAACAACCACGGTCCGTACTGTAAGAGCGAATGTAAAGACCATGACCCCTGTTTTGCTTAGTAGAGTGTGTTAGCTATCTTAAGAGTCTCTGTCTGCACTGTTGTGTCTGTCGGAGGATTGGCCTCATATAGGCTACATAACGGAACCTCTAGGTTTTGTTCCCATTTTAAAGAACGGCTGGTTGATATGATATTGTTCTGTTAGTCCGAATTATGGTTGTGCTTTTCCAATTCCACGATGCGTCTGACTCATATTGAGCAACATCCTGGTCTGCATCTGAATCCAGAGGACCAGAGGTATCTTTCATTACCTGACTAGACGGACATTACATATTTGGTAGTCCAAACTGCTAACGGCGTAGACAGATTGGACAGATTTCTAACTAGATAAGACAAAGTGAACAAGACCAATAATGAGGAGAACGCGGACACAACACGGATAAGATGGGTTTACAACAGGCCCTCAATGCGGTACATCAGAATGTTGATAGCTCGACATTCAAAGAGTAGAGATAATCAATGCAACAATAAACACTTTAAAAAGTTAAACGTTCCTCATAAGCAGACGTTATTTAATATTGTACGCTTCAGATAGGCTAGTAAATTATGAAGTTAAAAATTAATTACTAAATAATGTCCCTTATTAAGAAAGTTAAAACCGATATAAGGTTGCACTAATATAGAAAATCCATATTTAATAAGAAATATGAGTGATTATAAAGAACGAGCTTTTTCAATTAATCGCATCTTAATAAAGTTATACTCTATTTTGTATTCGACTGAAAATATTATATTTTAAAGGGAGGTATGACAGATCATAAAATAATGTACTTTTTTCATTTAGAAGCTTATTAACAAAGATATTATTTAGTTATGATTTTTACGCAAAAATCTTTTTATAAGTGATCTATATTTACATATTTCGGATATAAATTTTTCACACAAAGTCAATTTTTGAAGAGAAATATTAGTGATCACAAAATAGTTTCTATTAAATTAATATTATCAAAGCCATACCTTCGATGGGAACTGTGGGTGAATTCAAAATAATGTTGCTTTTTTTTGAGTGAAATTGTTAAAAGTCATAAAACGGCTATAGTAGATTTAAGATTTTCAAATAACATTCTTTATCCATTTAGATGCATATTTACAAAAATTATTCACTTAAATCTCGATTATTGAAGAGTGATCACAAAGCAACGTAACTTACTAACACTTTCACACAAAAATCTTCTTAAGAAAAATGTAAGTGCTTAGCAAATAACACCCTTTTGTAAAATAAATGTATCCTAAGAAAGTTAAAGTCTATTTTGTATTTCGACTGAAAATATAATTATTGAAGGAAAATATAAGTGATCATAAAATAATATAGTTTTGCATTCAGAAGCCTATTAACAAAGATATAAGCGTTTTATGATTTTCACGCAAAACTCCATTTATGAATATTTTCTTTATTTGCATATTAACGAAGCTACAGGAAATGTTGACACAAAGTATACTTTTAAAGAAAATATACAAAATTATATCCTTTTTCCAGTTCCGCCCTTGCGATTCTGTGATCCTTGTATCGCCGTAGCTAGCAATTGGCACCAACTAAAGAAACCAATAACACAAACGGCCATGGTTGTCATGGACTAATCAACTGCATGCCTGGATGAGATATTGGCAGCCCATGATCGGACGCCGTAGCCTAATCAGTCATTCGTCTTAAATAAAATGTGATTACCGAAACCATTGCGGCCCTATACTCGTTGTAGGAGTTAAAAGGAACAAATATATATATGGAAATTTGCACCATAGTTAGTTCTATTGGATAGTATTTCAGAGACAATTTTTCAACAAGATCGGTCAAGAACTTTCTGAGTTAGAGGGGGTCAAAATTAGACATTTTGGCCAATCAGGTGTTTTTTCTCATCCATGTAACTTATTACCTATTGTTCTTAGCAAAATGTGTCCCAAATAGTTTAGATAGCTATTTCTTAAATCTTTCGGAAAAAAAAATAAAAATAAAAAATAAATAATGTTTGTAATTTTTTTTTTCCAAAATCAAAAACTTTTTTGACTTTTTTTTTCAAAATTGGCCTTTTTTTCCTCAAAAGAAAGCCTAGATATTTTCCTTGAAAACTTATTTGCTCGCTTAGTGGGATATCTATCAAAATAAATGTTTTGTAAGTCTAAACATACAATTTTTGACTTTTTTTGCAAAATCAAAAACTTTGTTGACTTTTTTTCAAAATGGATCCTTATTTTATAATTTTTGTTTTTTTTTTGTTCAAAAGAAAGCTTAGATCTAATTTTGAGTGATCACAAAATTTCTTTCCTGTACTTTTTTTGAACAAAAA
Organism: Calliphora vomitoria; assembly: GCA_942486065.2. NCBI lineage: Eukaryota > Metazoa > Arthropoda > Insecta > Diptera > Calliphoridae > Calliphora > Calliphora vomitoria. The sequence goes on along the minus strand of OW818032.2, from coordinate 42,854,284 downwards.
TTATAGGAAGAAAATTTTATTTCCCTTTTTTTTAGAATAACTTACAGGGACTCCTTGGAGCGCCATAAAAATTGGTCACCAAAATCTCTAAACTGGGTATAGGGTTTTACTGCCCTTTGGTAGTAGAGTCGAACTAATACTGTCATGACCGTATGTTTTTCCAAAAGTCTTCATTTGTTGCTTAGTGTAATTTAAGGTTTGTTTAGTTTTTACACTAGATTTTTGGTATGAAAAAAGAGCGACCACAGATCGAGCTTATTTTCTCCAAAAACGCAGTATTTCCGAAGCTAATAACAATTTTAGGTTTATTGATTTTTCATACTAGGAAGTATCCTCAAGGCCCCAAATTGGGGTACTTCATTTATATAAGAAGATTTAAATATTAGTGATCACAAAATATTGTTCCTTTTTCCATTTAAACGTATATTAATGAAGCCATAGCCGATTTATAATTTTTTTCATGATTTTTTAAGGGAAATATGAGTCACAAAATCACATATTTGTTTTTATTTAAAAGCATATTAACGAAGCTAATAAGCAACAATTTTTACTCAAAAAATAATAATAATTTAAACGCATACAAATGAAACTATAGCAGATTTAGGATTTTCACTCAAAAATTGATTACTGAATCATATATTTGCCATTTAAGGACTGAGATCGAAAAATTCTTAACATACTATTTTCATTAAAACTTTTAACCCAAGTATTATTTTTGTAAATCATGTCAGTTATTATGTATAATTTCAATTACATTCATTTGTTGTTAATCTAATTAAAATAAGTGACGAGTAAAGAATGCGTACTAAAATTATTAAATATTTTCAACAAAACCCAACTTGGTCCTACAAAAAGTTGTCCAAGCATTCAAAGGTCTGCCGTCAAACTGTTTCCAATGTTATTAAATAGTACCGGGAGAACTTGTCCGTTGATAGAAAACTTGGTTCAGGTAGAAGGAATGGTCCACATGATGTTTTTTAAGCCAGACAAATAGAAAGCTTTTTCAAAAGAGCTCCCAACACATCCGGTAGGAAAGCAGCCCGGTTAGCTCAGTGCTCGGACTATTTGGTACCAAAAGTTAAAGCCAATGCATGTTCAAAAACATACAAAGCTTAAAAAGTTCCTGACAGGAACGCTGCTAAGAAATTTAGAGCCCAAAAGCGGAAATTGAAGTCAAATTTTATAAAAAAAATACTCCTGCTGCATAATGGATGAAGAAACGTATGTTCTGGCAGATTTTTCGCAGCTTCCTGATCAAAATTTTGCTGTTACTGATGCTCGAGGGAATGTTGAAGAAAAGTTTAGGACCCAAAAGCAGACAAAATTTCCCAAAAAGTTCTTGGCATGGCAAGCAATAGCAGTTGCGGCAAAAAACCCAAAAATTTGTTACAAATCGAAATTTACATCAAGGAATATTTACAAAAAACGATGCTTCCATTCATAAGACTTCTTAGTATGTCCACTTATTTTTGGGCTGATTTGGCACTCTGTTATTATGGTAAGAAAGGTATTGAGTGCTAAAAGAACAATAATGTGGTATTTGTACAAAGAGGGGCAGTGGAGAGATCTTGTTAAAAGAGAATTGAAGAGCACAAAGAAGGTGTCCAAAAGTGTGGTAGATTTTAAACGGAGATGGACAATCTGTTCGAAAAAAGTGACAGAAATTACTATTATACCATAATGAAAGGGTTTCCGGAAAAGGTTACAAATTTCATCTCTAGTGATTAGAACTATAAAAATATATTTTTTTTTTTTTGTAAATTGTAATAATAATTTCAATCAAATAAAATAAATTAAAACTGTAAGTTTATTGGTTTCATACTTTTTTATTTAAACTCCTATTAACGAAGCAATATCCTATTGACGATTATTTGTATGAAATATGAGTGATCACAAAATAACGCTATTTTATCCATCTAAACGCATATTAACGAAACTCTAGTAAATTTTTAAAGGAAAAGTGATCGAAAAATAACAGTATTTCTCTAACGTATATTAATAAAACTATAGCCGATTTAGGATTTTCACTATACATTTTTTAATGGAAATATGGATGACTATAAAAGAACATCCTTTTAAATGTTCGCTCAAATAAGAGTGATCACAAAATAATGTCCATTTTCTTTTTGAACGAAGCTATGGTTCAGTGAAATTTTACACTAAAAAAATTATTTCTGAAGGAAAATATTAACGAAGCTATAGTCAGCTGAATACATTTGAGTGATCTCAGATAATAATGTCCATTTCAGTTTCATTGTAAAGAGCTTAAGAGATTTGACATGCATTATTATTAACTTAATTTATAGTATTTCAAAATTGAATGCACCATTTATTGCCAATCTTATATTATTATTTCAACCAATAAATTCTCATAAAAATACACATGCACTTGCATGCATTTCATTCATTCTATGTCTGTCATTTATTCGTAGTTCTGCCAACACTAGTAGTTACGAGTACAAACATTAACCACTACAATTGAAATGGGTGTAACAATGTTATAATGCTAAAGCAATTTATATTTTATGTGTGTACTAAGTAAGTATGTATGAGTGGCTGTGCAACTGTAGGACTGTGTGAGCATTATTATAAGTGTGGTTAGGCACATTTCCGTTTAAATTGTGATTACTTCCGCAACAATAAAAAATAGGGAAACCTCAAATATAGGTTCATTGAAATAATATTGCCTCAAATGTTTGGTTTTTTCTTGCTGTTGGCATCTATTTCATTGTTGCACTTTTACACACAGTTTCAAACAATCCTTTGCATTTCAGTATTCTGTTAGACAATATATGTATATGTAGTAATAATGATCAACATCATTATCATCATGAGGTTTTTATGGCTACAATTGTGTAATAAATAGTTTGTTTGTTTGTTTGTATGTTAAATTTATTAAAAAGCATAGTTAAAAGAAATAAAAGGATGAGAGGGGGCGTACATATTAGCCAGCTGCACAATATGCACGTTGCAAAACAGGCTAAATGCTGCAATTATAATGATAAGTGGCATCTTTTGTGTGCAAAATACACAAGTGTTTGTAAGTACAACGTTCAAGTAATTACATTACAATGTAGTCATTGTAATAATAATAGTTTTTGTCTCGTTGCTTATTTTTTGGTTTTCTTTTATGGAAATTGAAGTTGTAAAAAAAAACACAACAAAATAAAACCACTTTTCAAAAGAAACTAATTTCAATAAGAAAATAAGAAAAACTGTAGTTTTTTTTTAGAATTCTATGAGGTTTATGGTTTTGTAATAAAAGAAAACTATACATTAATGTGAAACACATATAGGATATTGTAAGAACAACTATAGTTAAATGTGAGTTTTGTCCATTTACAAAATTGCAATGTTGGCAGAAAATAGAAAAATTTAATATTCGAAGTTTTTGTAAAAAATTATTAATGAAAAACTCAATATGTCATCTTATGGTTTATGAAGTAAATAAAAACTGTAATTTATTAAGTTTATGACATTATCGAAATTATCATTAATTCAATTAACAAATTACTAAAAGTCTAGACTAATATGGGAATATTGAATGTCAAATTACAAACTATTGGCATTAAGTTTAATATTCATAAGTAGTTCAAGGCAGTTTAGTTATTACAAAAATAATAGTTTGTCAATAAGTTTATGAGTTTAAAAGACTTTGCAATACTAAAAACTTAAAACCTAAAATCTTTGGAATTGGTTTTTGAAGAAATCAGTCAACACATCACTCATATTTCAAATGAAGCATTTAACAATTTAAGCAAACGATTTTTGGTATATCATGAATTCCACCAATCAGCACAGAAAGAAACACAGGCTTTTGACCATATTTGCTACGAATGAGTTTAGTTTCCTGAAAAACGCTGTATTTACAATCATATTAACGTTCTACGATTTCTTTAAAATTTTCATACTAGTTATCGTGTTGTGGTATGAAATAAGGATGACCACAGTTAGTGTTTATTTTCCCAAGAAAATACAGTATTTACCAAGCTATTAACTATTTAAGATATTAGATTTTTCGAACCAGAAATCGATTTTTGGTATGAAAAAAGAGTGATCAGCAGGGCAAGCACAAAGGTTGGAAAAAAAGCTTTTGCTTAATTTACAAGCTTTAAAAAAAGCATTTATATGAAATAAATTTGTGAAACTCCTTAACTTTCTGCATTATGTTACAGAAATATGTAGATTTATTTATATTAATGAAAATTACAGTAAAACAAGTAAGAGAGCTATACTCGGCTGTGCCGATTCTTATATACCCTTCACCAAATTATACTTTAAAATAAAAATTTTAAATATTTTTATGAATACAAAATTAAAATTTTTTTTTTAAATTTTCTAAATTGTTTTTCAAAATTTAAAAAAAATTTTTTTTTCAAAATTGTTTTAAATTTTTTTTTTCGAAATTGTTTTGTTTTAATTTTTTGCAATTTTTTTTTTTAATTTTTTAAAATTTTTTTATTTAATTTTTTAAAATTTTTTTTTAATTATTTAATTTTTTTTTTTTAAATTTATTAGTGGAAAAAAGTTAATAAAAAAAATTTTTTTTTTGTAAAAAAAAAAAATTCGGGTTAACAAATATTTGTCCCGATTACAATGAAATATCTATCAGTAGATATCCATATTGTCTATATTAATGGCTTAGTAATCCAGATATAGATCAAAAATAGGCCAAAAATCGAGGTTGTCCCGGTTTTTTCCTATGTATCAGCCATTTATGGGCCAATTGTATATAGCGACCGAGCCGGAAAAATTCCCGATATATTGATGTATCAATCATGTTTGTAAGTTATTTGGGGGCTACGGAAAGTTGATTTCAACATACAGAAGGACAGACGGACATGGCTATATCAACTTTGCTATCTATAACGATCCAGAATATATGTACTTTATGGGGTTGCAAATCAAAAATGTAGAAATTACAAACGGAATGACTAACTTATATATAACCTTGCCACTTATGGTGAAGGGTATAATTATGCCAAATTTTTGTTCTCCATCAAATTGGAATGATTGTTTTTGATTATTAAAATTATCAGTATATTCTATTTCTCACCCAAAATTAAAGTTGTTTTAAATGTATCCCAAATGTATACTCCAAATAAATTCTTGTTTTAAAATTCAAATCTTGCAATATTCTTAAATTATTATGACACAACGGAAACGATAAAACGTTTTATGTAGAATCCATAAGTAACATACTTTTACAATAAAAATTACCAACTAATACAAGTATGGACATGGAAAAACTCATTCATATACATTTACACACATTAAACTCTATGGCAGTCTTTTGCATCTGTTTCTCAGATATAAATTGATATAAGTATTGTAGGTACTTTGAATGTATTCGAATTGTATGTTGCAAGTATATGTACAAATGTATATATATGAAACATACATGCAAAATAACTTTTATGCGCCAATTATTCACACAATATTGCTTTAGAAATGCACACATTGTACATGTGTTGTACATAGATTTAAATGTATCTGGATGCGTGTGAATGGCCTTGTATCCATGTGTATATGGATATGAGTAGGTGTGTATATGGGGAATGCAAATAAAGGAGACTTTAGAAAGGATATCATTTGCTTTACGCATTGCAATCTAAAATGCAAATACTTTATAATGTATGTTGATGTAGATGCACACAGATACAATGCACATGTGTATTACCTCTAAGTAGTAGCTGTAATAGAACTGTAACGCACAGCAGTAGTTATAGTAGCCATAAATACAGCCATAGAAAAATGGTTAGTATTTATTGTGCCACTTACTATTATTATTATTTGGAAAGTGTTTTTTTTTAATATCAAAACGAATATGTAAATTTAATAAAAAAAATAATGGGAGGCAACAAAAATGTTCGACCAGGCACCGGACCTTATCCATTCAAAATTAGTTAAAAATTGGTAAACAGAGTGAATGATTGTCGGAGGATGGCCTTATATGGAAGCTATGACTAATTATGGACCAATAGCCGTGAAATTAAGTCGTAAGATTTATGTCTATATGAAAGTTATTTTTGTTGAATTTTATGTGTATAACAATATTTTTAAAAGATTTATGCCCATTAAAGTGATTTTCGTAAGCAGGCCTTAGAGGTATAACTTATTTTGAGCGAAATTTGTGTATATACATATATAAACTGATCATTTATGACCGATTAAGTCCAATTTAGGGTGGAAAAAATTTTATGTGACAAATTTTATCGAAATATCTTCAAAGTTGCTTTGCGCACAAAGCTTACATGGACAGCTAGCCACCCAGTCAGATGGACGGACATCGTTTAATCAACACGGAAAGTGATTCTGAGTCGACCGTTATACTTTTAGGTGGGTGTTAGAGAAATATTTTCGGACGTTACAAACATCAGCCCAAACGCACTAACTAGTAAAAGAGAAAAATATTTTCTCTTGAAATGCTTGCTAGATTCTACATTTTTTGTGAACGAAAACGGAAATTTGAAATAACTAATTAAATCAGTAAAAATAGTAAAAAATATTGTGTAAACGAACACACTTAATAAGTATTTTCTTTAAAAAACACTGCTATAATGAAAATTATACTTGAACAAATTTAGAGATTTGCCTCAATTATAAGCAATTGTATGGTGGGACGATGGGGGGATCTCGAGATAACAAAATGAAGACAGTAATATTCATCCATAGATTTAAAACATGAAAGCAAATTAATATTTTCATTATTTTTTCTTATTTATTCGCGATGTCTATATACAGAAAAGGGATATAAAATGATAATGATGCAAATAATAGTAAATATGTATTATACTGGATCAAAAGATTGTAATATATTTTATACAGGGTTTTCCAACAATAGGTGTTATTTTGGTATTCAAAGAAAATTTAATTTTTTGAGATAAATGATCGGATGTTTATTTCATTGTAACGAGGAAGGTATGCCGTTAATAATGAAAAACAACATCAGCCAAATGGCCACCACGAAATTTTCCAAAACTAAATCGCAAAGTGGCTGCCCTATGTCCTCGATAGCCTCACGAATTCTATCTTTGAGGTCTTGAATCGACGCTGGGCTGTTGGCGTAGACCTTATCTTTCACGTGGCCCCAAAGGATGAAGTCGCATGGTGTTAAATCTCGGTGGCCAATTGTGATTACCTCTTCGATAGATAACACGGTCCGGAAACTTTTCCCATAAAAGATCAATGGTTTTGTTTCTTGTGTGGCACGTAGCGCCGCACATTGGTTGAGGTTCATAGAACGAGCGGCTAAAAATAGAAGAAGTTGTCGAAGGACAATAAACCTGGATCAAAATGGAAAAATCAAAATGATCCGTCCACCTCCCATACAAAGTGAAAATTAAATTATGACCTAGGGCATTGTCAGAATCAATTGTGTGAAATTTGAAAAATATCCGCACACTTTTACACCCACTTCCCATACAACTTGTATTGAAAAAGTGGCATAACTCCCTTGATTTTTAATGTATCAACTCAATTTTCACAAAAAATAAATATTATAATTGTTGAATAGGCTTCTGAAAATATATACCTGATCCGCCCACTTTTACGCCCATCTCCCTTAGAAAAACCATGAATAAGTAATTTAAGCATAGTCTTTTAATAATTTTTTAACATCATTATCGTACTCCAATTTTTTTGAAGGGTCTGAAGGCAATAAAATATTATGCATTACGTCCTCATTAGTGGCTACACGTCCACTTTTTCCGAATGATGTAATCTATAGTCTCTATAGTCTTTATTCCTCGCTTCCTGAGCTTCCTCGGCCAGCATCTGATACAAACAATCAATTAAAATGTAACAAATAAAAATTAAATCGTTGAATAAAGGCTTTAGATAGAGACATACTATTGGCAGAATAGCTTCTTGACTAGTATGTATATTACATTCTGTAATAATTTTAAACAGTAAAGATGGCAACCACACCATGCATGAACGAAAATTCATGTTTTGTTACTTTATCACTTTATAGTTTTTACTGTTTTTTTTTTTTTTGGAAAGGAGCAGGTAGGAGCAGCTGATTTTTTTTTAGCTTTTAGCTGAGACTTTAAGCTGTAATTTGACATCTTTCGTTAAACAGCGCTCCACAGCGCTAAAAAGATGCACTACAGTGAACATTCAAATTTTGATGTTGTTTATATATTTTTCTACAAAATTTTTTATATGACACTTTTTCCAACTTTTTTTAATGCAAATCTCATCTATGACAATTATCATTTACGAAAATATACAACAAAGTCAAATGATAAGTTTACTCTGATTGTACCAAAAGATTGAATATACAATAAATTTGCATGCCATTTTAAACAAGCGAACATATATAAACTTCGAGCGTGTCTGTCCAAACAAATAATAAATATATCAGCCCAATATTACGGAATCATAATACTCACGGGTTTTATTATTCACATCACTAACTTGTCCCAACAGCTCGATTTTTCCTCCAATTTCTGTATTGCGATCCGACAAGGTGCTTCACAACGACCGAAAAATGCTTTAGTTTTGCGAACTGTTAAGATTTTCACCATATTTGTAGTGAATTTTAATAATTTCAATGCGTTGTTGAAGAGTGATCGTTCCATTTTTAGTAATGGTGTAGTTTCTACTTGTCAAATGTTAAAGAATAAAAGCTTCACAAGTGACCGAAATACCGGGTGATTCAAAATAACACCTCTTGTTGGAAAACCCTATATATTGAAGTATTACACAGCGGAACAGAAATTTTGGTGTTCGAAACTTCAGTTACGTTTTGTACGCGTTGGTGAGCCTTCCTTATCTTAAACTTGTTTTTTTTACAGTCAGCTCACGTTTTCGAAATATCGAGGTTTTTTATATTCACATTAGATACCTTATTTTTTGTGGTTTTCTTCTAAATTGTGGGTAATACAGCTTAGAATGTAAAATATTTTTACCGTGAAACCGGTCTACGTAAACATAAGTGTCTTTTGAGTATAATAATTCTGGTGGATGTTTTGGATTATTTGTCTAATCTTTCAAGAATGTTAAAATTTGATTTCTTTAGCTTTATCCTCAATAAAGTTGTATTCCGAAAATAAAAAATCAAAACTGTTATCTCTTGGCATTACACTGAATTGAAATGAAAAATCAGTTATAAATGTAATAAAATATTTAGATAATACCCCGAACTTTTACATCCATTTTTAGGTAATTTGATCTTATTTCTTAATACACATTTGAATCGAACTAGAAATACTTTTTTATAGTTTCTTAAATATCGCGAATTTTGTATATTATGCGTTTTTATTGTGAAAATATATTAAAATTGTTATCAAAGAGATATTAGATAATAGCCCTGAATCAGTGCCTTTTCTGTTCTCACTTTCATCATTCACCGTATTTTTGCAAGCATAATTAAAACAATATTATGTACAGGTTTACCTGCATTTTCTAAAAAAATATGAACTTTGAACCCATATAAAAACTAAACTAAAGCGAATTTCGTAATTATCGAGAACCTTAAGTTTAGACACCTTTTCAATTTTTTTTGGCTGTATTTTAACGATAACTCTGATATTTTTTATTTTCATATTTTTTACTGCATTTCGTCTGTTCCTTTATTTGTAACTTATTTACATTTCACATACGCACATAACAAGACTATTATACATTCACATTTACGTCTGTGTTAGCACATCTCTGTGTGTGTTGGATCAAATTACAACGCATCCTGTCCACTACACATGTTTATATACACATTTACACACACACGATTATACTCACTCACACTCACTTAGCCATAAAACATTAAACCACCCAGAAAGCTCATGATGATTTCAAAAACTTAAAACAGAAAATTGCCATAGTGAGATGGAAAAACACAGAAAAAAAAGAAATACATTCACAGTTATTGCAACATTTTCCATTTGAATTTTGCAACATTAACACAACCTGTCTGCAAGTTTTCGTTTCATTTCTTCAATAGATTTTTTTTTTTTTTACTGCTGCATTTGGTAATGTATAAAGTTGTTGCAAAATTGCAACAAGAGGAATAACATCAGTAATGGGTAAAGGATCGGTAACGGTATGAACAAATGTGCAGGTGTGTATGAGAGAATGGTGATGTAAGTATTTGTGTATGAAAATTCATTGCTTTCATTCCAGATTCCGTTTGTAATTTCAAATGTTTTTCAAATGTCAGCTGTGATGATGTTAAAATTAATGCATACGAGAAAGTATATACGCATTATTGTTGCTGTTACTTGTTTATTGTCGTCCATAAATTTAAAGATTGCTGATTAGTTGTTTTTACAATATGTAATTTCTGTCAGGTTTTATTTGTATTTTAGCAACTTATTCTAATGCATCTAACGTAGTTTGTAGATTTAATGTGTAATAAAAAAAATTATAAATAGAGATTATATTGTGCAAATCTACTGTTATATACATTCAATAAAAACAATTTGTTTTGTTCTAGTTCAGTTCTAGTTCAGTTCTAGTTCAGGTCTAGTTCAGTTCTAGTTCAGTTCTAGTTCAGTTCTAGTTCAGTTCTAGTTCAGTTCTAGTTCAGTTCTAGTTCAGTTCTAGTTCAGTTCTAGTTCAGTTCTAGTTCAGTTCTAGTTCAGTTCTAGTTCAGTTCTAGTTCAGTTCTAGTTCAGTTCTAGTTCAGTTCTAGTTCAGTTCTAGTTCAGTTCTAGTTCAGTTCTAGTTCAGTTCTAGTTCAGTTCTAGTTCAGTTCTAGTTCAGTTCTAGTTCAGTTCTAGTTCAGTTCAAGTTCAGTTCTAGTTCAGTTCTAGTTCAGTTCTAGTTCAGTTCTAGTTCAGTTCTAGTTCAGTTCTAGTTCAGTTCTAGTTCAGTTCTAGTTCAGTTCTAGTTCAGTTCTAGTTCAGTTCTAGTTCAGTTCTAGTTCAGTTCTAGTTCAGTTCTAGTTCAGTTCTAGTTCAGTTCTAGTTCAGTTCTAGTTCAGTTCTAGTTCAGTTCTAGTTCAGTTCTAGTTCAGTTCTAGTTCAGTTCTAGTTCAGTTCTAGTTCAGTTCTAGTTCAGTTCTAGTTCAGTTCTAGTTCAGTTCTAGTTCAGTTCTAGTTCAGTTCTAGTTCAGTTCTAGTTCAGTTCTAGTTCAGTTCTAGTTCAGTTCTAGTTCAGTTCTAGTTCAGTTCTAGTTCAGTTCTAGTTCAGTTCTAGTTCAGTTCTAGTTCAGTTCTAGTTCAGTTCTAGTTCAGTTCTAGTTCAGTTCTAGTTCAGTTCTAGTTCAGTTCTAGTTCAGTTCTAGTTCAGTTCTAGTTCAGTTCTAGTTCAGTTCTAGTTCAGTTCTAGTTCAGTTCTAGTTTAGTTCTAGTTCAGTTCTAGTTCAGTTCTAGTTCAGTTCTAGTTCAGTTCTAGTTCAGTTCTAGTTCAGTTCTAGTTCAGTTCTAGTTCAGTTCTAGTTCAGTTCTAGTTCAGTTCTAGTTCAGTTCTAGTTCAGTTCTAGTTCAGTTCTAGTTCAGTTCTAGTTCAGTTCTAGTTCAGTTCTAGTTCAGTTCTAGTTCAGTTTTAGTTCAGTTCTAGTTCTAGTTCAGTTCTAGTTCAGTTCTAGTTCAGTTCTAGTTCAGTTCTAGTTCAGTTCTAGTTCAGTTCTAGTTCAGTTCTAGTTCAGTTCTAGTTCAGTTCTAGTTCAGTTCTAGTTCAGTTCTAGTTCAGTTCTAGTTCAGTTCTAGTTCAGTTCTAGTTCAGTTCTAGTTCAGTTCTAGTTTAGTTCTAGTTCAGTTCTAGTTCAGTTCTAGTTCAGTTCTAGTTCAGTTCTAGTTCAGTTCTAGTTCAGTTCTAGTTCAGTTCTAGTTCAGTTCTAGTTCAGTTCTAGTTCAGTTCTAGTTCAGTTCTAGTTCAGTTCTAGTTCAGTTCTAGTTCAGTTCTAGTTCAGTTCTAGTTCAGTTCTAGTTCAGTTCTAGTTCAGTTTTAGTTCAGTTCTAGTTCAGTTCTAGTTCAGTTCTAGTTCAGTTCTAGTTCAGTTCTAGTTCAGTTCTAGTTCAGTTCTAGTTCAGTTCTAGTTCAGTTCTAGTTTAGTTCTAGTTCAGTTCTAGTTCAGTTCTAGTTCAGTTCAGTTCTAGTTCAGTTCTAGTTCAGTTCTAGTTCAGTTCTAGTTCAGTTCTAGTTCAGTTCTAGTTCAGTTCTAGTTCAGTTCTAGTTCAGTTCTAGTTCAGTTCTAGTTCAGTTCTAGTTCAGTTCTAGTTCAGTTCTAGTTCTAGTTCAGTTCTAGTTCAGTTCTAGTTCTAGTTCAGTTCTAGTTCAGTTCTAGTTCAGTTCTAGTTCAGTTCTAGTTCAGTTCTAGTTCAGTTCTAGTTCAGTTCTAGTTCAGTTCTAGTTCAGTTCTAGTTCAGTTCTAGTTCAGTTCTAGTTCAGTTCTAGTTCTAGTTCAGTTCTAGTTCAGTTCTAGTTCTAGTTCAGTTCTAGTTCAGTTCTAGTTCTAGTTCAGTTCTAGTTCAGTTCTAGTTCAGTTCTAGTTCAGTTCTAGTTCAGTTCTAGTTCAGTTCTAGTTCAGTTCTAGTTCAGTTCTAGTTCAGTTCTAGTTCAGTTCTAGTTCAGTTCTAGTTCAGTTCTAGTTCAGTTCTAGTTCAGTTCTAGTTCAGTTCTAGTTCAGTTCTAGTTCAGTTCTAGTTCAGTTCTAGTTCAGTTCTAGTTCAGTTCTAGTTCAGTTCTAGTTCAGTTCTAGTTCAGTTCTAGTTCAGTTCTAGTTCAGTTCTAGTTCAGTTCTAGTTCAGTTCTAGTTCAGTTCTAGTTCAGTTCTAGTTCAGTTCTAGTTCAGTTCTAGTTCAGTTCTAGTTCAGTTCTAGTTCAGTTCTAGTTCAGTTCTAGTTCAGTTCTAGTTCAGTTCTAGTTCAGTTCTAGTTCAGTTCTAGTTCAGTTCTAGTTCAGTTCTAGTTCAGTTCTAGTTCAGTTCTAGTTCAGTTCTAGTTCAGTTCTAGTTCAGTTCTAGTTCAGTTCTAGTTCAGTTCTAGTTCAGTTCTAGTTCAGTTCTAGTTCAGTTCTAGTTCAGTTCTAGTTCAGTTCTAGTTCAGTTCTAGTTCAGTTCTAGTTCAGTTCTAGTTCAGTTCTAGTTCAGTTCTAGTTCAGTTCTAGTTCAGTTCTAGTTCAGTTCTAGTTCAGTTCTAGTTCAGTTCTAGTTCAGTTCTAGTTCAGTTCTAGTTCAGTTCTAGTTCAGTTCTAGTTCAGTTCTAGTTCAGTTCTAGTTCAGTTCTAGTTCAGTTCTAGTTCAGTTCTAGTTCAGTTCTAGTTCAGTTCTAGTTCATTTCTAGTTCAGTTCTAGTTCAGTTCTCCTGGTTAATAAGTACTGGTTATATATAGATATAAAACTAGATATATTTATCTACAAAAAGCCAACTCCAATTAAAATTAGAAAATTCACTCGTATGTGTAAAATTGATAAAACCAAATAATTTACAACTAAGGAAAAAACCACATTAAGCTTACGTTGCTAATTGCAAGTGATTTGCAATGAATACCGCTTTTACAGCAAATACCAACATAAAATCCAAACAAATGATATGACATCACAGGCAGCATGCAACATGAATATGATAAGAAGCACACACACACTCATATATATTTATTTAAAATTAACACACAAAAAAAAGAAAATATCAGAGAAGAAGTAAAATAAATAGACTCAACTAACTTGAACACTTGAAATTAATACAGCTCGTGTGTGGAAACAAACATCCACAGGGAGCAGACAGTTTAATTAATTTGTCACAGTAGTGCTCAAATACACTAACACATGGCCACATATACAAATACTCACAGACATACGCTCACACGTAAATGTATTCCGAAGTATTTTGTAGTCACTAGGGAACAGCAGACAAAGAGTTAAAGATAAAAATGGCAAAAACCTTTTAAAGGAATTTTAAGAATTAAAAAAAAAAACATAATAAATATTATGAAATCATTAGGGGGAATTTTAAAATGTTTGTTTCCTTTTCTTTTTGTTTTTGAGGGAAATGAAAGAGCACAAAATTTAGACGACAAATATTTTTATTGCTGTTGTTGTGGAAAATTAATTTGTTTTAACTGTAAAGACAATTTCTTTTAAAATTTTTTGCAAAACCACTACTATTTGAGGTTTAGTTCCCTTTTACAATTTTAGTTGTTACAAATTACTATTTCTCCTTTAGTTTAAAGGAAGTGTAGAGAAGGTTTTGAGGTTTTTAGATTTTCACCCGTTTTTTAGGCAGACTAGCAAGTGTGAGAGTGTTTGTAAGTGCGAGTATTGCTACGAGTATCTTAAGTAACAGCTTGTTAAGTGTTCAAATAAACTAACTGAAAAAAAAAAAAAAAACTGGAAAAAAAGCTTGACATTGCTGTAATAGATGTAGAGCAGTAGCTAGTAGAAACAACAACAGCATACACTGAAGTAATAGTCAGTTGTCGTTGTCATCGTGATGGTGTGAACAATTGTCACTATGTCGCAAAACAAATGATAGAATAAGAAAAACAAAACGAATAGAAAAAATATTGTTCATATGCTGACATCAGCTAAAAATATACCCAGCATTTTTCTTGGTAGTTTTCATTTGGTTTCGTTTTTTTTTTTTTTGTTTCCCAGTCCTCCACAAAAATTGGTTACCAACGCAAGTCTCCAAATGTTGAAAACAGACATTAGTGATGATATTTTATTGTTTTGTTACAAAAATTCTTTACTATTTTGATGTTTCCATCTTTTTTTTCTTTTTTTGCATGTCTCTCTTTCTATGCTGCACTCTGAAATTTGTACATATGTACATCAAGACATTTTTGTGCTAAAATGGCAAAAAAGAAAATTGAAATTCCATTTTTATCTAAGAAAATTCTTAGATTGCAATAATCGAAAAGGTATTTCTTTTTGCAAACAAACATTTTGTGATTTTGTTTCTACATCATTTATGTTCAGGACTTTATTAACTCCATTAACAGACAGTTTTTTGTAGTGATTGGTAAATGGTTTTGTTCGTTTTGAATTTTTGACATTCAGTGTTAATGTTGTGGGGACATTGCTTTTGTTGTTGAGTGTAATTATAATCATAAAAAGAAAAAGGATTTTAAAGAGTTCTTTAGCATTTAAATGTAATATTATTTAGTTAAATATCACACATAATATTTACTTAGAAGTTTTACAATAATATAAATCACATATCCAATTACATGTATTTATGTGTATAGGCACAAAACGGAAAATTTCGATAAAAAAATGAATTTTTGAACCTCTACTCTTTTGAGTTTGATAACATTTGCGTTACATGTTTTCCGTGGTGCTCTAGAATTTCAAAATTCGCTTTAGTTTAATGTAGGGTTGTCAATTATTCGAGTTTTAGTTTAATCGAATAAAAGTTTATATTTTTTTTTATAATTCAAGAGATCGTTTTTAATTTTTCCTCAATTATTCGAACGACTAACGAGTAAAATACATTATTTGAGTAAATTTTTCTCAAAATTTTTTTTTATACAAAATGTTCTTTTTCATACCCTTAAGATATCTTCGGGATCCAAATCCTCAATAATTCTGTCAGACATGCTTTCCAGAAGATTCCTATTTAAAATCAGCAAAATCCGTCCATAAATAATGGATATATGAGCAAAAATCCGAGACAACCTCTATTTTTGGCCTATTTTTTTTATCTATATCTCGATTACTAAGTCATAGATATAGACAATATGGATATCTAATGATAGATATTTCAAAGTCCATTCATATAAGGCTATACAAAGTTGGACCTACAATGGGTCAAAATCGGGAAAATATTTCTTAACCCGAATTTTTTTTTCACAAAAAACATTCTTTTGGCATACATTTTTTTCACTAATAAATTAAAAAAAAAAAATTTTAAAAAATTGGAAAAAACTTTAAAAAAAAAATTCTGAAAAATAAAATTTTTTTTAAAAATTAAATTTTTTTTTTTTTTAATTTTATTTTAAAGTATAATTTGTTGAAGGGTATATAAGATTCGGCACAGCCGAATATAGCTCTCTTACTTGTTAAATTTTAACTTGAAAGTAAATTTATTCGTGTATTCGATTAATCGATGATTATTGATCGAATAATGTTTTATTCTAAATTGGATAATGTAATTCATTCAAATAAAAAATATTTTTTTTCCTCGATTATTCAAATAATTATTATTCGAATGACAACCTTAGCTTAAAACCAACAAATCATAGATTTTAAAATTTCTAAAAATCTGTTTTGCATTCAAAAAAAAAATCGTATGCTTATTATGAATTCCATAATACAAAATTGAATTGATCATATTCGGTAAACTTATAGTCTTTAAAAAAACTCGCGATTTTATCCAAAGATTTATGGAAAATTAACAATATTGAGTATTGTGTTTCTTTAAATCGTATCTTATGATGTGGGATTTTATTTTACCTTTTTTTGGAGGAGACGTGGTCATCTTAACGTCTCCTCCAAAAAAAGTTTTATATAAATTTGAATGTGAAATTTATTCGTTATTAGTATGATTTTAATGTAAATTATATTTTTTCTACAAAAAATGTGAGTTTTTTTTTCTGAATGAAATTTAAATAAAAAAAATACTATAATTTTTCACAGGATAGATTTCCGCTAGTGGAAATCCTTCATATTCATTATTGAAGTTAATTTTTACAATTTATATTGCTTTTTTTAAAAGCATTTATTGTCCACATGTGTATTTGTTTAAAAAAAATCAAATTTATCTTAAATTAAAAAATAAGATAAAATAAGATTCGAATATTTAAAGATCCACAATACCGCATTTTTTTAATTTTTTCAAAAACTAAAAGCGCGAAAAAATCGAGAATTTTTCGAAATTAAAATAAATAAGAACTTAAGTGGCAATATGAATCTAAACAATATGTGTTTAGGGAATATGATCAGAGTCTGAAGAACCAAGGTCAATTTGCTTTTGATGTCTTATGGAATCAGTGTCGCCAATTCTTGGTGAACAAAAAAGGATAAATTCTTTGCAAAAAAGGCTAAAATGTGGCAAAAAAATGGCAAACAAGGAGGAGTCGATTTAGCCCATTGCAACGATGTATATAAGGTTATAATAAGTTGGACCTACAATGGGCCAAATCGGGGAAAATATTTTTTAACCCGAATTTTTTTTCACAAAAAAACATTTTTTTGTCATACATTTTTATCACTAATAAATTAAAAAAATTAATTTTTAAACTAAAAAAATTTGAAAAAAAATTTTAAAAAATTCTTAAAAATAATAAAAAAAAAATTTGTTTAAATTTTATTTCAAAGTATAATTTGGTGAAGGGTATATACTAGAGTATCCAAAACCGAAACCGAAAACCGGTCAACCGGTTTTTTCATCTTTGTAAAACCGACCGGTTTCGGTTTTCTTTAACTTTTCGGTTTTTTGACAAACCGGTTTTTTAAGACGGTTAACCGGTTTTAACGAAATACTTTGTAAAGCCTATTTGAACATATAACTTAAAAATATTTTGATAACATTTTTAAAAATATTCATTTATTTTTTTGGAAAAAACCGGTTAACCGGTTTTTAGAATGACAAAACCGAACCCGGTTTTTTTAGAATGAGAAAATCGAAACCGGTTTTTTTATAAAACACTGTTTTCGGTTAAACCGGAAACCGGTTTTTTTAATTTGCCGGTTTTTTGGACACTCTAGTATATACGATTTGGCACAGCCGAACATAGCTCTCTTACTTGTTTAAACTATTATATTTACATCATATTTGAGTTTTAAAAAAAAATCACTCAAGTGAAAATGTCCGAACTCGCCCAAAGAACATTTCTTAATATTAACAATTTTTATTCAAATAATGCTAATTCTCTCTATATGTTTTATTTAAATTTTAAATTACAACAAAAATTTGACACTCGCCAAAGAAAAAGTATATGAGCTATTAGTGTTTTAGGACTTATTTTGAATTACGTTATGATTTGCCTTAATACTCGAAAACCCAATTTGAAATGCTGGCTTTCAGTTTTTTCAAAATGTTAACAATAAAGAACTACCTTGAAAAATTATTTGTAATTTTATCTATTTCATCGGGAACAATTTATTATATTTTACATCAAGTGGCAGAAAAACGCAAAGAAGTGGACTTTTTCTTTTTTCTAAAAAAATATATATGGATCTTAATCAATCAGAACTAACTTGAAAGTTTTGAATTTTTTGGAATTTGATTTCACCATCATTTCTAATTAACATATCATGAAATGAGTACACAATTTTTTTCTTTCATAAAAGAAACATCAGAGATTATTTTTTTAAAAAGAAATAAAGAAAACTGCCACGCCCTGATGATTATGGTGTTTTCCAACACCCTTCAAATTCCAGACTTTCTAAAGTGAAAAAATGTCCCAATGTTTTTAAATTAAAAATAATTTTAGCGTTTTGTAACATTTTTAAACAGAAAAGTTTTTCTAGATTATTCAAAATAAAAATCGACAAAAATAAGAACATGAAACTCAAATAGGAGCTCAGAAAAGAGGGCAAACATCGGTATTTTCAACACCTGTATATATATTTCTTTATAACTGCCAAAAAAGTACATGAATATAATAAATTTGTTGCTTACATTAAATCAATACAATGGGTTATTTTATGAAGGTTTTATATATTATTTGTTTTAACATTCTCTATTTTGTTGCAATTTCATTCCGCATACGTTATCGTATTTTTACCTCCTTTAGCCTTTTTTAATAAGTAAAGCATAATTTATTTTTATTTCTATTTAACTATGGAAGTTCAAGAATTTATCCGTACATTAAAAAAATACTAAAATATCTCAATCGTTTCAAAAGCTACAGAGTTTTGACCAATGCAAAACGATTCTGAGCAACTGTGCGTCCCAGGCTAGAATACAACATGTATTTTGAATGCGTCCTTGATGCAAATAATAAAATACTCGAGCACACATTTAAAGATATAACTTAAGAACTAGAGCAGGTTTGAAGGGTATACGGAAGGTTCCAACAATTTGAACATACAGAAAACAGATTGAACGGAATTCGATATTCATTATAAAAATTTAATAGCGTAAACAGAAAAATTATTACCATTATCAAAAAACAGTTTTTCTATGTTTAGAATTGAAAAATCATAATTGTAATGGAATTAAGGCTCCAACAACTGTAAAATATGAACCGGTTTGTGTCTTTACAAAGCTTTATTCAATTTATTCGGAAATGACAATCGAATTAAATCAGCAATATTAATGGTTGTAATCGAAAATTTCGATTCAGACATAAGAAAACCGATACAAAATAAAAAATGTTAAATTGTTTTGACATTTGTTCAAAGTAATTATTAAACGAAATTCTGAAATACAATAGCGGTATTCACAATGTAGAGTACTTGGCCTGGTAATGTAGTAAAAGAGCCCAATATCAAAAAACTAAAAACAAAATACATTAGAAATTGAAATGTTTGTCAATAAATAGCTCTTCTGCCAAGTACTCTACCTTGTGAATACCGCTAATATTATTTATTTAAAAGAAAATAAAAACCAGAAAAGTCGATTTAAATAATTAATAATAGCGGGTTAATACAAGGATAAGTAAGTTTCATAATTATTTTAACTGCTAGCTGGATACCAAATACGTACATACATACATACATATTTTGTAGTAGAATTGTTCTTATAATTTCATTAAATGCATTTTAATGTTGTTTTGGGTGTAAAGGAATCAAACAGGAATAGTAATTCCCCAAAAATGCATACAATCAAGATCATAACGAAGAAACCCTCAAACCTTAATCATCCCGACATTATTTGAAACCAATCCTTATCATACATAAGAAATTCAGTTTTCAGACGTGGTTGCACAACATTTTTTGTCTTGGTCTATTGTTCACTTCATCGTTTATGTATGCACAGTGGGGCAGAATCAACATTTTTTGGAAATAAATCTGGCATTTCTAAACGGATGGCCCGATCGGGATAAAATTTGACGTGGGAGTAGCCAAGGAGTATTCGAGATCAAGTTATTAAAATGGGCCCTACAAATGCTCTAGGTAAAATTTTTAAATACGTGTTTTTTTTTTGTTTCCCATCCGATTTCAAAGATTTTTAAATTTTTGGGAAGCGCTCGGCTAGGTCTTGAAAAAACATGCTTGCGTGTGCTATTTATCTCTTATAATTTCCGAGTTATAAGCATTTCAAAATATATTTCAAATTTTGCCATAGCTTGGCCCGCTTTTTTAAAAATATAGGGCGTACTTTTGAACTGAATGGACTCGAATTTTTTTCATTAGATATATAACTACATTGGCAATAATATGCAAAAACTTCAGAGCAATATCAATTACGGATCCGAAAATAAACGATTTTAAATTTAAAAATTCAAAAATTTGTAGATTTTTGCTGTTTTTTGGGCGAAAAGGTGACTTAACTCTTTTTTTATTAAGGACATATACCAGTTTAATGTTTTTCTGTAAGACATCTTTACGGAGAATATTTTGGTTTAAAAAACATGTCATATTGTTTATCAAAATTTTAACTTTAGACCACATGTTCTAAAATCCCAAAGCTGGGATTAGAAAACGGAAAGCAGCCTTAGAAACCTTGATGTGATTCCTATTTATTTTTAAAGTATTTTCCCAGCCCCGAGGGAAATGTAGAACCTGTGGGCAAAATTGTAAAAAATACCATTTTTGGGATTTTCGCTCCAGTTTTTAGGAATTGCGGGATTACCTTTGACCTTTTGACAAATTTTTTTACACTTTGTTATTTAGAATGAAAAAATTAAAAAACGTTGAAAATGTCGTTTAGTTTTGTTAATAAATGATGATTTTATTACATATTACATATTTATTGAGCTCTAAAACTAAAATTTGTATCAAAATTTTTATATGATTGCAAATATTAGGAACAATTTGGTCCACATTTTGTTTAGATAAGTTAATTTCTGATATTACAAAAAAAATTCAAGTCAATATCTCAATTATATTAAAAAATATGCCACTTTAAAACTCCGTCCTTCAAAAATATTGCACATTTTTAAACTAAAAAGTTTGTTTATATTTTCTTAATATTATATTCAACAACAAGTCAATGGTTTTGACTTAGAGCCAGTTTTTGACTTCGTATTTAAATATTAATTATATTTAAGTTCTATTTAAATAGGAAAATGAGTTTCTCAGTGATTTTTTAAATGATACTTAAATGGCCAACGTTGGCCATTTAAATTCTATTTAAGTTTCATAAACTACCATATGTTTTCAACAGCTGTCTTTTGTTGTCTGTTTTTTTTTTACTCTATTGTAGCGCTGTATTTTTTTACGGCATCTAACAAAAACTACACTTCCGATGCGGTGAAATTGGGGCATCTTTTGTGCATTTTCCTACAAATATTTTATTGTTTAATATCCTTCTTTTTTTTATTATTTGGCAAAATGTATCAATTTTTGTTTTGCTTGAACAGCTGTTTTATACAAAACTATCGATAATTTTTGGATATTTAGTAGTGCTACCACACTTTTATCTTATTTAAATAAGAAATATTATATAGCACTGAAAAACTCAAACTGTATTTAAATACCATTTAAATTTAAGTAAAAATTAACTAAATACGTATTTAAATACGAAGTCAAAAACTGGGCATTAGTCACATTAAAATATGAAAAAATGCTAAATTGGCAACATAATACATGCGTATGATTTATATTTATTGCAACATAAATATTCAGTATTAATCATACGCACCCAAAATCTTATCATACTCACAAACTCTCAAAACAGCCAAAGACAAGTGGAAGAGAATGAATAGTCCAATATACACAGCCTAAAAATTAGTAAATACCTCAAATTATTTGATTTTTTTTAAGATAACGAAAATCCTAAAATCTATCTATCGATTCACATTTAAAAGTTTCGGTTGTATAATAGATTCGGTTTAAGTCGGACTATAATAATTTTCACGAGCTTAAAAATATGAAAAAATTCACTGGTGTTGACTGACTTTTGGGACTGTGAGTATATCATATCAAAATAAATT
The DNA here is from genome assembly GCA_942486065.2 of Calliphora vomitoria. NCBI lineage: Eukaryota > Metazoa > Arthropoda > Insecta > Diptera > Calliphoridae > Calliphora > Calliphora vomitoria. The sequence goes on along the minus strand of OW818032.2, from coordinate 42,832,354 downwards.
GAATTGAATTCAAATCAAATTGAAATCAAATAAGTTTAACTCTATATAGCGTTAACTTACTGTGAAAACCTGATTAGTCTCTTTTCACAAATTTCAATGGAGACACAAAAAACGTCCCTTTGTTTTAAAGTTGTATTATGTATTTATTATGCGTTGGCGAATTGTAAGTCCTTTTTCATGGGACTTTTCGTACATTAGTTTGTATTTTTTAATGAACTTATACTAAATTTTCTTATATAATTTTGAAAAAGGACATGTTGAACTAAGGGGATAAAAAAGTTATAACGTAATTCTAATCTAATAAAGATGGTACTACAATATGTCTCCACTTAATACAAAAACAAGTAAGAGAGCTATATTCGGCAGTGCTGAATCTTATATACTATATACCCTTGCCACTCATGGTGAAGGGTATAAATAGAAAATTACAGTATTTCAGTTTAAAACCCTGATTTTTATACCCTTCACCATGAGTGGCAAGGGTATATATAAGTTTGTCATTCCGTTTGTAATTTCAACATATTTCATTTGCGACCCCACAAAGTATATACATTCCGGATCTTTATAGATAGCGAAGTAGATATAGCTATGACCGTCTGTATGTTGAAATCAACTTTCCGTAGCCCTCAAATAACTTACAAACATAATTGATACATCAATATATCGGGAATTCTTCCGGCTCGGTCGCTATTTAAAGTCGAGAAAATCGGCCCACAAATGGATGAGATATAAGGAAAAAACTGGGAGAAACTCGATTTTTGGCCTATTTTCGATCTATATCTGGATTACTAAGTCATTAATATAGACAATATGGATATCTAATGATAGATATTTCAAATTCGATTGAAACGATTTATATAAGGCTAGAGTAATTTGGACCTACAATGGGTTAAAATCGGGAAAAATATTTTTTATTATATTTTCACTAATAAATTAAAAAAAATGAAATAAAAATTAAAAAAAAAACAATTTAAAAAAAAAATTTTTGAAAACAAGTTTGAAAATTTTTTTTTTTTTAAATTTTGAAAAAAAAAATTTATTTTGTTTAAAAAAAAAATTTTTAATTTTTATTTTGAAGTATAATTTGGTGAAGGGTATATAAAGTTCGGCATAGCCGAATATAGCTCTCTTACTTGTTATTTTCCAAAATGTCACATCCAAACATAAAAGATTATACATTCGTTTCAATATTTTGCCGGAACCACAGATTATTACAGATAAGAGACCATTGACAGCTGTCAAAAAAGTAATTTCGAACCGTATGGTTTTGATTACATTTTTTTTAACATTTTTTTAGTTCCGCCATTAAGGGAGATCTTAGAGCGAGAGAAAATATAAAATGTAGTAAAAAATCGATGAGTGTAGATATAAAGATAAATGTATATGTTTGTCCCTCTTTTAAATCTTCCGTTGTTTATTATACACTTTCTTTTGTTAATTTTTCGTAAATTTGCCTCCGCCATATTGCTAAAAACAGCTGATTCGGGTCTATGTTAGTCTATGGGCGCAACTATTTGAAAACATTCTTATAATTGTTGGCTATTGTTACTTATATCGTTAAATTGTTCACCTCTTTAAAATTATTTAAAATATTGTTAAATTATTTAAAAATTCTCAAATTTTATCTTCTCCACAACAAAACAGCAGCAAGAACTACAGCAAAACTTTGAAAACATCTAACATTTCAAATTAAAACCCATAAAAATGGAAAATTGTTCAAGAAAAATAATAGAAACAAAAAGCTGCTACCATGGAAGAATAGAATGAAAATACAAAAAAAATAAAAAAAGCATAAAAAATTTAACCTGCAGTTACACACTGAGTTAAAACTGTTCCAAAAACTCTACTCATTTACGCTGCTGTACATGCTCTATGTGGCGAAACAAATGTCTGCACTTTACTATTGCACCACGAATTAATTGCAATACTTGATTATCCTCGAAAAATGAATGGGAAAAAAGCAGGAATGAAACTGAAAAAAAGTTTGCCGTTTATCAAGGAGTTTTTCGGTTGTTCTATTCGTACTTCTTCAATGGTTGAGTTGGTTTGGTTTAGTTAGATTTGGTTACTAGGTTGGTGGTAAGTACAACGAATGGCTGTTGTAGAGACCAACACTGCACAGCTAGTAAAGTTGCTGCAGTTGCTGATATTCTGCATGTTGTTGTTGTTGTGCCAGTTAGTCAGCAAGGGCTGCAGTGGTAGAGTTGGTGGCGTTAGCAGTGAATATACTAAGTATAAGTTTTCAAAAGTCTTAACCAACATTTTTATTACAATGTATAGTTGTAGTCGTAGTTGAAGTAATAGTCATATTGTTTGTTTGCAGGTTTCTATGTCTTTATGTGCATGTTTATTAAGCGAGGGTAGCTAAAGAAATCCTGAACAGTTATTTATAAAATATCTTTCTTTTGTTTCGACTTGTCACCCCTTCCACCAATATTACAATGTATTTGGGTAAACAGCAAAATGAAAGAAAAACGCTTAATAAAAAAAAGCTATATACAAAAGAAAAGTCACAATACCCATTTGGATCATTAAAAGTTGTTAAAAGAAAGTAAAACTTGAAATGCACTTTGGCTTTTCTTTCGATTACGTATTTTTTAGTTTTTTTATTATTTTGGTTTTATTTCCTTTACTTTGGCCGTTGTTGCTTTTGTTCGTACTGGTAGTTAGTTGTATTAGTATTTGCCATGTTTAGCCAGCCATAGAGAGAAAAGAAGCCCATAAAACTCGATTAAATGGAGTGGTAGTAGTGTGGCGTACAATTACTACGAAAATGTTCTATGGCCAGCAGAACATGTTTAGTTTTTTTCTGTTATGCTCTGCAGCTTTAGTGGTCCAAAATAATTTAGCATTTCACTTAACATTTGAGGCAGAATTGGGAATAAGAATAATGTCTTCTTACTTAACAGATTTTAAAATTTTTGTTTCTATTTTGGTTTAGCGAAAAAGAAAATAATGCAATGATGTTAGTAATTATATACATATTTACACAATTACATTACAATAGTGCAGTGAGATGATCATAATTACTAGAAGACTAATTTCAAATTGAAACTAACAGGAAACTTAAGTAAGTAAAACTACCAACTAGAGTTGGCTAAAAGTTAATTAGGGAGAGACATTTTGTAAATTCTTAGAAGTTTCATTGTTATTAGCTAGTAAATTTTATTTTTAAGTAAATCAGAGCTTCGAATTAATTCAGTTTGAGCTGTATTAACTAGAGTCTTAATTTGTCAACCATTCATTCCATAAACCCATTTCTAACATCTAATTCATTAGCTTTATTCAAAGGTTTTTTTTTAATAGAATTTATTCATTGTTGGATGAATTCATAATGGAATTAATTCATAACGTTTAAATTTCTGTTAATTCAAATAAAATATGTTTCTTCACTCAGTTTTACTTTTGTTTTGTTTTTAATCATTTGCAAAATGAATTGAAACAAATGTTTGCCTTCTCTTGCCTTCTATAAAGAAACCTTTTATACGATATTTTGCGTTTTTCTTTCAGAACCATGCAATCTGTTTTTGCCACTTTCGATAGCATTTCACGGCATCTTCTCAGCTGCTTTATCGCAATATTCTTTATACATTAGTGGCTCCCTATTAATTTTTCCAAAATATCGGATTGTTACTTCGCTTCTTCTTTCGGCAATCATTCAACTCAGCTAGATTTAAATATATGCCTAATATAATAACAAAAACATTTGTTTTTGAAAAAAAAAATAATTCCGATTGCGAACGCGACACACTGTTAACTTTATTTTTAACTGAAGCTTCTAAATTGTGATATCAATTAAAATTTTCAGACACTTGATAATTGATAACAAACGATAATTTAGGAACAAGAACGCGACATGCGACAGACTTTGAAAATCAAATTCATTATAAAGGGCTTTAAAACAAGAGGTGATATTTTGAATCACCCCGTATTTCGGTAGCTGTCACTTTTGAAGCTTTTATTCTTTGACATTTGACAAGTAGAAACTACACCATTACTAACAAGTAAGAGAGCTATATTCGGATGTGCCGAATCTTATATACCCTTCACCAAATTATACTTTAAAATAAAATTTAAAAAAATTCTTATTTTTAAAAAAAAAATTTTTTTCGAAATTTTTTTTTTTTAAGTTTTTTCCAATTTTTTTAAAAAAAATTTTTTTTAATTTAAAAATTTATTTTTTTTTTAATTTATTAGTGAAAAAAGAGTTTTTTGTGAAAAAAATTCGGGTTAAAAAATATTTTTCCCGATTTTGGCCATTTTGTAGGTCCAACTTACTATAGCCTTATATACATCGTTGCAATGGACTTTGAAATATCTATCATCCCTATTGTCTATATTTTTGACTTAGTAATCGAGATATAGATAAAAAATAGGCAACAAAAATAGAGGTTGTCTCGGATTTTTGCTCATATCTCCGTTATTTATGGACGGATTTTGCTGATTTTTAATAGGAAACTTCTCGAAGGCATGTCTGACAGAATTATTGTAGATTTGGATCCCGAAGATATCTGGGCCCTTCAGAAAATTGATTTCAACAGACGGACGGACAGACAGACGGACATGTCTTCGACTCCGCTATCTATAAGGATCCAGAATATATATACTTTATAGGGTCGGAAAATTATATTGTGGATATTACAAACGGAATGACAAATTATATATACACTTCTCACGAAGGTGAAGGGTATAAAAATGGAACGATACACGCTTCAACAATGCATTGAAATTATTAAAGTTCACTAAAGAAATTGTGAAAATCTTGCAGTCACAGTTCGCAAAACTAAAGCATTTATGGGTCGTTGTGAAGCATTTTGTCGGATCGCAATAAAGAAATTGGTGGACAAATTCTAGCTGTTGGGATAAGTTAGTGATGTGAAGAATAAAACCCGTGCACCTCTCTCAAGAACAACTTAGAATATTGATATTAATCTGGATAACGTTTGTTTTCAACAAGACGGCGCTACGTGCCACACAAGCAACGAAACCATTGCTCTTTTACGGGAAAAGTTTCCGGACCGTGTTATCTCTCGAAGAGGTGATCACAATTGGCCACTGAGATCTTGTGATTTAACACTTTGCAACTTCTTCCTTTGGAGCCAGGTGAAAGGTAAGGTCTACGCCAACAGCCCAGCGTCGATTCAAGACCTCAAAGAGGACATAGGGCTGCCACCTTGCGATTTGGTTAAGACAAATTCACAAAAAGGATATGGTCCTGTGAGCGTGGTCGTGGTGGCCATTTGGCTGATGTTGTTTTTCATTATTAACGGCGTACCTTCCTCTTTATTATGAAATAAACATCCGATCATTTATTTAAAAAAATTCTATTTTTCTTTGAATACCAAAGTAACACCTCTTGTTGGAAAACCCTGTATGTAGTAAATTTTTGTTAAGCTAAATCCACTTAATTTTTATTTGAATTAAAATTTTCATCCCCATAAATAGAACGATCGAGGAGTACTGCTAACAACGATGATTTAGATGCAAGAACGCGATATTAAAACACAAACAATATGAAAGAAAAATATTTCATTAATGGAGAATTTTTGTGTAATTATAGATAAAATTATTTTATTTTAAACTTTATGTTCCCCATGGACCTTTCAGTGGAAATGGACATATAAGTCAGTCTAATGTTTTCAATAGGAAATATATACAATTGCGTTAATGGAAATTTCGATGATTTGGCGAAATTATTTTGCCATTCTTGGGAATAAGTTTTGCCGTTCTACAATTATGAATCTTACCCGGAAAAAAACAGCCACGCAGAATGCCATCAAATGTCTGTGACTTTTAAAACAAAAAACTAACAATCGTCCATGAAATTAAGTCTTGGGATATTATATTTTCAATGATTTAATAATATAACTTTCCAGTCTACACAGTAGTTATTGAGAAGAATATTCTTAGTTTCCGCTGCAGATTATAACATGAAGTCACCAATCCTTTAGACGTTGATTGTGATGGTAAGTTTTGAGAATCCTTGGCAATCTTACAACTATAGGCAATAGTAATGGTTTTTGGGTACTTTTTTACGCACTTTGGAGAGTTTAGAATTCCATCATTGCTGATAACTTAAGTACAGTCTTTCAACAAAACTCGCCAACAAATGTTTTTGAACTTGAGGAACCACCTGTGTCTACATTATCTAATGATGTCATATTAGCTATAAGCCCAGAAGACATTAACGATGTTATTAAAGATAGTATAATATTGAAATGATTTAGTTACACCTAGTATGATCAAAAACCTACCAAGTGTAGCAATAATTGTGTTGTCTATAATATTTAATGCGATCTTTAAACAAGAAGTTTTTCCGACAAATTGGGAAAACTTTTCAAATAATAATGATACTTGACCGTACCATCCTCCTATAGACCAGTGAGCTGAAAATCATACCATTTTGAATTTAAACAAATATTATCCCTGTTCTTTAATTGGGTTTCCGAGAACGCCACGGAACAATCGAACAGGTAAATCGTATAACTAGAGAGATTGGAAAATCGTTTGAATTAAATAAATATTGTTCAGTAATATTTTTGGATGTAGCTCAAGCCTTTGACAAAGTATGGCACAGAGGCCTGGTATATAAAATAAAATATTTGTTGCCACCATGTACCCATAAACTATGGGATTCTCATCTATCGGACAGTTTATTTACAGTTAAGTACAACGATTACATGACAAGAGAATATAAAATTATAGCAGGAGTACCACAAGGAAGTGTTCTTGGACCCATCCTCTATTTGATTTACACCTCTGACTTGCCTACGAACGATATATTAACTATTTATACATTTGCTGATGACACCGCTATTATTAGCTCGGATGAAAATCCACAGATACTAGATAGCTACCTAAGATGTGTGGAGAATACGAGTAAATGAGTTAAAAAGCAAACATATTACGTTCACACAGACAGAAGACTTACTTGGCGCCGTCATATAGAAACCAAGACACTTCACATGAAGTTAAAAGCATCTAGCCTTCACTGGGTAATCAGTGACCAATGAGAGATAAGCCTTGACTATAAAGTCACCCTGTATAAAACCATTTTAAAACCAATTTTGACATATGCACGCAGAAAAAAAATATAGTTGTGCATTGTTACTGTAACCATTTCAACATTCGTGCATGTTTACTGTAACCATTTCAAAATGTTTAACAATATTATAGTCACAGTAACTATATATATGTTTGTGACAACCATTTGATGAAGGACTTACCATATTATGTTGCTCTCGGCTTATGGATATCATAATCTGAGAACAACATATTATGATAAATTTATTCATCTATAAATGGTTGTCACAAACATATACATGTTTACTGTAACCATATATATGGTTGATCCAATCATGTGAATCGTAAATTAACCATATTATTGTTACCACAATCATATATACAGTTACTGTGACTATAATATTGTTACAAATTTTGAAATGGTTACAGTAACAATGCACAACTATATTTTTTTTCTGCGTGTGGAATCCAATTGTGGGGAACTGCTAGTAATATCAGTATTGATCTTATACAGTGGGCTCAATCAAAAATTTTTAGGACCTAGACAGGCGCACCATTGTACATAAGAGATGAAAACATGCACAGAGTTCTGGAAGTACCATTGGCAAAGGACGAGTTCAAAAAACTCCGTGAGAAATACATGAAAAAGTTCCAAAGCCACCCGAACCCGCTTGCTAGACTTCTAGCACAGAGCCAAACGCTGTCGAGGCTTTGAAGAGCTTATCAGCCAATTGCCGATTAATATGTACTCGTTAGGTTATAAGATTAATACTTATAAATAAATTAAATGTAAATAAATAATTCCATCATGTAAGATAGCACTTCTTAGCTTTTGTTTGGGGTGGGGCAGACAATTTTGATAGACTTGGCAATAAAGATTTGCTCAACCATTAACTATTGGCATCGTGTGTTCGAACCATTGTTAGATTTTTTTCTGATCCCTGAAGCATGGACTTGTCTCATGGAGCAGTTCTACTTGAAAGAGTAGCCAACTATAGTATGAAAATACCTCTGTGATACTCTAAACTTAACGACTTATAACATAGATTCTTCACATGATACTATTTGCTATACTAATTATCTTAAAAACGTAATATATATGTTTGCAAAAGTTTCATACAAGAAATGCCTGAAGTAAGCCAACATTAAAAAATTGTTTAATAGATGCCTGTCCATCTTTCCAACTAACAGTTAAATAAATAATTCATTAAATTTTCTATCTCATTGTGCTATTACCCATAACATTCTTTATAACTAGAATATACAGTTTCCATACATGAAATGTCTAAAAAATATTTACTTTAATAATGAAACATTAAGTCAATAACAATTGTCTAAAAACTACAATGAAAACAATACAAAACTGACCACAATTCTGATATTTGTACAAGAAATTTTTTACTAAAATATAAAACTATGAATATAATTTGCATGATTTTATCTTTATTTTCTTTCAATAAATTAAAAAAAAAAAATAACCAACAACAAATTTAAATACAATAAAATGAGTAAAATAAATGAACACATATAAAAATGGAAAACTTTAACAAATAACAAAAAAAAAAGAAACAATAAATACCAAAACACCATATACACAATTATACGATATAAAACTGCAAGTTGAAAAGGGGGGAAGGGGAAGAAAGGAAGATTAGAAAAATACAAAAGAATATGGTAGAGTATAAATTAAATCTATAAAAACCAAATCCCTTTCATTTCCTTGCAACAAATTTGAATATTTTTGTGTGCAACACATGCTTTACATATAAAAATTGTTTGGTAAATATCATTTCAAAAATCTTTTGCTAGCATAACTGCTTTCTAGCATTGTATGAGTCAGTGGTATTATATAAGTATGTATATGTATACACTATCGGTCAAAACATATTGAACAAAATTCGTGTTATATTTTTTTTCAATTCTAAAGAAAGTAAAGATTTTGGAAACAACAAATGCTGTCTAAAATAAAATTACATACTCATATTTTATAGAGTTTTATAAGAACTAGTTATTTAGAAATAGTTACACATTGGTACTTGAGACGTTTCATAGAACAAAAAACTAGTTCTGAAAGAACTTTATAAAACCACTTGAACTGATCCTCACAAAAGTTGGTAGAACGATTCTGGTTCATATAAAATTTGTTTTGTCCAATTTCATCACGATATTAATAACACTGTCTAACAGTAATCTTGGAACAAAATAGCTGCTCTATAATTCTGAAAGGGCATGTGGACTAGATCATTTTTATAGAATAAACTTATAGTCAGCTGGTCTGAGTTTTATTTTACAGTTGGTCAACGAAAAAATTAAAAAGTTAATGTCTGAGAGAATTGTTATTGTCAGAGTTATATTGTGGAATTTTATGGGGATAATTTTTGTGGAAGATCTTAACCCTCTAGCTCCTCTCTTTGGGGGTCAAATTGACCCTTTTTTCGAAAAAATCAAAAAAGGTCCTCTCAAAAATGACAATGTTCTAATCGGGGTTGGAACTTTCCATATCACATATTTTTTGTTTAAAAAACAAGCAAATTTATTTTCCCTATGAAAATAATATAAATAGTCCAATGTGTTTTAACCGACACTGTAAATATAAGTGTAGGAATATGTGTTGCAATAAGCAGATTTGAACAAACATTTAAGCAGTCGGTAAGCATACAACTTCTATACCTTTAAATGCAAATGCAACTAAAAGCGAAATACAATTTTCCTAAACACCACTACCTTTATTACCACCACAACAAAGCAATACACTTTGCAACCAAAGTTGAAAATCTGAAAGTGTTTATGTCGTAACATAGAAAATACAAAAAAATAAAAAAAAAAAATACAATAATAATAGAAAATCTAGTTTAGTTTGCATACCTAACAACGTATGTGTATGATTAGGTTTTCTAATGTGTACAGTACGAGTATATATGTTGTTGATATGTATTGTTATTAAATTTAGTAATATATACACTGGCTGTCAACATAATAAGTATAGCATACATACTTGCTTTGAAAATAAGTTGCAAATAGCAATGTGTTTGTTGATAACACTTTAACGTACTTGAAATACTAAGGGTTTAAGCAAGGAAACAACAATATAAAGGGAAATGTGACTTGTGGAATCAGCCACAAAATAGAAATTTCCATTATATTGGATTGACATGATTGGCAAAAAGAAATGGTTTATATTGAATAGGTGTTTAGTGATTAAAATTGGCTAAAAAAGTAACAGTTTTAGAAGAGTTTATATAGTTTAAAATAATAATCAGGTCACTAATAACATCGCACCACAAAAGTCGAAGAACTTCTACCATATGTTAAATTCCATATACATATGTTTGAAGCTACACACTTCATATGGTTTTCAGCAAAGAGACGAGACGTAATTGTCAAAAACCTAACTCTTGCAACAACAGAATACATGCTAGACAATATATTTTGTTGTTGTGTCAGACATATGATTTGTTGTATTTTTGTTTGACAAATCGGAGTGTCTTGTCTCTATGGTTTTCAGTTTTTCACCACATTAAATTTGGAAAAGCAACTGAAATTTTAATTTCTTATTTATTAAAATATAAAACATTTAAAAATTGAATATTTTAGCTGTGTTAGTTTAGCGCAAACATAAATTTTTGATTTTCTGATTTTTTTTTAAGTTTTCCAAAAAAAAAAAAGATATATGGACTAAATTTATGAATCTAGCTCTCCAGTAAAATATGATTTGTATAGAATAAGTTATGGAAAAAGTGCAAGGTTATTAAATTATATAATTTTTGAAAAACACTTTGAACATCATTTGAAATGTAAAAACATATAAATGTTCCAAAAGTGTCGTCTTTCCTTTGATACCCATACCCAATAGGGTGACAGTCGATTTTTTTTTTCAGATTTCAAAGAGTGCCGGGTGGAATATTGTAACAGTGCAAAAATGGAAATTAACCCTTAAAAGCACTTGGGGTCAAAATGACTCTCAATTTGACTGTGGTTTTCGTGATTTTAAAAGTTGAGGGTAATTTTGACCCCAATTGCTTTTAAGGGTTAATTTCCATTTTTGCACTGTTATTGTATATTTTAGACCTTAAGGTATATTTTTCGCAAGTTTCATTTAAATTGATCCAAAACTGTATAATATTTCGCTATATTTCATTAAGAAATTCCAAATATTTTTAAATTTTACCTTTGACCTTCACCATTTAAGGGTTAAAGTTGTCCGATTTTAGTAAAACTTTCAGAGTATATTTAAAATAATCTAAACTATAAGATTCTGTATAAGTTTTACTTAAAATTCGTAACAGTAAGGAAATTGCTTTCATTCGCCAAAATATGGTCAAAAATTTTTTTCCCGAAAATCACAAAATTTAAATCGTAGGTACGGAAAAACTGTAGGAGGTATTGACATAATTTTTTCATACTTTTATTTTCTATTATGATCACAATAAATCCCTATGTGATGATCAAAAAATTCGGAAATTTGTTTAACAAAATTTTTAAAAATTTGAAAATGGAGATTTGAAACTGTTTGGCCATCCCTGCGAATAGGTTAACGGTATTCTACAAAGACAAAAACGCATACGAATGTAAATACGGATATATTTTAAGTAAAAGTTTGCTTTTATTTTAATATTTCTTAAAATATGTTAATTTTGTTCCTACATTCCTTGTTCAAGTGGCCTGAGACACGTTAATGGTCAGGGGAATTTTTAATAACTTTAAAATTGTTTAACCAATTTATGTCTTTTATATCTCATAAGAACGACAATTACGTAAACATTTCGATTCTTATGCATTCGATTGCAAAAATAATTATTTAGTAGCAAATTTTTTACAAAAACTGAAAAATTTGCATTTTTTCCGAATTTTAACGATAATACAGTTAGTGGGTCAATTTGACCCAAAGGAGTTATAGGTTTAATCTGAAAAATATTTTTTCTGACTGTAATTTTCATTAATATAAATAAATCTACATATTTATATAACATAATGCAGAAAGTTAAGGAGTTTTACAAATTTATTTCATATAAATAGTAAAATTTTGCATATATCTGACCTTTGACCTCGATGCGCGTCCAAAAATCGGTGTCCGATTTGGCTCAAATTTTCAACATTTAACTTTTAGACCTAGTGTCACAATATTCTACCCGGCACCCTTTAAAAATCGAACTCAAATTTTTTTCCATACAACTGATTTTTACTCTAATACCCACGGTGCACAAATATTAATTTCATGATATAAGCTTTACGAATAGATTTTTATGTGTCTGATGGACGAAGTGATGTTCAAGAACACTACCGGACAAAAAAATAAACAAAATTCCTCAAGAAGTTTCTTGTGTTGCAGCAAAATAAGCCAACCATTTGTGACATCAGGCACTATAAACACATAAATCTATATTACGGAGTGTCTACAAAAACGGCTTTTACCTTTTTTAAAACAGCACAGAGTGCCTTCATATTGGTGACCCAATTTAGCATCATGAAACAGTTGTTTAAATTTTGTTCCACGGGAGGCAAATCCAAACAATTGTTCAAAACTTCGGCCTGTTGAAAGGTGTTGGGCTCTTGTATAACAGAATTAAAGAACACAGGAAAGCTATCCTAGGACATGTCCGACTTTAAGCGTAAGTGGACCATCCCATCCAAAAAGGTAACGGAAGTCTTTAATGGGAGCATTTCCGGAAAAAGTGGATACATTTATAAATACCGAGGGGTTGACTCAAGACCTCAAGGTTAGATATATGGGGCACTTCATGTCAAGTGAACCAACTTTTGAAATCGATGTCTACCGATTGGGATGAAATTGGCACTATGGTTAGCTCTATTGAATAGTAATTCAGACAGAATTTTTCAACAAGATCGGTAGAGAACTTTCTAAGTTAGAGGGGGTAAAAATTTGACATTTTGGACGAGCAGGTTTTTTTCTCATCCATGTAACTTATTACCTATTGTTTTTAGGAAAATGTGTCCCAAATAATTTAGATAGCAATTTCTTCAATCTTTCGGAAAAATAAAATTAAAAAAAAATTTTTTTTTGTAATTTTTTTTCCAAAATCAAAAACTTTTTGGACCTTTTTTCAAATTGGCCCTTTTTTCTTTTTCTCAAAATAAAGCTAAGATATTTTTCTTGAAGACGTATTTGGTAGCTTAGTGGGATGCGTGTTGGTTATCTCTCAAAATAAATGTTTTGTAACTCAAAACATACAATTTTTGACTCTTTTTTGCAAAATTAAAAACTTTGTTGACTTTTTTTTCAAAATGGACCCTTTTTTTAAAAATTTTTTTTTTGCTCAAATTTGGTCCATTCCTTTAAGAGGTTTTTGGTCGCTTAGTGGGATACGAGTGGGATACCTATCCATGGTAAAAATTTCATCCCAATCGAAAGACATCGATTTCAAAAGTTGGTTTGACATGAAATGCCCCATATATTTTTGACTTAAATTGTAGTTACACTTAAAATTGTAAGTGAAGTTTTTGCTGGGTATTAAGAGTTTGTTCAAATTTGAAGACAATTTGACATCCCAATTTTCTAATTTTGAAAACACGCAATTTGTTTCACGATTTTCGATTTTTGAAAAGTGACAAAACTCGACAAAGTATGTAAGATTATGTATTCATATCTCGAAAAGTTAAGGTCCGATTCAGTTGAGTGTGGAACCATGTGTATAAATACATAGGGATATTTTAATCTAAAATATATACATTCGTAATGTAATGCAAATGCAGTTTTGGCAAAAGTCTACCCTTTTGAGTTTTATTGCTTTTTTACTATATTAAAATGTGAAATGTTTAGTAAGTAATACAAATTATTAGTCTACTATTTTTAAAAATTGTTTGTAAAAAAGACCAACAGTTTTTTTCACAAAAGTATTTTTTTTTTTTGTTGTAAATAAATAAAAACTGTAAATTAAATTTTATGTTTTTATGAAGAAACTAGTTGAAATGTTTACCAAATGAATAAATAATACTAGTACCCTTTCATATTATGCTATTTCCTTTTTTATTATGCTATTTCCTAAACATTTCATATTTGATCATGGTAAAAAAAGGTAAAAATCAAAAGAGTAGAAATTGTTCCAAAATTAATCTGGAAATTGCATTTGCACTATGAATGTGGTTTATATTAAAATAGATTTTATATTAAAATATTTAAAGAGGGCATAATAGCCTTTCATATCATTCCCGAATTAACATAAGTCATATATCATATTTGATAGTTATATACGATTCATCATAACAAAATACAAATTACATTATTTCTGTTATCTCCTTGATTATTGCGAAATTAATTAAAATAATGTTTAACCATCATTCTAGGAAAATAATTTTAAACAATGAAACTGATATACATATCCATCACTGAAACTTTACACCTTCAATTAAATTTGCCATCATAACATTTACATTTTTTAACCACCCAACTTCAGTGAAGTTCATTAAAAAATATATTAATGAAAATACTTTTACTTAATTAAAAAGAAAAAACATACTTTATTCAATAATCATGAGTTTGATGTTTGTAACTTTTTGTAATAAAAAAAAACAACTAAAAATAATACAATCATAGTAAAAATCCCTTAAAGATTAAATATTTTTCAACTATTAAAACTATACACTTAAGAAAACTAAAAACTAAACAAATTATTTGTTATACAATTTATTTTACAATATTAAATCGATTTACACGAGTGATTGGGACTAATAGCCAACAGGGCCTCACAGCTGGAAGGTCTACCTTCTTAGACTAATTTACTGGCAAATAACACAAATTTCAAAAAAATTATCAAAAAAGTATAAAAAAACCATAACTATAATCTAAATTCTATGTTCTCTTTATGCCAACCAATGATTTACACAACTTTGAACCGTATGATTTGGATAAAATCTAATAGAATATTTTCATCACTGGAAAAGGGAATATCAAACGATCTCGGGGCAACATGTAGATCACCATCTATTTTCTCAATGTCAGAGTACGAACTAGGTAATACGTCATTACAAGCAAGCTGAATTAAGTGATCTTGTAAGATACTTAAAATTGATAAACAACAAAGCAGAACTTCAGAACCTTTTAACAATTGGTGTGCTTATAAATTCTTACTTGAATAGAGAAAAAGATTTAACAGATTATTTCGAAATGACGAAATGACATTCTCATTTGAAACGATGCATATGGGAAGTGTTTCCACCATGTAGTTAAAAACTTGAAAAATCTATATCCAGAATCAAAAAACATGAGTGCAGCAAAAAAAAAAAAATTGCATCGCAATTATGCTTGATATTAAAACAACCATAAAACATCTGTTAATTTTTCCAAAAGAAAAGGCAAAATAAGTCAAACGAGTCTTTCGAAGAGCACCGGACACTTCTATCATGAAAGCAGCTAGTAACGTTAAATGCTCTGATTCATTTATGCGCAGAGCCAAAGCTAATGCTGGGTTGAAGTCGTATAAAGTTCAGAAAGTTACAGATCACAATGCGTTAAAGAACTTAGAAGCAAAATTTAGATCAAATTTTATAAAAAATAACCTGTTGTGTGATGGATGATGAAACTTATGTACTGGCATACTTTTCACAACTTCCGGGTCAAGATTTCTATGTGGCTGATGGAGGTAATGTTCAAGAACAATACTGGACAAAAAAATAAAAATATTCCCAAGAAGTTTCTTGTGTGGCAAGCCATTTGCAGTTGTGACAAAAGAAGCCAATCATTTGTGATATCAGGCACGATTAACAAAGAAATATATATTACGCAGTGTCTACAAAAACGGTTTTTACTATCTTAAAACAACCTACGCCAATATTTTAATGTTTAATGAATTTTTACAATGTTTGAGTAAATTTACGTATTTTTTAGAAATTTTATATTGAACTCTTTAATAATGTTTTACTATAAATAACATATTTATCTATTTTTTTTCTAAATTTCATGGTCATCAAATTAGTTTATCTTCAACACATTTTAAACGAACATTTCGGGTTTGAGTACGCTTACATAATACACCTTTTTGACAGAAACAGCACATTTGCCGACAAAAGATTTTGATTCTAGTGCAAAATATATAGAAATTAAATATGTGTAGAACCACACACACCTTTTAAATATCTCGATATCAAAAATATTTTTGAATACATTCACTCATTTTCTGTGATAAACTTATGCGACAGGAAAAGTCATGAACCTTGCTTATCATATTACTTTTATACCCTTAACCATGAGTGGCAAGGGTATATACGAGTTTGTCATTCATTTTGTAATTTCTAAATTTTTCATTTGCGACCCTACAAAGTATATATATTATGAATCGTTGTAGATAGCGAAGTCGATATAGCCATGTCCGTCTGTCCGTCTATATCGAGCCCTAACCGCGAAAATAACGTAAGCGCCAAAAATCAAATTTTAACGGAGAGTTTTATTCGTTTTTTTTAAGTTGTGCGAAGGATTTTTTTGAAAGTTAAAATGTAGTCTATTACTTGTCTCATATATGAGATAAATGCATTTTTAAGTTAATTTTGTGAGCAACAAATTTGTTTTGGCGCTTACGCTATTTTTACCGTCACTATTACAGTCATCTGAGGCTAAAAAGTGGTGCATACGATAAATGCTTTATAAAGAAAAAATATTATTTTAAGTTTCGAAAAAATTTATTTTTTTAAAAATCAGAAAAAAGTTTTAAACTAGGAAATTAAGGCATATCTTCTTCATCTGTTTCGTTTAAGGCGTCTATAATATTTTGGGAATGTTTTATGCCAATATATTCGTTATGAAAACTTTAAGGAATACTATTTTTATTGCAAGGACATTTTAAATGAGGAAATTTTTAATTCTGTGTTGTATAGCGGAGGAGGTCCACGGACCGTAGCAGTATTTACATCAATGTCTTGTCCTCACTATTAAAAGTGAGATCGTAAAACTCCTAACACACGTTTTTCATTAAAACTTTTAACCCAAGTATTATTTGATTTCAATTATATTCATTTGTTGTTAATCTGATTAAAAACCTCGTTCAGGTAGAAGGAAAGGTCCACATTATGTTTCTAAAACCAAAAAAATGGAAAGCATTTTCAAAAGAGCTGGCAACACAACCGGAAGGAAAGCAGCCCGCTTAACTCAGTGCTCGGACTATTTGGTACGAAAAGTTAAAGCTAATGCAGGTTTAAAAACATACAAGGCTCAAAAAGTTCCTGCAAAAAATTTAGAGGGCAAAAACAGAGTATGGAAATTGAAATTAAGAATTTTTCGATCTCACTCCTTATCACAATAGCCGTATTGAATTGTAATCATAGTTGTATAAAAATTTGAAGACCGCATCGTGCTTAATTTTATTTTCTTTGGAACAAGCTAATCAGAAAATATTTTCCAGTTTGAAAATCAGAAAGAGTCCTCATGTAAACGCTTGAATGCCTCGCAATCTGTGCATTTTTACACTCTCGCAAATGAACTGTCAAAAATTGTATATAAATTCGTTTGCACAACTCCGATAAGTTTGCGCGACAATTTAGTCTCGTGGGTTCATGAAATACGTTGCGCAAATTTTCGCATTTGCACAAATGGGAAACTTAAGCGTTTAAATGTGTACCCTTAGAGTGCTTTAACGATATAAATTCATAACCGTAAAGGGTTTTTCTTGCACTTCGAATAACTGTAGGCCACTCACTAGAAGCCCATACAGTTCGGTTTCGAGTAAATGATTCTATTGTACTGTGAATAGAATCAAAAGGCATCATTTTATGACCAGGTAGTAAGCAAATTTGAATAGCTTAGAAAAAAATGCTTGATTTGATATTTGTCCAATGAATGGGACTTAAATTTATATATTTTCCCATTAATTGTATTTCAATTTCTTTTGATTTTCTCTCTAGTACTTCGGCTACTCTTGCGTTATCTCTGTATATATAAAAACTTTATTTTCATTATTTCGGGTGTTGATGCGCACGACACTTTTCTATCGATTTTCATTAAAAAGTCAAATTCGGAAAAATGTCGCTTACGTTATTTTTGCGGTTAGGGCTCGATATGTTGAAATAAACTTTCCGTAGCCCCGAAATAACTTACAAACATTATTAATACATCAGTATATCGGGAATTCTTCCAGTTCGGTCGCTATTTAAAATCGAATAAATCGACACACAAATGGGTGAGGTATAAAGAAAAAACCAGGACAACCTCGATTTTTTATATCTGGATTACTAAGTCATTAATGTAGATAATATGGATATCTAATGATAGATATTTTTAAGTCCATTGCAATGATGTATATAAGGCTATAGTAAGTCGGACCTGCAATGGGAAAAAATCGGGAAAAATATTTTTTAACCCGATTTTTTTTTTAGCCAAAAAAAATTTTTTTCATAATTTTTTTTCACTAATAAATTTAAAAATTAAAAAAAAAAAAATTGGAAAAAATAATTTTGTTTACCCAACAATATTTAAAATTTTTATTTTAAATTGTAATTGAAAAAAAATTGAAAAAAAAATCAAAAAAAAAATTTTTGGAGATAATTATAAGAAAAACAATTTTGAAAAAAAAAAAAAATAATTTTGTTTAAATTTTTTTTTTTAAAGTATAATTTGGTGAAGGGTATATAAAACTCGGCACAGTCGAATAAACCTCTCTTACTTGTTTGTATTTAAAAGATTATTTTTGTGTGGTTTTCCACACATGGGTGAGTTTATTGTTAACTTCTGACTAAGTTTTCATCAATGCTATGACCGAGGTCAGCATTCTTTGAAATCTACTTTATAAATTATAATTTTTAGTTTAGAAATATAAACGACTGGAGTATTTGTTGAGATGAATTATTCAGCTCTCAAGCCCCAAAACTATGGTTAGTTGGCTAAGAGTGGCAAACGATTACGTTCCGACGAGATCAAATGTTTGGCTCTTAATAATTAGTGAATGTAATCTGATGAAAACCATTTTTTGGCTCTCCATGGGCTAAGAATACATGAATAAAATCCGACGAAATAACTGATTCGCTTTCGGTTGTCTATCTACTGTTTTCGGCAGCGGCAAAAAAATGCAAGAGATCGACTCTTGCTTGTCTAGTAATATCTCAGGATATTTTTTCTTAAAATTCATTTAAAATATTGCAGAACTATTTAAAAGGTAATGTGTTTACACAATTTCTCTAAGTGTTCAATCATAAAAAGAAAATAAAAGAAGTTAATGGCTGTTAAAAAATTTTCTTCAAATAAAAAAAATTAAAAACAAAACTAAAATAATAATAAAAAGGGTAAATAATTGTTAAATCAAATAGAGCTGCAACTGTTGGCAAATTATACGTAAATTGTGTGGGAGAAAGAGAAAATAGGAAATAAATCGACTTGAAAAAAAAAATATATATATCATTGAACAAACAATTGTACACTTGAGTAAATATAAAGAATATGATCAGTTAAACTATTGGATTTTAATGAAAATGGGGTTTATTTGTTGGGATTCCATTCAATGAAAGGCTGGATTTGCTTCTTTCATAGCAAAATTTCAAAAAGCTATAGTCTACTTCATTTAGGATACTATGGATTACTCAAAATTGTTGTACATAACATTTTCTGTTAGTTAGTTTGTCAAATTGACTGATTTTACCCCTTCATATTGTTTGAGTAGTGTTGGACTTTGTAAGAGTATAAATTGTATATGAGTTAGTTGTAAACGAGTTGCGGTAGTGTTTAAGCATTTATTAATTAAACTTTTTAACAAAACAAAAAAATAAAAAATCATGAGAAAACAACTTTATACAACTTTAACCATAAAACGAAACAACCAAATACTCACTCACATATATATATGTACATACAGTACTAGGGATACCCCAAATAATAGATACAAATTAAATTTTTTAAGGTTCTGCCGCGCAGAGAAAAAAAAAATATAGTTATGCATGTTTATAGTAACCATTTCAAAATTTTTAAAAGTTTTTAACAATATTTTATTCAAATTAACTATTTACACGATTGTGATAACCATAATGTGGTTAACTTACGATTCACATGATTGACGCTAGGACAAACAATGTTAGAAATGGTGTCCTCAAACAAACTTAACTTTCATTTTAGTCTCCAACATCGACACCTTATAATTCCTACATACAAACGGGGGCACCCTAATATACACTCAGTCAAACGTGTACACACATAGAGTAAACCCTCTGGCAGCAACTTATTATTGCCCCCCGAAAACAAAGAACAAAGTGATGAATTGGGTTTTTAAAATAATCAACATTGTTGCAAACATTTTACAATCGGGCATTTGAAACAAGAACAACAAAACAACCAAGAAAAAAAAAAAACAACAAATCTCTCAACAAGAACAAGAAAAACAACCAGGACACAACAACACAAGACAAAAAATGTGATACACTTTGTAGAGATGTGTGTGATTGAGTGTGTCAATGTGTGTGTAAATGTGTTGGCCTGAGTCATGAAACATCATGAGGATCTACAACCGGCAGTAACATTGTTGTAAGTAAAAACATAAAATTAAAAAAAAAAAAAAAAAAACTTACAACACAATCCCAACAATGAAACAACAGAGACAACAACTACAACAACCAAGAAACTGTGGCAACATAAAAAGTAAAACAACATTGTGGTGATTTTTTCTGCTTGCTACTTGTTGTTGCTTTTTCTTTACAAATACAAAACAACATACTAGGGAAGCCCTTATTTTGCAATTTTGCGACTTCGGATGCTTCTAAAATTGTTCTTCATCATCTAAAAATCAATTACCGAAAATTTCAGCAAAATCGGATATTGTTTAGAGGTTTCACATTTTATTTGAAATGTCGTGTTTCAATATTTTCCAAAAAAATTAAAAAATAAAATATTGAAAAAAAAATGTAAGTAAAAATAGTTTAATTCTTTTGTAGTTTGTAATCGATAACCCATTTTATTTTAATACCAATTTCAAAAAATTTTTAAACGAAATTTGAAAAAATTAACAAAATAAATTTTGATTTTAATAAACACTAATGAGAATAAAACTGCAAATTTGAATGGTTGTACATTAAGGCGGATCGATTCAAAAATCCCCCAAGCTGCAAGGAAAATCGTACTCTAGCGATCAAAATAAGAAACCTTGCCTAAGGTATAATTAATTCTGATGTTCCTTGTTTTGACCCAAAAGTCAAATTTTGAAAAATCCCACTTTGACCCATTTAAAGAGCCCCAATCGAGTTTAAATGTATGACCGACCTCCACTTATTTTGGAGCGCCGACCAACCCATGCTAGTGGCACACCCCTCATACAAAAATTTAAAAAAATCACAATTTTAGGCACTTTACAGGAAACAATCAGGGAAATGGATATGTTTGTTTTGTGTTTGAGTTTATTTTTATACCCTTCACCTTCGTGAGAAGGGTATATATAAATTTGTCATTCCGTTTGTAATTTCCACAATATAATTTTCCGACCCTATGAAGTATATATATTCTGAATCCTTATAGATAGCGGAGTCGATTTACCCATGTTTGTCTATCTGTCTGTTGAAATCAATTTTCTGAAGACCCCAGATATCTTCGGGATCCAAATCTTCAATAATTCTGTCAGACGTGCTTTCGAAAAGTTTCCTATTTAAAATCAGCAAAATCCGTCCGGAGATATGAGCAAAAATCCGAAACAACCTCTATTTTTGGCCTATTTTTGATCTATATCTCGATGATTAAGTCATAAATATAGACAATATGGATATCTAATGATAGATATTTCAAATTCCATTGCAACGATGTATATAAGGCTATACAAAGTTGGACCTACAATGGGTCAAAATCGGGAAAAATATTTTTTAACCCGAATTTTTTTTCACAAAAAACATTCTTTTGTCATACATTTTTTCACTAATAAATTTAACATTTTTTTTAAAAAAATTGAAAGAACTTCTAAAAAATATTTTTGAAAAAATTTTTTTTTTAAAAAATTAAACAATTTTTTTTTTTTTTTATTTTAAAGTATAATTCGGTGAAGGGTATGTAAGATTCCGCACAGCCGATTTTGCTGAAATTTGCAGCACTTGACTTTTAGATGACGGAGAAAAATTTTGGACCTTAAGAGGTTCAAAAATCGCAAAAGAACATAATAAGGAGCACCTTAATAAAAAAACACATATACAAAATGTTTGTGTATTATTAATGTATTGGAAGTTTAATGAAGTTGATGTGTGAAATTTTCTTTTTTTTTCCCGTTGGTTGTTTTGTTTATTTGTCTGGCTGTATGTATGTATGTATGAATTTTGTTACGAGTGTATTTATTTATTTCTGCATGTGTTTGTTATAAATATTTGCGGTTACATGGCAATCAACTGGAAAAATATATGTTTTGTTGCCTTTTGTTTTAAATGAGCCCTCAAGTGCCACCAATATCATCAGTTTTTAACACTCACTAACATTTTTCGACTTCCACCACATTTGTATAAACAAACAAACACATACATAAAATTATGTAAGTGTGCATGTGAACACACACACTTACATTTATGCTGAACATGGTTTTATCAGAAAAATTATCTTTTATATATGCGTGAGCTTTAAACATTAACAAAATATAAAAGTTCTAAATCAGAGACGTTTCTAAGAAGAGATTACTGGCATCATTTTAGAATGAAAGGGCTTGAAATTTGTTTGTGGATTAGGATAAATTTTTGGATTTTTTCAAAGCTAATTTTTTTAATATATAAAATGCTTTCATTCAATTTTTTCATTGAATTTTGATCAATTTTAAGCTGTTTCTTGAATTAATTTTAAATAAATGACAGATATGTTCCCTTCAAAGAGACATATAAGTTGTTAATAACGCATTTTTTGAACATGTTTTTGTTTTTAACAACTTATATGTCACTTTGGAGTACATATCTGTCATTTATTCTCACTTAGTTATTGAACAATATAGTGTAAAAAACAAAGTTTTTTTTTACTTTGAAAACGTCGAATTGTGTACCAACGAATCATAAAAAGTTGCTTTACTTCTTTAATTTTAAAGAAATGGTCGCTAAGGCATACGGACTGATCTCCAAAGCTTAAGGTGAATGTGATACATCGTGTGAGAGATGGTTTGGACGGTTCAGAAGTGGTGATTTTGACATGGAAGACAAAGACCGCCTAGGCCAGTCAAAAAAGTTTGGAGACCAAGAATTGGAGGCATTACCCATGAAGATTGTTGTCAAACTCAACAAAAGCTTGCAAAATCATTGGAAACTACTCAAGCAGCAATTTCAAAACGATTGCAAGTAGCAGGATTCATGCGAAAGCAAGGAATTTGGGTACCATACGAATTGAAGCTGTGTGACATTAAAAGACGATTTGCATGTCCTAAATTATGTTAAAAGACTATAAAAGAAAATCGTTTTTGTGCCAAGTTATTACTTGCTATGAAAATCGGATCTATTACGATAATATCCAGTTGCTGTAAAAAGCCAAACATTTGTTTGGCTATAAATACCGAAATTTACATCAAGGATTGTTTACAAAAGATGATACTTCCATTCATAAGACTCCTTAATGTGTCCACTTATTTTTCGCCTGATTTGACACCCTGTCACTATGGTAAAAGAGCAATAATGTGGTGTTTGTACCAAGAGAGGCAATTCCTCCAAACTGTCTTCAGCTGAGTCCAGTGGAGAGATATTGGGCTATTGTTAAAAGAGAATTGAAGAGCACAAACAATTTGTCCAAAAGTGTGGTAAATTTTAAACGGAGATGGGCAACATGTTCGAACAAAGTGGCATAAAGTACTATAAAAACCATAATGGAAGTGTTTCCGAAAAAGGTTCAAAATTTCATCACTAGTGATTAGAACTATAAAAATATTTTTTTTTTGTAAATTGTAACAATAATTTTAATCAAATTAAAAAGGATTAAAAACTGTAACTTTAGTGGTTTTATTTTTATTAACATACATGTATGTTAACATTTTTCGATCTCAGTCCTTATTCAGGGCTATTTCTGTACTCACTTTCACCATTAACCCTTTTTTTGGAAGCATAATTACAACAATATTATGTAATTTCCTCAGCATTTTCTATGATTTTTTTAACCTTGACTATTTAATTTTAGAAACTTTATTTAACTTTAATTGTAACTATGCTTCCAAAAATACGGTGAATGGTGAGAACAGGAATGGCCCTAATTATGTTTTTTTTATCATACTGTAACATCCTGCATTAGTGAAAGCTTGACTTGTTTGTAACAAAA
Organism: Calliphora vomitoria; assembly: GCA_942486065.2. NCBI lineage: Eukaryota > Metazoa > Arthropoda > Insecta > Diptera > Calliphoridae > Calliphora > Calliphora vomitoria. The sequence goes on along the minus strand of OW818032.2, from coordinate 42,808,158 downwards.
AAATCATAAATTGCAGTTTTATGTTATGCAAAATTTTGTATTGTTTTATTTGACATGTAACAAGAAAAAAGTATTTTTGTATGACTAATCCGGGCAATTGTTTATTAGAATATTTGATACCAATTACAATTGACTTTCGCTGAACTAGTTTTTGAATACAATAAAATTTTAGTTTTGTTTACTACATAATCTAGTTTGTTATTTGCATACAAATGTATTGAAATTTAGAATAAAAAAAAAAAACTTGACGCCCATGGTGATGAAATTTTATGTACGTACAAATGTATAACTAAGTAAGACTGTTAATTTATATAATCTCTTATTTAGACAGTGAAATTTGAACAAGTTGAACATAGAGAGGTATTTTATGTTTCTGGTACATTCAAATTATGTTTCTTCGTTATAATTCAGTTAGACTGTATATTTATGTAAAATATACAACAATTTTCATATACATATATAAAAACATTTCCAACAACAAACACAAAATGTTTGTTGCTATTGTTAGTGTTTTAAGCATTAACAACAAACTGACATGTCGGTCAATGTGGTTAACTGCGGATGAGCGATACAATATATAATTTCTTTTTGTTTTTGTTACTCATACGCTCTCCCATCCATATTGTCCATATTGTTGCTATTATTCATATAAACCACATGTGTGAGAGTATTCATGATGTAAATACCAAACTTTTTATACAGTTTTTTTTTTTTTTTTTTTGTTTTTTTTGTTTGTTATTCTTGTATTTGGAATTCGACTCCAATGCATGCTTTCATATGTGAAAATTTAAAATTTCTCTTCTTTACTTTTATTTTAGAAAAAAAAAAAAACGAATGAATTAAACCGTAACGAATAAATGAATTAATTTGCTAAAGTTTTAATGAAAAAAGTGATACGAAACAGTTTTGTTTGGGTGAATGTGAGAGGGTTTATGGATTTCCCAGCAGTTAAGCAAGTAGTCAATGTATTCCTTATAGACAGTAATTGTCACTAATATCTATTCACTGGGCTGACTCCAGTTTATACATTTTAGGTCATTTGACACGCATGTGCCCTTTGTAGTGCAGACTGATGTCAATGGTTTACTTTATACATCCCATGTAATCTAGTGTGAAGACAATTGTCACCTTAGTGTCTCTTAGTAATCTAGAGTGTAGTCACTTCAGACGTTTATTTTGTACTGCACTTTTTTGTGAGTAATTCGTAGAAACTGGTTTTTTATACTTAAATTGTGTTGATATAAACTGATGAAAACAGTTTATTTGCATTTTGCTTAAGGATACTGACATGCTATGTAACCCAACGTGAGGTCAATTGTATCATTCGTGTCATTAAGTAATCTAGAGTGTATTCGCTTTATACGTTTATTTTGTACTGCACTCTTCAATAGATTACACCAGACGTAATCTATTGAAAAGTTTTCGCAGGAAGGTTTGTTTGCAAGCAATCTGTTATTAGACTGTCTATGAGATGTCTTTTTGACTGACTTTTTGAGGTCAATTGGGATACGTACATGTTGAAATAACTAGTTATGTAGCGGATTAGCTAGCCAGTAACTCAGTCTATGTAACTGGTATGTGAATCCATGGAGTTGACTATTTTGGAGCAGACAGTCTCAGACTCCAGCTTTGGCATACATAGCCTGTTATATAACTAGTTGTCACTCTAAATGATAGGTAAAATCACTAGTTCGAGACATTCTTCTAGAACTGCAGGGTTAATCTAAAACTCTCCATATAAGTATTACTGTATTTTATATACGTGCATTAGAGCGACTCAGTTCGTAGGGAGAGGAAAAGAATTGATTTTGTTACCCCTCCCAAAATAATCCTTGGTTTGTTTTAGGATGAATATGTTGACGCATAATTAACATGTTTATTACTGATCAAGCAGTTTTCCGGTGAACATATATATGGGGGCTAGGTGAAATCATAGACCGATATAGCCCATTTGCAATTCCAAGCCAGTCCTATCAGAGAGTATTTGTGGAACATTTAAGCCAGCTAGCACCTTTTGTTTGGGCCCTATAGTGTTTTCAACAGTCAGACGGACATAACTAGATCATTACAAAATATCCTGAAGACCCAGAAAATATAAATTAAGGTGGTCCTGCGACAAATATTTTGATGTGTTTTAAATGGAATGACAAAATCAATATTCCTCCCTCTTTTTTTAATGGTGAGTATAAAAATTGTTAGAAATGGTATCATGAAAGGATTCCAGTTTAATTGGCATCATCGATTTCTGACTCGGGGTCATCCTAATGTATAACTATATAAATATAAAAGTTTGGAATTCGAATATATGCACATAGTGTATGTTAGAATTAATCTCACATGCTCACACAAACACGTATATTTGTATATAGGTATTTCCAAAGAAAGGTCCATAGTTACAGAGAATATAATAAAATTAATACAGTTTTTAACTGCGATCAGGACAAAAATGTCTTGAAAACAAAAAATATTTTTTTTCTGCTCTTAATTACTGCAAATGACATTTTGTCTTTAGTATTTATTGGATTGCAAACTTCTTATGAAATCTTTTTATCAACAACAAATAAACTTTATACAAATGTCGCATTCATGTACCTAAATCATCGAGTGTACATTGAGTACACTGCGATCATTGTAATCAGGTGGCTGAAACCAAAATTTATTCGCTTTAAATGAAATAATTCACTGCATTCAAAATCAAATTAAACATTTGATTTTGGGTTTTGAAATGCATCACGTTCGCTATCGCAAGTGTTTAAGTGCATGTTTTTACAAAAATAAATAAATATTTTAGTGAAATTATGAGAAAGGAACAATGCGATTCTTAGGAATTATTAAAAGAGGTCCACTCATAAATAATATTGCGATAAAGTAGCAAAACTAATACCAAGCTGACGAAAGAAGAAAATAATTTTTACAATAGAAAAATAAGTACAAGCTGTGCCGAATCTAATATACCCTTCACCAAATTATACTTAAAATAAAATTAAAAAAAAAAAAATTTTTTTTTTCGAAACTGTTTTATAAGTTTTTTCCAATTTTTTTAAAAAAATTTTTTTAATTTAAAAATTAATTTTTTTTTTAATTTATTAGTAAAAAAAATATATCACAAAAATATGTTTTTTGTGAAAAAAAAATTCGGGTTAAAAAATATTTTTTCCGATTTTGACCCATTGTAGGTCCAACTTACTATAGCCTTATATACATCGTTGCAATGGACTTTGAGATATCTATCATTTGATATCCATGTTGTCTATATTTATAACTTAGTAATCGAGATATAGATCAAAAATAGGCCAAAAAAAGAGGTTGTCTGGGATTTTTGCTCATATCTCCGTTATTTATAGACGGATTTTGCTGATTTTAAATAGGATACTTCTCGAAAGCATGTCTGACAGAATTGTTGAAAATTTGCGTCCCGAAGATATCTGGGGTGTTCAGAAAATTGATTTCAACATACAGCCGGACAGACAGACGGACATGGCTAAATCGACTCGGCTATCTATTAAGATACAGAATATATATATTTTATAGGGTCGGAAAATTATATTGTGGAAATTACAAACGGAATTACAAACTTACATATACCCTTCTCACGAAGGTGACGGGTATAATTATGCTAAAAGACAAAGAAGTTCGTTTGCAGATAAATAAACATTGGAGATAATAGTGAAATAGGCAGAACATTCATTACCAGTGGGCTTGGTTAACGAGTTGATCTTATTGAAGCACTATGTAAAAGTTTTTGGTAGTTAATACAATTATGAGTAGAATTCCTTAAAACAATTCTTTCTGCAAAGATTGTAAATAGACGAATGCAAATACTTTATCGTAATAATGTGTCATTTCGCAAAATTTTGCATTTATTTAGATGCAGTCAAAGAGAATTCTAGTTTTTGTCACGTTCTTGATATAATATTCTTGAGTTCTTTAAAAATTTTCTAACAAACAGCAAAATATAAATTGCTTATCAAAGTGGTGTTCTAAAAAAAATTTTAAAAAAGCACCATTAGAAAAAAATGCTATTGAAATATTAAATCGATAAAAATATTTTTAAGATTTCTGTTATGTTTTTCTCTCTTCCTTAACGTGGAAATACCACTATGTATATTTACGTATGTGTTTTTAACCTACTGTTCTATGTCCATGAAATATGCTTTATTTGAAAAAAAAATTTATTAATTTTTATTTCTAATTTACTTGTATGCTAAAACTTAAACTTAAATATTTATTTGTTGTTTATTGATTTTGTTGCTGTTTTTATGATAATTATAAGTTCACATTTTTTCAGCGTAATTTACATTTTAATTATGTTAATAATATGTGTATAGCATTTCAAACTTTATTGACCAGTAAACGCAAAACTATAATTTAAAGTTTTAGCATATATTTATTACTTTTTTATTGAAGTGTTTTAATTTTTTTAAGCAAATAATCAGTTTTAATTATAAAATTCTTGGAACTAATAAGTTTTTGCAAGCAAATGATTATCAATCATATTTAATTTAAAAAATAGTAGAATATTTTTTTAAACAATCTATACAATTATTAAAAAATTAAATTCAGTAAATTAAACACTGTTGAAATTCTACATCGATTAGTGTAGACATTTTCAAAGTCATATAGAAAATTTTTCTAGTTATAAGACTTTTTAGCTCCAAACTAAATTTACCATTTTGTTGTATACGCCACTTTTTACGAAATATTTATTCATTTATGACAGATACGTGAAATTGTATTGACTAAAATTGCACTCATTTTTTTCTCCAAAATTATCTTCATGTATATGAGTTACACTTGCAGTATGCTAAATTAACATGTATATTTAGTAAATAGTAAGCAATTAAGTAAAATACCAATCTTTATTTTTGTGGTCTCTCGGAAAGGATATGGCTAGTTCTAAATTGTGTTTTTTAAACCCGAAAGAACATGAAATTGTAAAAAATAACACAAAAAAGTAACGACAGTAACGCGAGCTCCGGCAGCATTTTTGAAATAAGGTCAGATGATGCCATCAGCATGTAACCCGCACCAAACGGTGTATTTTTATGGATGTAATGGAGTCTGTAGGGTATGGTGTAGATTGGTCTCACAATTTTGCAATAAAACAGTCGTCTATAAGTTGCGCGATTGGATTACTTATTTTCAAAGTAAATTCGGTGGCGTTGTTCAACCGTTAATCTACTTAAAATTATTTGCTAGAGTGAACGCAGTATGACAGTTCGTTTGACTGTTACCACTTTCGCAAGTTCT